>CAXKVI010000005.1:114639785-115296074 GCA_964058755.1 Campiglossa producta
AAACCCTGTAAAACAATAAAAAAACACCATTTATCAAATCAGCTAAACAAGGCAGAATATAAAGGGGTAAGTCAAAAACATTTAAATTTCCTAATTTGTTAAATTAAATTTTTGTTTTCACGTTTCATTAAATTTTATTGTAATTTGTTTTGTTTTATTTTTTTGTTTAATTAACTCTATCTAATTTCATTCTATCATATCGCACCCTAAATCAAAAAACGTCCCAACTCAAAATTTTTTAACTCCACTTTCTTGGCATAGATCGCCTAATAAAAATAAAAAATACAGCCAGTACATACAATTTTTTCTCTTTGATTATTATCGTTACTCTTTAAAGATTAGAGTTTTCAAAAATCAAATTACTTTTGTACGATCCAGAAGCGTTTAACTAAAACTTACTCTGATTTTGAGTTGTGACTCTTTTTGATTTAGTGTGCGATATATATTTCATTTATTTATTTTTTTATATTTTGCTTTATTTCATTGTATTCCATTATTTTTACTTTGATTTCACTCAATTTCTTTTTTAAAAAAAGTTTTTAGTTTTCTTAATTTTATTTTATTTTATGTTTTGTAACTCATTTACTTTTATTAAAATATATTTTTTTTTAGTTGGGCTTAATTTTATTTTCATTTTATTTCATTTAAATTTCATTTTATAAATTTTGTATAAGTTAAAGTTTTTTTACATATTTTTTAGTTTTATTTCATTTTAATTTCATTTTAAAAATTTTGAATTTCATTTTAAAAATTTTGAGTTTCATTTCATTTTTGAAAATAATTACGTTAAAGTTTTTTTCATATATTTTTTTGCTTCATTTCATTTAAATTTTGTTTTATAAACTTTTTATTTCATTCTATTTTTATTCAAGTGTTTCCTTTAAATTTTATTTAATTACGTTAAAGTTGTTTTTATACATTTTTTTTATTTTCATTTCATTTATAAATTTCGGATTTCATTTCATTTTTACTTAATTGTTTCTTTAAAATTTTAATTAATTATATGTTTAAGTTTCATATATTTTAATTTCATAATTATTTCATTTTAGAAATTTTCGATTGCATTTCATTTTTAATTAATTATTTTTTTGCTTCATTTTATTTAAATTTCATTTTTATTTAATTGTTTTTTTTTTTTTTCAAATTTATATTTGGTCATTTCATTTAAAATTCACTAAACAAAATTTTAATTTTCTTGGTTTCAAGTTTTAATTAATTACGTTATTTTTTTAACACATTTTTTTATTTCATTCCATTTCAATTTTATTTCATGAATTTTGGATTTTATTTCATTTAGTTAGTTGTTTGTTTAAAATTTTGTTTAATTACGTTAAAGTTTTACTTTATAATTTTTTTAAATCTCATTGACTGATTTCATTTAAAATTTATATTAAAAATTTTATATTTCATTTCATTTTTATTTAATTGTGTGTTTTAAATTGTAATTAATTGCGTTTAAGTTTTAGTTTATAATTTTTTCAAATTTCTTTTAATTTTATATTTAGTTCATTTCATTTAAATTTTATTTTATGAAAAAATGAAGTTTAGTACCAAAAGGCCGTACAACAATTCCATTGTTGTAAACAAATATGTGTTTATAATTTTTTTTTTTAATTCATTTCATTTTATATTTAACTAATTTAACTAAATTACTTTAAACGTAGGTCTCATATCGTCGCTCGCATGCCAGAGGCATGAATGTGCCAATTTTCCAAATTTGAGTTAATACGTTCACGTGATTAACCTCCCGTTTCTTTACGATTCACGAAAATCCTGGGTTTCCAAAGTACAAGGAGCCCTCGGAAATTTGCAATGACATTTCCTTGAATGTGTAGTGCAATCTCTCAAAATTGTGCCAGAAAAACGAATGTGCTACACATTCATGTTTTTGGCGCAACAAAAATGTCTAAAAATTTAATTGCCAATTTTCTTTTTAATATAAATTTTGCCAGAAGCATGAATGTTATTTCCTCAACAAGAGATGCCACGGCGTATACGTAACAATTTTGATTCACATTCGAGTATATGGCACAAAGAAAACTTACAAAAAATTTAGAAAGCCTATTTTTAGACTTTTTTATTGCGCCAAAAATACGAAAAGCGCAAAGAAATATTTTAAAAATTTAGTTTTGAAATTTTTAAAAGATGAATGTGCATTATCTCGACGAAGGAATATCAAAGTAAAATCTATATCAGGGGAAAGAGTACAACGCGAATATAACTTGCAAAAATATATTTATGTCAAAAACAAAATTTTCAAATTTTGTGAGAGCAATAAACTTTCATATACGATTTCCCAAAATTTTATTTTTGGCACATTCATGCTTCTGGGACGCGAGCGACGATATATTTGACGACTGAACAAACAAAAGGTCATATTTCCACTTTCAAAATTTTCCAGAAAAAAAAATAAAGTGTGGCGGTGCATACCCAGGGGAAGTTTACTTCTTTAATGTAGCATTCGCCGTCTGTCACGATCCCCGTTGTTATCTTTCGGCATATCGGTCCCTAAACGTAACCAACACAATTATGAAAATTCATTTGTTTGCAGATATCGGTAATTCTATTTCTCACAAAATATCACAACCGTAGTAAATTCCATTACAAAGGCAAATCAAATGCAATTATGATGTTAGTGAAGTTTCGCATTAAATAATTAAAAAAGGGGGAATTCGTCGTTGTCCGGGTGGATCTGTATTTTATGGTGGTACTAATTTCTATTGAAACAATTTTTCCACTTTTGCCAACCTTATTCTCGGGTCAAATTCCTCTTCATCAACCTCTTTTTCTCGGCTTTCTTTCCTATGTCATATTCATTTCTGTCACATATGTTTGGGTTAAGCCCCTATCTCTGTTGGCAATTCCAGTCGAGTTTTTCCGAAATACTTCCTTCCTTCCATGTCCTTAACCTCAGTACTTCATCTGCTCCTACTTTGATACCCACCCTCATTCTTAAAAATAGAGACAAAAATATAACATTAGTTCAGATGAACTCTCTATAACATTCCCTACGTCACTTTCAGTAATTTCAGCCAAAGAATTTCCAATGTGCAGACACAACTTTTCTAGAGTTTTATTTCAGTATAGAAAAGTGAATGGATGAATAGATGTAAAAAATTTAATTCTCAAATGTTTTGCTACGCCACTGTACAATTGATTTTTGATTTAGCTGAAATTGAAAAAAAAGTGAACCAAAATTTTGGAGAGGCACAATTGGTTATTTTTTTTTGACAAACTAACTGAATTTTCTTCATATAAATCTATTTATAAAAAAAAAAAAAATTCGTAGGTACCTCACTTAAAATGACTATATCTTTTTTGTTTATTGGGCGATTTTGATAAAACAAAGTTAAGGGCTCCTCCTAAGCTTCAAGCTGTCCTCTAGAAAAATTCTCATTAAAATCCGTTTCTTAGTTTCCGAGAAACTTACGTTCAAACGGACTAACAGACAGACAATAATTCTAAAAATGGTTGAGATGGACTCTATAGAGGTGCATGTTTTATTAAAAGGGGCATGCCCCTACATTTTTTCTTTTGAATTCTCAAATATGCATTAAAATAAGATATCGTCCAAAAAGTAGGAAGAACACGCGTTTTAACCTCGGTATGCATCATGCGAAAGCGAAGACTCGATATTTTATTTCTATTAAGAGATGTTTCAACTTAAAAATATGTTCTTCATCGATGATGAAAATGGTTATTTTTGTAAACCCTATAATTCTCTAGCTAGAGCCAAATTTACTCCATTCATGATATCAAAACCCAATAGTGGTTTAAGTATAGATATCTTCTTCGATAGAGCTAAATTTTTGTGGAAAGCTTAGGTTCACCCCCAGAAAGAAAAGGAAAGGAACTTCGTGACAAACAAACGGTAAAAGAAAATTTTTCGATACATATAACCGTTTTCGAGAAAAATCCGGAAAAGTCTAAATATACGTGGCATTATACATACGTGGCGCGATATCTCAGAACTGGTGACTCCTAGAGAAAAACTGTTCGGACCAATTTTGTAGAGAATTTTCAGGTCTACAACTTTATCTCAGGGAAAAATGCTGAAACTCAACATATCATCTTATTTTAATGCATATTTGAGAATTAAAAAAAAAAAAAATGTAGGGACTTGCCCCTTTTAATAAAACATGCACCTTTTAATAAAACATGCTTAAAACCCACCGTGACATATAACGTTATTATGAGGAAACTATTGCTGGTCCCCAATTTTTTTTTTTTTTTTTTTTTTCAGATATAAAAATATAATTGAATACCACATAATTTAATGTTATTTAACTTTTTTTCAGAAGTTAGTTATATAATAATTTGTTTATAATAATTAATGTTATTTAACAAAAACAAATTTATTTGTGTATAAAAAAAATTCAAAATTAGAGTGCCTTTTTTTCTAAATGTCAAAAAAAAGTTATTAAAATCGTTTCAGTAGTTCCTAAGAAAAAAATTGTTGACGGATTAGATGCGACAAAATTCAATTGGTTATACAAATGTAACGGTAAAAAATTTCGAGAAAAAAATTAACAGTATTTCCTACCCTTTTTAAGGCTTTAATTTTTTTGGTTATTCGAACACTTGGTAAATACGATGCTCACTTGAGATGGCCTTACCCTCCTGTAAAACGCTGTCGCTTCGCAACAACAACATTCATATGGTTGTTGTTTTCCAATTTCGTTGCAGTTTTTCTCAAATGCATGCCGCTATAGAAGTAAACTTCAAAATTTTAACAGAGTTAAATAGCCACAATCAAAAGTTTTTAAGTTGCGTTTTTAAAATAAAACAGCTACCGCCTTTCTGTTTGTTCAGTCCTCATTTGTACATTTGTATTTTTGGATATTTGTATATCCGGTACTATCTCGGAAACCGCTTGACCGATTTGGATGAAATTTGATATAGAGACACTATGGTTGATTCTAAGATTATCCACTTGGATTTTGCCACTTGCGGCGATTTACAGTGTTGCCACCTGCCTTAATTGTTAATTGTCTTGAGCAAGATATGCCAATTTGGTATTTCTGGCGACATATCAACTAAAATATTTTCAAGTAGGGTTGCCGCCGAGGGTTGCAATTTTACCTCATTATATTTGCATATTTGGGATCATTTAGGGGTAATTTGAGGGTCATTTTGGGGTAATTTTTGGATCATTTTGGAGCACTTGATCGATTTAGATGAAATTTGGCATAGAGATAGTATGCCTAAGCCCAAGACTTTTCACTTAGGTGTTGCCACTTAGGGTCGTTTACAGGGTTGCCACCTATCTCATTTCTTTTTTAAATTGAGCAAGGTGTCCCAATATGGGTATCAAATGAAAGGTACTTTCAGCCGCATACCACCTAGGGTTGCCACCTAACTGCATTTTATTTATTTCTTCCTGCATATTATAACCGATTTGGATGAAAGTTTGTATGCGTATGGTATCCTTCAATTTAAGATTTTATACTTGGGTTTTCGACTTGCTGTGGTTTATAAAGTTCCCATCACTTAATATTTATTCGGAAATCTATTTTGAAAAGTATATGTTGGTAAGTAACTATTGAAAAAATGTTGGTAAATAAGACAATTGGGCACAATCGAAAACACCGAGCAAGCTTAGTCACTCCGGTACTTTTACTAATAATACTAAGTAAAATATTTTCATGTGGGGTTGCCACCTTACCGCAGTATATTTGTATATTTTTATATCCGGTACTATCTTGAGAACCGCTCGACCGATTGCGATGAAATGTTACATAAAGACAGCATGCTTGATTCTGAAACTTACACATGGGTGTTGCCGCTTGCGGCGGTTTACTGGGTTGCCACCTATCTCAGTTTTTTTTTTTTTAAATATTGAGCAAGATATATTGAATGAGTAAACATGTGTATCCGCAATAAGTTTCCTTCGTAGCAAACGTGAAAATAACTCTGCTTATTCATTATTTCTATATTTGTAAAGTCTTGAAAATGATCCCATTATGACCCCAAAATGATTCCAACTGACCCCAATAAGATCCATTTTCTTTCTTTCTACTCTCCTTTCCTTCCCTTTTCTACTTTTTTTATCCTTTCTTTTCCATTCCTTTCCTTTTCCTCATTTCTATTTCCTTTGCTTCCCTTTTCTTTTCTCTCCTTTCCATTCCTGTCCTTTCCTTCCCTTCCCTTTCATATCCTTTCCTTACATTTCCTTTCCCTTCTTTTCCACCACTTAACTTTCATCTGCTCTCCCTCCCTTTCATTTATTTTCCTTTTTTTTCCTGTCTTTTCATAGCCTTTCCCTTCCTTGCCTTTCCTTGCTTCTCACTTAATTTCCTTTCCTTTTCTTGACTTCCCTTTCCTTTCCTTTAACAAAAAGAACATCCATAATCACGAGTTTTGTGTCTCATGCATGCAAGATATAAAAATAAAAACAAAACAGGTCGCCTACCTTAAATCATGTCTGAAGTCTGGTTTTCATTAGTTCAAATTTTGACAAATTCTATCGACTTTATCGAAATAAGAAGTGAAATCTCGATAAAGTCGATGAAATTTGACACCATTTGACCTAATGAAAACCAGCCTTGAGCGATCACTTGCATTTTTGTTGTTGCGCGTTTGGTTGTGCATTTAGTATTTAAACCCGATTAACAACGCGCCAGTGTGTGAATACAGACACATAAACCTAACCCCTACACCCCACCCCCCACCTATTACATGTTACGCGTAACTTTGGGCGGTTTACAGGGGTCTCACCTTATTTTTTTTAAATATTGAACCAGATAGGTCAATATGGGTATCAATGAAAGGTATTTTAGTCGGCTTACCAACTAAATATCTCTAAATAGGATTAATAACTAATTGCATCTTTTTATTATACGCGAATATTATTTATGTCCTGGTTTATTGATAGTTCATTTATCTTGATTTACTTTTAGTCGTATCAAATGCCGCGACTTACGGGAAGAGGAGATAGGGTTAGAGACAGGGAGAGACGTCATAATGTTCTTAGCACATCTATTGAATTAGTTGACAGTTTCAAGGGTGCTTTAAACGATGTACCCTCTGATTTTCTTAGCTCAGATTGTGGTCCTATGGATTTACGTTGTGTGCATTGTAATGCTATGCATTTCAATAGTGAGATTACTGCCAGAAGCAGAAATTCCTTTTCGATGTGTTGCCAAAAAGGAAAAGTTACTTTGCAACCATTAACACAAAATCCGTTTTTCAATGACCTGTATGAAGGTTTACGCTCCAACAACCCGTCTTTAAAACGAAAATCTAACAATTATTTTGAAAATATACGAAGTTTCAATTCATCTTTTGCGATGGTTAGTTCTGAAGCGAATATTGTAGAGAATACGCGAGGTGCCTATCACTTCAAAATTCACAATATCTTCTATCATAGAGCTGGCCCTTTGACGCATGGGCAAAATAGTCGAAATAATCCCTGCTATGCTCAGTTATATTTCTATGATGTCGATACTGCAAATTCTTTTAGATCGAGAGAACCATCAAACGTATCATGCGATAGAGGCTTAATAGAAGAAATTTCTTCCGAATTAAATCGGGTTAATCCTTTTGTACGGTCTTTTGTTTCTATGAAAGATCATTGTAGTAGACCGGAAAATATATGCAAAGAAATGTGTTTGCTCATTACTGTAAACCAAGATATGGGGAATACGGCTATGGGTAGATTCAATGACGCCCTTGCAACTGATGTTGCCGTTATATTCAGTACGGTAGATGGCGAGCCTCCATTCGACAGAAGAATGGTATCGTTTTACAAATGCAATGGTACGCTGAAGAACATTTCCGTTTTAGATTCATCTTTGGACCCATTGGCATATCCACTACTGTTTCCCAATGGGGACACTGGATGGCATACAGAAATAATGCATAGTATACAAAGAACGTCTACTTCAAATCGTCCCAGAAATAAAACTACCATGCTTGAATTCGCATCATATCGACTTGCAATCAGAGACGAATTCAGCCTTTTACACCATTCTAAAAAGCTTTATCTACAGTGGATTGTAGATATGTATGTTCGTATTGAGGGCACCCGGCTTCACTTTATAAGAACAAATCAAAATAGCCTAAGGTGCGATATTTTATACAACATAACTGATTATTTGAATACTAATCCGAATGGTAATGGTTATGAAAATATTGGGAGACGAGTCATTTTACCATCGTCATTTACTGGTTCGCCCAGAAACATGTACCAAAATTATTTGGACGCTATGACTATCGTTCGTCACTTTGGCAAACCTTCGTTGTTTATTACAATGACATGTAATCCCAATTGGCCAGAAATTACTAGAAATATAGATTTCAATGAAGCGCCAAATTATAGACCTGAAATTATCGTGCGAGTGTTTCAGGCAAAACTAAAGGAGTTAATAAGCACAATATGTACAAAGAAAATTTTTGGTACTGTTGCTGCTCACATTTACACGATAGAATTTCAAAAAAGAGGTTTGCCTCATGCACATATTTTGATAACACTACATGAAAGGGATAAACTTGATGGTGTTAACGATATTGACAAAGCCGTGTGTGCTGAAATTCCTGACATTGAAACCATGCCGAAATTGCATGAATACGTTTCGAAACATATGATGCATGGGCCATGTGGTGCTTTGAATACTAATGCGGTATGCATGAGGAATGGCGAATGCTCCAAAAATTTTCCAAAAAATTTTTGTGAGTCCACACGCGAAGAAGTAAATGGATTTCCATTGTATAGAAGACGAGATAATGGTGTCAATGTAGATGTTCGTGGTGCATCTCTTGATAACCGTTATGTTGTTCCATACAATCCGTATTTGCTTGCCAAATTTAACTGTCATATAAATGTGGAGGTATGCTCTACAGTAAAAAGTGTAAAATACATTTACAAATATGTATACAAAGGATATGACAGCGCCACCGTGAGATTAGCCCCTGAAGAAATCGATACCGCGGAAGGGAGAAATTGTGACGAAATTCAAAACTTTTTGGATGGGCGTTACGTAGGCTCAACTGAAGGAGCTTGGCGTATTTTTCAATTCCCCATGCACTCTCAGTCCCATTCTGTAAATCGACTTGACATCCATCTACCTCAAAGGCAAAATGTTGTATTTAGAGATGGTCAGGCACAGCAAGCAGTTCAAAATTTGAGAAAAACCAAACTGTTAGCATTTTTTCAGTTGAATATTGATGATCCAACGGCACACTCATATAAATACACTGAAATTCCGTCTCATTATATATGGGATGATAGCGGAAAGAAGTGGAAAAAAAGACAGCGAGGCGGTGATAAAATTATTAATCGCATGTATGTAGTGTCGCCGAAGGATAGTGAACTCTTCCATTTACGTTTGCTTCTTTTACATGTGACTGGACCAAAATCGTTTATGGACGTTCGAACATATAATGGGGTTCAATATAATACATTTTTGGAAGCATGTCATGCTCGGGGAATCGCCTCAAATGATAACGAATGGCGAGAGTGCTTAGAAGAAGCGCGACAATTTCATTCGCCTAAACAAATGCGTCACTTATTTGCTGTTATATGTGCACTGAATACTCCAGCAAATGCTTTGGCGTTGTGGAATGAGTTTAAACATGCACTCTCTGAAGATTTCTTGAGAGAAAGCGATGAATCATATTCATTCAATCGTGCACTTTTAGAAATCGAAGATGTTCTACTTACTCATAATACAACATGTCAAAGCCTTGGATTACCCACTCCTACAATAATCCCAAGTGTGACAAGTATAAATATTCCACAACCGGAAAATGAGCAAATTTTATTTGAAGACTATTACTCAAGAGCGAACAACGAGCAGCGTAAAATAATAGATAGCGTCATCCAGGAAATCCAGTTTCATAATACTGGGTCCAATGTCTTCTGTGTTACTGCTCACGCAGGTTGCGGTAAAACTTTTATGCAAACTGCTTTGATTCACAGGTTGAATTCTCTAAATCTTCCATGCATTGCTACTGCCTTTAGTGGCATTGCATCAACTCTTTTGATTGGTGGAAGAACAGTGCATAATGTCTTCAAGTTACCCATTCCTGTTGTCGAAAATTCAGTCCCGAATATCACCCCAAACAGTTCTCAAGGTAGATATATTAATTCAGCTGCGCTGATAATAATTGATGAAATTTCCATGTGCCCACTTTTAATTTTGAAAGCTATAGATAGATTACTACGGGATTTGACTACCGATGAAAATAATAAACTCAAACTGTTTGCAGGGAAAACAATTCTCCTCTGTGGGGATTTTAGGCAAATTTTGCCCGTTGTTCCTCATGGATCACGTGCAGTTTTGGTTGAAAACTGTATTGTCAGTTGGAATGAATTCCCTTCATTTCATCATGAAACATTAAACCAAAACATGAGAGCACTACCGCACGAAGTCCAGTTTATAGAATTTTTAAAGCGAATTGGAAATGGTCAAGAAATGTTATATCCACAGTTTGGAGATAACATTATTCAAATACCACAGCAATTATTGGGAAATGAAAATAACTTAATTGCTGACATATTTGGAAATATTAATGAAAATTTGCTGTCAGATGAGGTTGTGAACTCTGTCATTTTAGCAGCAACAAATGAAGATTGTACCGTGGTTAATAGTGACATTTTAAATCGCATATCAGGCTCATTTAAAACATATAACAGTTTTGATAGTTTAATTTGCGACGACGATAGAGAGGTAAACAACTATCCGACCGAGTTTCTTAACAGCCTTAATATGAGTGGATTGCCACCGCATAAACTTTCACTCAAGCTCAATTGCGTAGTGTTGCTTATTCGAAATCTGAATACAAAAGAAGCTTTAGTAAACGGTACTAGGATGAGGGTTAAGGGCCTTCACAATAATGCCATCGATTGTGAGGTTTTAACCGGATATTCCAAAGGTAAACGAATTCTTATTCCTCGCATCAAACTAACATACTCTGGAACTATACTGCCGTTTAATTTACAACGGACCCAGTTCCCAATAATACCATCGTTTGCAATGACCATAAACAAGTCCCAAGGTCAAACGTTTGAGAAGGTCGGAATTTTGTTGAGGCGTCCTGTATTTACACATGGGCAGTTGTACGTTGCTGCAAGTAGAGTTAGGTCGTTTGAAAGTTTGAAGTTTTATGTTAGCGAACATTATAATCAAGGCCACTTAGCCGGCGATGATAGGGTATTCACGAAAAATATAGTTTTCCCAGAAGTTATAAGTTCAACACGTTAAAAATCTATGTATTTCGTTACAGACAAAAGAACAAGATGGGACGTAGCAACAAACCCTCAAGTTACAAACATCGCTGCCCAGTCTGCACCCACAACCACCGGCTGATATTTTGCCGCGAGCTACGCAGGATGAAAGTGGCCGAGAGACTGCGTTCTGTCCTCGTTCACCGCCACTGCGGTAATTGTTTATCGCCTCACCATCTCGCCGTAAACTGTCCCTCCACCCGAACGTGTCAACATTGCCACGAGCGGCACAACAGTCTCCTCCATCCAGAGGAAGACGTGCCGCGGCCCACTGTCGATCGCATTAGCGGAAAACGCAGGTCCCCCCCCTACCGCCTGCAACCATTGGACGAGTCGAGTGATAACGAGGATGTCCTACAAATCGATGCTAACGAGGAGGATCTGGCCATACCCGACCAACCGGCATTCAGACCTTCTCTGTCGAATGTCCGGTCTGAAATAGAGCGAGGGCCAACCCGACAGGCGAGAAGAGCCCACCACCAACCACGGCGCCTTGAGGTGAGAGACGCTCGAGAGCGAATAATGGGAGTGACACGCCGTGCTCCTGAGCTATCTGTCCTCACCCCAACGGTGTCTGTCAAGGTAATGACCGGAGTAAGGTCACCAACGGTGAGGGCCATCGTCGATCCCGGGCGGCCGAAATCAGCCATCTCCCTCCAGCTTGCACGTCGATTGCGTTTGCTGCCTAAGGGATGTGCAGACGTGTGCAGGCTGCAGCTGAAGGGGATGCGTGAGAGGGTAGAGGTCTGGGCAGACGTTAAGTCAAAACTGTCCAGAATAACCCCAGAGCGTACGTTGGACGCGCGAATACAGGACCAGTTTGACAGTTACAATCTGGCCGACCCCGCCTTTTATCGCTCAAGCGAGGTCCAGCTCATATTGGGAGCAGAGGTATATGGGGCGATCCTGCGTCCGGGGCTTATAGCAGCTACCCCCACTAAGCCAGCAGCCCAGAACACGATTTTCGGGTTCATGATATCTGGCCATACTATTTTTTAATTTGTATTTTTATTGTATAAATTTTTTAATGAATTCATTTTTTGTTTTGTAGTTCCTAATACTCCTGTAAATAGTTTTTGTATATAATTTATATGGGTGAAATAGGCCTACTGGGGAACCGAGCACCCAAAATTAACTTCGGTAACGCGCCAATTGCATACCTCACGGGTAGTGTTGCCAGCTTAGTTGAACACGGGTGAATTGCCTAGATATTTAGGTTCATTGTCAAAGGCCAGATTTTCAATAGTTTGTCCAGATAAAAGTAAGAAAATTGTAAACATGGTCGCTACAACGAAAGAAAGTGTCATCGGGGTCGGATATTCCGTCTTAATCAATTGGGATCTGGCAACCCTACACACAGGTGGTGTGGAAAGTGCAAAATTTTCAATACATGAAAATATATATCGCTGGTTTCGTGAGCAAATGTCTGAAGTCCATTTCTTTTTTAAATGAGATTTTAATGCAAAACGATGTATTTATAGCTGTACTATCGTTTTTTTATTAAAATCTCATTAAAAAAAAATGGACTTAGGACATTTGCTCACGAAGCCAGCGATATATATAGGGCAGCTATATGTAATTTAATGTTTTTATAATATAATAGCAACTGCAATTTTTTAATTAACTTTAGTCTTTTTTCGACAATATGTACGTTTTTAAGCTATAAATTTAAGCTGGTCGAGTTTCGACAGGGCGATGCGCATACTATGTATTGCGCGAGATTTAAAAAGCGTTTTAGCTTTCATGTTCAGCTTTCGAAATTTCTAAGCTTAACTTAATAAATGCAAATAATAAAAAATAAGGCCTGAGAAAAAGATCAATAGGGGCTTTAAGAAGTTTAACCTATTTAGATTGGTCGAATTTCGACCACGGGCGTTACTAGTATTTATTATTATTTTACATCTTTACCTCATTGTTCTTTGTTCGTTAATAATTTAATTTGTTTCTTTTGTTGTTGGGCGCGGATTAAAGATCGGTATTCTCAGTTTCAATGCCGATCATATTTGGCGTTTTTGCATAATACTCTATAATCTGAAATGGTTTTTGGAAAATATGATATTTTCTTATTTCACAGCCCAGCGGTTTCTTTATTCTAAAAACCAGAAGGTTTACCATCGTTCTACAAGACTTTTCCCTGCTTCCAACCGCGAAACTTTCTTGTAAAACCTTCTCTTTCTGTTACTAGAACGAATCCTCGGGAAACCTTCGGGTAGAAGATTTGAGTCGCCTTTTACGACAGGTGAAGTATTCCAATCCCCTTATCCCTCATACTTATTCCCCGTTAAGGGCATTGGGGTGGATACAAATTTAAATCTATTAGTTAATGAATAGGTACATACATATAAAAAACAAAAATTTCTTTTCACTTGCTATTCGACTGCAAAATCTATGATGAACACACTAATCAAATCCAAACAAATCAAAAACGAACAACTAAAATTCCAATTAGTCACATAGTAAGCCTCTGAAAAAATTTTTTTTTCGAATAAAGCAAGAAGCAGTCCAACGAATACTTGCGCTAAATTATTACTAAACCACCAGCAAGAAAGCCAAGGAAAAGAATGCCATCCGCCTAATCACATCTATGCCTTAGTAAAAACGACAATCAAAATTCGATTGACGCGCCACTGACACTCACGTACGCAGATTTCCGGTTGTCGCGTTTTCAAGTTTGACCTAAAACTTTGAAAAACGTTGCCACAAGCGCAGTTGGCCTCATTATATGTCATTAAGTCGTAAAAGTTTCATGGCAAAATAGATGTACACCACGCGCATCTACACTCAGGTACTCCCATTAACACACAGACACATACCTTACATATTCAAATTGGATGTCATTGCATGGTTGACGTCTTTTCAGATGAAAAACTTTCATTGACTTTTAATTGTCCTAGTCCGCAGCTGCGTTTACTGACAGTGGGGAGCGTTTGCTCCATGACATGCGACGAATTGGTGGCGTCAGTCTGAGAAAGACAAAGCTAACCGCTCACTTGAGGTATGGCGCATGACAATTTCGTTCACTGTAACCACACAACGGACTGACCAACCGACCGACGAAGCAATCTACCTTGGTGAACTGCCTAATGACGTCAGCCACTGCGATCAATGCTATCTATCGGTGCTGATGAACTCAAATGACAATGCTTCATAGCTTCAATTTGATTAGCTTTACATTGGTAATGACAGTGGCAGCGGCGGCATTGGCGTGTGGCACAGACTGGGCCAACCCTCATTCACTGCAATCCCGCTCATTTGATTTGATAATGGGGTTTCGGGCTATTTCGTGACTGAAATGTAACGCTTTTGATTTTCTTTCGCCTTCAGTTGTCTCATTCTGGCCATTAGAAGCGGTCCAACTCTATATTAAAGTCTTCTACGTGGTCGGTTCGAATGACAAGTGAGCTTAGTCTACAATGTTGAGGTCTAGTTTTGTAATGATGATGACATTGTGGCGCTAGTTGACCATTTTTCAGGAGCAAAAAATGCCATTCAACTGAAAACCAGTTGGTCCATTTTAATTGTCATCAGCCGTTAGCCACACAGATTTCCATCTACAAGATGCGCCGTTTGTACTTGACGGACAAGAGCAAATGCAATTGCAGCTGCTGTAGCTCCAGAGTAATAGTTCTTGAACTTTGGTGACTTGCGATTTGTGTCGCATTTGTTTCACTTTAGTAGATACAGTGGCGAAGACGGGGTGATCAGGCAGAAAAAAATGTTTCAATAGTAAAAAACTTCACTTGATAGAAATAAATGCACAAGTAAACCAAAGGTCTTGAAGAAAATGACTTGCTATATAAATGTGTGAATATTTCACTACAGTCCCGTCGTTCGAGAGGTAAGTCTTATTTGGAATTATTTATCCTGTAAAAAATCCTCGACTAAGCAACAAACACTTTTTGATGACAAAAAAGGTTGGTATAACATTGTGATGGACAATAAGTCCTTCCTGCAAAGAGCCAAAAAATCCTCATAAAAATAAGAAGACTGTCTCTTTAAACAGCTTCATGGCACAACAAGAGGACAGAAGTCAGAGACAAAGATATTTCCATAGAGATTTCTTCTTATTTTTGGGAGGTTATCTTTTTAAATTTATTAAAAAGGATACCTTCTTAGAATAAATAGAAAACTTCTTCGTCTATTTTTCGAAGACATTTCCATAGAGATTTCTTCTTATTTTTGGGAGGTAATCTTTTTAATTTTGTTTAAAAGTATACCTTCTTCAAATGTGTAATTCGACGCTACCAAGCACAAGTACACGATAGCATCATGGCAGAGATATCCGTTCAGCAGTTAATAATTCTTAGTTCGATTCGCGGTGAAGGCAATAAGGCAAGTGGACATGTGGTGAGGCAAAAAGGACAAAGGTGTAATTAGACGTTAGCAAGTTAAGTATACGATGGCATGGTTGTGTAGATTAGACTAGACTAGACATCTGGGTTGAGCGTTCATTTTTTTTTAATTTGAAATATTAAAAAGAAAATCTTCTTAATATTATGTGATTATCTACTCAGTTTTATTAAAAAAGAGACACCCAGTAATAATAAGACGGGCATCTTATTGGAAAAATATCATAGAGAAATCCGCTAAACTTTGTTCTGATTTACAGGGCATTTTATGTGACTTTTTTCTCTGTGTGTCGTTCGCAACAGGTTCGAGAAATAAATTTAAAAAAACTTTTCTGGGAATTCTTGGTTTTATTTGGGCCGTTTTGAGAAACATTTTGAGAATTTTTCGGGATCATTTTGAGACTTTTTCGGGATTGTTTGTGAATAATTCCGGCATTATTTTCGTGAGCATTTTGAATCTTTTTCGAATCATTTCGGCATTATTTCTGGGCTTTTTTCGAAATTTCGGAACTTTTTCGGAATTATATATGGATTTATTTGCGATTGTTTTCGGGATAATTTCTTGACTTTTTTTACATTTCGATATTATTTTCGGGAGAGTTTCGGTGTTGCTTTCGGAATAGTTTCGGAAATTTTCGTTATTGTTTTGGAATCATTTCTGGGTTGCTTTCGAGATCATTTTTATTGTCATTGTTTTGACATAATTTCGGCATTGTTTTTGGAGTACTACAAAGACGTTTCGGAATTTTTTTGGTAAAAATTTCAGTACTTTGGCTGGAGATAAAACCACGTCGCTTTTGCCAGAAACAGATTTGAAACACTTGATTTTGGAAGTAGTAGGCAGTTGATAAAAAAAGTATTCCCTAAATACATCATCCCTTATATATGAGAAAAGTTCTTCGGAAAGCTTCCACTGCGTTAGGATAGGTTATTGGCGAAGTTTTTGTGCTGTTTTCGTCTACTAAGGCAAGTTATATTTGTAATTTTTTGGCTAATTACTTTTACTTGAGCAATATTAAAAAAAATTATTTTGATATGTCAAATATCTTCCTCCTCCTTCTGCAACAACAAACATCATCTCTATTTGTTAATAATCGCGTTCATTCTTCAAGAAATTCACGACGATATTCTTGCATGCCCATCAAGTGGTTTAACCAGTTCGGCTATTGTTGTACAGATTGCATGCAACAACCATACCACAGTAGCTGCGTTTGTAAATGCATATTCTTGAAACTGTTTTGCAAGTTGCTACAATTGAATTGTTACAATTCATTCAAAGACACATTCATCTTGTCGAGACCTACCCGACGGTACTTTGTGGAAATATACTGTCACTGAAGCTACGTTTACCCGTCTGTTCATTGGCGTTTCCCATTCTCCTTGCTACAGCCTCCGGTTGTTGTCACTGCACAATTTTGTTTGCATTTGCCGCCGTCTGGATGAGATACTTTTAGCTGCAGCTTCAACAAAACCTTAGCAAGTTGCAGTTATTAATTCGTTGCGGCAACCAAACTAGAATATAACTGCTCCGCCGTAGCTTCTACCTTTAGCGTACGTGTTCATTCTTTTCTAATTTCATCAGCATCATCATCATCTCGACGTTAAATTCAAATGTTAGTTTGTGGTGGCTGACGACTGGTGGCTGCATCATGGCGATTGTCGCTTGATATGCGTGTCGCGTTCTAATGGCACGATCTCGTAAATGCGTTTGGAATTGTGACTGTGACACGCAAACTGGTCATTTTCATAAATCTTAGCGTTAACTTGGTTGGATAATGCGTGGCTTACGGCGGCTCAAAAGAGCAATGAAAATAGTAGGCTGGTTTTGATAAAGCAGAAGCTGTACAAATCGGAAATGATTGCCACAGTTCGTAAATTTTATAACTAAATTTAGCAGATGCAACACAGGGAATAATGTAACTGTAGTCAACTGGCGGAAAAGGTTTGAAAACAGAGTGTCAAAAAAAATTAATGGGCTGAATGAGGCCTTAATCGTCGAATGATGTGCCTTTACTTAACATACCCACTTAGACTCCGAAAACGAAGTGACTTGATTAAAAAGGTTTCGGGTTTCTATTTCTATTTCGGGGGATTCTATTATGTATATTCAAGTACCTACTTTAAAAAAATTATTTTGAGCACATAGGTCCTCCCCCGCGGACTGAACAACAAAGTGTTAATCGTTAGAAAGAGTATCCATCAAAATCTGTCATTGTCACCGTCCTAGCCGAATGTTGGATGCAGTCAAATGTCAAACGGTTTTTCGACTCTTTTCGAAGTTTAACGTGCACAACCTGCATCCAACAACTGTTGCCACATTCAATCAACTAGAAGTTGACATGTGCACAACTGAGTGAGTATGTTTGTGCAAAGATCTGAGTAAGTTTGTATGAAGTGCCTTTTTGGACCAATAACACAGGTAGAATCGTATGTTCAATTTGGTTTATTAGCTAAACGTTTTGTTGGATGTCAGTACGACTTGGCGACGCTCAACTAAACATTTCTGACACATGTCAAATTTCTTCTCACACTTGGCGTGACGTAATATTTTTAGAGTTATGCTGCGTGTGGTAGTTTGGTGTGAACCGAATGTAGGCTTTGTTGCTGCCATATTAAGATTGATAAGGATTGTTTAATTGAGTGAAGATGTGTGTGTGTGTAGAATCAGCAGTAGGCAAACTATGTTCCATGTCACAAAGCACTGTAACCGCGCTGACTTATCTTATCGTCCTGTGTCGGAATTATTTCCACTTTTATTTTCGATCAAAACAAGCCTCAACAAGCGACTCGGTTAAAATATGCAAAACGCTTGCTCGCACAGATCCGACATGGCACATTGATATGCTGCAGCTGCTGCGTGAAAATTTGAGATTTCCAAGTGTATATGGCATATGCTTCAAATTGGTCACCTTACCGAACGCCCAAGAGTATATTTTTGAACGGCAAATGTAGCCGCTAATACGCTTTTTACCGCCCTCAACGCTAGCATGGCCTTCATCGTTGTTATGGTGAGCGCTTTTAAGATGCGACGCAGCACTCCCCATCGCTACCCAACTAACAAGTCAACGTCAACGTCACCAATAATGGTGCTATTGCATTTGCATTTATTGCAGGCGTTGCTGCGTTGACCAAACGGCTGCTTATCAGTGCCGAAATCTTTATAGCAAAAGCAACAATTTCTTTGCTGATTCAACATGCCAACGCCATCAGCGCATGCGCAGCGGCAATACCAGCGATCACGACGATAAGCCCTACAATGCTGCGTCGTACGTACGCAATTTTGTTGCAAGTTGTTTTTGCTGTTTTACAGTTCGTGGACACGTTCACCACCTCTTCAGCCAACTTGGCGAGCATGATAATGGGAAAACCTTGTAATGCCATTTGAGATGAGTGTGCAGCAGGACGAGCGCTTAGATGTGCAAAACAGTGAGGTAGCAAAATGTTTTGTCTCCAAATTTGAAACGAAATGCTACAAGGTGGTCTAAAAAGTGCACTTCTTTCCAAGGCGTTTCGTATGAGCTAGGCAAAAACATAAACTTCTGGCCAATTCGCATTGATCTAATTAAATTTTGTACTTTGCCGAATTTAATCCCTTATCCGTTGCTTTGTCCTTCACCGACTACAATCTAGAACAAGCCGGATTACGAGAACGTTTGGCAACCAACTGAGAAATACTATACAACAAAGTAGCGGCTCTAAAAAAGAATATTTAGCAAATGTACTTTTAGGGTCAGCGGATCGGATCAGTGCCAAGCGCCATGCGCTATCCACCTACTCATAAGTAAGTAGGTTTGTACAGGAAAAAGGATACTAATTATTATCGCTATGAAACAAAGCAGCTGTTTTGTTCACAAATTAAACGTCAGCTTAGCAGGACAAAGGACAAAGGGAGGTACAATAGAAACAAAAAAGGACATTTCTCATTGTCTTAGGGATTTATATAGAGAACGATTAATCGCCTAGTGCGGCTTTCGAAGTGTAGTAGCACACGGATGTAGGTGATCGGCACTTGTCAGCTTGTCAGTTGTCTGAATATTTGAATTCCCAGCGGCTAGCCGAGGTAGCCAGAAGTAGCAGTTGCACTTGTCACTTGCATCTACAATGACCAGTACATCAATTATCACAGTGAGAGCTGAGAGTGTGCAAATCTTTGGAAGGTTTTCCAAACGGCAGCATCATTTCATTAATCAAACAGTTTGAATTTGGCAAAACAGGTACTTGTTCCTCGAAATTCGTCCTAGCGCCAGTCTTTGTTACGTTTGGCATGTCCCTGAAGCGCCATACCATTCCGATAGCGCATTTCCTTTCCGATCGGTTCCTTTTTGATTGCTGCCGTTCCAGTAGACTTTCGTTTATAACAAACGAATAAGAAACTAACACCACGCTGCAGATCGTTTGTCGGCTTTTCGGTTGGAGATAAAAAGCGATTTTCTTCGAAATCATTTTCTTAATAATGCTGATTGGTTCGCGCTTCGTGACCACCTATGGTGCGACGTGCATAGACGGAAAACGTGTGAAGTATTGTGGCGACGCTGCTCGACGTAATCGATTATGAATATGAAATGATGTGATATGAAAATATAATTTGAAACAATCAGTTCCATTTGATTGGGCCACGATGACGAAGCAAATGGCTGGCTCATTTGGACCACGGTGTGCCTTTAAACATATCCGTATAACTATAACAGTGCTCATGTTCATACATATGACTGTACAAACTTTAAATCATAATTAATAACAATCATTCATTATATTTTACAATATTTTTGGCATTCTAACTGGGGTCGGTCACATTATTAGTTGTTGTAGCAATGATCTGCGTAAAATTGTTTTTTCATTGCTGCATAATTAACTGACAATGCAATTGTTATTTCTTATTATGGGCGAGTAATCGCAGGAGGCTTTTCATCTTGCCATTGTCCGCCTGTCAAACTAAGAATTCTCCAAATTGTGACTTATGATCACACAAAAAATCGATTTTTCATAGCCATGCTCAGAGAATGAGTGATCAGTATTTTTGTTCGTAATTTGATCTCTTTCGGGGGACTGCTGCTAAAACAGTCAAATTCGTATGTTGGATATTATTTTCTTTGTTACATGAGTTGGTTAAGAAAATCGTTTTTAATTACTAAACATTCGATATTCTACAACCATTGCTTACAATCACAAAATGGCCGTCAAGTACTTACCATATAAATCCCTTTTCTGCCAGTTGGACAAGTACTTGAAATGTCACGCTACTATGATTTTCATATTTCAACCACTTTTTTTATATCACGAATGTTTGTGAATTTTCTATATCAAAAGTGTTGTGTACAGTATAAAGCTACGTCATTAGCAATTATGCGTCAACCCTTAAAAAATAATTTTAATATGATGCGACATTCAAAATTGAAATATTTTGCTTGCTTTGCTTTTTATGTACACAGTATAGACATTAGAGTGCCTTGCCGTTTTTCTAACAAAACTTCATATCAATAAATATAGGTATTACGTGAAAAATTGTTCAAGAATTTTGGACCCATTCCTTCTCTTAGGTGACAATCAGTTAAACGAGAGCATTTGGATAGTAATAACTTCCACCATTTTTTTGGTGCCCATTTATGTAGATGGTTCGAGGAGGAGTAACGGTGTCGGTTAGGAGTGTCAGTCCCGAAATTCTTTTATGTCCATTTATTTCTTCAAAGACACTTACTCGACAGTTTTGTCAATAATGACGTTATTTATTGTCACATCTTATGTAATCAATTTTTGCATTTCAAAAATTTAAATTTTCAAGTTATTCTTTCACTTTTAAGAAGGATATACAATATATTATACATAAGTAGGTATTGTAATCTTTTGGAACCATCAGTCTCCGTCCCACTTACTTACACATGTACCTGTATGTGGGTGGTTATATAATAAAAGCACCCCATAAGATTTATGTTGAAAGAGAAGCTTTGGCACTGATATCCAGTGAAACCGAATATATTCCCTGTCTCTTATTTGCTATTAAATTAATTTTAAATGCTTTTGAGCGCATGAATGTGCACACAAATATTCGTGAAGATGAACGTACAGTAGGATCAGGCATAATCGTTTTGTCAAAATTACACGAAAGCAGTCCTATAAATTACGGGGGCTGATCCTTATGTGCTCTTGAGTCCACTTAATCGCTCAAAAGCAGCAAAAAAAATAAATCTCAACACACAATGCATTTCCTTGATGGCCGTTGCTTGTTATTTTACAGTTGAGCCGAGTGTGGATTTTTATAAATAATGTCCTCGTTGCCATTTTCTCTCAATCATTCAAATTTGACTGGGTTTTTCTGTAAATTATGAACACACCCTGCTGGAAATTTACATTATTTTTAAGCATTCAAAAGAACTTCAACCAACTTCTACAAACTTGATTGGCACGACATGTCCAGAAGCAAGTCAAAAACACTACTTGACATTAACCAGGATCACCCTACGTAAATTTTAAATTTCGGAAAAGGTTGTTCATTAAAGTTAAGATTTGTGTGTAAACTAAAAAACTTGATCACGGTTTTTTGTGCTGATCAGAGTGTTTAGAATGTTCTGTTGCGATGTGACCAAGCGGGAGCCTGTCGGTAACGATATCTGTACTATTCTGGAATTTATCGTAATTTGAAATTTATTTATCTGCCGTTGTTATATGGCAACCCCAGGGTGATTTGGGTTAAAATGTATTTGGCTTATAGGGAATCGTGTACACTTCCAAGGCTTGAAAGAAATATACATATGTAGTTTTATTTATGTGGCTTCCACGGTTAGGTTAGAGGCATTTGAATATGAGTGGCTCGGTGCCATCCTTGCCTAACCCTCAATTTAGTAATTTCATAATAATTAGTGACAAAGTTAATAGATAATTAAAAATTAAACAGCCTAAGGCCAGAAATGCTTAACCCTCACAATCTTTATTATGCGAAAAAAACAATATTTAAAGAATCTATTCTCTCTATTCTCTCTCTTTGGAGTATTTCTAAGTAGTATAGCATAATAACTCCATATAAAAAATTTCGAGGGTTAGGCAAGGATGGCACTGAGCCACTCATAAATAAATGAAATTTTCATAGAAGAAATTAAAAATATCTTTCAGGATCTTAGACCAAGAAATTTTTGGGCAGCATTGTTTGGCTCCCAACTGCATTTTAAATGAGGAAATTTTTAAGACTGTCCGGTTTGTTTCTACAGGGTTTATTTAAATATGTATTTTTATGTACTTCGACTCATTATAATTTGCGTACAAAGAATGTTGAATGTTGTCATTGAGATTCAACAATTTGCGAAACAACAATGTGCCAAGCTACCATCATCAAGCGATTTCACCCTGTCTCACAAGAGCACATACACATCCCTGCAAGAAATGGGATTAGTTTTAAATCATATCACTTTGTATGGGCTCAGCTGTTCGCATTTGAAGAGTGACCAAACAAAAAGCCGTATTTCCACTTTCTAAAACTTTTCAGAAACCGAAAAAACTGTGACAGAGTCAAATATCCAAAATTAAAATTTTTTGAATTGCGTTACTAAAAGCAAATAGTTACTCCAAACTGGGATCATAACTTTTTTGTATTTATTTCATTTCTAATATGTATTTTTTAACTTTATAATTTGGAAATATGCCCTTTTGGTTGGAAAAGGCAGTTTTATATGTGATCTCATGGGAATTTTTGTGTCAAAATAACTGGGCGAGGCTCATGTCGTGCCCTAGTGTTGTTTGAACGAAAAAAACCAAAACGAAGCGAGGTATGGGACAATACCCGAGGTATACCCGAACGGATACGAAAGGACTAATTCTTTTTCTACGGGTATTTTCACTCCTATATGTATGGCTAACATTGCCTTGTACGCCTATTAGTATGATATAAATATAACAATTTACTTATGTTTATAGCCTCCGCCCCCTCCCCCTCCCACTGTGGACGATAGGTTTTAATCGCGGGCAAATCTCTTTAGCGATCAATCACTCAACTTTTGCCAAGGATAATTATGTATGTATGTACATATGTATAAACCTGTCTAATATGCATACAGGAAAATATTCGATGCAGCCTCACAGGGACTGTATTAAAACAACAACAGCAACCCTATTCAATCCGAGCTGTGGGTGCAAGTCCAAGCAGAAAAAGCAAAATACGAAAAACGAAAGGGTGATTTCCGGTACTCGATCCCTGTCACACACACGCTTGTGCATATGGAGTAATTATTAAATCCTTGCTGGCTTCATATTTCAACGCAATACTTATAAGTAACAATGAGCCCAACGACAGCAACAACAACAATGTATGCGGCATGCGGCATCGCAAAGGATTACAAGTTATGAGTTATGAAAATGAAAATGAATAACGCTGCTCAACGCATACTTAACATCAGAATTAATAATGCCATCGCATCACATAACGATAAACACAGACAACAACACCAACAACAACAACAAAAGGTACTAAAACAAAAACAACAACATTATTGCTTAGATACAATAAAATATATACGACATATTATAGGTCTCGACAGGATCACAAACACACATTCACATCGTCCTTCATATCGTCCCATACCTCGCTTCTTTTTCATACATATATGTATTTTTTTAATGCAGAACAATGAATTGAGGCCAGAGAAAGGGGTGCCGGCGCTGTGAACAACCCCTTTATTGTGACAAAGCAACTTATGAGCGTATGACTCAAGTTATTACATGCCATTATGATTTTTTGCTTTTTACTGATTTGTTATTTTACTCTTAACGAATATTAAAATGGGCAGAAGTATGTCATTAGCTCAGGACGTTTTGTGTTGATTTCATTTTTGCGTTTCTAATTACCCTCCACTACTATAAAATGCTACATATGTTTGTATGTTCATTAGAGTGGTCCAGAATAACAATTTATGTATATGTGGGAGCTGAATTTTTAACGTCAATTAAAAAAAAACCTCGAGCCCTAACCGCAAGTTTGATTTAACCAAGCAAGTTTTAAAGTACGTTTTTGACCAATATCCAACTGTAATTAGTATCATTTCGATAATAAATCAAAGGCAACCAAGAGTTTGCTTGAAAAAAAAAATTTACCTAAAAAACGTTGTTTGGTAAAATTTTAGTTTGTTGGTTACACTAGGGCTCGATATTATTCGTTACATAAAAGATGAAATTGTCCTACTCCAGCTTCAAATTATAGAATATTTAATCAAATCGACTGATCAAAATCAGCGAATCAGTAAGGATTTCACAGCTCTACAAAAAAAAAAAATTGTTGCCCTGGGTATTTTCAAGAAATTCCTGGAAGTCCTCTAGTTTTTAAAATAGGGGTCAAAACCCCCTTTTCCATAGGTTAGGTCATATATTTCTCCATAACTTTTTTTCTGTTTGTTCTAATAACTTGATGTTGGTGTCGTTGAAAAGATATGAGTGTTTTCACCGTTTCAACTACATATTTGTGTCCGACCGAAACCTGAATTTTAGGCCAAAGCCGAAGCCGCAACCGAATATTCTGCATAATCCTATGTTCAGCCGAAAACCGAAGCCGAATACAATTTTTGTTTCTTGAATAAACAAAACACCTTACAAAAATACATAAGGGGTATTCTCTCTACATTTTTTCCATGAAAAACATAAGAATTTAACACACTATTGTCAAAATTGCAAAATGCAAGAACAAAAAAACACACGAATTTGATGTTTCATGAAAAAAATTTTGAAAGAAAATTTTCCAATTTTGACAATAGTGTGTAAATTTCATGTGTTTTTTATGAAAAAAATTTAGAGAGAAGACCCATATGGGCAAATCCAGCGTCACTTACGTTTCACCGTTCGTTCTAAAAATGCATTTTTTACTTTAGGTGGTGTCACTTTCGTTTCCGCACAGATTTCATTTTTTGAGTTCTTCAAGTTTAGATTCCAAACGCTGCGAATTGCGGAGCAACAGTTGGACAAAATTAGATTTTTTCAAAAGGCTCTTTTATTTAGTAAATATAATGACACAAAAAAAATGTTTTTTTTCAAGCCTACTATAGTTTTTTTTATAATGTATTGGAGGTGATCAGTGTCACTTACGTTTCATGGAGGCATCACTTACGTTTCAAATCTCGTAAATTCGTTACAGAAATGAGGTTTTATTAGACCTACAATGAACCACATGGTGTTGCAGTTAAAATTTCTAACAAATATTCCTTAATAAATCATCTATATTAAAAAATTCAGCACCCAACGTACGCAATAATATATTTTTTTATACTGCATCGAAAGGTGTATATTTTATATATCCATCTTTTTAAGCACACATATAATACGTATGTCACTTTCGAAATCTCTTAACCCCAATGGGACTTTTTTTTTCTCTTGCTTCTGTATCATATTGGATATTTTCTGTTTTTTGACTTTTGGATCTTCTCACGTTCACTATCCAGCATTATAATATCCCTCCATGTTTTCATTTTAGCATCATAAATACTTTTTTCTACAATTGGCTTCTCGATCGTCAAAAAATGCACCTTATTTTTCTTTGGCGTCACTTGCGTTTCACTTTTTAAATGGCAATAATTATAAAAATGGCTTAAGTTTTAAATTTTAAATGATGCAGATTTGTATAGAAAGTAAATTTAAAAGAAACTTCAATATATGAACTTATATCAAAGGTCGGTTTGAAATTAAGATAACTTTTATATGTTTTTGCGTCACTTACGTTTGATTTTGCTATTACATTTTTAGCAAGAAATTATATGTATTACAGCTAAGCACCACATAAAACTTAGCTTCAGTTCATTTATTTAACCCTTCTTACAGCACTCACTGGTATTAATTCTAGTATCTTACTATAAAATTATGGAAACCATAGAGAAAGAAAAAAAAATTGAACAGGGTTACCAACATTTTTCATATAAAAAGTATATATTTCTGAGATGCTTGGTCTATCCTCTTGCCAATAGCGGTATTTTGGAAACTCTACAACAAAGCCAATTTTCCTCAATTTCAACTCACTTTTCTAGGATTTGCCCATATGCATAGTTGTAAACAAAAATAAAAAAACAGTCTTTATGTTAATAGCATTTTAACAATATAAATAAAGTTCAATGTTGTAGGCCAGAAAATGAGGTTTATCTGCATTTTCCCCCAGTAGATTTGACCGTCTATCTGTATATAGTTGACCAGCTGTACTAAATAATTGCTCGGTTGCCACACTCGTTGGAGGAGCAGTTAAATATTTTTTTGAAACCTTAAATAAAAAGAATTGGAGGAATGCCAATTATGGAATGTATTTACACTACGAAGAACAAGTGGTTGATCTAGGTATTCGCTTAACTCTATTCAAGAATTGTATTAGTTTTTGCTTTGTGCGCAATTTTTTGGAGATTTATAATGGGATGCCCAGAGGTCACTGGAATCCGATATAGTTGACTCATCCAAAGATTCTTCACTATTACTGGGATCACAATAGTTACAACAACTTTGAACATTTTTTTTTAAATAACAAAAAAATATTCCTGGAAGTTACGATTTTCTGTTATAAAAAATCAAAAACTCGTAAAATTCAGTAAATATTTTTTATTAAACACATCTATTATTCGGCATCGATTATTCGGCCTTTCAGCCGTAGGCCGAAGCCGAATAAAAAATACTGGCCGAATAGGCGGAATACCGAAACTTGGCCGAATATTCGGTCGGACACTACTACGTATATAAGTTGTTAACGCATCCATCTTGATAAATGTCAGAGATATTGTCAAAATATTTTCTATAAAAAAGCCTAACTTTCAGTCACGTTTTTCTCTAATAATTTGTTAACTGGTATATATATAAACTACTTTGAAACGATCTCTACTTATTTCTCTTTTCAACGAAACATAATTTTTTAATATCCGTGGACATGTTCCTAAGATATTGCAGTTTAATCAAAAAACGGGAAAAGATGCATACCGAAATTGCTTAGTTATGTAAAAAAAAAAAAAAAAGACTAGGAATAAATTAGAAAAATACGGACATGTGCTACCGGAAAAGTTTTATTCAAAATCAGCCAATAAAACAGCTCTACAAAAACAAAAATATTTTTGCAAAGTTTTATGTTTTTGGGTATCCAAATCAAGACTGCATTCAAGAAAGTACTGGATGTGCTCTAGTTTTTGAGATTTTTTCATACAGTGCCGAGCCAAAAACTTTGGACCGAGTAAAATGTTGATTTTAGACCATATTTCGACAGCTCTAAAATATAAATATAAAAAGTTAAATGTCGTTGAAAAGAGAAATAACTAGAGATCGTTTCAAAATAGTTTATTTATACACTAGTTAACAAATTATTAGAGTAAAAACTAACTGAAATTTAGATTTTTTTATAAAAAAATGTCAACGGCTCGTCGACACTAAACCCCCTAGGTACGACTCTTTTATACAGAACCGAGGCTCAAATTTTAATTATTAATAACCATTTACAGTTTTGTAACCTTGCTTTAAGTGGAAAAGCTGTCCTTAGACCAAATTTTGAGACAAAATGAAGAAAAGTATATTTTTTTTGCCAACCTGTTTTGGTACCCTTTGAGCATGGATCGTGATTTGTCTTATTTTTTAATAGAAACGTAAATATGTTTGCTGGGTTGGAGATTCTTCTAATCTAATCTTAGCTTGCGTCATTTATTGATTTTGACCGTTTAAGCGAAGCACGCCAGTCATTCCTTTTTAGCGATAACTGGCGCCAATTGCAAACCCCAAGGGAGTTCAAGTCATTATCTCAGTCGAGGCCTCCCCTTCCTCTGCTGCCGAATTCAGGTGTCTATATGAAAACCTTCTGTGCTGGAGCTTCTTTGTCCATTCGCATAACATGTCCTAACCAGCGGAGGCTTTGGGCTTTAATCCGCTGGACTATGGTCAGGTCTGCGTGAAGCTCGTACAGCTCATCGTTAAATTTGCTTCGATACTCGCCGTTGGCATCACGGGAAAGACCACAAATTTTCAAGAGAACTTTTCTCTTGTCCTCGTTCACCGCAAGACCCACTGTTTTCGCTTCCTTATCCAGTCCAGAGAGGGTAGCGCTTACGACGCGGTTATTAAGGCAATGATATCAATATCATCAGCATACGCCAGCAATTGCACGCTCTTGTAAAAGATTGTACCATTGTGGCTTAGCTCTGCTGCTCGAATTATCTTCTCCAGCATCAGGTTAAATAAATCGCACGAAAGAGAGTCGGCCTGTCTGAAGCCTCGTTTGGTTTCAAATGTCTCAGAGAAGTCCTTCCCGATTCTAACGGAACTGTTGGTTGCTCAACGTCATTTGGCAAAGTCGTATTAACTTTGCAGGAAGTCAAATTCAGACATGGCGGCATACAGGCAACTCCTTTTTGCGCAGTCAAAAGCGGTTTTAAAATCGACAAAGAGATGGTGGTCGATGGTAGACTTACCAGGTCTACAGCCACTCTGATAAGGTCCAATCAGTTTATCTACGATGGGCTTCAGTCTTTCACACAATATGCTAGAAAGAACCTTATATGCGATATTAAGAATACTGATCCCGCGGTAGTTGGTGCGGTTAGCGTGATCGCCTTTCTTGTGGATTGGGCAGAGCACACTTAAATCCAATCCAGGGGCATGCACTCGTCTGACCATATTCTGCATAAGAACTGATGCATGCTTTTTACCCGCTCTTCGCCTCCCTGTTTGAATAGCTCGGCGGGAAGTCCGTCTTTTCCAGGCGCTTTGTTGTTTTTGAGCCGGGATATAGCTATCCTCACTTCATCATAGTCAGGTGGTGGGACGACTTTTCCATCGTCAGGGATTGGGGTATCGGGTTCGACCTCTCCCTCGCAAAGGGATGTCTTAAATTTTAAGTTGGACGTGTGATAATACAATGGTGAAAGTTTCATTTAAATCCATTCAGCAGTTTTCGAGTGATACGACCAACGACGAAAACCTGCTAATACAAAACTTTTCAAAAATATGTTCACAGCTCGGCATGTCAGTGCCAATTCAACCATATCGTCGCTCGCATGACCAACTAACGGAACTGACATTTTGTGATTATATATAGTACCGTTATCTCAGAAAACGCCATAACATTTTCAACGTATCTGCAGATGGACCAAAAAAAATTTTCACTAACTAACGTAACTGCAATTTAATACCTACTGATATACTTTATAAAGACGTCAGAGTACATAATTAGAAAAGCAGACTGGAAATATCATACATACCTTTCGACAGGGACAATGGAATAAAGGGTCAAAAGCTATAATTGGTCTCTTCATAGGACATGCTAAAACAAATATGAACATTTAAATGAAAAAAGGATAAAAAACTAGCATTAGTCGCATCCTCCCATGCGACTGATTCCGGAATCATCCTAGACCAATCGCATTTTTTTGCAGGGATGATACTCTGTGACTCATTCCGGATTACGTCACATCAAAAACACCTTTCCAAGGGCCTTTGTTTAACCACATTCATACAAAATCGTTACAAATCGATCCATCATTAATATTTCTCTTCACTCTCAATTATTCTGCGAAGATTTTATTTTAGAAACATTAATCGACTTTTAATTTCGTAAAGCGTTAACCTGTATGGATGCATGTGTATATGGGTGTGCATTTATGTAAGTACATGAAGGATATTTACTTCTCACTGCATGCACATTTCTCAGGTCCTTACGTAATTATGAACATATTTATGCAGGTACAAGTGCATGTAATAATCGTTTTGATTAATGTCATCTCGTAAAGCGTAAAATGCTCGTAACATACTTTGGCGTCAGCGGTCCTATGTTCCTTTTGTCTGTAGACATTGTTCATCATTACGACAAAACTATTGTCAAAAAATAATGACAGTCATTAGAACATTTCTGAAGAGCCTACAGCTGCACCAACAAAAATATGCAACTGTTCTGAAGACGTTTGTATTCGAGTTGAATACAAAATATATGAAATCCATCAGAGAAATCAAACCATAAATAATGTGAGTGCGTAGTACTTGACGAATAGCTCAGCAGAAACTGACAGCATGTAATGGCTAAGACGACTGGCTTAAAAAAAAAAAAAAATTAACGAACATTGAAAGGTGATTGCCATAGAATCGCCCACTTCCAGGGCACTTGTACAGGCCTTTATCATTAGTGTGACAAACAGTCAGAAACAAAATCTCAAAATGATAATTGTTTATCTACGGACTATGTGTCAGCGTTAATTATATTAGCTTCTTACAACTGAAACACAGAATAGGCGTTCGGCGACCACTCGATCTTTAAATATGTATTGGGATCAGCGAAAGCTACTCGTACTCGAATTCGGGGCAAAGTCAAGCAGGGTTTCAATTAAATCTTCTCGAAGAAAGTTTCTTTAACTCAAAAAAGCAGAAAAAAAATAACCAAATTTCGAGAAGTCAATAACGATCTAAAAAACAAAAAGTACTCGAACCCCGGAAGAGATAATATCTCATGCCGCTAACGGCTGAAAGTAAAAAGACTCGGTCTATGAAAGATAAAAAATCTCGAGTTACCCATGAAACAAAAGGTGGTATTGCCAACGATCCCAGAAGGAAAAATAAAATACCAACATTTCGAATTTCCCTCGATCCGATAAGTCACTCGCCAGGAAACTCGGCTTCGGCGATCTATTGCCACGAAGTGTTGCAGCGAAAATATTGCCATATAAGCGAACTTTTCTCGAGTTCTTGGCGAATTTAAGCCTACTGGAATTATTTATGAAGCGTCGTGACGCGTCGCTGTGACTCTGTCCTCCCCATTAAATACTTGTTTTAAAAGAAAACAACCCAAATCTCGAAATAACAAATGTTTTGTTTCGACCTGCTCAAAGGTAGTAAGGTGCAACATTCGAAATGTGCTTAGCTATTCTCTGACTAGGGAAAATTGTGTCATTTATCGATTCGACATGTGCAGGATCGATCGCTACAGCAATTAGAGTATTAGTGCGTATTGTTGTTGTTTTTGCTCAATTGCGCTCAAGTGTGGCTGATTGCACTTTTCGTTGGCACTGTATGGTATCCTTTCAGATTTACCGCCTACACAAGCGGCAACAGCAGCTCGAAATTTGGCCGTAAGAAGAGATTAATGTATTGCATTGGGTTTGACAAAATCTTTTGTTGTCTACAGTTCTTGGTTTTGTTTTCATATTTTGTTATTTTTTAAGATTTGGCAGCAGGTACCACCAGGAATACTTTATAATTTTATTTTTTTTGTTTTCTTTTCACAATTGCTGACTTTTTGATCCTCTGTCATACGCACCATTGCACATAAAACATATGAAGACTCGTATCTACAATCAAAACGCTTGAGCACACTTCCCCACTTGCTCTCTGCATTCCACTTGAAGATGATGATTGTCATTTCAATTTTGTCCTTTTATTGTTTTTTTTTTTTCAATTTCGTCAAGTGTTGCACGCTTGTCACATTCTGTCAATTTCATCTGTTTTTCTGCCATGTCCGTCCACCAACCTGATTTCGAGCTCCTTTGTCCCTTAATTGGTTTTGTTTGCTATCTCGGTGAGCTCTTAAATTGTCGCTTTGAGGCCTGGGGCGGTGAATGACTTGTGTGACAACAAGTGTCCTTTCATACATTCGTGGTAGTCGTGCAGAGTTTTTGTAAATGTGTGTGTGTAATGCGTTCGAGTGTCCTTTTGTCAGGTCATTTAATAGTTTTTCATGTTGTTTGGATGCTCTTATCCAACACTTGCTGTGACGACCCTTTCCCATAGTCTATCGCTCATCGTATTTATCTTAATGCCGCCGATTTTGCTTTTACGCACACTTTTGCGCTCTTGGTGGGGGCTTTGTTTTCTTATCGCAATAGTCGGTTTGCGTATATACTTTTGTGGTCTCGTAAATCTTTGTAAATAGTTGTTTGGAATATTTATTTTTGCTTATGAATTTGTTTTGATTGTTTCTTGTGTTTTGTTCCTTTGTTGTGGGTGTCGGCTAAGAGACTGGGACCTCTCATCATATGTTTAACCATAAATTATTTTAAGTACATAACACAATGAATTTTAATATCTTGCTGTTTCGTTTGATTATGTGTTAATTTTTTAATATTTTTATTTATGCATTGCTTGCAGAAGAATTAATTAAATGAATGAAATAGCTATAAACTCGTATGTTGTTGCGAAACGTTGCTTATTTAATTCAAAATCATAATTTAAAAAAATAAATGCAGAGAAATAACAAAAAGTAAATTTTTGGCGAAGAGATAACAATCTTTGATTTTTTGTATCTCAAGTACCTATAGTGATTTCATGAAGTACTGAAGAAAATCGGAATACCATTGGGGTAAGGTTAAATTCCTGCTATTTTATGCATGCGAAAAAGTGCTTGTGGAAAAGTTCAACTCTAATTCGGAAACGCCTACCAGTTTTAATAATAACTGTCTACGTCGAATCCTGAAAGTTCGATGGCGGGAAGTTGACAAGCTGGTGCACTAGCGAAAACTTGTCGCAGGACTGTGGATAAAGAACTCTAAGACCCAGGTTACACGTGGAATGATGTCACTAGAATAGCAAAAAACAGAATACCAATCTATACAATACAATCTATGCTCCAATGGGAGTTAAGGAAGTTGATGATGATAATGGTTCGTAAAAACAGCAAATATTACGTCTGATACCGTGTTGTTATACAATTATGAGACTGAGGACTGGTTAAAGTGGAATTTTTTAAGGAGAAGGTCGTTGGGATAAATTTGGGAAGAACAGCCAGTACTCTCTCTCATCTTTTTAAAACGACCTACAAACTACCTCACGTAGGTAAACTAAAAAATTTTCAGTAAGTTTTACATTTTTATTGAAAACTTTAATAGAAATATTTCCCCGAAATTAAGATTTACATGAGGTAGACAGATTATACCCCCACAACATGAACCAAAAATATAGTTTGTTTTTGCTGAGACTGTAGACAAATTAGTATTTTGTTTTCTAAAGGAGTGTACAGATTTCCGAGTAAAATTAGTTAAACACCTTAAAAGCACTTTTAACTTAGAATAAATTAGTTCCGTTGAGCAGTACGTTTGAAACTGTCGTATGAATTATGAAGTCAAGAAGAATGATCCAAGAAAACAATCATATTAGCATAATTTTTGTCCCACAATGTGTCATTCAAATTCACCCCAGCACTTGATAAACTTGATTCCCACCGCATTTTAAATGAGTTATACCAGTTTTTCATTCTTATAAACATTAATTTTGTAAATTTTCATAATTATCTGTCGGCGACAATCCCGCTGACCGCTGCATGTTGGTATGTCTGAACTTTTCACGTCAACGATGCCAATCGCAATAAGTTATGCTAATTTAAAATAATTCAACTTCCCTCAAGTTGACGCTAGTGGTGAGTACAGAGTGCGAACCTCATCGAAGTCGCTCAAGGTGCCATGAAGATAAGGATCGCGATACCCATGAAATTCGTATGTAGGTAGTATTTATGTCGGCTGGCGTGTAATAAGCTAGTTGACAATGACGATCCATGACACTCACGCATGTCACCTGAGCCAGAATGTGAAGGTGGTAACGGTGGTGGTAGAACGGTCGGGAAACACTTGTCGCTTATGCCAGTAGGTAAAGTTAAATATTACATTGAGGAACAAATATGTGAGCCCGAGAGTCCACTCAATTTTTTTAAAATAATTAAAATTTGTTTTTTCCTAAGCAATGTCAACAAGAACAAGTTTGCCTATACGAGTATTTGTAGAGTATAAGTAGATGTTAACAATTCTATGTACTTCAACATCTTATAAATTAAACAGATATTTGTTATGCAATAACTTCAAAGTGGTTACCGACCATACTCTCTGCCCTCGCTAAATCATTAGTCACTACACGGGATATGCTATTCCACAAATGCCTACAGATGACGAGGATATACCCCTCAAGAGCAATTATGTGGCAAACAAATTGTAGATCTACTAGAAAGCCTGTAACAAGAGGATGATCCACCATAAAAATGAAAAATGTTCCATGTGCAAGGCGTGCGTAATCGCGTATTTGTGATCCAGTGTAAACACAGAGGACCGTTCATACTGGATATATTTCATCGTTTAATCAAAAACACTTTGATATGAAAACACGCACACAAACCCATGCTCAGATTCGAACACAAATATGTTTTGTCCGGCCACAGCTCTTGTACAGCTTCTGCTCACCGCCTGTTCGATTGTGGGACACCAAACTGACACAATTAATTTTATTTCGTTTTTGATGAATTCGTTCCAGTTTAAACGTGTGATCGTGTGTGAATATTGGAGTCCAACGCGATCAGCATAGCACATAACTGCGGAAATGGGCGAGCACCAAAACAAAGGAGAAACAATACGTGAAAGGACAGAAATAAAGCGCTGCTGCAGCTTCAACACATGTGAAATTTACAGGTATGTATATGTTACGCACTACTCAATTACCTTTGGCTATCTAAATGTGGCATGCAATGCGAATACATCGTGAACACAGCAGAGTATTGGGCATACATACAAAGGCTTTGTGTAGACGCATCTCTTTTTGTTGTCTGCTCGCAATGACGTAACATATCTGTTGCAGCGAAAAATAGTCACATCAAAGTAAATTACATTACAAAAATATCACTAAATCCTTCCACGAATCCTTTCGGCCTACCAAAGATGTCGACGACTTGCCAACTTTCCACAAGGAAGCGCAAACTCTAAAGAATTTAACCTTGCGTCACCAACAACAAATTGTTCACACAGTCATTGATCCTTTGTAAACATTAGCCTGTAAACAACAACAAAGCGGACATGCGAAGTGAGTTCGTGTTGCAAGCTCGTTTAAACTGCGATATTTCGAACAATCAAATTCGTAATGGATTCGACAATGATAATTGTTGACGACGTCACTAATGTTAGTCGGAAACCTCATATTTACATATGTACGAATGGGAAATCAGTGATAGCCGCATGCAGGCATTCATGAAAATATCCTTATCGCTTTGTGGCACCATTAGTGCGGTCTCCTTTTAGATGTTTGGACGAACGAAATATAGAGCGATTAGATTATTTGGTTAACCTTGTCGCTCATTGTTTGATACATTTCCGATTTTGTAAGTCAAATAGTGACACAGAAAATGACATCGCCAAATTAAACACCAAACAAATATATTTCCAAGGAATCCACACATTTCTTTCACCAGGGAGGTATTTAAATATAAATAAACAATTATATCGCACACTCAGATCTAAAGGGAGATACATAACTAAAAAAAATCTGAAATTTGGAATCTATGCATATATCATTGTTGGACGGCCAAAATCGCCTAGGCGGTTAAAGGCTATTTTAAGTAAGTAAGCATACGAGTATATCACGCTCTCAAGTTTAATACCCACCGATCTCGATTAACTAATAGATTCGCTACTCACCGAGAGAAGGGCTTGTACAAATGTAAAATGCCTTAGGCGCTTACGGGAGAGGCAGACAGTTGAAGCATAATCGCGAATAACGTTCTAAGTATCATTTTTTTCAAAACCGGTTTTATTGCATATAACATTTTGTATTACTCTCATGCATTGTCCAGATAACAAATTTTCTAAAATTTGGCGCACCAAAACTGTAAAAATGCATTTAAAAATAGTGGGTCAATTTAAAGTGACATACATTATTTTGCATAGAAACGTCGAAAATGATTCGTAGCGGCACTGGAAGATCATAAGGAAGGTGTAAAACTGATAATATGAAAGTTATAAAAGAAAAAGTTAAGGAGTTTTGCTCTCCTGACAAATTCTGATTTTGTAACTTAGAACGTTATTCGCGATGATGCTTCAGTTATTCTAGTGTTGTGAACGTTGGAATTTTATTGCTGTTTATATGTAGGTGTGCGATATATCATCGGTCGTACTGCAAGGCATGTACATTAGATTTCGGGAATTTTTTTTTTATCCTTAAAAAAAACCCAAATGGATTTTTTATTAGGGGGACTCATCAAACCTTATAAACACCTTATAAAGCGTGTAAACATTTAAATTTATCAAGTGTGTAAATGAACTGTCAAAATTTGTATGGAACGCAGTTTACACAAATTTATAAACTTCCGCGTCACTTTTGGTGTGTAAAAGAGTGCGTAAATTTATCCAAGGCAATGACGACGTTCGACATGTAATTTTTTTAATGCATTCAATGCACACTGGACACAAATAGAAGAATATGCTGAAAATGGGTCGAAAATTACTTTTTTAATTTCGAAATAAAAAGTGTTTGTTTGACTGAAGTACATATGAATTTATCTAGGGCGTTCATCTAACTGAGCTGATAAATGTATAAACTTACGCATTTCGTAAACTTATAGGGTATGATGAATCCCCCTATTGTAACTCTTTTAGTAAGTAATGTACATACATTTAACAATTTTATTTGTGGAATTTAAAATTATCAATAAATTCCCAAGAAACTATTTCTTTTGCTTGGTCAAGAAATTTTGACGTTTACCAAACTTTCCATTTTTTTGCAAATTACTCTTTTAAAAATGTATAAAACATGTTTAGCGAAATATGTAGTCGCCTTTGCCGGGGATATGCACGTTTACCTCAAGAAATATATACGAGCATATTTATTTCTTGAGGTAAACCGGCGTTGCCAACCATCGAAAATTGTAGTATTTTTTCTTATGAGCTGAGTATTGGCTCAAGAAAATTTGACGTGTGAAAACAGTTCTTGACCATTTCTTGAGCGTTTTTTATATGGAGTTTGACATTTCTTGGCAGGTGAGTAGCCCGCTTAAGGCAGAAACGAGACGATGTATGATATTGTCGCTATCGCCTTGTTCAATATAAAGTTTTGCACCCCGTATCTAAGGATGTCACACAAACACCACGCTCCAATGTTGCATCATAAATCATTCAAATCTAATTTTTGTATTGACCAATTTTGATTGTTCGAAGTCTCTAACAATCATTCAATTAAACCAAATGCACATTCTCATTGTCTTTGCATTTTTCAAACACATTTCCGCTTCCTGTTGTTCCCAAATAATATCAAACTCTCCCACATGATATCCGCTAGGGCATGTCGCCTGTATCGACTCTGATTCCGTTCTAAGTTGGCTGTGCTATTCACAAATATTTGCACATGGCTACACATGTTCTGTTTGCACCGGTTGCGCTTTTGTCTTTGTGTCGCTTCGCCGCTTTCATTGCGGACACTTTCTGTTATGGCCTCAGAGATTTAGCTTACGCCAATCCTATTTCTTGCATGTTAATCACCAATCAATATTTGAAACCATTTCCTTGATTAAAAATGTATCCCTGCTCGACCGTGGGGAATGCGTGACGAGTCGTCACCCCGTCCTAAGCGACTCCATTGTCGGTCAATATTTGCAGTGTTTGGCAAATAAACATGCATGCTTCTGTATGGGTATGTGTACATTAGACTAGCTCTTACTTAATTGCAGTTATAAAATCTTTTATAAAGAAATCAAATTTTAAATTTTTTCGATTATAGTTTTTTTTTCATCTATGAAGTTTGTATTCCTTACGAAAACTTGCCATTGCAAATCTTAATTTTTTGTAGACAGTTTAAAGTTTCGGTAAAAAGAACTAAACTTTTTTGGTCATCGTAATGTATTCTTATGGACAAATGCAGGACTGCAAACTCATTGTTTCTACCAGTGAAGTCTAAATTCTGCGGCCCTAAAAAGCACGAAAAAAACGTTTGGTCTAAAAACAGTGTGTAGCTAAACTAAACTTCCAAATAGTTTTTTGTCAACCCACGGATTTTATAGATTCTTAATGCGAATGGATTTCCTAATATGAATTCGCCATACGAATATGAAATAACAATACTTACAAATATTATCATTTGAAGCATCATCGCGAATAACGTTCTAAGTTACAAAATCAGAATTTGTCAGGAGAGCAAAAAACTGCTAGTCATATTTTTTTATTTTTTTCTACCATCTGTCTTCTTAACTTTTTCTTTTATATCTTTCATATTATCAGCTTTACACCTTCCTTATGATCTTCCAGTGCCGTTACGAATCACTTTTTTCGATGGTTTGCTTGACGCTCAACTTAAAATTTAACATATTACTTTTTTCGATATCTCAACCGGTATTGGAGCTATCTCCCAATATGTGGACCATATCTGTCTGTATATTTGTGGTCGTAACACTCTAAAAGTACTGAATGGAATTTAATCGTTGGATTGCTAGATGTTCAACTTAAAGTTTAAGATATTATTTTTTGTGATATCTCAACGGGTTTTGGGGTTATCGCCCAATATGTGGAACAGGGGTGACCAAAAATGTCTTAGTACAATATGGGTGTCAAACGAAAGGTGTCAATGAGTGCTATAATATGCGATGTGATTCATTGAAATATCTAAAATGGTTTCGGAGTTATCTTGAAATTTCGATTGCTCGACCGGTTTCGGAGGTACACTTAAAAAAAATTTACAAGAAACGGCCGTCAAATTAACAGTAAACCCTGTAATTTTTCGTCCAACAGTGGGTAATATCAATTTTGAAAGTGACCCCCTATTCGAATATACTATCATATTCACATGATTTACTGTAAATTTGAAAGTGGACTCATATCATTAATTGATATTTTTCAAAAATCACATGTTTTTACTCAATTTTACAGTAAATACTGTAATATTTACAGTATTACCATAATCGCTTTGAAAGTGGTTTTGAAATGTTACTTTCAATGTGCACTTTCAACCTTTTTATTTCAGTGTATCGACGAATATTTCCACAAAAATGTGTTAGTACATTATGGCTATCAAGCAAAAGGTGTTTCTGAATGCTGTCATAAATAAAAAACTAATGGCGGCAATATACCAACAGGTTATCATAACCTCTAACGATATTTTCCCGAGCTTCCCTTTCCAACTTGTGGTGTGTTGCTTTTGAGTTTTTCCTACAAGTTGGCGGGACCTACAGTTTTCTGCCGACTCCGTACGGCACTTGCACAGCAAATGAGTTTTTGCTGGGAAGCTTCTCATCGCAGAAATACACCCGGAGAGTTTGCCAAACTACTGCTGAGGGACGACCCCGTTTAGATTTATTTCTATATTATTTCTATGTAATTTTTGATGTTACTTTGGATTAATTTCAATACCTAAGCTACCCCGGAGATATCTCATAAAATGTGGGGTCGTTTTTTATTAAACTTTAAGCTTTATCAGTCCGATGAAAGCATTTTTTGTAACCGAAATTTGGGTTTATCGAGCAGCCAAACTTTAAAGCTTACATGACAGCACGACTTTTAGTGCTGAACTCCAGTCTTTTTGTTGCTATCCCAGCTGCAAAAAAAAAAAAAAGAAATTATACGCATACGAAGTCGCGGGCACCAGCTAGTATGCAATAAACCCGGTTTTGAAAAAATTACTCTTAGACCGTTATTCGCGATGATGCTTCATTTATTTATTCACCACCGGATGTTGAACTATATAAAATATTCTTACCAAAGCTGTATTTAAGATGGGGCATGGGGGTTTAAGTATGTACAAATGTGGATGTGTTACTCTTAAAATTTTGTTTATCATTTACCCAATTGTAAAATATTTCAATTCTTCGATTAAGCATTTTTTGGGATTTCGATGGGCACAGTTGTAAAGAATATGAATTGGTGATATTTGAGTTATTTGGAATGGTTTTGCATGAATGGGCGTAGTCAGAAGGTTTTTTTTATCGTAATACACCAAAGGCAGCAGTCTTCCTTTACTAAAGGAACGTGAGCTCGATGACTGTCTCAAAAGTCCGTGATGTCTGTAAAGATTTGTTGAACTTAGATCCATTTTTAAGAAACAAATAAGAAAAGGAAAGGTCAGTTCAGGGCAGGTCCACTGCCCTCCTCCCCTTTTGTTCACGTCCAAGTATTTGCATATACATTCGTAAGCTACTAAATGTCTACAAGCAAGCACTTTACGCCTAACGCACATATGAACATTTGGGCAATACAATTCCTTTAAATTGTTCAACACGCGACAATGCCATCCATTAGTGGATGACGCCGTTAAAAGGCCAAAGCATTGACTAAACCTAATGCAAGCCCACAATGACGATGTGAATGGCGACAGAGAGGGCGTCAATAGCGATATCACATGTGATTGACATAGAATGACAAGGAAATTTTTGGTTGTTCTCATGCTCCAGTACTAAAAACATACTTCGATTGTCAATGGGCTCCGTTCGACTCACTGTCAAAAACTAATTGTGTCGTCAAATTTCAATTTTGACATTATTCACTTTAAGAAAAAACAGAAACAAAAAAAAACACCTTCAATCGGCCCCCGAAGTACGTTTATGTCCCACGGGCAAGTTGTAAAATGTGGAGCTTGGGGACGTCTGGTGGCGTTTGTATTTTGTCACCAAAATGTGATGTGGCGTTTGTAATTGAATAATTTAACATATAGTGGTTGTTTTTGTTTGTTTGTTTTTAAATGCATTTACACAAAATATTTGACAATTATGACAAGTTGACACTTTGCGTTTCAAACCGAATTGCTTGCATTTAAGTTCAGATCTAAATATTTGTTAAGGTATTTTGTCAGTTGACATGTTTTGTTTTTGTTGGTAAGTTTTTATTTTTTGGTTTTTGTATCTGACATATTTATTTTATACTAAGAAAGGATAGGAGTGTAACTTATTATTTTTTTGTGTTTTTGATTTAGTTACTTACTCTTTAAAACAATATATCGAGCACTGAGTAAGAGATCATTGTATCTCAAAAGTTTTTGCAAAAGTGTCCCATGACAGAACTTGTTTCCAAAGTGCCCTATATCAAATAAGTTCAATATATACATTTTCAGCTAAGTTGGGGTCTTTTTCTGAAAAATTCTAATCAATGAGCACTTCAAAGGAACTAAAGCACTCTGAAGTTAAAACTAAAATAAATCAATTATTATCTACTAGGTATATAACCGTTTCCTTTATATTCAACATATTTAGCATAAATGTAAACTTTATTTTACTATTCCAACTCTCCCACCAGTTTTCTGTGACTCATTTGCCAAAATTATACAAGACCAAATGGTAACACCTTTCATGTGATAATGAGTGTTTACACAAGAGTTCACATTTTCCAGCAAAACATTTTCTATTTCACCACCATAAACACATAGGCACCATGCATTTTTATTGCTACATTTTTAGAAATCGTATTTTACTTTTACGACATTCTTTACTGCTTGCTTGCCATAGAGCAAACATAAAATAAACAAAACTCAGCCAGAAAGAGCCAACAATCAGCCACCTGCTCTGTGTCAATTGGCGCCTTCTGTAAACGCGAGTTGGCCGTAATGATTTAGCACTCATGGGCACACACTCAAACACTATGGACGCTGAGTCGCTACCAAATACCCGCTCTGATGATGATTGAAAGAAATCGAGAGAAATTAATAAACAAACTTTATAATTTTTAGTCTTTTAAGCTATAATTAAATAAGCTCATAGCTACCTACATACACATATACATTAAGGCTACTCGACAAAAAAGTTGCAGTGTTTTTACCGGAATTTCAAAATTCACTCTTTTCTATGGCCTCTCTGAAAATATTTCGAAGATTTACTAGAAAATTTTATAACTGTATAAATGTGTGCTAATATTCGCAATGTGAAAAATAGGGACAAAAGGGTTAAATTTTGCAGAAATGACAACGTCCTTTCAAATGATGCCCTAATCGTACAAATCCGTCAATAATTGGCTGAGTTATTAAAACCTACCCCTCCAAATATAGCCAAAAACAGCAATCATCCGAAAATTACCCCAAAATTGATCCGAAAATAATCTCAAAACGACCCCAGAAAGACCCTCAAATGTTCCCAAAATGACCCAAAAATTATACCAAAATCATTCCAAAATGATCCACAGAGCCAAAGGTACCTAATAAAATAGAGCAAAAATGATAAGATATCTGTATAGTTTTTCTTCAAGAAGATGTGCTTCTTATTATTGTAGAGACAGTGTTTTTAATGTTATTAAGAAGATTTTCTTTTTAATATTTTAAATGACAAATAAAATGATATTGCCCTCACCGAGAATCGAACTTATAATTTTCGGAATGATAAACCCAGCTGTTAACCATCAGGCCATTGCTCACTTTTGATTGCCAGCGTCTAATTACTGATATGTGTATATGTAGTTGTTAATATTTTCAAAGGAAAATCACATAAATATAATTGAGAAGATTTCTTTTTAACATTTCTAATTAGGAAAAAAGAGAGAGAATCGAACTTACAATTTTTGGAATGCTAAACCCAGCTGCTAACCAGCCGGCCATCGTATACTAATAATTGCCAGCGTCTAACTACACCTTTGTACTAAATGTATAGTTTTTTTTAATAAGAATTTCTTCTTAAAACCAAAGAGATTTCCCTATAGTTCTTCGTTTCCACCGTTGCGACTATCCCTTTGCCCAAAAACTAATCATGAAGACAATCTTATTAATTTTATTAGGCATTTTTGGCTCTGTGTCCGAAAATGACCACAAAATTTTCCCAAAATAATCAAATGTGACCCCTAAATGACCTCTAAATGCTCCTAAAATAGTCCATGATGTATATATGATCCCAAGAATATACAATACAAATACAGTTCGGCAAAATGGTAACTTTGGGCGGCAACCCTACTTGAAAATATTATATTGTATATACGTTTCATTTGATGCCCACATTGGCATATCTAGCTCCATAATTTAAAAAAATTGAGATGGGTGGCAACCCTGTACAACCCAAAAGGGGGTAGTCTAAGAATCAATCATACTATCTATACCTATGCTAAATTTCATCCAAATCGGTCAAGCGGTTCCCTAGATAGTCAGGATATACAAATATACTGCGCTAAGGTGGCAACGCTAGGTGGCAACCCTAATTGAAAATATTTTAGCTGGCATGTCGCTGAAAACACCTTTAATTTGATACCGATATTGGCATATTTTGCTACACAATTTAAAAAAATTGAGATAGGTGGCAACCCTATAAACCGCCCCAGGTGGCAACCCCCAAGTGGATAGTCTTAGAATCAATCATACCATCTATGTGCCAAATTTCATCCAAATCGGTCTAGCGGTTCCCGAGATAGTCCGGATATACAAATATACAAGTTCAGCTCGTTTAAAGTTATAAGATATCGTTGGGTTAAGTGCAAAACCGCATATAGTACCTCGGTTGAGGGGCCTTAGCGGTATGCTTGTAGTATGAGTTGACTGAAATCGACGGTCTAAGATTCGACAGGGTCTAAGAAAACGTTCCCGCCGCAGTCGGGATGCTATCAAAGCCACAACAATATGTACATTAGGGTGATTCAAATAAAAGAAATTTGGTTCTTTTTTCGGTCTTACCCCCTGAAACTTTAGGTATTGACGAGAAAATAAGGCTTGCAAAAAATTAGCGCTCTAACTTAGCCCTTAGGGGTGGCTATTTTATTTCGCCCTTTCCCATACATTTTGTATGGGGAAAAAAGCTTCAACTTTAAGAGTATGTAAAAATATTTTCAAAAAAGGTTCAAAAATTGAACGAAAATTCACTTTGTAAAAAATGCCATTTTCCCCATACAAAATGTATGGGAAAGGGCGAAAAAAATAGCCACCCCTAAGGGTTAAGTTAGAGCGCGGATTTTTTGCAATACCTAACTTTTTAGGGGGTAAGACCAAGTCGACATTTTTTTAATCACCCTAATGTATATCCATATGTAAGTCGGTATGTAGTTGTGTTTTATGTATATAATAGCGGGTGCAGCTTATCTTCTTCTTTATCAAGCATTATTTTTCTTTCACTTTGGATGAACCTATTAGATAAAATTTTTCGTGTAGCCATTACCGCAAGATGGTGTGGTGTCTAATGGGACAGGTGGTTTATGGAGCAAAACAAGCTACCAACTAACTGGACTTTGTAGAAAAAAAAATTGCCCAACGTGGGTTGTTCCTCAACGTGTAACCGTCCGCAGTCAAAAGGGGGCCACCAGCTAACGTATTTATGTCGTAGTTGGTCATGTCGAGATGCAACAAAAGTCAAGAATAAAGAAAGCAGCTATAAGTAGCAGCAATCATACTGGTAATTATGCAAATTCGGCTCACCGTTACCATCAAAACTCGTGTTTAGCATCGTTGTAATTGGTTGGTTGTGGTTTCATATGCCACCGTCACATTAAAATGTACATATTAGAGTAGCTATTGCTCTGCTACGTTGTAGTATGTTTGTTAGGGTGGGTCGGTTTTAGTTCGAAAAATTAAGTAAACGGGGCCAATATGAAAAACTTCTTTTCGGCAGAGATTTGCTTAAAAAGTTCATTATGTGTATCGAATCTTGTTGATATAACTTGCACAGCTACAGGAAAATTGTGTTTTCAATTTTACAAAGAAATTTTTCAGAACTACACTAAAAAGCAAGCGTGGACCTCAACCGATGGGCGAATTTTCATAATAAAAATTTTGATTTACACAGGCAAACAATTTCCGAAAAGTTCAGCATGAAAAGCTTTGTGGAATAACCCCCAAATAAGTTGTTGTCTATAATCCTGCGTACTGGAAAGGCTCCTCTTCTTATTTTAATTTCTCTTTAGTACCACGGAGCGTATGAGAAACAAAAAATGCATTTTCAGTTGCATTTCACAATGGTAAGTGACATGATATTTTAAACGTGAAAAACATGCGTTAGGTTGCTTTAGCTCCACTTTCAGAATATGTATATTAAAGTGGAGTGAAAACATATGGAGATTTTTTTTTTTTTTTTTAACGTACCAGTAATGAAAAGTTGCCTTTATACGAGTTAATGAACCCCACAAAATTGTATGGCGATAGGATGACGTTTTGAACTGCCCCCAGCCCCACAAAGTTGAAAGCAATAAGCACGATCTGGTACAAACATGAAATTTCGAAAATTATAAAATCAAAAAACGAAGTATGAGAATTGATAAACATGGTTAAGCTGAATATTACTGTGATTTTTCTTTTTTGGAAACAGCAACTACAAAAGTTATTAAAGGTGAAAGTTCATAGTGCATTTTTAAAATTGAAATTACTTAAAAACTACTTAGAGGATTTCAAATATTTGTATACCATTCGATGGGTATTTTGATTCCCTTTTATTTGATATACATTTTATATATGAAAAGTAAGCCCCTTTTTACCCCCTTACTTTTCATATAAAAATTGTATATCAAATTAAAGGGAATCAAAATACCTATCGAATGGTATAAAAATATTCGAAATCGGTTCAGTAGTTTTTGAGTAATCGCAATTTAAAAAATGCATAATATGAACATTCATATTTAATAACTTTTGTTGTTGTTGCTTCCAAAAACAAATTACTGTAAGACTCAGCTCAACCACGTTTATCAATTCCCATACTTCGTTTTTTGATTTTATAATTTTATAAATTTCGTATTTGTACCAGATCGTGCTATTTTCTTTTCAAATTTGTGGTGGGGCACCTGGGGTCAATAAAATTTTACACCCTTTTTTCTGGGCAAAAAGGTACCGTTCTGGAGGTCGAACAAAATGAATTTCAAAAAAATTCTCTCCACCTTAATGTATGTATATATGTATCTTTTTCCTATATGTGGAAAAAAGTGTACGTAGATTTCCGAATATGATTTCATTTAACTTATATTCTCTTAAATTCAAGTCGAATAAAATGTACTTTGACTTCGATGTTAACATTTTCCAAGGCCCCTCTTAATTTAGGAAAATAATCTGATACTATACCTAGCCAAAAATAATCGACTCATCCTAATGTATGAATGTGCACTTTCGGACAAGCATTTCCATATTAAGTTGGAAATTTAATATCTTCTTAAATGGAGCCATAAAACCATAAAGCACTTTTCGCGCATTGTTGTCCATAGAAGGCGTACAGAACGCATTCATATACAATCCCTCTATATACAGTTTAATGTGCATTTGTATTTAGATTACAGCATATACATACATATATACATTTTTATTTACCAACAAACGCTTCGTTCTTGTGCGGTCAACATATTATTTACATAAAAGTCAAATTCATTTCACTTTATTTTTAGCTAGAGTTTTAAATTTGTTTTGTGAAAAAGTTTGCAGTGCTTCACTTTTTGGACGTTCCAAAATTGTTCACCGTATTGAACAACATAAAGACAATAGCCGGTAATCTCTGCCTCCCACTATACATATGTATGTATGTATGTATGTGAATCGGACAACTAAACACAAAAAAATCTGAAAAAATTTTCACAGAAGTTATGCAATTCTTGGATCGGTAGTAACTAGCTGTCCCTTTTGAAATATAATAAATTTCATTTTCATTATATTGAAAATGGAGCAATCAAAGACTTTCATATAAAACAAGTAGGTACCTAGCATCAGTTATTGTTTTCAAACAGCTCAGCCTGCCGCTTTTAGTATGGTCGAAATCGTCGCTGAGTGAGAAACTTTTTAATTAGGCTTATTCAAGTTATAAACAAGTTTTGAACAGGCGTCATTATGCAGTAAATAGCTTAATACATAAATAAAACTATAGGCGCATATTCGATGCTAACTATAGTACCTATGTATGTACTTTATTTCGACTATGAATATGCCCTTTTGATAGTATAAATGCAAGTACGTAACATAAGAATATATCGCTCATTTGCTGCAACGTCGTCATAACTCAAAAAATGTAATATTACAGAAAATGCATTTTTAGTTTTTGAATTGGTGTATATTTATATGGGATATGTAATTAAAGGCAAAGGCTTCTATCGCGATGCTGCGTGAAATGTTAATACCTCGGATATAAGACTTCGTCAGTTGATCAAACATATTATTTCCGATTTATTAGTGATTATAACTCAAAATTTAGGTTTTTTGAGTTATGACGATGTTGCAGGAAATGAGCGATATGTATGTAGTTAGTTAGAATTAAAAATAAAATTAAATACTTAGACGGCGATACTAGACTTTAAACACTTGTATTGATACGTTTTGCAGTAAAACACATAAATGTTGAAACTTCAGTTCAGTATTATTTTCAAATTTCTACACAAATTAGGTAGTAGTTTTTCGCCATAAAAAGGGCTGTTTTCAATACGATTCTTTTGTTTAAACACGACGTTATCGCCGTTTAAGTTGCCGGTATAAATGTATTCTCCTCATATCGTTACATATCGATATACATATCCACGTAAATGCAGGCACTAAAATTTTAACTTTTCTACGAGCCACTATGTGGTGGGTCACATTTAAAGATCGTATTTTTGATATTCTATTTCACAAATCTTTTGTCCGTTACGTTGTTTTGCATTAACACCGACGATATGTATGTACAATAGAAACCCCTGAATGTATGCTTCTAAATTTAGATATAGATAGATAGATTGCACAGTGAGCCAGCAAAGCGTCAAAAATGGGCCAAAGTCAATTTTGAAATTTGAATTTTTTAGATTATCCAATATATTATGGTAATTTTTCAAATAATATTTTTTTACTCCAACATTTATTTTGAGGTAGTTTTTTTAATTTAAACTTTGGCATCGGGAGCAGGATAATATCGAGTTTTCAAAATTTGCCGTTTCCCACAATTTTCACAGGAAAAAAATGTAAACAAACTAAAATTTAAAAATCGGGCTCAACTACGCTCTTGCAAATTTCAAAATCTTTAAAAAAAATTATAACTGATGGGCAAATCCAGAGTCCTTTACGTTTCACGCATCGATGTAAAAGTGTATTTTTTAGTCGTAATTTACAATATGTAGTTCTTAAAATCGAATGATACAGTTTCCAGTGTATTTGTGCCATATTTACGAATCAATTTAAACATGCATTAAAATGATTACATAGTTCCAGAAAATTAGTACTTCAGGTGGTGTCACTTACGTTTCCGCACAGATTTGATTTTTTGAGTTCTTCAAGTATAGATGCTAAACTCTGCGAGTTGAGTAGCAACAGTTGAACAAAATTATGTTTTTTGAAAAAGCTCTTTTATTAAATTTAAATAGTAAACCAAAAAAAAAAACGAACAAACTGAAACTAGGTTTCATTAGACCTACAATGAGCCAAATGGTGTTTCAGTTAATATTTCTAACTAATATTCCTTTGTAAATCACCTATATTAAAAATTCAGCACCTAACGTACGCACATATATATATTTTTTATACTGCATGCAAAGGTGTATATTTTCATCTCTCCATCTTTTTAAGCACAAATTTAATACGTATGTCACTTTTGACATCTCTTAAGGGTCAGTTACATAAAACTTTATTTTGGCTTTACCTCAAACTTTGACTTTGACAGAAAAGTTCAGTATACGTATTTAAACCAAGTATGGCAAATTGGAGACCTCAAAGTTGAAGCGAGGTTGAAATTTGGCAAACTCTCAAATTTTGCTTGCTTTGCTTGCTTTGACAATCAGATGTTGATGACTGTGCTTTAATTAAAGAATAAAATGTTGGAGAAAATAATAATTAATTCATTTTTTCTCTATTAAATTAATAAATTAACCAAAACACTCTGAATGCAAGGAAATATATAACGAAAACAAATGTATAAAAGAGAAGCGTCAAGACGTTCGTTGTAGCATACCTCTGAAGTTGAACGCAAAGTTTTGAGGTAGCAAATGTCAGGCGAGGTTAACAAAGCTTTATGTATTCGACCCTTTAGCCCCAATAGGCCTTATTTTTCTACTGCTTCTGTATAATATTGGATATTTTCTGTTTTTTTTGTTTTTTTACTTGTAGATCTTCTCACTTTCTCTATCCAACATTATGCTATCCCTGTATGTTTTCATTATAGCAGCAGAAATACTCTTTCTACAATTAGCTTCTCGATCGTCAAACAAAAAATCACCTTATTTTTCTTGGCGTCACTTACGTTTCGCTTTTTAAATGGCAATCATTATAAAAATGGTTTAAGTATTAAATTTTAAATTATGCAAATTTGTTTATAAAGTAAATTTAAAAGAAGGAACATTCCATCGTGGCTCCTGGGACATTCGACTCGAGAGCTTTGTCAACTTTGACTTAATAAAGTGAGATCCGGACTTCAATTGCTATGAAATATATTTTTCGACATGGATAAATGAAGCATCATCGCGAATAACGTTCTAAGTAACAAAATCAGAATTTGTCAGGAGAGCAAAAAGTCATATTTCTTGAATTTATTTCTCTCATCTGTCTCCTTAACTTTTTCTTTTATATCTTTCATATTATCAGTTTTATACCTTCCTTCTGAGTACGAATCACTTTCGACGCTTCTATACAAAATAATGTATGTCACTTTAAGTTTCCCTACTATTTTTAAATGCATTCTTACAGTTTTGGTGTTAAATTTTAGAAAATTTGTTATATGCAATAAAACTGGGTTTGAAACAAATGTCACTCAGAACGTTACATGCGATGACGCTTCAAATATCCAATAGAATAAATTCTTTAAAAGAATTGGCGAAATAACAACAAATAGCTTTATAACTACTCAGTAAATGAGTGTGACTCCTGGGATACCGAAATATCCCTTTGTTGCACCTTTGTGAGCACGAAAACCAATTTTAGCTTTACAGTTCAACTTTGAACTACAATTTGTATATGATCGAAAGTACATACTACATAGTACCATATTCTTTAAAAATAAGATCAGTATTAGCTTTTAGGAGCTTTTTACAAAGGTTAAAGAGTGTGACTCCTGGGAAATTTTCCTGTGATCCAATTTTTAAGTTTTTTCAGTTTTATCGATGGCGTTCTCTAAAATGTTCCCTACCTCTTTGAAATCAATTTGAACAGGGTTACCAACATTTTTAATTTAAAAATTTTATGTTTTTGAGAAGCAAGCCATATTTTGGAAGCTCTATATCAAAGTCATATTTCCCCAATTTGAACTCACTTTTCTAGGATTTGCCCTGATGAAAAAGTATTTAAAAATAAAACAAAAATTTAAATCAATCCAAAAATATAATTTACCATGAAAAAGTATGAAATTTCAACCTGAAATTGGAACATTAAGAAGAAGAGCATACGGTTTCGTATTTTGGTAGTGGATTTAGGACTGTTTTCTCCATCATTCGTATGACATTAACGAGAAAGCTGAAACTACATTACCGTTTTTATTTTTTAATTTAATAAAATCTGTTAGTCCTGGTGCAGCCAATTTCCTTTACTCACAAAATGAAAATTTAAAAAGGGAACGTTGCACTTAATTTTCTAAAAACAACTTTATGATGGTCATAAAGTTTTATGATCTATAAAAGTGCTTGTCAAAGCTCTCTCGTTTCAATGTTGGGTTTTGTGCAAAAATTTTATATTTTCTTCCCTCTTTTTCATGTGCTTAGGACTGTCCTGAAATTTGCCAAAGCGTAGGTAAGGTACAAAGAAACACAGCAACAAAATATTTACTGAAATGGATAAAATGTAAGTTATTCGCACAGTTTTGTTTTAATATTGCAAAGAGGTTAATTGAAAACTATAATAATGAAAAAATGTATAATAATAGCGGAAAATATAAAAAATTAAGAATCCTCTGACTGTCGCAATTTTAGAAAAAAGAAAAGAAATTGGAGAAATACCCCCAAAATCGTAACAATTCGAAAAAATAACTTTTCAATCAGAAATAAATGCAAATTTTCCCGCTGTTATCATGATCTTTATCAGGTTTAGTTTACACTTCTAGTTAGACTAAAAATAAGCACCGTTTTTCAATGTCATGGAATTAAAATGTATGTTCTCATGAATGTATGTAAATGGAGGTAAATGCAAAAGTGCATTTATAAAATATTGTTTCAACAAAAGACCACACATTTCGACGCCCTTTTCAACGCTTTTAACAAATTTTCCGTTAATGCGAAAATTCCATTAATTCATGTATAATTAAATGTCGTTTACTTTAGCCACATTAAAAAGCATATAAATCAGAAGCCGTCGTTTAGGAGGCACGTTAAAATATTTATCCGCAAGCCTAGCACAGAAAGCGTTGTACTTCAGTCACATGGCCGTGGGCGAGGGTGAAGTTTTTTGTTTCTCCACTCAAAGTCAAATAAGATTTGGCAACACTAAAAGCGCTCCGTACCTTGCGGTTGTGTGTATTTCAGTAAGGGCGGGGGGAACTTTAAAGAAACCTAATTGATTGAAAAATTTATGCTTGGGGGTGTTGTTTGCTTTGTTTTTCATTTGTTGCTTTTCTTTCATCCTCAAAGAAGACATTCTTTTTATATTCTTTTTTTACTTCTTTGCTGCGGGGCGGTTGACCTTTCGTGTTGTGCTTTTAAAGTTTTACTAAAACTGAAATGAGGACAAAGACACAGTTTGTTTTCAATGGATTGGATGCGGCTGGTTGAGCAGGGCACTTGTTTAAGGTTTTTTCTACAAAATAGCTAGTAATTTTATACTTAAGATTTTTTTCTTCCTCATGAATGGCAGTTAGCTAATGGCTCCATGTACTGTTATGCAACTTTTTGAATTGGGAAGACGAATGCTCGAGGGCGGCAATCACAAGTAAATCAGTTAAAAACACAAATTATGTTCTGCGGTTTTCTTTACAAGTTTGATTTACAAGTTTTATTTGAATTATTTAAACATATTTTGGTGTAAATCACTTTGTATTTATGTAGGTAATTGAAAATGTAAGCAACAGACATTCGAAGTTTCGCGTTCGTTTTCGTATCATTTACGAGCGCTGTTTGTTCATTTCCCTCTTAAAAGATTCTTATTCAAATTTGATTAATGTTTACACACTTTGTCGCCGGCGAAAATTAGAAAGTTATTAAATTGAGTGGAAAATTCATATAAGGCGAAAATTGTATGTAGTAACTATGCATGTTGGATTTTGGTATTCCCAATGAGTTACAGACTTAAATGAACAAACAATGCCATGTGATGCCGCTGCTACCTGCTGTCCTAAGCGAATTTGTGACTGAAGGCATATTTTTTAATTAACAACCCAATTACATATTTGACCCACTGTGATCCTCACCACGCTGTGCGTGTATTGTAGGTAGGTATGTATGAGTGTAATTAAAATTAAATTTCAAGCAATTTAACTTCTGTAGCATACTTTTAGGCACCGTTGGAAGACTCACCACATAATTCTTGCTAAGTGGTGTGAGAACAGATGAAGCTATAAATATACGAGTTGTGTCTGCATAGCACGGAAATTTAATATTTATTACCGGCATGGTCATTGTCAAAATTAATTAGGTATTTAAAATTAACTGTGGCTTTTTGATAGAAATTTCCAACGGCATATCTGCCGGAGAAGCTGCTGCTAACTTATAGTACATTTACACCGCACCAAAAATTTGGTGAATTCAAATGAGCCAGTTCGACACACTGGCAAATTTGCATTCGGCTTCATTCTGGTCGAAACCCGGCAATTGACATTTCGTAGGACATCAACCCGTAAAAAATACCAGTTGCTTATATGGAAAAAGACAGAACACTGACTAGTTAGGCCCGGTGCACCAACTAGTTGTAAAGTAGTTTTCGCTGCAGGGTCATTAAACCATTAAGGTTCTTGCTGGGCAGTTCTAAATGTAGAACACAGGCATGGTTATTATTTAGAGGAACTGTGGATTGTTTTGTCCGGCATGTGAGGTCAAATGTGATGGAATTCCATGTTTGGAAAATGAGATTTGTATGGAAAAAAGCGCCAAATTTTCAATTTTTCGCCAAATATGGTGCGGTGTAAATGTACTATTAGGGTACCTTTTTAATTTCTACTATGAATAGGGTAAGTCCACAGATATTTCATCGACTTTATCGAAATCGACCCCACCGAATTATTACCAACCAAGCTTTATCGTAGGTGATAGACCCATTTATGATCACATTTCGAAGCTTCAAAATCCATAAGCAAATTTGACAGACACACCGCGTATACTTAAGCGACGTTTGCTCCAAACAAAAAGAGCAAGCAGCATCCTGTGCTTCTGTTGGCTAAAAGGCTTTTGGCAGAGGGAGCATCCTGAAAAGTGGCGCTTAATTTGCGTCACTGCTGCGGCACACTGGCGCCCGCTTATGTTTAATTAGACGCACACAAACCAATTAATCAATTTAGAACCGCTGTCACCCCCTTTTTTGGTTTCGGAAACAAAATTACAATACATATCTTTTTTTTAAGAGCTCTGAGTAGAGTCTTTAAAGCTGTTTGTGTTTTGAATTACAAGCGAAGGCGGCTGTTTGCTGGCAACAAGAGTAAAGTGTCAATGTCAAAGGCGATTCTTAACGCTCGAAATACACCAACAAACAATTACAACAATCGTTTGAAGGAAATATAAATAAATAAAAATCTTGTTAACACGCCATTCATCACTTGTTTTTTGCGCCCCCAGCTCCAGCGTTTTGTTAGTAACTGAAACGTGTTGGCATTTATGGTGGACTGATTTTGCCACAAAAACAACACAAGCAAGCCCCTAAGTAAACGACTGGGCGATAAGAGCACTACTTTCTGGCTTTTAATGTGTTTTCTAATTTTTTGTCGCTTTTGGTTTTATTCAGCTCGAACGCTTATTTGGAAAGTTCGCATAAGGCAACCCAAATTGGACTGAAGACAAATTGATGTCATTAATTAAAAGTGCTAAATTACAAGAACTTAAGTGCGACGAATCACCCTACAACAACGTCAACTCCCAATTATTTTGAAGGAAGGAGTGAGCTTAAATGAACAGTTATGTGGGACAATGCTTGAAAAAATAGCACTTGTACAAGTTTCAATTACAATATCACAATAACAACAATAATATATCCATTTGTTGAAGCAAGTGTGGTCCTGCCCGAAATGTGCATCTACAGCTAAAAGGGTTATCATTTTCATTGAAACTCTTTTTTTTTTTGTTCTTAAGAAAGTGGATACTTCCTGATTTCAATTTGCTTAATTGTTTTGTAGTAATTACTATTGTATCTCCATAAGGCATGGTCTGATCAGTTGGTTGCTTCAATGAGTACCTGCAAAATGTTTTGAACGCCCTTTGGACATGTGGTATTGAAACTATAGTATCAATACTGAAGTATATAAATGTCTGTACTGTACCTTGTGCCGAATTTCATGATTCTACCGTAATCAGTTTAAAAGTTATGACCAGTCGACTTTTCAAAAAGGCCTCCTTTATCAAAAAATCATAGATGAAAGAATGACCACCAAATTATGTATATCATTTTAGCCATTTCCGTTACCTAATCAATTTAGCCGATTTTCGAAAATTTTGATATCGAAAAAGGGGGCGTGGTTATCATCTGATTTCTTTCGCCCATTTTCAATAGCAACCTACCTTGGTCAGAAAGTAACCTATATACCAAATTGCATGCAAATGTCTCAATTTTTACTTGAGTCATCGTTTGCACGGACAGACGGACGGACATGCCTTAATCAACTCCTCTTCTCAACCTAAGGACTTTCATGTATCTCTATATCTATCGCGATTATTTTGTGCCGTTGTACATACCAGTACTATGCGCCGGGTATAAGAATTCTAGTCCGGTAAATTTAGTTCATCTTGTATAACAAAATTTCCCACAGAGCCAACTTTTCTTGTTGTTGTTGTTGTTGGTGTCGTTGTTGTTGTTGTTGTTAACAGCAAAACACTGCCCCGAAGGTTTTGGGAAGTGATGCCGAAACTGACAATCCTTGGTCGGATATGAACCCGTACGCTCAGGTACTGCCCGAATGTCTAGGGAGCGATTTGGTATGACCATTGGAACCTTCTAGGTCATGTCATCAATCCATCCGTAAGGAAGGAGAAGATGGGCATCATATCCGTAGATCAACCATCGAGTTAGCACGTCATTACGTATGTGCATATTAGTCGCCTCTTACGACCGGTATGCCTACCGCGGGCATATTCTAAACCAAGCATCGGCGCCCCATAGATCTTAAGATCAGTCAAACAAGTTGGATTCATCACACAGACACGTTGTGCTCTTTGTTTACCAAATGATTTAGTCGTCGCTGGGCAAGGGGCGAAACCACATCGCGGGGGGGTGTCGCTTGTTTGGTCAGCGAATGTTAAAAATTAGTTCGGACGATCACAGCGTTCTCACTTATACACCTGCATTTACAAATCTGCCGACCCATGTTCTAAACCCCTAACCCACAGGGGTTCCAACTTTTTTGTCGGAAGCTTAGATCCACCTCCAGGAAGAAAACTGCAAAATTCCCCATCGATCCATTTGTGATAAAAACGTTATTCGGGGACAAAAGTCGAGACAAATCTAAATCTGAGGGTTTATTTGTAAACATTCAACACTTTTTCTGTAATCAAGACCCAACAATTAAATTTTGTCTTCTATTTGGCGGAATACAGCTGTTCATAGTGTAAAAAAATTCGTGTGTTTTGACAATGCTAATATAATTATTATAATTTCTTGTGTTTTTACGAAAAACAATTTAGAGAGAAGAGCCCTATGGTTAGAAAGAAATTAAAAAAACAAGTTTACTACTACCGATCTCGGAACGAACCATCCTCTGGAGAGAAAATCTAGGGTGTCCCGAAAATTATACTTCACATTGGGATTCAGCACATCCAAAAACTTTTAAAACCGACGGGAAACCCTTTGGGATTTTTTTTGCTGTTGTACAGTGTAATCCCTTAATTGAATTTTTTTCTGATGATCTAATAAGGAATATTAATACAAAAATTGAACAAATTCATTACTTAATAATACATTTCACTTTAATGTTTTGCCACATAAATTGGCAATGACTCGATGTTAAAATCGTTACTGAATAACCTTTCAAAAATGACATATACATATTTAGGCGCTCGATTTTCCATACTTATAAGATGTAGAATTTCCCGTGCGAAAACGTAATGTAAATAAAATTGAGTATTTCACGAAATTGTCACGCATAGCCTGAACGAAAAAAAATGTGCACATCTGTTTATAATTTGACATATGTACATATCAAATTCTGATGCGTTAATCCAGTTACATAAATTCAATTGCATTCACATACCGCGGTAAAATTTATCCTATGTGCTCATGTATGTTAATATTTATGTGTTCCACCTGCGGCAATAAATATTTTCCATAAAACCCCCGGTACTTAGAGTAAGTAACCCTTTTAAAATCAAGAGAACTTCTCAATCTCCATGGTGATGTGGCCACAAGTCGTCATAAAAAAGCGAAAAAAATAACTAAATGAAATGTAACCGAAATCTACGAATCCATTTGTGCACTTTTGGGGCTTTTTGGCCCTCATCTGGTGCGAACGATTACACTTTATCATTTGCCACGCCATTTATGGCCACTTTAAGGACATTTTGATTGTCGAATCATTTTGAGTATGTAAAATATGCGCACACATAATCACACATTTTTGGGTTTTTATGATGAGGCACTGAGGGTAAAATGTGGAAGAGTAAGTAGTAAAACGCTTAACATTCAGCTAAACACGCTTGTGGGTAGGCAAGCAAACCAAAATTATACCATCATATATTTATGGTATGTAAATGGGCATAATTTTGCCATCAACTGTCAATGAAGCTAAAATATTTATGCGTTGGATATGTGAATGCATACTTTGTGTATGATGGTTCGGGGGGTGATATGAACATTAGACCGAATAGATAAAAAAAAACCTTATTTAGTTGACTCTAATGATATGTGCGTTTTTTTCATTCTGTTCTATAATCACTCCGAGTCGTTCAAGACTGAAAGAGTTTTGAAAGATCTCTTTACATAGAAACCCTAGGGCGATCCGAAAAATCTGGCTTCAGATTCGGATTCAGCACACCCAACGCTTCAGAAACCTGGTGGGATTTTTGAAAACTTCAATTTTGTTGTACAGTGTTATAAAACAAGATTGACAATTTATCAAGAGCACAGAATCGGGGGTTAAGAAAATACAAAAAAGGAAACGAAACCTGCAGCCTAATGTATGTACATTGCGGATATGCTCAGATTACAGCTAGTTAGTTTCGTAACAAATTCTATATGATTCCAGACAAATTAAAATGATTCAGAACTTGTTTAAAACATTTCAACTTTGTTTGGAAAAATGTACCCAAATTTACCTGAAATTGTAGAACTTTTAGGCAGTTTTCAACTATATCTAAATGTGGTTTCGGCATTTTATAAATATTTAAAAACTCTTCGCTGAAAAGCAATAACTGAGCAATGCTTTATATTAATAAAAAAATGACTAAAAATATTGTAATTTGATTCAGTTTTTTTACTAAAAGGCATCCCGCTGAGAACCTTTGTTATTACATAACTGGCTTATCACTGGCCGCATCCAGCACGTGCCACAGGCTGGTTTGATCTACCAAAAATTAACGGAACCAAAAACCGTAAAACCAACACACCCAAGAAGACACCGAAAAAAAACAATAAGGCAACGGTCATAAACAATGTTGTCGCGTGCGGCTGCGAGTTTTGCTAACGTCAGAAGCTCCAATGCACTATGACGGCCGTTATTAAGTTGTCATATTGCGGCATAAAATGGTTAAACGCATTCCATAACTTTTCGCTAAAATATCTAACAAAAATCTATTCAACGTTGGAATTCGTAGTGAGCCCAAAAAAAAAGAGAGAGCTGAAAAAAAGGAATGAGAAATGCTGAAAAATTACTTTTGTACGTTCTGTGGCATGTTTATGCGTGCCCTCTTTGGTATTTGGAATGTCTTTTCACTCCGTCCCCCAATTGAAACGATAAAACAAATTTGTTGTCATTAGATCTATGATAAGCCTTCGACGGCGCTCAAGAAGGATGTCACGCCAATGTAGTGGTTGGAGCAAAACGTTTGCCATCTCATCAAAATGTTTTATTGAAATCTAAATATGTCAAAAAGTTAACAGTCAAATAGCTATTATGAGCAAGGCAATTTCGTAATTGGAAATCGCATTCATTTGTGCGAAGGCGTTTCGGTCGCTTTGTACTCACTCAATAGAAATTAACTCACATTCGCGTTGACATTTTGTGTGGGGCTTTCGGGAGGGGAAAGCAATTGTTGTTGTACCTAATTTCAATGTATTCATTTGGCTTTTAAGTATTTATTTAATCTAAAGATCAAATGCGATTTTTATGAAAAGATTCATTCAGCGTCAGAAAAAAAAGCACTGCGTACATAAAAGAAGACTTGCAGACAGGGAATGAGATGGATATGGTCAGGGGTTTAAAGAGGGACGAGCAAAGTGAATAAACTCATTACATGATTCATTAAAGCTATACCTACCATCATGTCTTAATGTTTTAAACGTGTTTTCGTTAACGAAGAATGTAATTAGGAAAATTTTAGTTTTTCGTTAAAACAAATAGAATATCTATTGGTTATGGAATAAAAAGTTATATGGGTGATTAAAACTCCTAAAGGTTCTTATGCTTTATGGAGGTAAGAATGTACTAAACACCACCAACTATATCTGACTTCCTTATAGCGAAAAGTGGCCCCAGAAAAACTGAAATATTCGTCCTAGCTTTTTTAAATTTTTTACATTTTTCATGCATTACGTTCACAATGGAATCAAAAAGAAAATCTATTAAAATTTACAACTGAAATAGCCAAACCAAACCAAACAACAAACGAATACCTACAGAAAAACAATTTCACATTCATATTTCAAATATTATGACACCCCAGGGATGTAGTGAGTGGTCACCGCCTAACTTTTAGTACATTTTTGTTCCACCCACCCCTTTTCCGTGGTGTTTCTACAAAAATGCAACTAACAAAATCGATGAAAAAATCTTCAATTTTCGAATGACCAAATCATAGAGGGTGGTGGAGGTGGGTGCAAATGAATGAATAGCTTGTACGTTGGTCGAATGAGCGAAACACCAACTATCGCAAACAATAGCCAAATGGTACTTAATATGCGCCCCACATCTGCCACATCCACAAAACGTCGTATCATGACAACCGGCAGAAAGGAAATGTCCAAACATAAAAAATCGAAATGTGCCTGCTCCATTGGTTGCGAATGTGCTGGTGGCAGCACTTTTGGCGCATTTGTGTACGCCATCAATATGCCAACATTTTAAATTTATTCTAAATAAATTCCACTTTACAATTTTTTTTAAATAGAAAACGTAGAAAAATCGTTCATGGGTGATCACCAGTTTTATTAATCATACGGTTCCCAAGTTTGAAATAAAATAACTTTACGACATGACCGTACATTTATTCTGGTTGCCGCTCAGAGAGCATTTTCATACATGGATGGCACAATAGCGTTTGCTGTTGATGTAGTTTTTCTTCCCTTCCAATTTAGCCAGTCAGGGCCCGGCACTGGGCGGCGCACTTATGTCTACGAGTAAGTTTTTAGCCGTCGAATATACTAAAAAAAAAGATCCCCTTATATCACCAACACTTTACATTTTTTTACGAAAACTAACACTTTTAAAATTCTGTAAGACAACTAACAATTTTAATTTGTGTCTGACAAAAACTAACAGTTTTAGGTAGTACATTTTCTTCAGACAGAAAATGATAGTGTTAGTTTTCGCTAAGTGGCTAGTAAAAACTAGTGTGATAACGAAGTCGGGTGGAAGAGACTGTTGGCGACCTTTCATCCATAAGAAAATGCTAGATGGGATATAGTCAGGCGATATGCAAGAGACATGGAACGGGAATACGGTTGTCTAGCCAGTTAGCCTGAGAATATCCACAGGGCTCACGTAACGAGGTTTGGATTTAGTCCGGTATAATTCAAGATAAGAAGGGAGTCCTACACTCGGAGAGTGCCGTTCCTAGAGCATCTAGTAACGAGGGCTTAAACCCGGTTAGTGCATAAAGCGTTTCCCCTCCCACGAACTCAAAAAAAAGAACTAGTGTGATACTGAAATGTGGAGAGCTATGGTGTTAAATGTGTTGAGATCTAGGTTGGAACCAACGAAATTGTACCAATAAAAGAACTAGATCTAATTTGTATAATTTAGAAATAAATGGTTCTGTACCCCGTTTCTGTAACTCATTTCGATCGATCGTGTCGACTGCAATAGTCGATTTAACGTCATAATGATCCAAACTGTCGTATTTTCTACCATTTCGGAACTGTCGAAAAGGTAATGCAGCGGGGGACAATTTCCACCGTTGATTACATGTAAAAAGGATTGAAGGCGAACTAGTAGGGGTTCCAAACGCACTAGAAGCGAGCAAGCTCTGAACTAAAGATTTTCCCTACAGGGATAGGATGAATCCGTTATAAGACTGTCTACTTGGGTGTTGCCATTTGGTTTGCCACATATATACATATTTTTTTTTTAATATTGAACTAGACAATATTATTGATAAATTTAGATCTAGATAAGTTATGTTTTCAAGTAAGGTGGCCACCTTTCCACTTAAAATAAATTTATTGTAACAACTTACACAATTTCTTCTTGGGAATTTTTCTGCTACTAAAAACCATGTCCCACCAGTCCTCCACATACCTCCTTTTCAATGTGTATGTCTTCGACCTTTTGAATTGCCCACTACGGTTCGCTCTCATACTGAACTCGCTCATCCTGCTCTCGAGGCCAGACTGACCTCAGAGTTATTTTGCAACTTTTTCTTATTTTTTTTTTGCTGCTCACCATTGTTGCAGTTGTATGTGTATGCGTTTTTTATTCCCGACTTTCAATTCAATTCTTGAACCATAAAATATACAACTTTTCAACCTCTGCACATATGTATGCACTTTGTTGACCCTCCCACACATTGATACAAATTCTTCTGTTACATTACACAAGTGAGTTACAAAATTTCATTTTTACCGCTTCATTGCCGTAATAAGGACAATTTATTGAATATTTCCCATTTTAGAGTGAGCAATAAATTTCCCATGGCACTCGTGGCTTGTTATTCCGCACACAGTCCACCACAACCCTGCCAATTGGTGGTCATGCTGACCCAACTCCAAACCAGCCATAATTTGCTTATTATAAGCTTTGTAATAGTTATCTCCCACACCTCGCTTGCCATTATCCTTCTCATCGTTTTGTTATTTCATAAATATTTTTAACGCCCACCTCACGCCCCACGTCATTTCTTGTCATAATTTATGTCGCATTGGGTTCTGTTATGGCATAACCTGCTGCTTCTTGGCATCCACCACATTACCTTTGGGCTGTTGGTGTCAGCGGTTCATTTGTCGTGTGAATTTATTAAAAAAATTTATTCAATCACCCCTCTTTACATATCGACCGACACGTTGTCTTTTTATGCCGGCTGTCTCATTATTTTACATACAGACGCTCTGCATTAGACTTTTCCCAAAGGAGCATCTCGGTGATAGCTTTGGTAAAAAAGCAACATTGCCAATTGGCTCATAATTTTTGTACTTTTGATATTTTAATGCGAATAATGAGATTTGTCTCCAGTAGCTTTGTAGTGTAAATTGGTTGGTTGCTGAACACGATTTTGGTGAAATGGTCGCATAGTTTTAAGGAGCGATTTGCAATTCTTAGTATCAGTACGAAGGTCTTCGTCACACCGTTTGTGGTGGATTGTGATGACTTTCAGTTTAAAAAAAAACCCTTGCGGAGTTTCACTCGAGTTGGATAACTCTTGGCAGGCCCGTGCGCAGGAATTTGCTATAGGCCCCCCTTTGAACTTTTGGATGCTCCGAAGGTTGTGACTTTTGACAGTTTTTATGAAAAAATTCGGTCGTTGAGAGCCAATAGGGGGGGTTTGAACCCCCAAAACACCCCCTGCGCACGGGCCTGACTCTTGGTAATAGCTATTGTATTCATTTGAACAACTTTGATATTGGCGTATATTCACAATGGACTCTGAAAGTACTGGACTGATTTTTATCAAATTTGTTATTGACTTAGATTCTAAGTCTTGGAATATTGTTCAACTTTAAAGTTTATATTAAGAAGGCGTGCCATCGCTAAACCGATCAATTTTTTATACTGCATATATTGGAAGTATTCATGATAGAAATTTCAAATTCGGTGAGGAATCACAAAATTAATGCCTAATATATCCCAAAAAGTTGACGATCAGGGGAAAAGGGGGCTTGAGACCTCCCATACAATTTTTTTTAATATTTGTAAGTATCTATGGAAGAAGTTATGTTGGACAAATGAGCCCTCGCAAGGAGTTATATGAGGTAAATCGGTAATATCTCAAGGAAAATATTTTTAAAAGAAAAGGGGCGTGGCAAATCCCAAACTAATAGAGTTTTTCCGACTAAATATCCATGGACGTGTTTTTATTAGAAGAATAAAACTCGGCGATTAGTTGTATTATGTTAATCGATACTACCTCAAGGAAATATTCGATATAGAAAAAGAGGGAGTGGAACCTCCTACACAAATGGTTTTTAAATGTAAATAGGAAAATTCGGGATGTAACAAAAGGGGGTGAGGCACCTCCAACACGAATGAGATTTGTTAAAATTAATATCTATTAGAAAATCGACAAAGTATTTTGTGCAGGCGCGTATCCAGAAAATATTATTGGGGGGCCATTTTTTTCATAATAACCATTTTGACTGGAAAATGAAAAAGACTTAGCTAAAGTTTAATTTTGTTACTTGTGCAGACGCTAAAAACAAAAAAAAATAATAAATTGTCTTTTGAAAGAACATTAAAAAATTTTCCTCATTACAAAAAAGGTATAATTTTAAAGGAAAAATACAAATCTTTAAATTAAAATTAAAAAAAAAAATATTATAAATGTCTAAATTTTAAAAAATTTATAATTTTTTTTTTTATTTATATTCGAAAAGAAAAAAATACTTTAGAAACGGTTGCCATGTTCCTTCTTAGCATGTCAATAACATGTCTTCTAATTTAAAGCAAAAAGGCTCACACACAAAAAATTGCAAATTAAATCCCGTATATCTCGGTAACCATCCAATATTTTTCACTTTAACCCAATTTCATTCAAATCGAATTTTTAGGTGGTCCGCTTGAGGAAGTTTACCCCATATGTAGATATGCAGATAGCGATAGGGATCGGGATGTCTGCCGGGTCTGGTAATTTAGAAAAATGGTAGGACAATTTTCAGGTGTACAGCTTGGTCGAAGATAATTTTTCGAAAAAATTACCATTCGAGAGAAAGCTTCGTAAAACCCTAGATATTCACCTCTGACCCCAAATTACTTTTTTACCACACATGATATTAATGGGCATTTTTGAAGTTTTCTTTCTGAAGTTTTCTTTCTCTGCAAAAATTTGGTTCTGTCGCAATTTTTGTTATTTCAAATGTCTAATTCGACCGGAAATCAAAAAAAAAATTGTACTAACTTGCGCATTTCAGGGAGAGGGGGTGTACGGACCCCTCTCCTGAATATGTGCCTGGTTATGTGAAGTAAATCTAGAGCATCTAAAAAAAATTTGGAATAAGGAAAGGATCGTCATGGCTTCTCTCATAAAAACTAAATTTTCTATGTTAAAAATCTCTGAAAATATGTTGGTAGTGAAACGGAAACTGGTCCGAAGACATGTATACGAAAACGAAACCGGAAATTGGTCGAAAAACTGTATACGAAATCAAAATCATACTCAGAAAAGTTATTGTTCGATTTATACCGAATATCTTAGCAAGTGTTATTGTCTAGGATGCGCCCGGGAGGATGTCGACTAATCATAGCTCTGATCACTTCGTATGGGCTGATCTGTTGTGTTTTGATCTCTTTGCTTCAATGCCCTTCGTTGTATATGTTTCCAGCCCTATATTTTAAAATACATGTAATAGTATCCATGTAGGCTTGGTGGTATCACAACGGGCCTTTTAATACTGGCCTAGGTGTGCCTCTGCGGCAGCCACTTGAACCTAACCTATCCATGTAGGCATGGTACTCGATATTTTCGACATTCGCCTATTAAAATTTTTGACAATTTCTCAGAAAAACAATAACTTAGACAACCGAGACCGTGGTACGCCAACTGCTGAGTAAACAGGTAAACAAGATCATTTATATAACAAAGATCATATGTCGCAAAATAAATTTATTTACTGCGGACAGTATTTATCTTGCTATTAAATATACATATACACCTTGGTAAATCACTTAAAACAAAAATTTGCAAAGCTGCTGCTGAGGCACATTTAGCAAACACTTAAACTTCATAAACGGAATGCCTGAGGTGATGCGGAAATCACTTAAAGAAATGATAATCGCTTTGAACGTACGTAGATACATATGTATGTACATAATAACCGAGTATTTCCTCACATATAACATTAGAAGAAGCGAACAAAAGGACTTTGTTAAGCTACCCCGGCCCAGTGTACGAGTCGCGTCTACCAACAGTAGATTAGCTTGAAGTGGGATGAATAATTCACCTGAGTTGCTAGAAGTGGTAGCGCAAAAGGAAAAAGTTGCACGAATAACATAATGGGGTCAGAATACATGTTTATATATCTATTTTTACACATATGAAAACATAAACACACACACGCACATATTCGCACAAATGCCGAAAAGCTTAAACAATCATGCTTATCTCCGCTAACAAACGTTCAACGGCAACAACAATCATATCAGTGAAGTAAGAAAACATATCAGCAAAATCTAGTCGACCTGAGAAAGTTCAATAAGTGAGCAAACAAGTTGAGAGTACACACATACACACGTGGCAGTGTGTTAACGTACGCGAAATGAGCAGATAAGTTACTTACCGGTGCGGCACAAAAGAAAGGGCGACTATGGTTAGAGGCAATCGGCAAGGATTAGCAAATAAACTCGCACCCGCACGCACGCAGTCAAGCACCCGATGAATGGAGCAAAGGCATAACAGTGGAGATATGTATTCATGAGAATACCCATTGCGATGCAGGAAACCATATGTCTTTAGTCTTTTATTGCCAAAGTATAGGCATTCATTTTGTATTTGAGTTTAAGTGAACACCTACATCCAGACACAAACACACACCCAGTCTCTTCTATGTAAGTGAAAGTGTTCTTTTATTGCCCAACATTTTGCACACTTTGCGGCTATCAAAAAAAAAACCGCCAGAAAAAAACGAGAAAAAAATAAACAACAAATAACTGGTTACCAATAACATTCAAGCGTATCGAAGTATTTGGGATCATAACCATTCTCGATACACTTAACGATTTCCTTTGGCATAACTTCCTTTTTCAATTTGAACAACACAAACGGAAGTACTCGAAAGGGATACAACAACATGAAAAACACTTGCTTTGTTGATAAATATAACCGCAATTGACTTTTAGTCCGCCAATTCATTTCAAGTTGTACAAAAACAAAGCGTTTTTCTCTATGATACCAACAAACACTCGGATAGAAGTTTTCGCAGAGAAGTGGGATTACACACACATACTTAGATAAAAGTGTGTATGACTTTATTTCAGACGAGCTTCATGTCGGAGTTAAGTACTCAGACAGTGCTCCTCTTTGATGCAATAGAGAAGCAGTTCAGGTTTTTAGTTTTGTAATGCTTTACTCTGCTAAGTGAATAGCAGTACCTGGCTGACCGAGCTTTACTTCGTATTTTTCGGAGTTGTCGTATCATCTTACCTACTAACCTTAAGGTTAGTTTTCATTAAGTAGGTCAAATGGTAAAAGTTGTCAAAATGTGACCTAATGAAAACCAGCCTTAGGGTTTCCAACCACAATTACCAAAACATATCGAACACTAACCGCAAAAAGAACATAGGTGGCAACCCTGCAAACGTTCTCAAGTAGTAACACCCAAGTAGGATATCGAAGAAAAAAGCATACCATATTTGGTCCAAAAGCCATTCAAAATTGCCTAGACGGTCAGTTCCAATGAATAACAATTTTAGAATTGCCACGTCGATCATATGTGTGTGATATACTAATTAGTTAAAAACAGTCTGTTTCTTAGCAGAAAATATATTAAATTCCACCTTTGACGTCTCTAATGAGATTAAAAAAAAAAAAAAAAAGATGTGGTCCCCAGCAATTTGTTTGCTGAAAGTGTCTTGGCAGTCAATGTTTTAAATAAAAATTATGTATGATTATGTATTTCCATAATGGCTTTAGGAGCCTAAGTTTCGAAAGCACCCCTCTCCGTTTTTCCACTAAAAAAAACTAGGAAACGTGCAGTATATAGACTGGTCCTAGGACTTGGCATTGTAAATATGATCATATTTTTCAATAAAAATTGGTATTACTTCTGGAGTACACTTGGGGGCACTCTTTTTTCCAAAGGGAATATTCCTTACATTCGCATATGGAGTACTTGCTGGTTGCTTACTAAGATACTTCTACATCCAATAAGTATGTCTATGTAGTTCACATTTATCCAACACTACGTTACACGTACGTTGTTATCGTATCCAGCATTATGGGAATTTTTGAATTGCACACATCATCAAAACATTTCTTATTAAAACTTTCGGCCAGATTATTTGCTAAAGTTTGTCGACTTTTATGAATTCAGCCTATGTGGTTTTTAGAGCAATAAGTTTAACAAAGATTAACACAAGTTGATGTCAATTTTGTCCATTATTTATCAAGACAGTAGCTCAAAGTTATTTAATAATAAAAAAAACCAGCCACAGACTAACCCTCGAAAACAAGTGTCAAATACAAAAACTTTGAGATGCTTAATTTGACAACAAGTAAATGTTTTGTGAATGTTTGTCCATAGATAATGTCATGTTGTCGGACATTTGCTTGATGACCTTGCTAAGGATGAAGCGCACATATGGAGACCTACATATACAAACATTCATGTGCGCATTTTCATAAAAAACAGTCGAAGGAGAGAAGCTGTGGCTTGTTGCTTTTTGCTTTTTGCGCCCCTCGAACGATTGTTGATTGTTGGACATTGACGTAAACACAACTCGGCGGCCGGTCAATCTCTTGTCAACAATGAAAAATTACCTAAAGGCTGTAAAATAAATGATGCATTATTAAAGTAAAGACAATAAAAAACCAAACAGGTTGGTGTAGCAAAGATTGGAACAACAAAACATGGCAGTGAGCAAATTGGAGGATATACATATCTTATATACTTAGTAGAATTATTGGATTAAAGTTAGCTGGGGCAGTCAAATAAATAATTGTTCAATAAACTTGCCAAAAGGTTACTCATACGCCCCGGCATACAGCTGCCTAATAGGAGTAAGAGCCTAACATCAGAAATTTAGTACGAACTTAATTGTGACGATCTTTAGGATAAGCTTCTTTCTAGATTTGTACAATAAGAATCAGCAAACACTCCAAAGTAATTTTAGATTCTTTTTTGCATGATAAAAAAATCTCTAAAAAATAATAGATTTATCTTTAAATGACCGAAACGAAACGTCGCTCAACTACATCAAGATTTAGTGAATTCAGTAAAACCGACGACCGGATATTGACCGAAAACTGTCTGCCAAATAAATGTCAAAGTTTGAATAAACTTAACAAAAATACAAATGCAAGCACTCAGCAAAAAATTAAGAAAAAGTAATATACCCAAAGGACAAATACGAAGAACGTTTAAAGAGTGCTCACAGAAGTAAGCCCAGCAGCTAAATGCAGTAGTGAAGACGGAAAGTAGACAATGATTGATTCATAGCTACAAACTTTTCTTAAATAAGTACTAAAGTGCACTTGGACTTTGGAACATACTTTCTACTATAATTTGAGAAATATCCTTTCGAAGGCCTCTGGGAGTTATTTTAAAACTCGGTCCCAAGGCAGCGCTCCAGAAAATGTTAAAACTCCTTGTTCTGTGTGAAAAAGTAGTGAGCAAAAAAGGCGAAAAACCTTCTCTTTGTTATGTTAAGTTACATTATTAGAATGCACATTTTGAATTCTATTATCATATCCTTCTATCATAAATTACGAAAATTGATATTAAAAACAGATTACCCGAAAATTATGTACTCGCAAACTAACCCGGGTATGGATACTAGTCGGCAACTTTTAGACCTTGTACTTATTGATACATGCATGACTAAATACATACATAAATACGTATGTACATATATAGATACGTGCTTAAGCAAGAAATAATGCCGCAAATTGCAAAAACTGTCGAACGAATAAATGGAAATATATTGAAAAAGCAATTAAGCAGATGAAAGAGGCTTAAGAGCAAAACAGTTTCATGTGACATGAAATGCTTATCAGTTGGCAAACACCTTCTCAATTCAATCGATGACCGGGAAGATACAATACTTTCTCTCCTTCCAATCATTTGCAGCTCCCTAAACTAACTGTAATGACACACCCAAAGAATTCACCGTTAATGATGTGTTTGTGTCGATTAGGTGATACTGAATGTCCTTAAAATGAAGTGTCGACCACTATGATGGCCCGCATTGTAGTATCGTAGCATGGTTAATGGCATTTACAATTCTAAGGAACTTAACGGAAGCTGGATAGTGCGTGCCCAAATAGAAGGCTAACTAAATATGTCATTTCACGCACACATGTGTAATGAGCGAAGACAATAACAGACTAAATGAACCGTGAATGGCGTGAGTTAGGCAAAAAGCATTGGAGTATGTACGCATGTTTGACTCGTCTTAAAGGCATATTAGGATGTTCTTACTAAAGGCTTTTTCTGCCCTCAAACCATTTTTGCTGGGAACGTCCACATCTTTAGTGTGAGTTATTGGCTCATTTCGAATGGGCATTAATTAGGTGTGGCGCATTCATTGTAAGTACAGTTGTGTATTCGGTCCACATGTTTACTAAAAATGCCCAGATATCAAACGCAAAGTGAGCTTCGTGTGAAACAACTTGCGCATTTTAATGTCGATTTTTATTTCACTTGCCAAATAGAAACATTATTTAGTCTTTAATTGCGCAATGTGTGAATGGTCATTTGGTGAATTTAATGAAATGTTCCAAGTGTGGATGGATATTTGTAAGGAAACCACGTTCAAAAAGCTTTAGAAAAGTTGTGAATATTTTCTTGGACTATGTAGCTAGAAACCGCTTAGCGATATTTTTATAGTGGCTATTATCATATACTTTAAAACTGCCAAATCTACGCTAATGCACCTGTACTCATATCCAGGAACTTTCTGACAAGTATTGAGCAGTTTAATTCAAATAAATTCATCATTAAAATTAAAAATATAAAGTTTGGTGTCGAATAAAAGTTAGCTCGCCACTGTAAAAATTCCCTTTAGGCTTATACTTTATGGGTCTCTAAATTGCATCCCCATACGAAGAACTCTTTACTGCTTATCACTAATCTTATCTAATCTTGGCTTGCGTCATAATGACGCTTAACCGCCTAGGCGATTTTGGCCGTTTCGTATCAAAGCACGCCAGTCATTCCTTTTTAGCGATAACTGGCGCCAATTGGAAACCCCAAGGGAGTTCAAGTCATCCTCCACCTGTTGTTTCCATCTCAGTCGAGGTCTCCCCCTTCCTCTGCTGCCGAATTCGGGTGTCGATAGGAAAACTTTCTGTGCTGGTGCTTCTTTGTCCATTCGCATAACATGACCCAGCCAGCGGAGCCTTTGGGCTTTAATCCGCTGAACTATAGTCAGGTCTGCGTAAAGCTCGTACAGCTCATCGTTAAATTTCCTTCGATACTCGCCGGACCATAAATCTTCCGGAGAACTTTTCTTTCAAATACTCCAAGGGCCATCTCATCTTCTCTTGACACTGTCCATGATTCCGAGCCGTACATCAGGACTGGTATTATGAGAGACTTATAGAGCGTGATCTTTGTTTGTCGAGAGAGGACTTTACTTCTCAATTGCCTACTTAGTCCAAAGTAACACTTGTTGGCAAGAGTGATTCTCCGTTGGATTTCTAGACTGATATTATTTTCGGTGTTAATGTTGGTTCCCAAATAGACGAAGTCTCTCACCGTTTCAAACTTGTAGCTATCAACGGTGACCTGGCTGCCAAGGCGCAGGTGCGCCGATTCTTTTTTTGATGACAGCAGATACTTCGTCGTGTCCTCGTTCACCGCAATACCCACTTTTTTCGCTTCCTTATCCAACCCAGAGAAAGCAGCGCTTACGGCCAATGATATCAATATCATCGGCATACGCCAGCAATTGCACGCTCTTGTAAAAGATTGTGCCATTGCGGTTTAGCTCTGCTGCTCGAATTATCTTCTCCAGCATCAGGTTAAAGAAATCGCACGAAAGGGAGTCGCCCTGTCTGAAGCCTCGTTTGGTTTCAAATGGCTCAGAGGGGTCCTTCCCGATTCTGACGGAGCTGTTGGGTTTGCTCAACGTCATTTGGCAAAGCCGTATAAGCTTTGCAGGGAAGTTAAATTCAGACATGGCGGCATACAGGCAACTCCTTTTTGCGCTGTCCAAAGCGGCTTTAAAATCGACAAAGAGATGGTGAGTGTCGATTCTTTTATCATGGGTCTTCTCCAGGATTTGGCGTATCATGAAAATCTGGTCGATGGTAGACTTACCAGGTCTAAAGCCACACTGATAAGGTCCAATCAGTTTGTCTACGATGGGCTTCAGTCTTTCACACAATACGCTAGAAAGAACCTTATATGCGATATTAAGAAGACTGATTCCGCGGTAGTTGGTGGGTTAGCCTGATCTTGTGGATTGGGCAGAGCACACTTAAATTCAAATCTGGAGGCATGCACTCATCTGACCATATTCTGCATAAGAGCTGATGCACGCTTTTTACCAGCTCTTCGCCTCCGTGTTTGAACAGCTCGGCGGGTAGTCCGTCTTTCTCAGGCGATTTGTTGTTTTTGAGCCGGGATATAGCTATCCTCCCTTCATCATAGTCAGGTGGTGGGACGACTTTTCCATCGTCAGGGATTGGGGTATCGGGTTCGACGTCTCCCTCGCAATTTAGCAGTGAGGAGAAGTGCTCCCTCCATAATTTAAGTACATTCTGTACATCGGTTACCAGGTCGCCGTTATTGTCCTTACAGGAACTTGCCCCGGTCTTGTCCGCCGGATCTTTTCATAGAATTTTCGGGCATCATTCCTGTCAGCCAGCATCTCAAGCTCCTCACACTCACGCCTTTCGGCTTCACGTTTTTTTTTTCTGAAAAGGCGCCTCTCTTCCTTCCTCGCCTCACTATAGCGTTGCCATACACTGCGGGTTGAGCCCGTTCGCAACGTTTCCCTGTATGCAGCTTATCACGTTTTGGTATTATTTCTGGTGTTATTTCACGGAAACACATGTGGTATTGATAATGTATGTAGTGTACAAATGTTCACTGTATACTACAATTGAAGCATCATCGCGAATAACGTTCTAAGTTACAAAATCATAATTTGTCAGGAGAGCAAAAAAACGCTAAAGTCATAGTTTTTTAATTTATTTCTTTTAACTGTCTCCTTAACTTTTTCTTTTATATCTCTCAGGTTTACACCTTCCTTATGATCTTCCAGTGCCCTTTCGAATCACTTTCGACGCTTCTATGCAAAGTGATGTATGATGTCGCTTTACATTACCCTACTATTTCTAAATGCATTTTTACAGTTATGGCGTGGAAAATTTTAGAAAATTTCTTATCTAAACAATGCAAGAGAGCAATACAAAAGGTAATATGCAATAAAACCTATTTTGAAAAAATTTACACTTATAACGTTATTCGCGATGATGCTTCAATTCTTCCTAGTATAGAATCTGATACACATGGGGTATAGATCATAGGATTTTTGCAAGTTTATAGCTTGCAGATTCAAATATACACATTTTTGGGTTTAAGGCTCAACATATAAAGAAAATTTTTGTTCAAAACTATTTGAGATAATACGCAAACTATACATACATATGTATGTTTGTATGTTTATTAATATTAGATCGCCTATGCATGAGATATGAGTTAGTAAGTATTTCATATACTCGTATTCACATATCTATATATGTATATGTGTGTTTAATTTTTGTGATTTGTGTATGAGGGTGGACAAGCAATCATAAAGTCAAGTGGTGGTCATAAATATAACGAGCGACACATGTCGCCCCGGTACACTAAGGACATCTCGGATGGACGTAAATATGAAGTTTGTTATTTTTATCGCATACCTACATGTTTGGATGTGTTAATAAACAAATATTAAAGATAACGGTAAAGCTAGTTACCAAGTTGCACTTTTGGGGAGAGTCGTTGGTTAGTAAGTTCGTGGCGATAGCCAACTCCCAAGCGTATGCCACTGGGCCGTTGAGTAAATCGTGAGAGTCATAAATCTTTATTGAACTTGTCACTATAGATTTGGATTTTTGGTTAGATATGTGTGTGCATATGTGTGAGATATGTACATAGGTACATTCGTATGTACATACATATGTTAAGTTAATGCATGAATCAGGAAAAGATTCGCAAGAATTAAATAATGTCATGTGTCATAATGCCCCCGACAATGGAAGCAATACAATGAAGTTCGTAATATTGGTATGTTGGTAAGTGAATGTTTGGACACATGCAAGGTATATATCATTCGATGTCTCTTATATCTAGATATACGCTGTAGAGTACGGATTTCCTAACGTTTACTTTTTGTGACTAAATACCTACTACTTTATTTCAAGTGGACTTTTAGTTTTATCGAATATCGCACAGAAAAGTGTAGGCCAAGCTTCCGCTTGTGCTAATTTTTTAATTCACCCTATAAACTGGTTGGACCTACAATTAGTATGCCGACTTCAACATCTGTAGGTAGAAAAATACCGAATGTTTAAGAAATGTTCTCAAACATATCTTTTTGATGTTTCCTGCCTCGGGGTTTTGGTATGCAAGACACCATACTGTGAGTCCGTAATAGCTTGTCTGTATACATACTATGACATACGTATTAAATATTCTGCCTCAATTCCCTCCAACCTTTCTTATCGGTTTACCATGCGATATGAAATGAGAAATTACTCATGTCGACTTGTTGTTTTTTTTTCACCATGTCCAGATTGTTTTGATTTTCATAAATCACTGATGAATTACATCTACATACTGGATAGCCAAACTTAACTAAGCTGGAACGTACAATGCGCCAAGCGCGCTGCACGTCCTTGTGAGACTGAGGAGCATGGCAATCCCAAGTTAGATTGGGGTAAGTATGCAAGTACAGTAGTCATAAATATTAAATGAAGTTATCGCTCATATGACGTTGTATTTTTTGTTGTTGATATTATTTTTGGTTGCCAGTATTTTGTTGTTGTGAAATGTATCATTCATTTCGGGCAAAGTTCGTTAATTATTTATGTCCATAATTTTGTGCTGGAACTTAATTTTGTATCAAACACATAATCCGTCTCGTAAGCTTGTTATCTATGTAAGCTTTTAATAAAGCTCTGTGATATGTGACCTCAAAATATGTAGTAGCTACTTGGGTTAACTTTGATTTTATTTTGTGACACATGTGGTATTGTTTTATTTTAAACCTATGTATATAACTGAGCGTGCTCGTGCTAACCTCCCTAAAATAACTTAGTATTAATGTTCATTAAGGTGCCTCACCATGAAAAACGTAGTTTTTCCACCCGAATTTCAAAATCCACTCTTTTCCAAGGCTCATTTACACGGGTCGATTTTCTGGTCGATTTTTGTCGGCGCGCTCCGGCCTGCAGCCCGCACCGCGCCCCTTCCCCTTTAAACTTTTTTTCCCTGTCTACCGGTTTTCATAATATTCAATATTGATCAAAATCAACTGTTTTAATATTTTTCGTAACTATACTCCTGGCTACCTACTTTATTAGAAATTCTCCCGTATTCTGCTGACAACACTAGGAGCGCCTATTACATTGGTGTCATCCAAACATGTAATAACTCCCAATTCATATGGAAATTATTTGGTAGTTATTTCATTTTTTTTTTACTTATTTCATTTGCGAGCTATTTCTTAATACCTCAAAAATCTACTTCATGTTTTTTGTAACTTTTTTGACAGATGCTACCATTACCGCAATAAATAAACAAGAGAAAAAATTCGCTTTAAATCGCTGCATAAATTATGCTCTGCATATTTTTAAATTCTTTTTTACCCATTCATAATCTTTAGTAGAAATTTAAATACCCCAAAAAAACATATGGTCTGCGACATTTCCGTATTAAATCCCTGTCGCCTGGACTAAGGTGTTCTCCAAACCAGACCTGTTAAATAACGATTACAAATCGTATTGATTACCGGTTCAATTGGTTATTTTTTTTAGAAATCATATATTGATTGATTACCGACTATTTTCCATTTTTAATGATTGAAATTTCAATTTATTGAAAAAGAAAAAAAAATATAAAAATAATGATTACACACTAAAACACCGACTAATTTTAGACCCAGAAATGAACCAATACTTTTATAAAGGCGACCAGTATGCTGAATCTGAATCTGAAGTCTGATTTGTAAATTTTGTTCTGTTTTTGAGATATTCATGCCCAAAGGTGAAAAACACGATTTTTTGCTATTTTCACCACACAATTTCTCCATTAAATCAAATTTTCATTAAAAACTTTTCATTAGAAAGCAGTACCATTTCCCTGGAAAATTCTTTTTTGATTTTTTAGATATCTCTTTCAGAACTTGAGATAGTGTTCTTTTAAGTTCATTACGAGATACGATTTGCATAACCGATATTTGAAGTATACTTTTAGGCAGCTTACTTATATTATTACTTAGCTTCAACAATCCCAAAATTAATATGTGATAAAAGTATATTAAAGCAATAGATTACTAACCCTAAAGGCTCATTTACACAGGTCGATTTTCTGGTCGATTTTTATCAAACCACTTGTGTTCAACCCTTAAATACAAGGTGAAGATCGATCGAATTGCTGTTTACACGGTCGATTAAAAAAAAAGGTTAGAAAAATCGACCGGAAAATAGCCCCTTGTAAATGAGCCTTAATGGAAATTTAACAGGTCTTCTTCGAAAAAAAGTGTGATACAGTGCGGCTTTGGAAAATATTTTGAAATGGGGTTATCGTCAACTCAGACGACGAAATAATCCTTAAACCTTTCCCAATAAGTATCGGTTGTTGCCTTGGTTTAGGTAAGTTCAGATAATAACTACATACATATATGTATAATCACTCTTTTAAATTACGAGGATATTTTTTGGGCCTAATTGTGATCATAGTCAAATTATATGCCCACAATACTCATACGACCCTCGACTCACTCTATATTTTAATTCCTTTCACATACAAACATATATTTTTTTCTAACTAAACAAAAACAATGGACAAAGCCATAAATGTCAAGCGAATTTATTTAATGCCTCTGTAGTTACACCCACATTCATTTGTTTCTGTTTTATTATGTCTTCTCGGAGGGGCTAGCGTAATATTTACTACGTAAAGTAGTTACAGTTCGTGTTAGGTCCTTACACTCGATAAGTGGCAAACTTCAATTTTAGCACAAAGAAATAAATCTTGAAAGGTTCGTTGAGTCGGCTCGTTATTTGTGCATTGTTTCGCTATTTACGACAACACCTCAACACATTATTTCCACTCAACAAAATGTATGAATTCGTGTGTATATTCTGCCTCCGTTCGCTGTGTGTCACATTCATGCTGGGTCCATTGATACTCATTAACGGCAAGCCACGCCAAACAAATTTCAAACTTGCGTGTTTTTATGCTCAGCACCACCTCTATCTTTAATTACAACCAACCCCCGTCGTTTGAACCTAATGCGCGCTGTGTTTATGGAGAATTGGCCCAAAAGGCTCTTCAGCACAGAATTTGTCAAATTGCGAAAACAAAAAAAGTGCAATGCATACAACAGTAATTAGAAGTTTCGACATAGTCGGTCCAATTCTTCGCCTTAAGTAAGGTGGTAGTAGCTGAGTTATTTGTTTTTCCGTTAACATACGACCGCTGAATTGTGCAACAAGAAACGTGCTGCCAGATTGTATTAAAGTTATTTGGTATAGAATTAGAAATCAAGTTTTATGCTTCATCATTAAAGTTGCACATCTTTATTTCATACTAAAAATTTCACATTGCACAGACAATTTTAGATATTTCTAAGTAAAATAACTATTAAAACACCCAAAGATCGAACCACTCACATTTTGAGCACACTTGGCGACTACTGACTTATCGACGGCGTGAAGCAGAGCGACTACGCGATCGCATGTAGTCATCCTCAGAGCGTTCGCGGTGGAAACCGTCACAATCGCTGCAAAATGTGTACGATGTTTCACTTCTTCTGTCATACCTCGCGAAATCGTCCTCATCTTCTTCTTCGTCGCTGCAAATGTCCATACATTTGCGATCTCTGTGATCTTTTTCGTGCTTATTTACTTTTTTATTTTGTGATACCTGTCGAGAAGGTGAACGTCCAACGCCTGTTCTCTTTTCGTTACCTTTCTTAGGTTTTGGTTCCGGGGGTATGTCACCGCTATCCACACTTTCGAGACTTTCTGCGCTGTAAACATCGTCCTCCTCATCTTCTTCGGAACTATCTCCTATGGCATCGACAGCATCGCAAACACGGTAATAAAACCCGTTGTGCCTCTGCACGAAACCATAACGCACTCCACCATTTAGCGCCTCCTCGACTAGCTTCTTCACCTTATCTTGTGGCAATGAATGTGCTTCTGCCACAAACTTCACAATTTCGTCTAAGGTGACGGGCTCTTTAAATTCCGCAAGCGCCTCCAACACTTCCTTTCCTTTAATGGTTATTGGCATATTTAATTTAGATTTCGTTTAACAATATTTATTAAAACCTTTTGTTTTTCTAAAATGTTTTTGCTATAAGAAGTTTTTTTCTTTTTCTCTGGAAAAGTTCTTTCAATTTATAAAAAAAAAATGAATGACAACAATTTACATACAATTGGATCAATTTCATTTACTTGGCGATCGGTGCTCGAGCTCAAAGTAGATATTGTTTGGCAACTCTCGCAAGGCGGCAAGTGGGCGGGGCAGAGCGCAATAAATACAAATTCATACAAATTCACTAATGGGACAAAGTTTGCTCACTTTGACAATGATTAGCTGCCGGATGCATATTTCAGCTGTAGCTTCATCAGTCGTAGCTGCCCATAAGGACAAATGAAACTACAATAGAAAACGGAACATCATACCAAGGTCGATGTCCTGCTACACACGAATCCCTCATTACAGTTATAAGCTAAAATTTGTGTGCTCTCCAAGTAATATGTCTTATGTTCATGTGCTGGGGGTGGGGAAAAGTCCCAACAAGATTTACAAGTGAAAAGCTTTTACGTCATTAATCTCGTGGTTCCCCATAAAACAAAAGCAATTATTCGTGTCGTAGCCTTATCCATACATACAACTGTAGGTGGTATTGATCTAGTTCGTAGAGCGTGGAAACCCTCGAAAGGTACCACAGCAACAAATAACAATACGGCATTCGGATGTATGATATCGTATGTATGGGAATTTCAGTACTCAGCGATGCAGTGTCGGGCAAAAAAATGGACTAAATTTTTTAATGGTAGTAAAATAAAACAAACAAAAAAATTTGATAGGTTAATCATATTTACCAAAAAATCGCTGGAGCAAACTGCATCTTAAAAAAGAACTTTAAATGGCTGTAGAAAAGAAGATATGCTCTGCATATTTTGGGACTACTCTTTTCGCTTTCATGTCCACTAGTCCACATATGGTCCGCGACACTTCCGTATTCAGTCGAATTTCTGGCTTCCTCGGCTGGATTATGTAGAGAATTTTTAAGGTATTTTTTTTATTTTTATTTATAATCATGTTGGTGTCAAAACAGCACTTTAAGGTGCTACTTTATATATAAACTAAAATAAGGAGTCAAAGTAACAACGCGTAGGCTCATGTACACGGAAAAAAATGTTGGTGTCAAAACAGCACTTTAAGTTGCTGCTTTATATATAAACTAAAATAAGGAGTCAAAGTATTAAAAAACCAAAAAAATAAAATATTTACACCACACTTACTCACGTTGCCTCAACACACTTGCCATATGGCCTTCACTGCGAATCGAACTAACAATTATTAACTACTGAACGGACCCCCTGGGGGTTAGGGCTTTAGAATATACCCGAGGTAGGCAAACCGGTCGTAAGAGGTAATGACGTGCTAACTCGACGGTTGATCAACGGATACGATGCCTCTCACCTGTCATTGCCCATCTTCTCCTTCCTCAAAGATGTAGGGATGACATGACCTAGAAGGTTCCACTGGTCACACCAAATCGCTACCACGACAGTCGGGCAGTACCGCAGCGTACCGGGTTCATATCCGGCAAAGGACTGTCAATTTCGGCATCACTCCCCGTTTTTGCTATTAACAACAACAACAACAACAACAACAACAACAACAACAACAACTGCTGAACGGAGATGTCTACCATTAGGCTATCGTGCACTTATGCTTACAGGCGTCTCATTATAGCTTTGTTCTAAATGGTAGCGACGAACCGCTTTTAAGGATTTACACCACACTTTTTCACTTAACACCATTTTAGTGTAGCAAAAGAAAGCTAAAACCAAAATAGTGTTAGTTTTACCCCAAAAAGTGTAGACTTTGCACTTTTTTTTGCGTGTAAGGAATGTTCAATCACTGATTATAAGATGTAATTTGCGAAAGCTATGGCAACGTTTTTACGACTATCCGCGTTTGACATATGTACATATGCTCGCCTATGAGGTTCCACAAGCGTAACTTTTCTTTAGCAAAACAGTTTTTTCGCATAAAAAATATTAGTAAAGGCAAACTTAGATGCTAAAAAAAGTATTATTATCGTTTCCCATTCCCATCTTTTGATTACATAGGTACTGCTAAGTATCCTGCATTTGGTTGCAAATATTTTACCCTTTACTGTACATAATTATTTATCTACTTACAAACATACTTAAAATACACAAATAATTCGGGAACAACTTTTTTTCACATTGGTTGATGGTATTAACTCTGTTTGGATTTTATTAGGTAGCAAAATACTTCATCGCTAAATAGAAACAAATTTAGTATCTTCTCTTTTCGATTTTTTTAATTGTTCCCTTTAGTACACTTAGCACATACAAAAGCATCGTAAAGAGTGGAGAGCTTTAATTACAGCAGTAATAAAGACAAAATTTGCTTTAATAAAAACAAGGATGCTAACCCAAAATGTAGATCTGTATTACAGTCATTACAGAGAGTAGTGAGAAAACATTAATTCTTATAATACATCAATTCTGAGATGAAATATTCCTGTTTGTGATTATGTTATGTGTGTGTTTTCAAATCTTAATTTCGAGACTATGTCACAGTGACCATAGTCAAATTTGTTTTCTTGCGTTTATGTCACTGAAGTGGGAGGCCGAAAGAAACAACACAAAAAAATGTTAGATATTTTAGTATTCTTTACAAGGATACTCCATTAGAGTTTAAACAATTTGAAAACATCAAGCCGTAGATAATATTGGAATTTGTCTAAAAAAACTTTTAATTACTGAATCAAGATTTAAGTATCACATTTCGTTTAAAGTTTTTTGGACAGCAGGTATCTAGTCTCATTATTTTACACATCCACCAAATAATATTTACAAAAATATTTTGTCCTTCATAAAAATCTACCCCAAATGTATTTAAAATTTAAAAGGCAACATTTTCATAATTTTTAAGTACACATCTATTATTTTGTTACCCTTTCCAGCAGTTGGGCATAAAATTATGTAATTTGCATTAATTTAATATTAGCCTTTGGGGTAGAAAGTGTCTCCATCGTACAGCATTTGTTTGTATGCATGGAAGTGCGCTTAAAACTTTCAACACCGCTGCCGTTAAAAGAGTTTAAATGTCGGCAACAAAAGCTCTTGCAGCAACATTGAAAATTGAATGTGCTGCATAATTAGGCAGCAACAACTCTTTCGCTTGACATATTAATTTGGCAACATTTTTGAACTTTTAGCCTCAAGGGAAATCTTTCGAAAAGTAAACACAAAAAGCAGCTAAGAAAACATATCCAAGTGATGGTGAAAGTGAGTTTCGTGTGAAGAAGAGACCCTTTTTAAATATGCAGGTTACCAATTTGTACCGAACAACATGCACCTGAATGGAAATGTTTTGTTAATTATTTTTTGTTCTTTCATATGCTGCTGGCTGTTCGACTTGGGCTGAAAAGAATATGTTTGTAATTGAAATTACCACTTTTTACAACGTTATTTTTTTATTCATGTTTGAATGTAGCACATGGGTACGAAATAGTGTCCGACCGAAACTGGAATTTTAGGACGAAGCCGTAGCCGAATATTTGGCATTATCCTATATTCGGCGGAAAACCGAAGCCGAATACCAAAATAAGAAAAGAGATTTTTTTATTTCATAACAATTCATTATTTTTGTTTCTTGAATAAACAAAACACCTCACAAAAATACATACATAGTCGTAAACAAAAATAAAAAAATGTATAAAAAAAGTGTAAAAAATATTTAAAAAATATTTTATAGAGATGCACTAAGAAAAACAGCTGACTACAGTCTGAACGCAAGTAATCGAATACGGGACACTTTAAACGAATTGATCGACATACTTGGCATAATTGAGGTGGCGATATTGAAAAATTTCGCGCAAGTTATCGTTCGAAATCTTAAGCCTGTTCAATAACACAAAAATATTACTGGAAGTTGCGATTTTCTGCCGCTTATAAAAAATCAAAAACTCGTAAAATTCAGTCAATTTTTTTTGTTATTAAACACATCAATTATTCGGCCTCGATTATTCGACCTTTCCAGCCGAAGGCCGGAGCCGAAGCTGAATAAAAAATACTAGCCAAATAGGCCGAATACCGAAGCTTGGCCGAATATTCGGTCGGACACTAGTACGAAACCACCCTCAAGGAGAATATGAAATTTGTCATGAAATGAAACGACAACATTCCTTTGCATTACCGACTTCTAAAAATTACAACAAAACCATATTTTGAGACTTAAACCATTCCTTTCCCTTGAATTTTTTTTCCTAGAGGGTATTCATTAGAGTGATAATTTTTTTTTTTTTTTTTTTTGTAATTCTAAGACGTTACCCCGAAATATTATTCCTTATGAAAAAAAGAGACTGCTACTTTTTTATTTTGAAAATACACTTTATTTAGTGATCTCGCTACTCGTTTTATTAAAAAATTTAGGTCCTTTTATACCCAGCGTACTAGTACTAGTACAAGGGTATTATAACTTTTTCCACATAACGGTACCATGTAACGGCACAAATAATCGAGATGGATATAGAGGTCCATATATGAAAGTTCTCAGGTTGAAAAGAGGAGTTCATTAAGGCATGTCCGTCTGTCTGTCCGTCTGTCCGTGTACACGATAACTTGAGTAAACATTGAGACATTTGCATGAAATTTTGAATATAGGTTACTTTCTGGCCAAGGTAGGCTGCTATTGAAAATGGGCGAAATCGGATGATAACCTCGCCCCCTTTTTCGATATCGAAAATTTCGAAAATCACATAAATTGACATATCTCGGTAGCTGAAATGGCTAAAATGATATAATTTTTTAGGTAAATCCCCCTGGTCATTCTCTTATGATTTTTCCATCAATTTTGTATAGTGGGCGTGGCACCGCCCACTTTAAGGGAGGCATTTTTGAAACGATTTTTTGATAAATATTTTAAAGTGGGCGGTGCCACGCCCATTCGAAAATTCGACTGGTCGTAACTTTAAAACAGATTAGGTTAGAACGATGAAATTTGGCACAAACCGTCTCGGGATGATTTTTGGGCCGTTTCATGTTCATAGAATTCTTATAAAATTATAATCACGCATGCTTATATTCAATAGGCAAGGAAAACACAATAAATATTCAAAAATTGTCTGCTCGGAATTTTTAGGGTATAATGTACAGTACATATATGTAAAAAATAATTCCTTGATATAATAATTTTGTAGGCCGCATAAAAATATGTCGTTGATACCGTACTTTGGTGACTATATTCACCTGGGCACACATACACACAAAATAAATTTTAAGAGTCCCTTGAGCATACATATTTATCCCTAAATAAACTTAATTATTCTATAATTAACCGTAAATAGTTTTCATAAACTATAAAATTAGCAAAACCTAATCATAATTGCCTACATTGTAATTGTTCATAAGCACACAAGATGCTTTTCCTAATTGCCAGAGCAGAAAAACGTTCAGAAGTTTCCCAGCGGCACTAAATGTCTTCATCTCATAAAAGTTTAAAGTCACTCCCAAACCGCAGACCTTCACTTTTATTGGAACCACAAATGAATACTAAGCCAATTGGTAAACTAACATTTGAACGACAAACGCCTGAAGGCCATTAAATCTCTTACTGAAAATTTACTCGCAACCCCTTTAAGACTACAAAAGCTAAAACACGCATTCATAAATTCAGAACACTCTAGAAAAAGGTCGAAAATCACATAAAGCAACTTGCCTTCGTTCCCTTTCAGTGTTGGAGAAAAGCAATTTCTTAGTCTCGCACACACAAGTGTCATATGTGAGTTGGAATTTAAAAACTTGTGGTGAGAAATTCACGTGCTTGGGCCAATTCCATGAGTTAGCTCTGGAGAAAGTCATCTTCAAATTGGTTCAAACACGCAAGAAAAGACATCTTGAATGTGCGCTGATTTTTTGTTAAGAGTTGTTGGAGCAAAGAAATGGGATTTGCAAGTGGACTTTTTGTAAGCTTTATTTGGGGCCAAAAAAAAGGAAGCTAAAACAAATTAAGTGAATTTAATCGTACAAGGATACGTCAAAGGAAAACACAAAGAAACAGTGAACTCGTGATAATATTAACAACCCAATGTTTGGCCAAATCTATTCCAAAATAGTGACAATAACATTTTTTTCAGGCCAGAAAGACAGAAAACCGACTGAAAAAGGAAGTCGTTTCGACAATAGATTTAATAATAAAAACATTGAATAATTTAAGAAAAATTATTCCCAAACGGTCAAAAGTCCACCAAAGTTTTAAAGATTCTCAAATTAATGACCACAAACTTATAACATAGATTTATTTTGTTTATCTAATTATTCTAATTGTTCACGAGTAAAAAATAGAATCCAAAAATAATAAGAGCACACTGCAGCCATAATTATTTAGGTAAAGAAAACATTAGTCAAAAATTAACTGTTAACCTTAACTTAGCTGTTGTTTAACCAAAAATTTTGTTGTTTAAGGTGTTACTCTATATAAGTTACGGTAACAAGCAGAATATGCCATTCAAATAACACCCATCCTAATACTTGATCGTTGCTGCCTACTCATTGTTGAGTATGTTCACAATCTGCACTCAAACTCTCCCCTTACGCTCAAGTGATATTGCTGAAAATATGTCGTTGGGAAATGCTTAAACAATATTAGCGGTAGCAACAAGCAATCGAACGACCGCTGAGGGTGTAAAAGCAACAACATACAATGCTTGGACCGCCAATGCACGCGTAGTGATAGTGATCGGATTTATTAAGAGAAAAGGCATGACTTCCATTTCGAAACAGGTTATGCAGCGACAAAGCAGCAACAAACATCAAATAGCATGTATTGGCATATGCTTAGCAACAAGATTAATTTCTGACTGCAGGGGAATCCACAACGCATCCCAAACAGCAGCAGCCTAGTCCAACGGAGGTTTGATAAAGCGACGTCGATGAATGATTGATTATTAAGAAAATTGTATCAGAGCGAGTAGCATCGCAGTTTGTAAAAAATCAATAAAGGTATCAAAAAACAACCTGTTTCTTATAATTTATATAAGCTGAAATAAATAATATTTTAAACCCAAAAAAAATTATGGTTAGAGTTCTTATATTGACTTCACCTAGAATCGAACTCAGGTATCGTGAACGCTCAGCCTATGTGTCTAATTACAGCTTTGTTCCATGACAGTATCTTCGCTATTGGATTAGTTGCAGGAGTTTCTTGTTTCAACATAAATTTTTTTTTATCAACTAAAATTCTGTCAGTTTTACCCAATTTTTTTAATTGAAAATTTACCAAAACATGCCGTTCAAATAACCAAAATTTGGTAAATTTAACAGAATTTGGTCAACTTCGATATAACAGTACGAGATTGTTGATTTTACCAGTGCCATTTTTTTCTATGTACAGTTTGTTGGTGAGGTGATTCCCCATCAACAGTGTCTTGTGAGTCTTTCTTGTGAAATTGTTACCAAGTTTTTCTCATTAAATTTGACAATTGCATAAACAAAAATAGACTTTATTTGAATAAGTTAATATTATCGCGAGTTCTCTGTACTCATATTACCTATGTATGGGTTTCAAAAATGTTTGTTTTAAAAAGTGGGATTACGTGAAATATTTGCACAATAAATTTGTTGTGTTTTAGGTGAAAAGTATTTTTCCGCTCACTTTGATAAAACAAACACGTAACATTGGAAACGCATTTGGATCATATCTATATGTATATGTATTTACTCCCCCAGGTGGGCCAGCTACACACTTATGTATGTATTTTTCACTTTTTGCTTAAAATTCACATCAGGACTAAGCATACACATACAAAATTTAATTCAATGATTTTACCTTCTCAAATACTTAAGTTAAAACTGACATTGGAAATATTCATTGATATTCCATAGAATCAAGCATAGATTAAAATCTTAACCATCTTGATTACTGTCCTGACACTATTTCGTCACTTTACCAAAAAACTTCTGTCATCGCAATGTCAACAGTTGAACCTGTCTACCTCTTCCCGTAAACAGTTAATTAAATGTCAGTTGCAAAAGGAGCATGGCCACTTTTCTTATAAATCACTGTCCAATTTTCCTAACAAAAACAAAGACAGAAGCAACAATTTGCAGTGTCACTCTCAGTGTGACCCTCCCAAACATTTCGCACCACTATATCCTCAGTACTATGCCACTAAGAAATAAAAAAAAAACGTCCAACGCTTCACCAAATGCCACTGTTATATCGCACTTACTACGATTAGGCGAATAGAAAATTGCAAAGTCACACTCTCCCCATTCTTGAACAAAAAACAAAACCGTTGATGTGCAGAAGACAAATGTAAGAGCTACACCCAGTCATTTATACTGAAGGGGGAAAACGTAGGAATTTCAGCGGCGAGATACCATTGCTTAATTGAATATTGCTAAGTAGGGACTTTTGATAAACAGTTTTTAAACTAATAGTACACTTACACCGCAACAAATTTGGCAAATTTGGCGCTTTTTTCCATACAAATCTCATTTTCCAAATTTGGAAATCCATCACATTTGACCTCACTCGCCAAACAATACAATCAACAGTTCCTCAAAATAGCAACCCTTCCTGTGTTCCACATTTAGAATAACCCAGCAAGAACCTTAATGGGCAATTAACGTGTGATAACTTTTGTATTATGCACAGCTGTAAATAACAATTTCAACTAGTTTTTTTTTAATAAAATGTGCCATTCTACCAGGAAAAGACGGAATCCTTCTAGACTCTTCTGTTATTATTACTCTGCAGGTGTTTAAATCATCACGGTGGTGCATTTTCTTTCGGTGGCTTTGTGTTCTGGTAGAAGATCCTTGCAGGGAAGGTGAAGCCAAATGCAAATTTGCCAGTGTAAACGGTGTCGAACTGCTCATTTGAATTCGCCAAATTTGTTGCGGGGTAAATGTACTATAACACAGACTTATTCTAAATATTCTCTGAACCTACGAAATGTGGAATAAAAAACACCCTATTAGAAAACCCGTAGCAATATATGGAAGCAAAATAATCGACGGCTAATGATTAGAACTCTCGCAACACCTATAAAGTAATTTATTTGAATACAAGAAAAATCATATCGACGACTGAGTGGGCGATCACCCCGTTTATGAAATATTTTTCAAAAACGCCCTATTTTATAATTTCCCACTAAACAATTAATTTCGTCTTTTTTCCGAAGTCTTTACGTTGCGTCGAAAGATTTTTCCAAAATCGCAATCGATTTGCTTTCGAAGTTGCTGAGAAATTTGTATGGGAGGGTTGACGCGACTTCGTTACGAATTTTTCGAAATAAAATCGGTAGTTAAAAAAAAATTTATTTGAAAAGCTTTTGGCAGGTATCGAACCGACACGCCTGCATACTTATACTCAAGTGCTATCCACTCAGCTACAGAGTACAAAGAAATTTTTCGGGTAATAGTCAATAGCTTTCATTTCAGACCTTTTTTTAACTGATAACCAAATTTTTGTCACACTTTCATTTTACGAAACATTACGAATTATTTAAGTTAAGTTGAAATTCTTTCAATTTTCTTCAGAAAAGTCTGATATCATCAGACTATTTCGGAAGTCTTGGTTTGGTTTGAAGAGAGCCTAATTCAGTTTTTTTTTTTTAAAACGTCGTAGGTATTTCACAATTTGGTTCAAGTACTCACTATCATAAAATAGGTTTCAAAAAGCGCTCCAGCTCAATAAATATACAATACATTTTTTTCTAATAGGGTGTTAATCAAATACTTAGGAGAGGCGTTTTTTTAAATATTTTGAAATGTGGCTATCTACCACACAGAAAAAATGAGCTGGGCATATCAACCAAAATATGGGTGGATTCAGCCAAAATCACTGTCAATTCTTATCCATTTTTCAATGCTGTACTGCATTGAATCTGTTAACCTTAAGCTGACAGTTAAGCTGTTGTTTTAACAGTTAAGCTGTTATTTTGTTCTTCTAGGGGTTGCTGATTCGATTCTCAGTGAAGTCAATATAATTTTTTTTTTTTTAAATAAGTCTTATTTTAACACCGAAATAAAATATTTTTCAGAGTTCTTAAATGAATGAGTGAATGGCTTTTGTTAATTTAAGAAAAATTTGTCTTCATTATCTCAAGCTTTGTTTGAAATTGCCCAGTCATACATCGGAGGGCTAATTTTTACTAATTCCACATTTTCAACTATGTAGAACGCTTTTTAAAATATCCCATATTACCATCAACAATCATAAAAGCTTCTCCGGTATATTTCCCTAAAAGTATTTAAATTAGGGTTCAGCTGAAATCGACATATTTCGCTTTCATAGCCAATCCGTATCCATTCAAAGTCTATCCAGAATCGATTGACATGTGTGCACACATCAAGAAATCTCTATCAAAAGAATCTAATTTAAAATGGTAGAGCGCAACCATTAGCAAATGTCCTTCATAATAGTGCCTTATGGGGCCCCGATTACTCACTTCAAATGAAATAAATAAATATTATTACGAGAATTGCATAGAAAAGAACTTTGCATCAAAAGATTAGTTTTATGTATTCAGCGATATCTACATATATATATATATATATGTATACAAGTTATAAGCTAGTAAACTGGTCAAGCAATGAATGGCGGGCATTCAAAGACTCAATGCAGCACTCGCAGCGGAAATGCAGCATCCTTGATTCAGCCTTTATAAAGAGGGGAATTTAATTGTGTATTAATTTGAAAGCATTTCTTCTGTAGGCGCTTTACTTTTTCAGGCTTTGCATAGCTGCATTAGGGTGCGTATTATTTGTACGAAGCTAAATTTTTAATAAAAATGTACGTGGAAAGTTTATCGAATCACGACAGCTAAAGGTCAGGAATTGCCAGTTTGTACTTACAAAAAAAAAATTAAAAGGCACTAAGGTCAAGGTCAGATGGTCAAACATCCCTAAAATAGATTTTCCCCGTTTAATAAATGGCATGGCTTTAAGGTTAAAGTTGAGAAATAATTCTTAGGGAGGTTATAGTCAAGGACTCAAGCTTTGGTTAGGACCTCAGGGAAAGATCCATGAGATTCGTTTTTAGCTGCAATATCTTCAAACTTTCAATTGACACCCATATTGGAATATCAGTTTCTAGGATATCTCCTATCCAAATATTTTTATATACATTTTCAGGACTTTTATTAGATTAAAACTTTTCATAACACATCGAGTTTATAGAAAGTTGAAGGGTGTTAATTTTAAAGGACATAATTTCCTTAAAAGATAATTAAATAAAGTTATATTTAGCCTTAATTCCAATTATTCTTTAAATTATTAACCACATATCTACATTTATAGATATAGATATCCTGAACATTTGGTACCGAAAAAATACCGATTTCCTAATTATGAAGTCTTTAAACGGTAAGGGTATAGCAATATGAAAAAACGAGTTCATAAATAAAATTAATTTAGAAAAACGCAGTGAAATGCAGCAAGATTTTACTGATAACTTCAACTGCAAGGCGGCAGAGGAGTCGTGGTTGGAATTGCATAAAAATTTGTCAGAATAGATTTGATGCCTAATGGTCACAATTTTAATAAAACCACTTTAATTTTTTGGGAAGGTCTAATGCTGATTGTATTGGCATGCCCGCTTTCGTGACAGAACTTGTATAGAACTGCACGGCAAGGTGCACCTTAATCTCTATGTACAAATGTATGTATGTATGTATTTACCTTTACGGTGTTGCGTAGAGCCTGTTGCAGCTAGATTTAGTTGGATAATTCCGCAAAGCAAAAGTCGAGCCGGTTTCTACTTGAAATGTTGAAGTTGTGCAACGCGGCGCAATAAGGACTCTTTACAGAAGTTTACATTTGCAAATTGATTTCCCCATCTTAAGCGACTACACACACAATTGGCATCTGGCTGCTTGCTACTTATTCTAAGGGGCGGAATTATCAAAGCACTTGAATGCATTGCTTATAAGCGCACACATTTACATTCCATAGAGCACAAAGTCACCAGACTTCTGCTGAAAAAAATGGCTATAAAATACAGAATTGGAAACGAAAAAGTCAAGCAATTTGCAATTATTCAAAGCAAGAAACTTCCATCCCCCATCATCTGCCTCAACCTTCCTACTCCCCGCTTCGCATATAAACACTACAAAGCAACTGCAGGATTTCAATTGCGAACGTAACATTTGCAAAATTGAATTTTTAATATACTTTAATATTCACAATTTCATTTTTTTATATTTTTGCTGGCTTCTTTTGGCACTTCTGATTGTCGTTTGCGAATTTTACAAGCTCATAAAAGTAATAAAACCGACGCTCGTGACACTCATAAATGTTAATGTGACAAGTAAACATATGAACAGCATTCGCCTTGTCTGCCAGATGTCTCACCGTTCAATTGTCATTTAAATTCGTTTTAGCAAACAACTCGAGCTCGAGACACAGAGCCGTTATCTGCCCTTAAGACGTTGGCTTTCCCATTTTAACTCAGGTAAGTATGAGACGTATTTTGTGTTTTGTTGCAATTTCTGCCGCAGTCTTAGCACGTAACGCCATTTAAAGACACAGGTTACAGCCATAAATGGTAGACATTTGTATAATTTTCCAATTTTAATAAAATGTGATTCACACATTTCGGGATAATAAAATAATCATTTAAATAATTTATATTCACAAGTGTTTACAAAATGCATACAAACGCACACATGCATACTTATTAGACTGTCCCAAAAAATCAAAGTTGTTATATTTAAACGCATATCCCCTAGTTTTGACCATTATGCACCAAAAACTATCCTGCCAAAGTTGTACGCAACTCGGACCATGGCAGTCCGTGCCTGGAAATTTATTTTACAATATGGGTATCAAATGAAAGCGTGAACGTAGTGTAAGTTTTATTTCGATATCTCAATTCATTTTGGAGATACCAACCATGTTACTCATACGCCGTGTATTACCAACAAAACTGCACTATAATTGCAAAATTTCAAGAGTTACATAATTATTTTTGGTAGAAAACATATTGTTATTGAAATTCCAAATTTTTTTCCCAACATTTTTGGGACGCTCTAAAACCTACTAAGTGTAGAAGAAAAAAAGTTTGGTGTGTGTCACCTTTATTTGTTTTTTTTTTTTTTTATTTTGTTAGGCATCGTCGAGAAATCGCGTTTTTTGCTATAACTATGTATCTTATTCTATGTCCGATTTTTGGAATTTAAATTTTCATCTCGATTGAGCGTAGGAAAGTATGTATGTTAAAGCGCTTCACGCTCCATGGACACCCATGTTCCATTGGAATTATAAACTCCAATGTATTCGAAGACCTTGGTTGATTCACTGGAGCTAAACCGCGTTAAAAAACGCTAAAAATATTCTTTTTTTATGTATAAAAGGAGTATAAAAAAAAAAAATTTTAATAAACAGCTGGAGTACAAAAGGTAAGCATAAACAAGTTTGAAATTTGTATCAACGCAATCCAAATAATGAGATGCATGATGCTGTTTGTTACCATATTTGGAGGAACAGGTTTGTGGAAAACTTTAATAACTCAGCCAATTATTGACGGATTTGGACGATTCTGAAAGGTATTTTCGAGACGTAGTAATTTCTGCAAAATTTATAAACGTTTTGGGGGCGTAGCGTACCAGGTTCATATCCGGCCAAGGACTGTAAATTTCTGCATCACACGCATGTTGAAACAACAACAACAACAAAGCTTCAAGAGAATTTAGCAGACTGAAATTTTTGTAACAAACAAAAGGAAGATTAGGTCACGAAAAGCGTAATATGTACTATCGAAGAACTGATGTGTGTCCTTTGACCTTAAAAACTGTGCCTTGTATTTTGTTAATATTTTTAAAAATAATGGCATACCAGGGTTCTCTACACAACCTCAACTGCTCAGCATATCTTACTAGCTGACCACCATTTGTCCAATTTATTCGAAGTGTTTTTTTTTTATTTTTATTTAGTAGCATGTTTATATGCTTACTCGTACAATGCAATATTTAACAAGAAGCCACAATTACAACTATTTAAGGTAATTTAAGCAGCAATTAGGAGATACCAATTTTGTTGCTGCTCTTGCCTTCAGTCTACCCATTGTAATGGGCTAAATAGCGTTGAGTCCTTATGCCAAACTATTATGCTTTCGGCACACACATACCCGCATACTTCCAAATTGGCAGTAAATTTGTGTTTGCATATAAACGGCCAAATAAGCCAAAGAAATTCAAACAAAGGAGTTGTTGTTGTATTGTCGGTTGTACACACTTTGTCCCTTGCAAACAAGCAGCAATAAGGACGAAATTACAAGAAGCAAAATGTCTTAGATATTCGCCAGCGTTTAATAGTGCAAGTGTACAACTATTCGCTTAGCTTAAGTTATATAAGTAGATAAGTATGTATATTAGGTTGATTCAAAAAAAGTTAAGTGTTTTGGGTCTCACCCCCTCAAAAATGATTGTAATTGATTAGAAAATAAACCTCACAAAAAATTAAAGCTGTAACTGGGAAAAATATTAAGTTTGAAGTGGATTTTCTGTTCAGTATTTTTTTTTTTTTTTTTCAATAAACCTTTATATATTCCTGAAGTTGAAACTTTGAACTTTTCAAAACTTTGCCTATACAAAATGTATGGGAACATTGAAAAAACAGCGACCTCTAAGGGTTAAGTTAAAGCGTTAATTTTGTATGTGGTTTATTTTTGGTCCGGTAAAAGAAATATTTGAAATAACAGCAATTCCCAATGAGCCAAATTTTGATAGAGAGCTTAGGTTCGCCGTCAGAATGAAAACTTCAAAGTCAAAGGTCGAAATTTTAGGTTTTTTGCACTTTTCTCGAAAATGGTAAGTTTTTTCGAAAAATTATCTGAGACCAAGATTTGGAATTTTCTCGACTATTTTCCCAAATAATTTTTTATAACAAATGGAATCGATGGGGATCTTTGCAGAATTTTTGTTATACAAGATACATAAACGAAATTTACTGAACTAGTATATTTTTAATATTATGAATGGAGAAAAGGTGGCTCAAAAATAAGGTGGCTTTATAAAAATAACTCTTTATTGGCGGATGGGAACTTCGTGACAAGTAAACGAAAATTTTTCTACGTGGTTACTCTTACTTACTGTTTTCGAGAAAAGTGCAAAAATCTTAAAACTTTGGTCTTTGACCCCGAAAAACTATTTTAGCACACATGGGATTGATGGGGACTTTTGAAGCTTTCATCCTGACCGCTAACCTAACCTCTCTACCAAAATTTGGTTCTGTGATAATTATTGTTATTTAACCACTATTTTTATGTCTTTTTTAACCGGACTATTCCATTTCAAGAGTGTAATGGAGTGTGGTTGCTAAGTGACCTTGCTCAATCCCGACTCTTGCGTCCTCGTTCGTGCACTCTGGGCAACGGGAGCTACCTAGGCTCGCGGCAGAAAGAGAGGGAGCCCCGGTGGGGCCACTCTGACATACTTGGTTTAAGGGCTCACCGAGGTTTTTTGCGCAGCGTCTGTTCACCATGAGGTGCGGCTGCAAGCGGGCGTCTGTCTTGAAGCAAGCGGCTCGCTATATAAATGTGTAAATATTTTCCAAAAACCCCGAAACGGGTTGTGCGCTGGGTTTGGGACCCGCCACGTAAAAAATTTAGTCCAATGAAAAATGTATTAAAGCCTCGGATGAGAACCCCCTTTAATGTTGACGACCCGGCAAAACGAATAAGGCATAATGATTTGGATATTAGGGCATGTACCGGGAATGTCCGGACCCTTTCAAGGGACGGTACCGCTGCCCGACTGGTTGATGTCCTCGTTAACGCAAAGGCTGACATCACCGCCCTGCAGGAAATGCGATGGACGGGACAAGGAAAGACGACCATCAGACCTTGTGACGTATACTACAGTGGCCAGACACGCGGCAAAGCGCGTGGTGTAGGATTCGTGGTGGGAAAGAGACTTCGCCGCCAAGTACTAGCGTTCACCCCCGTGGACGAGCGTCTCGCTGCGATCCGCATCAAAGCGAAATTTTTCAACATAACATTTATCTGCGCCTATGCGCCGACTGAGGAGACGGACGACGCAGAGAAGGACTCCTTCTACGATAAACTTGAACAGACTTATGATCGCTGCCCCCAACATGATATCAAAATCGTGCTCGGCGACTTTAATGCGAAGGTGGGCAAGGAAGGAGTCTTTGGTCCAACAGTTGGAAAATTTAGTCTCCATGATATAACATCCCCCAACGGCACTAGGTTGATTGATTTCGCCGCTGCTCGCAATATGGTCATCAGTAGTACCAGGTTCCAGCATAAACGAATACACCAAGCCACATGGCTGTCTCCTGATCAAAGAACAAGAAACCAGATTGATCATGTCATGATCGACGGCAGACATAGCTCCACCGTTCTGGACGTGCGTACCCTTCGTGGTCCCAATATCGACTCGGACCATTATCTTGTTGCAGCCAAGATACGCACACGCCTCTGTGTAGCAAAGAAAGTGCGCACAGTAACGGAAGGAAAGTTTGACGTCGAGAAGCTGCGCACGACACAGACAGCTGACAATTTCTCCACCCTACTCTCACACCTGCTATCGGAGAGCAATCCTCGACCTAACGATGCAACCGAGCAATGGAAGCATATCTCTCACTCATTACGTACCGCCGCTGAGGCCACTATAGGGTTCCAGCGAGCCCGCAAAAACAACTGGTACGATGAGGAATGCAGCACTGCCTCGGACAAAAAGGACGCTGCCTACAGGGAGACGTTGCCAATGGGCGCAACCCGCAGTGTATGGCAACGCTATAGTGAGGCGAGGAAGGAAGAGAGGCGCCTTTTCAGAAAAAAAAAAACGTGAAGCCGAAAGGCGTGAGTGTGAGGAGCTTGAGATGCTGGCTGACAGGAATGATGCCCGAAAATTCTATGAAAAGATCCGGCGGACAAGACCGGGGCAAGTTCCTGTAAGGACAATAACGGCGACCTGGTAACCGATGTACAGAATGTACTTAAATTATGGAGGGAGCACTTCTCCTCACTGCTAAATTGCGAGGGAGACGTCGAACCCGATACCCCAATCCCTGACGATGGAAAAGTCGTCCCACCACCTGACTATGATGAAGTGAGGATAGCTATATCCCGGCTCAAAAACAACAAAGCGCCTGGAAAAGACGGACTACCCGCCGAGCTGTTCAAACACGGAGGCGAAGAGCTGGTAAAAAGCATGCATCAGCTCTTATGCAGAATATGGTCAGACGAGTGCATGCCTCCAGATTGGAATTTAAGTGTGCTCTGCCCAATCCACAAGAACGGCGATCCCGCTAACCGCACCAACTACCGCGGAATCAGCCTTCTTAATATCGCATATAAGGTTCTTTCTAGCGTATTGTGTGAAAGACTGAAGCCCATCGTAGACAAGCTGATTGGACCTTATCAGTGTGGCTTTAGACCTGGTAAGTCTACCATCGACCAGATTTTCACGATACGCCAAATCCTGGAGAAGACCCATGATAAAAGAATCGACACACACCATCTCTTTGTCGATTTCAAAGCCGCTTTTGACAGCGCAAAAAGGAGTTGCCTGTATGCCGCCATGTCTGAATTTGACTTCCCTGCAAAGCTTATACGGCTTTGCCAAATGACGTTGAGCAATACTAACAGCTCCGTCAGAGTCGGGAAGGACCTCTCTGAGCCATTTGAAACCAAACGAGGCTTCAGACAGGGCGACTCCCTTTCGTGCGATTTCTTCAACCTGATGCTGGAGAAGATAATTCGAGCAGCAGAGCTAAACCGCAATGGTACAATCTTTTACAAGAGCGTGCAATTGCTGGCGTATGCCGATGATATTGATATCATTGGCCTTAACAACCGCGCCGTAAGCGCTGCCTTCTCTGGACTGGATAAAGAAGCGAAAAAAGTGGGTCTTGCGGTCAACGAGGACAAGACGAAGTATTTGCTGTCATCAAAGAAAGAATCGGCGCACCTGCGCCTTGGCAGCCACGTCACTGTTGATAGTTACAAATTTGAAACTGTGAGGGACTTCGTCTATTTGGGAACCAGCATTAACACCGAAAATAATATCAGTCTAGAAATCCAACGGAGAATCACTCTTGCGAACAAGTGCTACTTTGGACTGAGTAGGCAATTGAGAAGTAAAGTCCTCTCTCGAAGAACAAAGATCGCGCTCTATAAGTCTCTCATCATACCTGTCCTGATGTATGGCTCAGATTCATGGACAATGTCAAGAGAAGATGAGATGGCCCTTGGAGTATTTGAGAGAAAAGTTCTCCGGAAGATTTATGGTCCTTCCCGTGATGCCGACGGCGAGTATCGAAGGAGATTTAACGATGAGCTGTACGAGCTTTACGCAGATCTGACCATAGTCCAGCGAATTAAAGCCCAAAGGCTCCGCTGGCTGGGTCACGTCATGCGAATGGACAAAGAAGCTCCAGCCCAGAAGGTTTTCCAATCGTCACCCGAATTCGGCAGCAGAGGAAGGGGGAGGCCTCGACTGAGATGGAAACAACAGGTGGAGGATGACTTGAACTCCCTTGGGGTTTCCAATCGGCGTCAGTTATCGCTAAAAAGGAATGACTGGCGTGCTTTGATAGGCGACGGCCAAAATCGCTTAGGCGGTTAAGCGCCAATAAATGATGATGATGATTCCATTTCAACTAAAAACTTTTAAGGATTGTTTTATTTTTTATCACCCTAATGAATATACGAATCCTTGTACCGGCCAACACTTTAGCATCTTAAATACATCAAAGTTATTGTATTTGGTTTAAAGGGAGTGAGCGGAGATTAATGCGCTACAATGGGTTGCATGTAATATGCATGGCAGCTCATTAAGCGAACAGAATGGCTTAAGGATATTTTGCAATGTTTCGGTCAATGTAAATAGCTAAGTAAACAAGGTGAAGCTTCTAAGAAGGGTTGAGTACGAGCAGATAGACTACAGACGCCAACAAGCAAGGAGGCTACCACCAAAGGGTAAAGAAGAATAATTGCAATTTACTACCGCAGTTAATCTTGATCTGCTTCCAAATTCACTCTTACAAATGTAACGTAAGTGTGGTATATTTTTTACATGTCTCAAACAAAACTCGAGTCATCTGACAGGTTGCGCCTCGCAGCTGTAGAATGTCACTAGATTATGTCAGCGATTTGCTTTGACTTGTAATAACAAGCATTACCGTTAAGCTCCGTTTGCTATTTAGAAATGTTAAATTGTTATTACGGTATCTTGACGCTAAATACCGTTATAATGATCACTAATACACCCCAAATTGCCTTAAAAAAACAAACCAAATAAGCCTCTAAGCAAAAAAGTGAAGAATAACGAGGAAAACGGCAACTCATCATGCAATTAAGCCGACTATTATGGCGTGTTGCATATCCTGTAAAAAACCTGTTACAACGACAACAAAAAGAACAATAAGAAAAACAAAAACAAATACAATAAATGGAACATGAGCTAAAACACCAAATGAATTGTAAATTAACTGCGGTGTCATATTTCACAAATTTCACACAGCACCGCTCGGCCGAGCGACTTAAACGCCCCTCCTCCCGTACTTGCTTCCAACAAACGCACTCTTAAACGGTGTGAAGTAACTTTGAGGCATTTAATATTCCGTTTTTTCCACCATAAAACGCCCCAAAGTAAGTTTGTTATTGTTTCTTTTATTTTTTGTTTTGTATGCGTTCGCTCCTCGCGCTGCTGAATTAAAACGCAAATTTGCGGCTTTGGCACCACATGTCAACCGTAATTAGTAATTGAAATCTGCTCCAAGATGCGCGCACTGCACTTGGCGGATGATTAATGGCTGTCGCTTCAGGCGGCGGCACAATCTGACAGGAGATGGCACCCTCTCCACAACTTTGGCGTCCATGAAATGGACAAAACGGCTTAAAAACCGTTGTATTGTTGTTTAACTTGTGGTTGCCAGTTGGTTTGAACTCACTAATCACCTCCTTGGAATCGCGTTTTTTTCTTGTAATTTGTAATGGTTAGTGAGGAAGGAAGACAAAGTGTGGTAATTTCTTTTGATAAGTTTGAAAAAGGAGCAATTATAATTGAAGGTGTAAGTGACTGGGGGGTCGGAGTATTTAATGGTAAGTTGGATTGAATCAAGAAATTGGCAAGTGATCAGAAGTACAATATAGGGTTTCGTTTAGATCGAAAAACTCAATTCAAAATTCATACCAAATGTACCTATGGAGATAGAAGCTTGAGTGAGTTTTAACCGTTCTGAACCTTGAACACAGCGTTTTCTTTCACCACCAAGTGACACATCGAAGAGTCGGTTTGATTTAAAATTAGACTAACCAGCTTTTACCGCGTTTCGACAATAAATATGGGGTTGCAAGCCCTCTTCGACTTCGGGTTCAACGTGAACCTGCGTTGTACAATCTTTTGCCATATTTGGATTTTTCTGGACTCTTGACCCCAAAAAGTTATAGCACACTTGGGATCAATGCGGACTTTTGCAGTTTTTTTCTGGAGGCTTACCTAATCACTCCACAAAACTTGGCTCTGTGGGAATTTTTGTTATACAAGATAACTCAATTTCCCAGACTATGCTTGAATAAAAGGTGGCTCTAGCTCGAGACTTATAGACTTTACAAAAAAAAGCTATTTTCATTGTCGATGGAGAACTTCGTAACAAATAAACGGTAAAAGAAAACTTTTCTACGCATACTAAAGCTTTCTAGAAAAATCCTGAAAAGTCCTTAGGTGGCATATATTTTCATATAATTTCCAGAGCTAATTTTCCAATCTCGATATCTCAGAACTGGTTACTTACTTACTTCAAATAGAATTTTACCGCCTAGGCGATGCATGTTTCGTCAGTCGGTTCTTTGTTGAGACAACTGGCGCCATCGGAGTGGCGGTCTCCGACGACGGTTGCCGATAGGAATACCTTTTGAGCCGGAGCGTCTTCATTCATTCGCACAACGCGACCTAGCCAGCGAACGGTTTTGATATTTTTAGTGGCTGACTTCTTTTAGTGGGCACATAGGTATTTTCCTTTTATAAAAAGTTACCCTGAAAAATTTTCATGGAAGATTGTCGACCAAGATTAAAAAAATGCGTTTTAACATCAGTATCAATATTCTGAAAGAGGAAATTTGACTATAGTTGAATGAAGGCATCGAAAAAAATTTACGAGATTCGATAAAAAAAAGTTATGAAAATTCAGACCTATTTTGAAGCTGCATACTTGAGTTTTTTGTGTTTGTGTTTTTGTTTGGAAACCGAAACCGGAATTTCGAAACCGAAACATGTTACAAACCCGAAACCGCATCCGGGACGTTAATCGGTTTCATACCTTGTTTTTTACTGAACTGAAAAAAAGCTCGGACCATATTTGTAGAAAATTTCCAGGACTACAACTTAACCTCAGGTTTTCGAGAAAAATCCAAAAACCTAAAATTTTGACCTTTGACCCCGAATAATTTTTTTTAGCTCACATGGGATCGATGGGGGCTATTGAAGCTTTATTTGTGACAGCGAACCTAAGCTCTATACCAAAATTTGGCTTGTGAGAACTGTTGCTATTTTAAGTGTTTAATTTGGCCAGAATATAGACCTAAGTGTATATAGAAAAATGTTAAAGATTAAAATATTTAAATTTATGGAACCTTTGTTATCCCACTACTCCCCCTCAACAATATTGTTTTATGCACATGCTCCAAAATCCCCAAGAAAATAAAGAGTAAAATATAAATGCCAAAGAGAAGCTGCTTCGCTCTTTGCTCCAAATTCAGCTTACATAAATTCAGGTTGGTTCTTACATTGGATACAAAACGTTTTTCCCACACAAAGTCCTCGGACTCTCAATTGAGTACGCAGCAGTCAACTTGCCAACTTTGCTCTTTATGTGGATACACATCGAAATATGTGAGAGGGGTTATACATACATACATATTACTTTTGTCAACAACGTTTTTACTGCCCATGCATACGTACACACTTCCACGCATATATCCTTTTTTTACTCCAAGTAGCTTTGCCAACGTATGCTTGTTATTGTTGTGACTTGCAAGGACAACCCCAAAGTGGAGGACAATTTTGTTCTCTGTGCAAATAGTAGAACGAACACTGGTGACACTCCTACTCGTACGCAATAGCTACAACAACACAAAATGTAGTATATTGTCAAAGAGCAATGTTGTCGTTGTTGTACTGAGCGCTGCAGCAGCTCCAACCGCTGCTGCTGCTGGCGTCGCAGTTTATGGGTGACAAACCAATTGTGTCTTTTACGAGCATCCAAGTTGGGTCATTGTCGCTCCAAATAAATTCCAGCCAATAAAATCGAAGACATTTTCCGTTGTGCAGCATTGTTGCTGTTCTACTCTTGAGCAGCTCCTACCTTCCCACACCGTACGGCTTGATGCTGCCTGAAAACTTACTAGCCGCAAAGCTTGTTAGCCGTCTTTATGTGTTTCGGATGTAGGGAGGGTTTTTATATCTGGCTTTTATGCGCTCGTTTCAATGTTTGTTTGTACCTTTGTAACAACATAAAAAAATTGTTGGTATATGCGAGTGAATAGGAACCCCCGATTAAGAGCATGAGTGCAAGGTAGAAGCAGTGTGTCCTTTGACTTGGTAAATATAAATAAAAATTCCTTTCCACTCCACACTGAGGACTTGTTGTTGCTATTTCACTGAGTTGTGTTCTGAATGGATCCATATAAAATGGGAACGCTTGGGTATACATTTTGCGCAATATGCAAAAGGAGGAGTGTTTGTACTTACAGCTGGTTGTATGTGTCAACATATGTATATACCAGGGACATACAAACATACTAGGTATATGCTTGTATAGCAAAGGAATTTTGGTGGATATTCGTTTTAGAAAAATGGCTGCTAACCCAACACAATGGATAATAATGTGAACGAGTGTGCAATGATGAATGTGCAGCAAATCCGTCCCAACTTGGCTCCTAGAGCTCATGGCTACAGTATACCCTAAAATATTGATTTTCTTGGACATGTTAAAAGACTAGAATCTAAGTGCATACACACATAACGCATACTCATTTCTACACATTTAAAGGGTAAATTGTGTAATTTTGTCAATTTAGTCCGGTGCAAGCAAAACCTTAAATAAAAGAATCAAGAACTCAATGTGGCCAGCACTTATTTGCCATTAGGGCCAAGGAGATTAATGTGCTATTTGATGGTCCACTCATTACGCAGGCCAGTTTAAGCTTTTGGGCAACGTGTGAAAGTGTAACTGGACATCAGCTGCTATTGCCGAACGCATCACACATCTTTTCTGGTACTGTTTGTTTAGGTTTTTTGTAGGTGAGCATGTATTGTTTGCGGTTTCGAGTACTGAAAAACAGATCCTGAGGGAAAGTCTGGCGTGTACAAAAAATAATTAACAAAAGGACAATTTGGATTTGACACGCAAAATGTGAAAATGCTTATGAAGAAATTAGAAAATGATTAAGTTGAATGTGGCAAAGCGTTGACAGCTGATGAATAGATAGAACAAAAAAGGACGATTCCATACATTTGAGCGCATTTTTTTGTCTATAGACAGTCACAAAGTACATACATTTCCACCTACATACATAATTAACGTTGAACGGATGACAACTCGACTCTTTGTAAGTATTGCAATTATTCATTAGAGCAACAGTTTAAATTTTTACCAATTTTGGCTTTGACAAAGTTTTTTTTAACCCAGTGAGGGTTCTTATATCGACCCTTCTTAGATTAATGAGTCTGGCCGATGCTCAGTGCGACGGTTCTATAAAGAGTTCGGCGTGTCTCTGTTCTAGGCTGCTAAGCCAATGCTGCCTAAACTGTTTGTCTTCCCAGTTGCTTATGGTCTCCCTTACGTGGGTCTTGATGAGCCCAAAGAAGGGTGCCGGACCATAAAATGCTGTTAGAGCACCTTGATTTGCAAGACTTCCCCATATCGTCGATGTCTGCTCCGTCCCGGAGGCTGTCTCTCAACGCCGTGTTGTTCAGAGCAACTGCGCGACTCGGTCAAGAATGCCTCTAAGGATCCTGTCCTACTTCAGCAAAGCTTGGTTTGCCAATGCGGGCGGGTTCTGATGCCGCTTGGTATGGGGTTTTAACACCATGTCCGATCTCTGGCGTTTTAAAGGGTTTCCGTTTACCCTCTTTGGCACATAAGTGCTTTGGAAATCCGGTATCAGAGATTGCGATAACTCGCTAACTCCACCGACTTCCTGTAATTTTCCCAGACTAGTAGTTTTTGATATTAAGCATGGAGAAAATGTGGTTATAGCTCCCGAATTATTAGCTTTACATAAAAAAGGACTTTCATTGTCCGTGGGAAACATCGTAACAAATAAACGGTAAAGAAAAATTTTTCTACTCATACTAAATTTTTCGAGAACAATCATGAAAAGTTCATACGTAGCATATATTTTCAAACAACTTCCAGAGCTATTTTTAAAATCGCGGTATCTCAGAATCGCGGTATCTCCTTACCTTCAGTCCTCATCTGCCTTAAGCCAATAAATCGGTCCCCACTTCTGCCTTGATACAGATTCCAATAGATAAAAAGAGATTCAAACTCTTTAGAAGTAGTTCACCTTCAGTTACTCTCCCAATGGAATTTTCCATGTGCAGACACAACTTTTCCAGAGTTTTATTAAAGACTAGGAGAGATGTTATTCCCCCAAAAGTTAGACCTACGCGAGCCTCCCACAATTCTGTTTTTCCGTCTCAAATTTTAGGAGATATCTAGGGAGATCACAAAACCGGCCCCCTTCCGGTAAAACTATATTGATTTTTTTTACAAACTGGAGTTACAGTTCTAATTAATATTAAATTCTAGAGGCCTATCAAATGTTGTTTAGATTTTGCAGACCTTACCCTATTTTTGATATAAAACTGAAAAAACCCATTGATATAAACAAGTACTTACTGAATATAGTTATCTCAGACTAGCCTTTCTAGTATTCTTGCCTCAAACGTTGGTATGTTTTTGTGATTCCCCGATTGTCGTTTGAATTTGCCAAAAAATGCAATAATAAGTATGGAAAAATGGTAGATACATACATATTCTTGAGGGAAATTTACTGCTGAATCCTAAATTATACACACTAATTTTAGAAAAAATAAAATAAAAATAATCGCATAAAAAAACATTTTCAAAATCAAAATTTTTCCAAAAATCCTAAAAATTCGACAAAATTCCGACTTTCACCAGCTATTGTTCAGCGATGGTTTGGACCACCCCTACATATTATACGTCGTTGGAAGTGTATTTTCATTTCCTCTCGAACGTACATTTTCTAAAAAGTAAGTAACAAAATAGAGAACAAAAACTATCAATTTTATAGGAACATAGTTTCAAAATGATACCACAAATTCCAGAATAAAAGATTCAATTTGATAAAAGAAAGTATCTAATAGATACTAGGCTGTAGTAGAAGTAATAGGAGAGAGTATAAACTTGATAACATATAAAATATATCTAATTGATAATAGTTAGTATTAAACCATAAACTTCGAAAATATCAATTGCATAACACTTTTAATAAGGAAAAATTGATACTCTAAAGTTGCATATTGATGGCTATTTAGCATCGCCCTGATACCAGCTTTTTTTTGAGTGTAGGGAATTTCCTGCAAAAATATTCAGGAAGCTATCCATTTTTTTGAATATCTGCAATGTACAGACTTTGGCCGGTTACAGTGTTATTATATGTTCAGATACGTGTATTCAATCCTAAACTTAAAAGTAAACAAAAATCTTCAGAAGGCATGCGATTTTGGCAGATAACTCAGTTATCGATACATATCAAAATATACCAAAGTCCAAATGAAACCTGTGGCCTTCCCGTTTCGTTTGATACCCATATTTCAAGAATACAAAATTTTATGTCCGATAGTCATAGTCAAAATTTCGTATTATTTCAAGTTAGTGAAAGCTTTTTGATACCACTTTACATGCTTTAATTAACTTAAAATCATACATCACTATGTATATGACTACTTACCTATTTATATGTTTACTTCAAGTTCTTGAAACTTTTCTACGATTTTGCTCTTCGCTAATTCGAACCCTGCTTCCGATTCTCGAGCTTTGAACTGTCAACTAAACATATTCGACGCCTTAAGCCGCTTCCTGTCTCCGCGGAAATTGCATTTATTTTATTTATTTGAGTTTCCTTTAATGCCACAGGCCTTCATTTATGGCTTTCCTTACACGCCGCGGTGTCTACCACCACCAGCTGTGCTTATGTATCAATTTGCAGTAAATGCCCGTAGAATGTCGCGCAAAAAGATAATAAATTTGTTACCGAGCAACAATATCTCACTAAACACAGTAGCTTATTGTCGTTGCTATTGTTGTTGTATGCCACAAGGCATATCATAACATTTTCATTTAGGCACGCTTCACGTCATTTGCATAGATGCACGCACCGACAAACGTACATACATTTGAATATACACTACAAAAAATTGTGCTCCAAGAGGGATACAGTGAGTTAACAGAACCAAAATCGGAATCAGAACTGAAGCCACAATCCCACTCCTCCTTCGAAGTATTCCCTGCAGTGAAACGTCAAACTAGTCAGAAAACATACTTATATACGGCTCCTAATAATTTTCTGGTGTAAATCATTTTAGTCTGAAAAAAGCCAGGCCTGTCTGGTTTAAATCATACTAGTCAGAAAAAGTCTAATCGATACTAGTATACAACTATAATTTGCTGGTCGAAATCATACTAATCAGAAAAATGTCAATCCATACTAGTATGCAAGTACCTATAAGAAAGCAGCGACTATTTGTATTTACCCAAACACAAAAAAGCAACTGTGTATTATAAGAGAAAAAAGAAGCAAACGAAAGATTTCAGAGGAAAAAGCATTAACAACACTTTGGACAAGACTAATTTCAGCATACCTTTGTCATACAATGTTATCTCTTAAAGAGAGAGCGCCCAGCAATTTCACTGTTTGATCGAACGAAGTCTATATGAGTTTTCAATGATATATTAGAAAACTGACTGATTTCAGGATCAGCCTTATATAAGGTGCACTTTTTTAACTTGTTTGTATATATGTATATTATGTATCTTCGAATGAAGAATGTATTACCAACAATTTCTTGGTTTCCCTCTTGCCATCGAAGCTTTGTCGTTGTGTCGGCACTTTGCGTTTACATTTAAATTGCCATTTATCTTCCAGTCGACTGATGCGTCTAATCCAGCACTGGTGGGCGCATTTTAACTTTTCACCAGTGGATTCAACTTTATGACGCGCCCGTTGTAAGCGCTTTACGCCTGTGAGCGATGTATTTTAGAGAATTTGGTATGCGTATGTGCGTGTTTGCTTTTCGGCAGCAAAAAGGCATCATCTTTGCGACAAAATGCCACACATAATAATTTGTTACCACTTCCTGCCTGCCGCTGTACTCGTTGGCACTTTATGAATTATGAATATCTATAACGGCTGTCAGCGAGAATATTGCGGCGTTGTTTTTGTGCAAATTAATTACATACAAACCTACAAATATCTTGTAAGAAAGACAATGATAATATTTTACTTGCGTCTTATGACTACGGTAGACAAGTCTCAGTGAACTTCCTCATTCTTTGACTTCCGTGGTTCTAGATATGTATGTATATTTGTGCAACTTTTTATTCACGTTGCCATGACTGAACTTATGTATGTACTAATATTCAGAGTTTAAACTTATTAAAGCAAAATAACTGTATGTAAACGTCACTGACAGCGGGCAAATTAAAAATGCATTGCCTACATGTGAAAATAATTAATTATTAAAACAAAAATCGCACTTGAATTCGCACATTTACTTGCGCTCAATTACCTTTCACCAATACACGTATGAAATATCGAGCATAATAATCATATGAGCATTCCCTCATACATACCTCCTCCTTCCACATTAGGTGGTTTGCATATTACGCGTCTGAATTAAATCATCACACAATGTTTGCAAATATGTATAGAAACCCCTCTCGCTGAGGCACACACGCATGCACGTCATGCTTTTAGCATCCCAGGAGGATAGACGAAATGGCGTTACGTATACGCCACGCATACTTTTGAAGTAAAAACAATTGTTTGTTCAAGCAGAGTATATAATTGATAATGGCAAACACATATTTATTTTGCATCAAAAATTGCGAAGCACTTGGCAGGATAGATATCTGGAACCATACTTACCACATATCGTCGATGCGAGTGCAAGTATTCTAAATTCTGTAAAAGGCGCACAGTGTGAAATTTTAAGTTTTATTGTGACAAAATCTAATATCCAGATAACTAGAAAGATAATAAAACAATAATGTCGGAATGTTTCCAATTTTGATTTTGTACCTTTCGTGACTTGGTTTTAGTCCGTTCAATATAGACAATTTAAACAACAAAAATGTACCTTCAGATAGAAAACCTCAAAAGTCCTCATCGATCCCATGTGTGCTATAAAATTTATTCAGGGTCAAAGGTCGAATGGTGGAAATTCTCTGCAACTATGGTCCCAACATTTTTTCTCTGAGAGTAACCAGTTCTGAGATATCTTGTGGAAAGTATATGAAAATATATGCCACGTATTGACTTTTCAGGATTTTTTCGAAAACTTTAGTATGGTAGAACAATTTGTTTTACCGTTTATTTGTCACAGAGTTCCCCATCGACAATGAAACTTACTTGGGTTTAGCCCCTGGAAGAAAACTGCAAAAGTCCCAACTGGAATTAAATTAAATTAATATAAACTATTACTAAAAAAAAAATAATAAAAAAATAAATAAAAATAAAAATAAAAGTAAAAAATAAAATTAAATTAACTAAAGAATAAATTAAAATAAAATAAAATAAAATAAAATAAAATAAATAAAATAAAATAAAATAAAATAAAATAAAATAAAATAAAATAAAATAAAATAAAATAAAATAAAATAAAATAAAATAAAATAAAATAAAATAAAATAAAATAAAACAAAATAAAATAAAATATAATAAAATAAAAAAAATAAAATAAAACAAAATGAAATAACATTAAACTAAATTAAATTAAATTAAATTAAATTTAAAAAAAAATAAAATAAAACAAAATGAAATAACATTAAACTAAATTAAATTAAATTAAATTAAATTAAAAAAAAATAAAATAAAATAAGTATGTATGTTATAAGTTTGTGGTCATTAATTTGAGAATCTATGAAAATTTGGTGGACTTTTGACCGTTTGTGAATAATTTTTCTTAAATTATTCTGTGTTTTATTATTAGTGAACAAGATGGAAAAGCAACAAGCTACCATGATTACGTAATTTCGCCCTTGCTCAAGGGCCTTGTTAAATGGCTTTTGTGTATAGAAATTTTTCATCACCTATTGTTGGTCATCGAACCGAAAACCAAGGGGATTAGGAATTTCTAAGCCCGCAGTGTGTACACCAAGCTGCGTTGAAATTATTGCCAGCTTATATACACCATGTTTCACTTAGTATGTATTCATTTTATTATACCTTTCATGAACATGAAATGGTATTATAACTTTGGTCCGATGTTTGTAAGTATGAGAAGAAGAAGAGATAGACCCACTAATAAGTATACCGTTATGATCAGGACGATGAGTTGATTCGATTTAGCCATGTCCGTCTGTCCGTCTGTTTGTACGCAAACTAGTCCCTCAATTTGAGAGATATCTCGATGAAATTTGGTAGGGAGGCGTTATTTTATATGAGAATAATCATTCGTCGGAACCAGCAAGATCGGACCAAAACTACTCATAACTCCCATACAATCGATTGTTCCGATAAATGGATTTCGGGCTATAACTTCTGTAATTAAAGAGCTAGTAACGTGAAATTTTGTAGGTATTGATGTTTTCATATGTGAAATATCGATGTTGAAAATCATTGAGATGGGATAAATATTTCATATAGCCCCATACAATCGATTGTTCCGATAAACGGATTTCGGGTTATAACTCCTGTAATTATAAAGCTAGGAACGTGAAATTTTGTAAGTATTGCTATTTTTATATGTGAAATATCGTTGTTGAAAATAATTGAGATCTGATAAATATTTCACATAGCCCCCCATACAATCGATTGTTCCGATAAAGGGATTTCGGCTATAACTCCGATAATTATATATGTAGGGTCGTGAAATTTCGTAACTATTGCTCTGTTAGAAAGTGGAATGTCGATGTTAAAAATCAATGAGATTGGACCAACAAAACACATCGCCCCCATATAATCGATAGTTCCGACAATTTCGGTATGAGCTAAAGTTAAATTCACACAGGCTGTACTGGGGATCGAACAGTGAAAATCGTGACGCTTATTCATGAAAGGTATATAGCCTTCGGCACAGCCGAAGACAGCTTTCCTTACTTGTTAATTTTTGTTTTTATTCTTACCTTATCGACAACTAGAGCGACATCAATATGTCACTATTTATACTAGCAGTGTCAAGGATTTTAGTACACCCTGTGATCATTCCACCAAATTTTCAAAGATTCCAAAATAAAATAAAATTAAAAAAAAATAAAATAAAATAAAATAAAATAAAATAAAATAAAATAAAATATAATAAAAAAAATTAAATTAAATTAAATTAAATTAAATTTAAAAAAAAATTAAAAATAAAATAAAATAATATTAAAAAAAAAATAAAATAAATCAAAATTAAATTAAATTAAACTAAAAAAGTAAAACGAACTAAAAAGAAATATATCACTAATAGGGCTGATACATTAGCGCAAATTCCGAATTATCTCCGCTTTTGGGAGTTAACTTGAGCATAATCTTCATTATAAACTCCCAAAAATGAAGAAGATTTGAGCGGCCACAACAAAATGTTCACTGGCAACACTCTTCACATAAATAAACAAAAACTACAAGAAAACGCATATTTCTTGCAGTTTACCGCTATTTTCCGCTGGAAATAGTAAGAGCAACTACCAAAATTACGATTTACCGTTACTTCACAATAGAGTCGCTATAAAATAAGCAATTCCCAGTGACATCTAGTTTTAAATAGCAAGTAATACAACACTAAGCACTAGATGGCGCGATTGTTAATCTTCAATTTTATGTGTATCAGGGTAAAATTTGGATCTGATTAAAGAAGATTTATTGGAGGTAATCTCCGTGTGTGTATCCATAGCATAAGATAGGCCGTTTTAAGCGAAGTTCTAAAGTATGGCTTGAAAAAAAAATTTGTAGGGCGACCTTCAACCAAAATGTGAATTAAAGCATTATAAATTTAAAATAAATCACAATTTCCTTACCCCTCCAAGTTATTATCCCAAAAAGTTAGGAAACTTATTCATCGCCTGGTATTATTTCGTATGTATGTCGCTCAGTGAATATAACTCAAGATTTGAGCCCTAGCATCGCCATCTGTTGAACACAACAAATTGAAACTTCTTTAGCAAGTTAAAAGTTTTTTCATTTGCCAAACTACAAACGAAAAAAGTCTCGAACAAAACTTAACTTCTAAGTGAATCTAAAGAGTAGCCAAAATCAGTTTCAAACATTCATTAGCTGACAGTGGTCGACTTCACAATGTTGTTGCAAGTATGTAAATTTAATTAAGAATTCCACAAAAATTCCTTTAATTCCAATTTACCAAAGGCACCAACAACAAAGTCAATTCTGGCAGTACTCGCATTGCGTGGCAGTCCGAATAAACTTGCAACCACAGCCGGTACTGGCTAAAGTCAACGTCAACTTTGCGTAAATTGACAAAGCACATCCCGCCCCGTTCCATTATGATCGTTTAATTGTTGTTTTAAGTTTAAATGGAGGAGTGTCATGATGGTTTGGTGCCAGAAATCAGAGGCCATGCTAACGGGAGCACTTTTGTGACCGGAATACAATACAAGACTTGTAATGTTAGTCCAATTTACCGTGCGCAAATTAAATGAATTTAAAATCTTATATATAAAGCTATATTGTGTGCCTTGACCCACGAGTTGAAAATTAAAATAAGTATTTTCATTTTAAATTCCATTGAGTGGTGACCACGCACGTGGCACGCAACATACGCACCAAAATAAATACAGACTCTAGCACTGCAATGATACACCCCACTACACAGAAACGAGAACTAATTTAGGATTGAAACTTTGTACCCCTAAATGACAACAAAATGATATTAAAATGATCCCAAACTAACCCCAAAATGGACCAAAAATTATGCCCACAAACTAAACACGAAATGATCCCAAATTTACCCGAAAATGTTCCCAAAAACGACCCCATATTGACCCTTAAATGATCCCAAATTGACCCCAAATTATCCCAAAATTATCCCGAAATTACTTCAAAATGACCCCAAAATGATGCACAAAGTGATCCCAAAAATGATAAATTATACACTATAGAATCTAATGGCGTTTTCTTTTCTCGACAAAATGTTGCCCTAATAAAAAAGTATTCAAAAGGCACTATCCGAACTTTCTACCCATGCACACATTTGTACATGCAAATTATTCGCATTTCAATACAACTATTCGATTTTTTAAACGAATATTTTGATTCGTTTATTCGAATAACATTTATTCGATATTATTCGAAAATAGTCCCACTATAAAAATGCAGACAAAATATATAATGGGATTAGGTGGAAACCCTAGGTCGTAACCTTACCTGGAAAGACTTTTTGAAAAACGACATGGAATATCTTTCTGAAAACTTTAATAGGCTTCTTTTAACGGGAAACCAGTCATTTAGCATATTCCCATAAAAAAACGTCACACCCTAATATACAAACATAAATAATGCAGGCTGGTCAACGCGTCATCGCTTTATTAACGCGAGATTAAACATATTTCCGTTGGGCAAGCGGAAGTGACGCTGCCAAATGTTGCTTTTTTGTCGTAATACCAACAAATCCATGACCAGAGCTCGCTGCCAAACACCAGCGACATCGTAAGCATTGAACCGTTTCGCTTGACGTCAGTAGATATTGGTGAAAGGAGCTGGCTGGTGCATTCAAATTGACCGGAATATTTATTAAATGTAATTCTTTGTTTGGATTGCCGTCCCCCCACACACACCCACACGTTCAGCAGCTGGTCATTGAAACCATTGAAGAGTGACATCGCAATTCCTCTACCACACCCACCACACCCATGACCCCAGCACCTCAATAGCAACAAAGTTCACTGAATACGCTCGCTTACTTTCCACCAGACTAACAAGGATTGTAATTAAATCGTTGGTCCAGTGGCTTGCCAAAAACCCGTCCTGAAAATGACTTGCAAATCAAAAAATTTTGTTTTTCTTTTGATTACTTAAGTGTAATGAACACGAGCCGCAAGCGATATTGAAACGTTTGATGCTGGATTTAAGTCATCTATGGATTTACATTTGTTTGCATGTAAGCAGACAGGCTACAAATAAAGCAAAACATTTTTCGAATATGTACAATGTACATATATAAATACCTTGTATGTATGTATGGATATAAGATTGTGGTTATGGACAATGCGTCTAATAAAGGTCTGTAAATTCTATTATGTAACGACAGCCTTTCACCATGCTGGCAACATATCTCAATGTTAGCTAAGTATCTAACATAGATATTGTGCAGTAGGGCTTCATCAACAGTGCTTGTGTTACTGCTACTGTAGATAGCATTGATGTCTGCTGTTAACAACAGAGGCAGTAACAGAGGCAATGTTGCTGAACGCCTAGCAACATTCTATCTATGTTAGAAAGAAAGGAAGATATTAGCATGTTGTGTGAAGGTATGAGTGTGTATTTGAGAATGCGGGAAAAACGAAGGCTTAGAGATTTGTATAGGTGAAAACTTTCCCAAAAAGGCAGCTTTCCTTACCGCGGCGGAAGGTATAAAAGGGTGCCGAAGTAGTCAGCGGGCCAAAGTTGCGTTAAAACTGTGCCCATAAGTGTATCACAAGTTCTTCTTTTGTTGTGAAGTGCGCGGATTTTCAAACCGAACTCCAAGTACAGAAACCGCCGAAAAGTCTAAACGGTTCGCGGTTAATATTATTAAACTGAAGTTCAACACGGCCAGGAACGGGCCCAACCAGTAATCCTTTTCGTGCACCATAACCCCAGGAAAATCCCGGTAAGTCGTTCATATCCCATTCACTCCTCCGTATGCCCTGGCATGTTTTACGGCGAGATTGATTCTATTTCATAGCCAATCTCCCTGGCAAGCCAAACAGCAAAATGGCATGCACATAGGTGTATCTGTACACATATAGTTCTGTATATGTGCATCTACGTCCAAGCAAACAAAAGAACATACTTATGTATGTTTAAATATGCTTTCCTTGTCCTTTCCCTTCGTAATAATCCTCCACCTAAAATATTACACTTTTTCCTAAAATTTTCGTGGGTTTTTTATTCAGGTTGCAGTGACACCGGGAGTACCCCCAGGGTACCGGATTTTGGCGGCAAAACGCCTAGGAAATACGCCTAAAACGTTTAATGGTACAAAGCAACAACAAGCCACCCAATACAACAACAACACACGGAAAACCGGCACTGCTAGTAACTACATATCAGCCATACATTCACCACAAAAACAACACAGAGACACTGATAACTTGCACAACACGTAACCCCACTGCAACAAACACCGTCAAGAGTTGGAAAAATCATTTGGCGGCACCGATGCCAGCAAAAGGCACCACAACAACATCAACCACACAAACAGCGAAATCATCACCGACACATCCAAAAATCACCAACATTTCAGCATCACCAATATAACCAACACACACCACAACAACACATCCACCAAATATCCAGGCCATCTACGCAAGGAGCGGGTTTATGTCTTATTTTTATATAAAATTTTATATTTTTGGGTTTTTTGAAATTTTATATATTTAGTTTTATTTTTAGTTTCTTTTTACTTATATTTTTTTTTTTGCCAATTATATTTATCCTAAGCCTAGGGTTTGAATAGGGTAGTAAAAACTCTTTTTATCAAAGGGCATCAGGCCATTAGGGGCATTTTGGGGTATATTAATTCGGGGTTGAAATTTATAGTTTTTTTACATAATAACAATTTTTGAATTCCTTATGTTCGCTATTTCAGCCAGGGTTTCTTTTTATGAATTTTTCCTTCACTTCTTCTTTTGCCAACCGTTTTGATTTAGTTTTCCTTAGAGGCAATTTTAGGTGGAGCTTTTCCTACGACTAGTGAATTTTCTATTTTATTCCTTTTTTTATTTTTTGTTTAACCATCTTAAATTTTATTTTTAACCTTCCGTACCTAAATTTCGTATCTCGATTTGTTCATTTAACTAGCTAGATTTTCAATAATTTCTACTTTAATTTTGTTTCGATTTCATTTGTTCATTTCGCCTTCAGTTTTTTTTGGCTATTTTAGTTTTCGTTACCATTTGCCATATCTACATTCTTTTTTGCTCCACTTTCTATTGCCCACTTCGTTTTTTTTTGTACTCGACACCACCACTAACACCATCACAAGATCATCCACGTTTTTTTTTTATTTCTTCTTACCTTTTTGACACTTAATTTTTACAATTTGTATCTAATTTTTTTTACCTTTGAATTTTTACCATTCTTCCGCCTACCGCCTTCACTCCATTCGGGCTCGAACCCTATCACCCGGATACCCGAACCTTCCGGACATTCGGTCCAGCCTAGGGTAGTTGGAAGTTTAACACAGGGGGCCTCCGCATACTATGCGCATCCATGAAGACAGCATAGGGCACTAAAGTTATAATTCAAGAAAGATAAGATCATAAGCGATTGAGCTGGGTGAGTGGGGAGAGAGTGGTCATTGTGCGCATGACCAAGTGCTAGGAGTTAATATATATGTAAGCAATTTACTCTTTTTTCAGCACAGGTACTCTGCAGTGGCGCCATTGGAGCAGTGACTTGGTGAGTAATTACTTGAGACGTATATATGTTTGTATGTATGTACGTCTATTGAGGGCGTAATCCCACCCTACTCCCAAGGTAGCAAAGGGATTAGTGACAAAAAAAAAAAAAAATACGAAAAGATATACGTACATACATAACTACTCTAGAAACACAATCTCACGCACACAAAAACACAACACTCTCAATTCCTTTTTTTTTACATTTTTTTGTTTTACATTTTTCTCTGGTTTTACATTTTTTTATATATATGAATTGGCCTTGATCTTGAAATCGAAATCTGGGTCAGTGGGACAGCGATCAGCTGATCAAAAGATCAATGACCGCTACACTAGAGGGTCTTAGAATTTTGCTTTTCTAATAAAAATCTTTCTACGAATTTTTGTCACTTTTTTTATGTACCTAAGGAAGTTAGTTTGAAATCCTTTTGCCTTAAATTTTAGAATAATTATTCTATAATTAGTCGATAAGTTTTCTTTTGTTTGGCAATTCTGGCTTGCAATTTTTTTGTATTATTACTTTTTTTTATTTTTACTATATCTTTTTTTGTTTTTCTGAATTACATTCATTAGGAGGTTAAGACAAAAATATACATTTTTGTGATATCCTTTTTGAATTATATGCATAAGTTTGAATACAATTAGTGAGTAAGTTTTTCTTTGTATTTTTTGCTTTGCCTTTTTTTTTGCTTTGGTTATTGCATTTTGCTAGTCTGTAACACATATAGATAGATACATATATGAAGAAATTTGAAATTTGAATGAATTGTGAAGATAGGCTAAGATAGTCAGATTAGTTACCGACATAAAAATAGGATTATCGTAGGAATTATTATATTAAATAAACTATTATAATGATTAGTTGAAGGTTCCTTGATTGCTAATATGCAGGGCTAGACTTAATTGTTGGTGTGGGTGCTGCGCTTGCGCGCGCACGGATATGTGAAGGTGAGTATTAGGGAAAATGACTAAGTGACAGACTGGTTGACTTGAGTCAGGTTTGGGGGCACTGTACGTTATTAGGAGTCAGCACAGTGCCCATGGTTTCGTGCAAGTTGCACGGAAGCGGGTGGGAAGACTCCACCTGACAGGACAGGCCTCTACTTTATCTATTTATCTCTCCTTTTCTTTAGCGACCTAGACTTTTCTCACCTATGCCCTTTTGGTACCTTTATGTTTAACCTTTTTTTTTTCACATGCAGGTATGAACCCTCTTTTTGTTCATGTGGCTGTAGGTGAGGGTGGTGGAAAGTACCCCGCCCCACGCTGACGAGCTAGCCTGGGATGCAAGCATACCTGCTTGCCACCACTCCTCACCAAACAAACTACCAGCTACGTAACAATGGCGCCCAACGGTAATAGCCCAATTAGTTTAATTTTCATTTTTACCATAGTTTCTATTTTTATTTCTTTCAGTAATTAAATCATTAACTTCTTTTTTTGTTTTTTTTTTGCTTTTCTATCATCTTTCTTACCTATCTCGAATTGCTCTAATTTCCTTCTTTGACTAGTACAGGGACCGTCATGATGGCATCGCTATTGGGATTTATCCTGACAGCTTGTGGCATCATGACAAATAGAGTAGGAGGAAGCTGAGTGACCATACCAGGGTTCCCCCCTTGGGTTTTAACCCGAGTAGGTGGTACTTGATATGGCACACAGTTAGAGACGGACACTAGGTAGGAGATCGTGACGACCTGTTCAAGCTACCTTACCGATGATCCAGCATTACCGGTAAGTGAGGTTTGCAACAAGTCGCCACGATGAGAGTAGGGAGGTGTGGCATCCACACTTCGTGACTCGTCACCGGGCGTGTAGTGTCACACCTAAAGGACAGTACGAGGACTGAAAATGGACACGACTATAAATAGAGACGGACCTATCGCCTTCACATAATCTTCGCCAAGGCAGCACCACACACACCAATACGTAGAATTTCAATTATAAATTTTTTTTAAATTTTGGACTTTTCATTTATTTAAACAAAAGCAAACATTTTTTTTTAACATTTTTTTATACTTACAAGTTGAATTATTTCAATTTTTTTTTATATCTTGTAATATCATTTTTAATATATTTACAAACTTTTTATTTGGTTGCGGTATAAAATATCTAAATCTACACTACACACACACATAAACACACATTATTACATAACATACTATTATTATATGACATTATTTATTCTTTTTATACATACATACTTATATAATAAATACATACATACATTGTAAATTTGAATTTCTATTGTTTGGTTTTTTTTTACTGATATTGTTGTCTATTGTTTGGTTTTTTTTACTGATACATCAGTCTTATTTTTTGCTTCTATATCTTTTGATACTTTTTATAAATTTTTTTTTGGGAATTTGAATTTTTCTGTTTGTTTTTAATTTTTTTATTTACTGATATAATTTTTTTATGTAAATATCATTTTATAATTTTTTTTCGGAATTGGAATTTTTCTGTTTTTTTTTATTTTTACTTACTGATATAGCAGTCATATTTTTTATTTTTGTTGCTTTTAAGTTCTTTTTATAATTTTTATTCGGAATTTAAAATTTTGAAACCCAGCCGATTTTTTCGCCATATTTCTTGCCTTTCTTTAAGTTCTATATCGACGATTGTTGAATACATTAGGCTGCACTACATAAACAAATACTTTCTTGATTTAACATTCCATTCGTATATTCTTTTGATACAATAATTTGTTTTTTTTTGGATTGGTGAATGTCTGCCAAAGACAAGGAGGCGGATCAGGATTTGGTGGATAGGGTACCAGGTGGATTAGGGATTTTGAACTCGAATAGGCGGATCACTCGAAGCCAATCGAAGGCGATAGAGCAAAGAGATTACGAAAATTTGGTAGTTGGGTCTGTGTTCGATCAGATTGACACAGGGATTCCGCGTGGAGTCGACTTTGTCCCGAGTGCCTACTTCGACAGGTGCACGTCCCGGATATCTTCGACCATCGACCCCGATCGAATTCATAGGGTGACGTTCGCAAGCGGACTGTCATTGAACGAAGCCAATAATAGTTTGAACTTCTCTCAGAAAATCGATCTCTTGTGTCAAATGTCCGACACTGAGGAGGTGGGTGCTGTGGGAGGCGAAGTGGCACCAGGGGATCCACAAGCTGCGATTCCGGGTCCCAGCGTTGGAAATCCGTCTGTGACTGGGGCAGCCAACTCGATGTCAAATGTGGAGCAGCTGAGCCGAATGATGGCGATGATGGCGCAACAGCAAGACTTGGTGTCTCAGATCGCTTCGGAAGTTAGGAGCATCAAAACCAACGTTGGGAACCTTAGTGGTCGTATGACTGAAATGGAGACCACCGTGCATCCCCTGGGCAACCAACCAACCGGAGCATCCACTCCAGAACGCCAAGCTGGCGGAACCGCTGGTCGTGCCAGCGGACTACCTTCTAATCGCACCTCAGGGTCGACACAAGACTCAAGAGATCCGATTGCCACTCCAAGGTGGAAGAAGTTAGACTTGGAGAAGTGGCATATAAAATTTGACGGAACAAATAAAGGGATGAGCGTCGAAAGTTTCATCTTCCGGGTTGAAAGAATGCGCGAACAACACAACATCACCCACTTCCAGCTTTTCACGGACTTTCATTGTCTGGTTTCCGGCGGTGCCTTGAAGTGGTATTGGCAGATTCTCGAGGATCATGCCGGCGATCCCAATTTTGGGTACCCCGAATTGAAAGCCGAGCTGCTGAGCCACTTCAAGACCGCCGAGTCCGACTATGAAATAATCCGTGAAATAATGGAACGGAAGCAGCAACCCGGAGAAACTTTCGACGACTTCTACGGGGAGATCCACGATATGACTTTCCGCTTGCGGACGCGAATCCCGGAGAAGGAGTTGGTTGGCATTATTAAGGGAAATCTCAAACCGTACCTGGCCAACTTGACTTTCGCCCTAAAAATGGACTCTCTGGCGGATCTCAAGGCTGAGTGCAGGAGAGCCGAAAAGCTAATAAAGGAAAACAAGAGTAGGGGTAGGGCCGTAAGCGAAATAGGTTTCGAGCAGGTGGAGCGGCAGGAAAAGTTACATGATCCGAAGATAGAGGCCTTTAATAGGAGACTCCAATCCCAATCCCAAGTCCAACAACACACCCCTGTAAATCCTAGTGTTCCAACCCCATCTGTTTGTCCTAATGCATCCAAGTCCACCATAAATTCCTTTTGTGCGTCACCGTTTCATCTGATGTTGTGCTTTTCGTGTGGCATGCCGGTGGATTTCTTCGAGAAAAACCCGGCAGAAGCACAAAAGCCTAATAAATGTTCGTCCCAGTTCCATAGTATGTTTTGTTTTGCCTGTGGTAGTAATGCGTCCTTCTGTGTTTTTAAACCCAGTAAGGGAAACCCGAAGCTGGCGGAGATAACCGGGGGCTCCAGCCAGGAAACTCACAACCCGGCCACACTGAACTGAAAGTTTTAAAGAGGGTTGAAAATGAGGCTAGGGTTGTGAAGCCAGTAGAGAGAAAGGAGGAAAAAGAAAGAAAAAGCTTACATCAGCGAAAATTAGAGTACGATGAGGCAAGGAGGCGGATTTTTTGTGAAGCAATGGATAGAATAGAGGGGAAGAAGAAGAGTAGAAATTTTGGAAAAATTAAGAAAATGAGAGAAAAACGGAAATATTTTAAACAGTTAAGAAACAAAATAGTTGCAACAATAGTAACTGTGAAAGGAGACAATCGATTTTTCGCTAAAACTGAAATAGGAGGTCACGAAGTCCTGGCTCTCCTGGACTCAGGGGCGAGTGCCTGCTGCTTAGGAAAAGGCTCAGCGGCACTCCTGCGAGGTAGAGAGGCCTTGATTATGCCAATCAAAGGTCAAAATATCCGGACGGCAAATGGGGAAGAAACCGCCGTGGTGGGGGTAATAAAGCTACCTGTTTTGTGGGATAATGCCACAAAAGAACTTGAGTTTTTAATAGTGCCTGATTTACAACAGGAGGTGTATTTGGGAGTTGATTTTTGGCAGGCTTTTGGAATGAATGTTGTGAGTAAGGGTGTGAATGTGTGTAATAATGTTGCTAGTGTGGCGGAACTCGTACCCGCTGAGGGTGACCTGTCTTTCGACGCCGTTCAACATGTGTTAACGACGGAAGAGAGTCAAACGTTGGAGCGTGTAAAAGCCCAATTCCCATCTTTCGCGGTATTAGGGTTAGGCCGAACGGACAAGGAAGAGCATGTCATCGAGGTGGTCGACGAGAATCTGCCAGTTAAGCAACGTCATTATCCGATTTCGCCGGCAATCCAAAAACTTGTATACGCAGAGTTGGACCGTATGCTGAGCATGGGAGTTATCGAGGAATCGAATAGCAGTTGGAACTCACCAGTTTCACTGGTTATCAAGGGCACCAAAAACAGGCTATGTTTAGACGCGCGTAAGGTGAATGAAAGAACGATCAAAGATGCATACCCTTTACCCCACATCGATGGAATCTTGAGCCGCCTGCAAAACACTAGATACATCTCCGCGATTGACTTAAAAGACGCTTTCTGGCAGATTCCCCTCGAATCAAAATCACGCGAGAAGACAGCCTTCACTGTCCCGGGCCGACCCCTATACCAATTCACTGTCATGCCTTTCGGGTTGTGCAATGCAGCACAAAGAATGTGTCGTCTTATGGACAAGGTCATTCCAGCCGCTTTACGTGAGTGTGTCTTTGTCTACCTTGATGATTTGTTAGTTTGTTCGATAGATTTTGAGTCTCATATGTGTTCATTGGAAAAGGTCGCTCGGTGTCTTCGCGAGGCTAGATTAACTATTAATGTCGAAAAGAGTAAGTTTTGCTACAAGGAAGTAAGGTATCTTGGGTACGTAGTCGGGGATGGTTGCATAAGAACAGATGCCAATAAGGTAGCAGCCGTGAGAGACTTTCCTACGCCTAAAACCCCTAAGCAACTTCGACGGTTCCTGGGCATGTCGGGCTGGTACCGACGTTTCATCCAGGACTATGCGACTATTGCAGCTCCGCTGCACGACTGCCTCAAGAAAGACACGATAAAGAAGTTTACAATGACGGACGAGGCCATGCAATCATTTGAGAAGCTCAAACAGAGCTTGATTTCAGCGCCGGTACTTACACACCCGGACTTCACTAGACGGTTTTACATTCAATGCGACGCATCGACTGACGGAGTGGGCGGGGTTTTGTTTCAATTAGACGATGACCAGAACGAAAGACCCATTGCCTACGTGTCGGCAAAACTAAACAAAGCACAGAAAAACTACAGCATCACCGAACTTGAATGTTATGCAGCGATAGTTAGCGTAAAGCGTTTTCGCCCATATGTGGAGGGAACCCCGTTTACCATCATAACCGATCATGCCAGCCTTAAATGGCTGATGAATCAAAAGGATTTGTCAGGGAGATTAGCAAGATGGAGCCTTAAACTCCAAGCATACGATTTCAATATTGAACACAGAAAAGGTGCGCAGAACGTGGTTCCCGACACACTTTCAAGGATGCACATGGACGAAATACTAACGAACGACCGTGCGATAGACATATGCCTCGAGTCACCGTATTTTGAGTCGGAGGAGTACAAAGAACTTCGAAAAACCGTGACCGAAAACCAAGAAAAGCTCCCCGACCTATGTCTATCGGACGGTTTCGTGTACAAACGGACGCAATTCGACAGGGGGGACGATCTTCTAGCGGACCAGACCTACAAGCTTTGGGTTCCGTCGGAATTGCGACCGGGTCTAGTGGAAATGTCCCACGGCTCACCTCCTGCTGGCCATGGTGGCATACATAAAACCCTATCCCGACTACGTCAAAAATATTATTGGCCAGGTATGGTAGCTGATGTATGCGCACATGTAAAAGATTGCGAAACCTGCAAGATAAATAAAACACAAAATGTATTCAGACAACCATTAATGGGAAAGCAAAAACTCACCGAACGACCTTTCCAACGTTTGTTTATTGATTTTATGGGTCCTTATCCTCGTAGTAGTGATGGTAATGTGTATGTCTTTGTGTGTTTAGACCATTTTACAAAATTCGTGTTTTTAGAACCAATGAGAAAGGCCACTTCAGCTGCTGTGATTAAATTCCTAGAAAGAGATGTTTTCCACATTTTCGGTGTACCCGAATATGTCCATTCGGATAACGGAAAACAATTTGTGTCAGAAATGTTCAACAGCTTCTTAGAAAAGTACGGCACAAAACACATAAAAACGGCATTTTATTCGCCTCAGGGTAACGCTGCGGAGAGGGTAAATCGATCTGTTTTGCAGATCGTTCGGTCCTTCATAAAGGACAACCAGAAAAACTGGGACAAATATATTACTGACGCCGCATTTGCCCTCCGCAGCGTTGCACATTCTGCCATAAATATGTCGCCATACTATGCCACTTTCGGTATGCCTATGATACAGCATGCTGCATCATACGAGCTATACCGAAAGTTAGGCGCATTAAAAGATAGTGATGTTGAAGTTGTGGATACAAATGACAAGTTACAACTATTACGAAACAAAATAATGAAGGAGCTGAAGTTGGCCCATGAAAGGAGTAAAAAGGTTTATGATACTAGAAGTAGAGATGTTAAGTTTCAAATAGGACAAGTGGTATACCGCCGAAACTTTAAACAAAGCTCCCAAATAGACAATTACAACGCCAAGTTAGCACCAAAACAAGTTAAGTGCATAATCCTAAATGTCATAGGAAACTCGATGTATGAACTTGGCGATAGTAATGGGAAAAAGATCGGCGTATACCACGCTAAAGATATTTTTGCAAAATAGATACATGTTTTTCGTAGAGTTAGTCCTCATGTTTATGTTTAATGTTGTTATAGTTGCTTTTATGTATAAATGTATCTATCAGTGTTTATGTATGTTATATATTTGTTATTTATTGACGTATGTTTTATTTATTTATTAACTGACGTATGCAATTATTATTACCTGACTATCTTTTTTTTTCTATTTTTTTTCTAACTGACGTATGAATTTATTTTTATATTTTTGATTATTTTTGCGATTATTATTATTTATTTACTTACTTGACTAATACCTAATACTGTGATATTTTATTAATTTAGTTTTAGCCTTCTATCTGTGATATTTTATTCCTATCTCGTAGATACTTAGAATATCTGCATCCCCAGTGATTTAGTATAAGTAGTTAAGAAGTAGAAATAGCCCAGTGACTTAGTTTATAAGTAGTTAACATGCATGTATGTACATTAGATAGATTAAGCCCGGCATTGAGTCGTGGGTCGAGGCCACACGATGGACGCAAGGGAATTGTGAGTGATAGGCTGCGTTGAAACTTTTTTTACGCACACGCTCCATAGTGCAGGCACCATCGGCGGCTGCGAGCCTGTAACGACAGCCTTTCACCATGCTGGCAACATATCTCAATGTTAGCTAAGTATCTAACATAGATATTGTGCAGTAGGGCTTCATCAACAGTGCTTGTGTTACTGCTACTGTAGATAGCATTGATGTCTGCTGTTAACAACAGAGGCAGTAACAGAGGCAATGTTGCTGAACGCCTAGCAACATTCTATCTATGTTAGAAAGAAAGGAAGATATTAGCATGTTGTGTGAAGGTATGAGTGTGTATTTGAGAATGCGGGAAAAACGAAGGCTTAGAGATTTGTATAGGTGAAAACTTTCCCAAAAAGGCAGCTTTCCTTACCGCGGCGGAAGGTATAAAAGGGTGCCGAAGTAGTCAGCGGGCCAAAGTTGCGTTAAAACTGTGCCCATAAGTGTATCACAAGTTCTTCTTTTGTTGTGAAGTGCGCGGATTTTCAAACCGAACTCCAAGTACAGAAACCGCCGAAAAGTCTAAACGGTTCGCGGTTAATATTATTAAACTGAAGTTCAACACGGCCAGGAACGGGCCCAACCAGTAATCCTTTTCGTGCACCATAACCCCAGGAAAATCCCGGTAAGTCGTTCATATCCCATTCACTCCTCCGTATGCCCTGGCATGTTTTACGGCGAGATTGATTCTATTTCATAGCCAATCTCCCTGGCAAGCCAAACAGCAAAATGGCATGCACATAGGTGTATCTGTACACATATAGTTCTGTATATGTGCATCTACGTCCAAGCAAACAAAAGAACATACTTATGTATGTTTAAATATGCTTTCCTTGTCCTTTCCCTTCGTAATAATCCTCCACCTAAAATATTACACTTTTTCCTAAAATTTTCGTGGGTTTTTTATTCAGGTTGCAGTGACACCGGGAGTACCCCCAGGGTACCGGATTTTGGCGGCAAAACGCCTAGGAAATACGCCTAAAACGTTTAATGGTACAAAGCAACAACAAGCCACCCAATACAACAACAACACACGGAAAACCGGCACTGCTAGTAACTACATATCAGCCATACATTCACCACAAAAACAACACAGAGACACTGATAACTTGCACAACACGTAACCCCACTGCAACAAACACCGTCAAGAGTTGGAAAAATCATTTGGCGGCACCGATGCCAGCAAAAGGCACCACAACAACATCAACCACACAAACAGCGAAATCATCACCGACACATCCAAAAATCACCAACATTTCAGCATCACCAATATAACCAACACACACCACAACAACACATCCACCAAATATCCAGGCCATCTACGCAAGGAGCGGGTTTATGTCTTATTTTTATATAAAATTTTATATTTTTGGGTTTTTTGAAATTTTATATATTTAGTTTTATTTTTAGTTTCTTTTTACTTATATTTTTTTTTTTGCCAATTATATTTATCCTAAGCCTAGGGTTTGAATAGGGTAGTAAAAACTCTTTTTATCAAAGGGCATCAGGCCATTAGGGGCATTTTGGGGTATATTAATTCGGGGTTGAAATTTATAGTTTTTTTACATAATAACAATTTTTGAATTCCTTATGTTCGCTATTTCAGCCAGGGTTTCTTTTTATGAATTTTTCCTTCACTTCTTCTTTTGCCAACCGTTTTGATTTAGTTTTCCTTAGAGGCAATTTTAGGTGGAGCTTTTCCTACGACTAGTGAATTTTCTATTTTATTCCTTTTTTTATTTTTTGTTTAACCATCTTAAATTTTATTTTTAACCTTCCGTACCTAAATTTCGTATCTCGATTTGTTCATTTAACTAGCTAGATTTTCAATAATTTCTACTTTAATTTTGTTTCGATTTCATTTGTTCATTTCGCCTTCAGTTTTTTTTGGCTATTTTAGTTTTCGTTACCATTTGCCATATCTACATTCTTTTTTGCTCCACTTTCTATTGCCCACTTCGTTTTTTTTTGTACTCGACACCACCACTAACACCATCACAAGATCATCCACGTTTTTTTTTTATTTCTTCTTACCTTTTTGACACTTAATTTTTACAATTTGTATCTAATTTTTTTTACCTTTGAATTTTTACCATTCTTCCGCCTACCGCCTTCACTCCATTCGGGCTCGAACCCTATCACCCGGATACCCGAACCTTCCGGACATTCGGTCCAGCCTAGGGTAGTTGGAAGTTTAACACAGGGGGCCTCCGCATACTATGCGCATCCATGAAGACAGCATAGGGCACTAAAGTTATAATTCAAGAAAGATAAGATCATAAGCGATTGAGCTGGGTGAGTGGGGAGAGAGTGGTCATTGTGCGCATGACCAAGTGCTAGGAGTTAATATATATGTAAGCAATTTACTCTTTTTTCAGCACAGGTACTCTGCAGTGGCGCCATTGGAGCAGTGACTTGGTGAGTAATTACTTGAGACGTATATATGTTTGTATGTATGTACGTCTATTGAGGGCGTAATCCCACCCTACTCCCAAGGTAGCAAAGGGATTAGTGACAAAAAAAAAAAAAAATACGAAAAGATATACGTACATACATAACTACTCTAGAAACACAATCTCACGCACACAAAAACACAACACTCTCAATTCCTTTTTTTTTTTACATTTTTTTGTTTTACATTTTTCTCTGGTTTTACATTTTTTTATATATATGAATTGGCCTTGATCTTGAAATCGAAATCTGGGTCAGTGGGACAGCGATCAGCTGATCAAAAGATCAATGACCGCTACACTAGAGGGTCTTAGAATTTTGCTTTTCTAATAAAAATCTTTCTACGAATTTTTGTCACTTTTTTTATGTACCTAAGGAAGTTAGTTTGAAATCCTTTTGCCTTAAATTTTAGAATAATTATTCTATAATTAGTCGATAAGTTTTCTTTTGTTTGGCAATTCTGGCTTGCAATTTTTTTGTATTATTACTTTTTTTTATTTTTACTATATCTTTTTTTGTTTTTCTGAATTACATTCATTAGGAGGTTAAGACAAAAATATACATTTTTGTGATATCCTTTTTGAATTATATGCATAAGTTTGAATACAATTAGTGAGTAAGTTTTTCTTTGTATTTTTTGCTTTGCCTTTTTTTTTGCTTTGGTTATTGCATTTTGCTAGTCTGTAACACATATAGATAGATACATATATGAAGAAATTTGAAATTTGAATGAATTGTGAAGATAGGCTAAGATAGTCAGATTAGTTACCGACATAAAAATAGGATTATCGTAGGAATTATTATATTAAATAAACTATTATAATGATTAGTTGAAGGTTCCTTGATTGCTAATATGCAGGGCTAGACTTAATTGTTGGTGTGGGTGCTGCGCTTGCGCGCGCACGGATATGTGAAGGTGAGTATTAGGGAAAATGACTAAGTGACAGACTGGTTGACTTGAGTCAGGTTTGGGGGCACTGTACGTTATTAGGAGTCAGCACAGTGCCCATGGTTTCGTGCAAGTTGCACGGAAGCGGGTGGGAAGACTCCACCTGACAGGACAGGCCTCTACTTTATCTATTTATCTCTCCTTTTCTTTAGCGACTTAGACTTTTCTCACCTATGCCCTTTTGGTACCTTTATGTTTAACCTTTTTTTTTTCACATGCAGGTATGAACCCTCTTTTTGTTCATGTGGCTGTAGGTGAGGGTGGTGGAAAGTACCCCGCCCCACGCTGACGAGCTAGCCTGGGATGCAAGCATACCTGCTTGCCACCACTCCTCACCAAACAAACTACCAGCTACGTAACAATTAACAAAAAGTTTATTTGAAATACATATTCACTTTGAATAGCATAATAAATGGAGATACTAATACATAATATGCATGTTGCATGCTGTCCGTTGTTTCTAATGATTTTTTTTTTGTTTTTTTTTACCCAAGTAAACTCAAAAAATTTTCAAACGAGTTATTTGTCGGGATTTAAGTCTTTCGAATTTTACCAGTCTACGTTATCGTTAGGCTACTTGACTATGTATATTTCGATATATATATATATATATATATATATATATATATATATATTGGAAAGCTTTTACTGTCGGTAAGATTTGGTGACAAATTCGAGGAATACCGAGCAAACTCGGTCACCCAGGTACTAAATAACTAAGTTGTCCGCGACTTTGCGAAAGTTTCAATAACGAAATCTCGACTCCCCCGCCACCTATCGGTTTTTTTTTGCAACAGGGTTGTTGATTATATATCACACATATGTGCCAAATGTGGACAAAAATGGGGTGAATAAATAGCGACTCCAGCGCCATCCAGCGGAAAAAATATATGTTGAGAGGACTTTTCCAAATAATAAACTGTCAAAATTTGGTGAAAAACGGTGCAGTAGTTTGTCAGCCAATTCGTTACTAAAACCCCCCTGTAACTTTTCATATATAGATAAAAATCAAACATGTACCTAACAACGTAAACCCTGAGATCCATTCGGTCGAAGGCATGCTTAAAATAAATTATAAGTCATAGTTTCGTATGATTCTAGGGAAAAAATTTATTGAAACAAATAGAAACTTTTTTTCAACTGGACTTAGAACGTACGTTTTTTGTTTACAATATCTAAAATCGACTTTTTGGTCACTTTTTTTAAGTTAAACGATGTATTTATAACTGTACTATCGTTTTGCATTGAAATATCATTTTTCAAAAAAAAAGGACTTAGGACATTTGCTCACAAAGCCAGCGATTTAACATTTTTTTAATATCGTCGCTCGCTTACCAGAAGCATGAATGTGCCATTTTTTCGATTTTGAGCTAATTAGTTCACTGGATCGGCCATTGAATGGTCTAGGTTATATTAAAATCTTGAATAAAATGCATAACCGGAAGCCTTTCTAGCAAAAAACAGATAATGTAGAAAAATTTATTGATTTTTCGAAAACAGTCTACCTTTAAAGTTGATTTCCGAACATTTTGATTTTGGCACATGATTCTGGCAAGCGATCGACGATATCTTATTTTTTTAATCTTAAAATCATTTGGCAATGGTATCTTTATGTTATGAAAATGTAATGTTTTCGATTTTGCAGTTAAAAATATAATAATACGCTTTTCAAAAAATGTTTGAAGTGTTGTAGGTCCGCTCTTACAATAGTCAAGTTTTGCTTTCAATTCTGCCGCGACATTTTTCTAAAATTTTGCATGCCATAACTGTAGAGATGCATTTAGAAATAGTAGGGTGATGTAACGTGACATACATTAATTTGCATATAAACGTCAAAAGTGATTCGTAAAGGCACTGGAAGACCATAAGGAAGGTGTAAAGGGTCAAATACATAAAGCTTTGTTAACCTCGCCTGACATTTGCTACCTCAAAACTTTGCGTCCAACTTCAGAGGTATGCTACAATGAACACTTTGACGCTTCTCCTTTATACATTTGTTTTCATTATTTATTTGTTTGCATTCAGAGTGTTTTGGTTAATTTATTAATTTAATAGAAAAAAAATTAATTAATTATTATTTCCTCCAACTTTTTATTCTTTAATTAAAGCAAAGTCATCAACATCTGATTGTCAAAGCAAGCAATATTTGAGAGTTTGCCAAATTTGAACCTTGCTTCAACTTTGAGGTCTTCTATTTGCCATGCTTCGTTTAAATACGTATACTGAACTTTTCTGTCAAAGTCAAAGTTCGAGGTAAAGTCAAAATAAAGCTTTATGTAACTGACCCTTTAAACTTAAAATATGAAAGATATAAAAGAAAAGGTTAAGGAGACAGTTGAAAGAAGGCGATTAAAAAACGTTGACTTAGCTTTCTTTTGCTCTCCTGGCAAATTATGATTTTGTCACTTAGAACGTTATTCCCGATGATGCTTCAATTGTTGATTGAGCAGTCATAGATCTGTAAATTTTTAATAAACAAAATTTTGTAAAACCGAAAGAAATTGTATTGATCAGACTAAAGGCTTGGTTTCCTCGAAAGGCGGTGCCGCTATGTAACGTTCGCTATATAGCGGTAGCTATGCTCACCGTTGTTGTTGTAACGAGGTGTCATTGGCAGCACCGCTTTTCAGTAAACTTACATGCAAGTAGCGGTGACTTCAATCCATTTGAAATTTGCGGCCACTTTTCTTTTTTTTTCTATTCTATATTTATAAATATTTTTGTTGAAAACAATTAATTGTTGTTTTTGACAATGACGGCGGGAAAAAACGTTGACGAAAAACTACCATCGTCATGACGGCCGCTATGTTTGAATGCTTGCCGCTATAAATATTACATTACGGCGAACTTCACCGTCTTCTTGGTTTACACCCAATTACTTTTACATGGCAGTATTTTTGACAACGTACTTCACCGCTATATAGCGTCACCGCTTTCGAGGAAACCAAGCCTTAACCGCTCGATTCTGTGTTCTTGGTAAATTTGTCAATCTTGATAAATGAAAAAAATATTTTTAACAAGTGTTTTTGAATTTTGCGTCAAAAACAAATTTTATTTTATTTAAATTATTTTTTTGACAGATTGACAAATTTATCAAGAGCACAGAATCGGGCGGTAAATTTTATTTAAAAGCAACAACTTCGTCTATTTAATTCAACAGCGAAGAACTGTCATTTTAAATTTATTTCATCATCCAATTAAATTACATAGTAGAACTGACAGAATTTTTGTTGATCAAACAATATTTTTTGTTGAAACAACAAACCCTGCAGTTAATCCAACAGCGAAGATACTGTAAGAGTAGGTTGAATTTACGGTCTTCATTTAAGAACTTAAGATAAAACTAGGATTATTTGAGTACATTTAAAAAAATAATATGGTAGCCCGCTCCTCTCCTCTCCGCAACACATAATACATATTTATGTTTAACACCTTAACATCTCACCTACTGTCTACCACTAACATTGGCCTTATTGGGTTTAGGCGTTGGTCGATCCTTCTTGTCGCGTTTCATATAATCATACGAGTCTGTATTTGGAACACTACCGCCAATCATTGAGCTCCCACCTACTTGCGTTGGCTTGTCGTATTTGTACGCGCCGTTAACGGGCTTGTTTGACTTCACCATATCATCATAACGATCGTAACGATTAACATAATCGTAGGGTGTACGTACAATTTCTGGCAAATGTGCATAGTAAACTATGCGACGTTGATTTCTGGGATATTCGGAATATTTTGGCGACGCATAGTTTTCCACAGATGGATACGATGCTGCAGGATATGGCGTTTTATCATAAACTTCATTATTATAAAGAGGTACATAGTCCCTGGGCTCGGGTATGTCATAACGTCGATCCGGATAGTTGTAGTATGGTTCAGGATATTGTGGCAAACGTGGACTATAGCTGTCGTAGGGATCATAATGTCGACGATGCAAATAATGATCTTCATAGTTGTAGGGTTCATAACGCGAGTATGGATCATCGTAGCTTTGAAAGAAAAATTAAATAATAATGATATCAGACAGTTTCGCATGAGCATTCATGTTATGTAATTACCGATCGTAACGTCGCAAATAAGGTGCGTATGAACGGGATGGATACATTTCATAATTATAGTTTGGATCAATGGTGGGATATTTCACATCATAATTCACTTTGGGGTTGGGTAGTTTTGGTTGTAAGGGATCAATCAATTCTTTAGCGAGCTCATTCACATCCTTTTTGGGTTGTGTTATGAAATTCACGCGGGCTTGACGTCCACGCGCTAGATAACTCGTACTTGCATCGGCCATAACATCCTCGCTGTCGATGGCTGAGCGTGACGCACTGCCAGATGCGGACGAATCATAACCATCATTCCAAGCTGATATGTGACGCTGGGAGTAATAATCGAAATCTGGATCCATAACTTGCTTTTCGGCGCGTGGCATATCAGATGCGGATTTATCGGTATTCTCCTGTATTTCCTCTTTTTCATGAACTTTTATATGTTGGCTACCAACATTTTGTGTGAAATCTTGCACAGAGTTCGCTTGCGTTCCTCCTTCCAAGGCTAAGCCCTTCGCCTGATCATATTCCAATGTCGAGCGTTTATTGCGTATGGCTTTGTGAAATCCGGATAGGAGACTACGCGCTTCATAGTAGTTGGGATCGCTTGAATAGTATTCTGGAGAGTCATCGAATTGGTATCCTTCCAAGATCTCTACATCCTGTGGTATTTGCATCGCATATAACAACATGGAGTGGCAAATAATCAAAGTAAAGCGCGTCAGAAACCATTGCCTGGATTGTTGGGTATGCATTTTGAGTGTTCAGATTTGGATTTCTTTTGATGTGAATATTGAATTAGTTCTCACTATAATTTTTGTTTTTATTATTTTATGCCAACTTTCGTGTTAACTTAAGCACACACTTGCGCGTTGAAAAAACATTCGTCACTCAAATTATTTTAATTTTTTTAACAATGTATTAAGTAATAAGCATTTTCGGTTTATATTTCGTCCAACAAATGAAAATCCAACCTCCCGATTCGGGTTCTAAAACGCAACTGTAGTGCTATTTAGCGAAGAATAGCTCTAATAGCATCCGGAGAAATGTTTGTTTGTCACCATGGTGCACGTACAAGGTATACAAATAAACATACAGACATGTGTTTTATGGTAGAATGGAAATTGTGCCGATTATTATCTGACGATCAGCAAAAACTATGCTAGATGCCAACAAAAGCTACAGTTAAAACAAAAAAAAACACAACTAATGTTAAAACCTGCAAACTAGCTAAGGCAACGAACTCCCGCCAACAACGACACAAAACTAGGTTGCACTCCCGGAACGACAACAACAAAAACAAAAATATAATCACCAAACGACATTTCAGCAGAACAAATCCGCTCTTTCTGTTCATAATCACTCAAGCGCTATATAAATTAACTTCCCAAACAAATATACATATGTACATACATACATATGTAAATGCACAGGTAGTATATACCTACACACTCACAACCTATAAGTATCTGTAAAATATATTACGCGCAGCCGCAGCTATAAAAAATTACCGACTAACTACCCCTCAGTAAAATTTAACTTATTTCAAAATATTTTTCAAAAATATCCCAAAATTCAAAGCGTTTTATCTCCTCTGACTTTACCTTCATATGAGCTCTTTAAACACAAGTGTGGCAAGTCTGCCTCTTGTTGATCTGAGATACCTATTAAAGATTTTGTGTTTCCAACTAACAGGGGGTACCCTTGATTTCACAAGTGCTGCTATTTATGCGGTTGATATGGGAGCACATTTTTCCCTACACGGTTCCATTCCTAACTAAAAAATAACAAAAATTGGACTTAAGCCACTTGTTTAACTAGCTCGTTCTTAAAAGAAATTCTGAGATAGGGCGATATTTTAAAATAGGTTGATCTTCTCAGTAGTCCAGGCGAGGAGGGCAGGCTGAATACGGAAGTGATTCGGATCATAGGTAATCATAGGTGGAATAAAATAGTTATAGGGGGGAAATTATAGCATTTACAAGAAAAACTGTTAAGACACTTTCAATGGAGAATAAATTCACCAACAAACTCTAGAAGAAAATTTTTTGACAGATGTTACCGTTAAGTAAGTATTTCCATTCTTGGTCCGAATACTCCAAGATGTAGCAACTCAACCAATAACTTCGAAATCGGCTGAGTTTTGAAATAAGTTTGTATGCGTTTTCTCGAAAAATTTAAATTTTGAATTACATCTGCTTACAATAGAGATTCCGGCTGGGTATCTGCATAGCTCGGTGGACAATACTTGCGATCATATGAAGTTGACATAACATCTGCATAACAAATAAAAATCTATGCGCCAGCGCTCTGCGGTACATTGACGTTATAAAAACATAACAACAATACTTAATACAATTTAAATGATCTGCCCACATTTTACACTGACATGCGTAGTGGTGGGAAATTTAAAACTACCCCAACTACCTCCCGCACAGCAGCAGTTAAAACTAGAGCTTTACTAACTTTTTATTTGATTTGCTGGTCGTTTGTAAGTTATGGCCAAGGGAAAATTTAATAGAAATTTAAATTGGATTTCACATATCGTCACTGCGCCTGCAAAAACAGATATATGTACATACATATGTATGTACATTTTTTTTCTTAAAAAAATTGCATTTCATATTTAGTTAGCACTATCCATTCCCGATAGTTCTGCGTTTGCAATTTTTTAATATCTCTTCTAGTTTAGAAGTTATAGAAAAAAGTCTCTGTTTTCAGTACTAAAAAATGGTCTGAAAATGGTTAGACATACACTAATTTGGTAAACATTTTTTTGATCGCAGATGCAACTGCATTATCGAAAACCTTCTAAAATTACTGCATGTATGTATGGACATTAGAGCGTATCACCAAAAAGAAGTCAGCCTTACCTCCTCTCATATGAAGTGTTTTTGAAAAACATTTAAAAAAAAAACTTTTTTATTTTTTTCTGGCAACCCCAGAAGTACCACAACGGAGCGCCTGAGATCAACGAGCTTTTTTTCAGGAAAAACCCACTCCCTGAGACAAAAAAATTGCTGAATCACACTTTAAAATCCGACAATAAATGCCGAAAAAATAAAAATATTTTTTTTTTAATGTTTTTCAAAAACACTTCATATGACTTTTTTTGCCTGTAAGGCGAGACGCTCTAATGTACATATACATAAATACAAGATTCAATGCACAATGAATGATTTAGAGGCATGTGCACAAACAGATATACGCTGAAAAAAGGCGCAAATCCTTGAAACGGCCAAGTCGGTCAAACAGATAAGAAACTAATGTCACAAACCATTGAAACATAATTAGCACAAGGTGTTTAAGCGACATAACATGGTTTCGTTTATTTCATCTGCATTACATATTATTGTAATTCGCAGATAATTTATGGAATATTCAGAATACATAGCTTATAGTCGCAGTCACAAAACGTGGTTTTTCACAAGCAAAATGGGGTAAGCCAATAGCCGCCAATGCCTCAGAGCCCAAGTGCTCACCACCAAATAATAAATATAAGGTGTAACAAAACACAGGTGGTTTTTCACAAGCAAAATGGGGTAAGCCAATAGCCGCCAATGCCTCAGAGCCCAAGTGCTCACCACCAAATAATAAATATAAGGTGTAACAAAACACAAGTGGTTTTTCACAAGCAAAATGGGGTAAGCCAATAGCCGCCAATGCCTCAGAGCCCAAGTGCTCACCACCAAAAAATAAAAAGTGGTTTTTCACAAGCAAAATGGGGTAAGCCAATAGCCGCCAATGCCTCAGAGCCCAAGTGCTCACCACCAACAATTTTGAGGGGTTTTCTAAGGAAGTGAGAATAGCCAACGATGCATTCTCAGAGCCAAAGTGCTCGCCCCAATTAATACATACAGAGTGTCAAAACACAAGTGGTTTTTCACAAGCAAAATGGGGTAAGCCAATAGCCGCCAATGCCTCAGAGCCCAAGTGCTCACCACCAACAATTTTGAGGGGTTTTCTAAGGAAGTGAGAATAGCCAACAATGCATTCTCAGAGCCAAAGTGCTCGCCCCAATTAATACATACAAAGTGTAATTACCAAAACACAGTCCGCTAGACTTGATGGTACATACCAATAATTAAAAAGAACCAAACACAGTCCATGAGACTTGATGGAATATAAAAATAATAAAATAAATAAAATTAAAAAGGCTTTGGTTGAGGTGGGATTCGAACCGGCAACCCCGGTCAGCTCCCTCAACCATATAATATCACAACAACAATAATAATAAACTGCTCGCCGCCCACCATTTAACTCCAGCTTAGATACAAGGTATTGAAAAAAAAATTGGTAAAATATGGCCCAGAATAGCCATGAACCAGGTTTTTTGCTCTCTTGAACAAACACTAAAAAACGGATATCTGTGTTTGCAGGCGCAGGTACGAGTGACTAACAAAAGTTCGCTTGGTTGACTTACTGGAGTTTTGAATACAGATTTTTGGGAACCGAACTTAAAATACAGAATTTTTCCCATAATCATGTTGTGCCCAACCCGATACCATCTTCGATATGTATGTTTTTCAAAAATTAGCAAAATCTGAGCGGTCATCGCTATACATTTAACTTAGAAACTTCAAAACTAATTAGACTTTCGAACAATTTTAAAAATTTAGTTTTGTTCAATCGGTATTCCTAATTTCATTCAAATATATACATGACGAAAAAGTTTTAGGTGACTCACTTCACAAAATTTTAGTAATATCGAAGTGCTCACTGGCTTAATGAATTAAAAACTCGATTTTCCATACAAGCATATCCTTGGTAAAATATTTTGGTAGGGCACGGAAGAAAACTCACCATAAAATTAAACATTTTAAAATGATGTACATACATGCATAGTAGTTGTAACTTTTTTTTTAAATGCCAAGAGTAAATGTAAATATTATTTAAGGTCCATTTTTGTATTAAAATATAGTTATATGGAAATACATTTTGCTTGTACTCCTTATTGCCAGTGTAAAAGTAGTTTCACTTAACTATCTTTCAATAACATCATACGACAAAATCAACTTTTTTCTGGGTATGGGACCATACCAGCTTTTTAAATGATGGCGTTCCCCATTTTTCGAAGTTAGCCTCCAAAATTTAGTTACGGGCTTTCGAAGTTTGAAGTTGGATCCTTCAAAGATTTGGTTTTCTAAATGTTTTGTTTAAAAAATCGGATAAGGTTAAACATGGGCGTGGCCTCCTTCCTCCTTCTACTTGATTGGTGTACTTTTTTATTTGAAAGGGTATGTATGAAGATATATTATACATATAATTAAAAATATGCGGCTTTTAGTTTTTTCGAAGGTCTCACTTTGGCCCTGTATAGCACTTCTACATACATTTTTAAATAGAAATGTGACATCAATCGAAGAAGAGAGGCAAGAAGGCCACGCCCACATTTTGCCTTTTTAAATTTTTAGAATTTGAAAAATTATAGCAATTAGAAAACCACTATCGAATATCGAACTTGGAAAGCCCGTTACTAAATTTTTGAAGGGGGTAATTTTTTTATGAATGTCTTAATCTCTTCAAAAAGTTGGTTTTGGCCCATACCCAGCCGGCTGTACAGTGTAAATCAATGAAGTATCATATCACAAATATTTTTACAGTGGATAATACAAAAATTTTACATCAGTGAATTTTTTGCACAGTTGCACCGCTTTTATCCATTCGTTGCTGTTCGTGTCGGAATATTTCACGAAATTTTCATTCAGCTTAAGGGTGTGCCTAAGGAATCTGAAAAAGAATTCCAAGTTAGAAATGAAGTAATTATGTGTTACAGATGTACATTTTATTTGCATAGAACTTAAAAATCAGACTTTTACTTTGAATTGTATTTACTTAAAGATTTTACTTAAAGTCAAAGTTTCTAAGTTCTATGTAGTCTAGAAGGCACTTTCGATTTCGGTTTTGATTTCCATTGCAAATATCAAATTTATCCGTTTTCGATTCCAGTTTCGGTGAACTCAGTTAATATATTAACTTACCTTAGTAACTTTGTAAGCTGCTCCTTGTTTTGATATATTGTATCGTCAGCTTGCAATCGATCAAATATTTGCAAAAGGCATAACGAAATATCACATAAAGCATTGCAAACTTGGGGCAAAGTTGCCAACATTTTCTCCAAAGTACGTCGACTTCTTGAGTGCAGTTCTCGGTGTGTCAAAAGCTCTAACCTCGTTTTAATCGAATTTTGATAATTCAGGCAAGTAGAGCTCACTAAATCCGCATTTTTTAGTAATAAAAGACTAAATTCAGAATCTTTTTTGTGTCTCTTAAATATTTTAATTTTGCTGAATGGCTTCAAGTCACTCATGAGCTTCAAAGATTCGGCCGGTTTTTCTGTCACATGCATTGTAATCAGCATGTCCAATTGTTTTTTTGCTCCAGTCAAAGCATCCTTCGTTAAACAATTCAAATGAAAAACACTTTCGTAATTGCAAAATCGAAATTCATCGTCCAATAAACCCATGGATAAGTATATCAAAACATCACATACTAAAATATTATCCAAAGTGTTTAACTCAGCTTCGCCGTGACTCACTTTATCACGCAAGCGCGGCCCATTTGGTGATATGAATAAATCATAAACACATTTTAACAGGTCCTCATTCATCACGCCTCCACTGAGCAACTTATTCGTTACCTTCCTCTTAGGCACCTCAAATTCAAAAAGAGAATCCATTGTTATATAGTACTCATCTAATTTGGCAGTAACATCAAAGTTATTTACACGCGCATATATCAGCCGAAGTATCAATTCAATTTGCGGAATAATCAGTATAACTACTTTCCAATACAGTTGGGTTTTGTAGTAGTGAAATATTTGATACCAGTAATTTTTGAAGTCATTATTTAACCAGTCTTGTCGTTTTATTTGTATAGCGTATTTAGATTCATCAAACCATTTGAAAGATAGTGCTAGCTGTTTTGATACTTTTTCACATGACGAGTTGAAGTTTGTTATTTGTGTCCGTTCGGTTAAAGGAATGCATTTTTTCTTTCTCAAATCGGCGCCCAAGCTATGTATTAGCAGCAATAGTATGGAGGCATAGTAGTCTCGTATCTCTTGTGGCTTTGGGAAGCCATGCCAAATAATGTTTCGCAGGTTAATTGAGTCGGGGGTGCCCACTATAATAATAAGTAACGAGATCTGCAGTTTTAAAGTGTTTATAGGTAATACAGCAGATTATTTAAATAAAACATATAAACTCCGTTGCATACTTGAAGGCGGACTTGAAGATTTTGCTTTGCAAAAGTTACTGGATAGAAAGGTATATTTCCCTGCAAAAATCGAGTGAGAGACATCAATACACCCAAACGAATTTTTTTTAATGCAACATGAGATAGAAATAATAAAATATATCTTTTTCAATCGCACACATTGCCGTGACCGTCATTTGAGGCATCACTTGACACTCATTGATGAGGCAGTGCATCAAGTTTGATACATGCAAACATCAAGTTTGATAAAGGAAACAGAAGAGTACAGCTATATTAGTTATTGAACACAGAAATACGTAAATGGGAAGGAGATGGAGTCCCTCAAGTTTTTCACATTGATCTTAAAAACGTGATGGAGGATCGTGAGGAACGTTAACCTCAAGTTTGAACCTCAAATGATGGATCAAATGATGGCCACTGTGTTTGTAGGAAAGATATGAAGTATTTTTTAGAGATAAGTATCTTCCCTTCGGTTACCGTCTGTTAGTAACCAGTTTCTGTTTTAATTACTCGTGCAGGCCTCTAGTAAGTGTGCAATAGAGTCTATACAACACCATACGTACAATTTCAATTCCAAAAGCATTGCATAACTCTTCCGTCCGCAGCAAGTCGCGTAGTAAATGCGGTGGAGTACATTTGTTGCTAATAGTAAAATAAACATTCGCCAAAGCATTATCCAAAAGAGAAGTCAGCAGAAGGCATCTCTCTACCGTGAGCGTATTGGTGTCTTCCCCGGTTTGTAACGCAAGCAGCAAATATTTATAGTTGCCGCCAAGCCATTCCAGCTGCAAATCGCGCAGGTCAACTTTTGCATTACAATACACACGATGAATACATTCGAAGATTGGTAATAACTTGCGATAGCAGCTCAAATACATTTCATAATTACAACCTAAAATGACTCCATAATAGTAAAGTTGTTTCATTCTAGTTATAAGTGCAATTTACCTTTTTCATTTCTTTTCAAATCGCCTTCTAATAGTTCATACAATCCTTCGAAATCCAAACGCCAATCGTCAAGTAAATACTGTTGTATTTCCGTTTCTTTACAATTTGTGGAAGCATCGAGTTTCTGATAAAATTTTGAGATATCCGCGCTTATGAGGCTGCCTTCTTCAACTTGGTGCATTTTGTAAATAAATAAATACAAATTGTTGACAATTTAAATTGAATAAAGTTATTCTGTGCTTGTTGTTGCAAAAACAGCTGTTCATCCAGCTGTGTAGGGTGTGTTCAATGACGGCATCAATGCAGCCCTACTAGACGGGCCTAACCTTATGGTTATGAATACCAAAGATGACTCGATTTGAAACTTGCGCTCTCTGAGAGCGCTCCAAATGTGTCTATTTTATAACAGTGTGCAATGGTCCCAGTACTGCGAAGATAAAATTTGGGCATTTCGATTTAAACTTTGGTTCTTTTGTCTTTTTCACACTAAGTCATGTAAATGTGCCAAGAAAAGGTTTACTTTATGTATATTTTTCTTACAAAGTACTATTTTATAGTTTTTTCTTAATTAATCTTACTATTCGAAGTAAATAACCAATTTACCATCGTAATACCTGCTCAATTTCAGAACGAGTTATTATTCGCGCTAATAGGGAAATTAAAGTAAACGTTGGTCACCAGCAAATCCTGCGACACATATCCTGTGATTGGCATTGTATACTCTTATTTATTGCGTTCTTATAGTACATTTACACAGCACCAAATTTGGTAAATTTGGCGAAAAATTGCAAATTTGGCACTTTTTTCCATACAAATTTCATTTTCCAAATTTGGAATTCCATCGCATTTGGCCTCATTCGCTGAACAATACAATCCACAATTCCTCAAAATAGCAACCCTGCCTGTGTTCCACATTTAGAATTGCCCAGCAAGAACCTTAACTTTTGGATTATGCACAGTTCTAAATAACAATTTCAACTATTTTTTTATGATATTGGACCAGTTCCACTAAGAAAAGAGCCTTCTTGATTCTTCATTTATTATTACTCTACATGTATTTAAAACATCAAGGTGGTGCATTTTCTTTCGGTGGCTTTGTATTCTGGTAGAAGATTCTTGCAGGGAAGGTGAAGCCAAATGCAAATTTGCCAGTGTAAACAGGTTCGAAATGACACATTCAAATTCGCCAAATTTGGTGCAGTATAAATGTACTATTAGCGCCTTTTTAACTGAGGCTGTGTGCTAATTGAAAACATTTTTCGTCAGAGTGAAATGAGGTGAACCAATTTCCTATGGTGAACGAATATTTGCCATTTTGCTGTGCCAAACGAAACGTTAAATTATGACTGTAGTAAATTTTGACGTATGGAAAAAGCACGTGCAAAAGCAGATGCTTTGTGAATCAATTCTCATTTTACGTGTTTTTCATGCAATTATATTGCGTATTATTCGCATTATATTATATTGTAATGTTAAATAACGCATGTGAACATAAATTTATGTGAAATAATATGAATGTTAACAGCACATGCATCCCTGTGCTCACATTATTGATTGTCAAAATTTGACGTTCATATTCACCACGATAATTGTCAGAATTTAACATCGCTCTGTCAAAATTTGCTTTTTTAAACCGTTTGGCACACGGCCTGAATTTCCAAATCACAGCAAAAACACCCACTGTTTTCTGCCAATATATTTTGTCTGGTAACCAGATTTTTCGCTGTTTCTGCTGACAGATTTCCTCGATTATTCAGTGCTACCAAGTAGCAACACATAATCAGTACCCCCGATTGGTGGCGCGCGAAAGAGTTTCGAATCAAGTCATCTTTGATGAATACTCACTTAAGGGTCAGTTACATAAAGCTTTACTTTGACTTTACCTCAAACTTTGACTTTAACAGAAAAGTTCAGTATACGTATTTAAACCAAGCATGGCAAATTGGAGACCTCAAAGGTGAAGTGAGGTTGAAATTTGGCAAACTCTCAAATTTTGCTTGCTTTGACAATCAGATGTTGATGAGTTTGCTTTAATTAAAGAATAAAAAGTTGGAGAAAATAATAATTAATTCATTTTTTCTCTATTAAATTAATAAATTAACCAAAACACTCTGAATGCAAAGAAATAAATAAAGAAAACAAATGTATAAAAGAGAAGCGTCAAGGCGTTCATTGTAGCATACCTCTGAAGTTGGACGCAAAGTTTTGAGGTAACAAATGTCAGGCGAGGTTAACAAAGCTTTATGTATTCGACCCTTAATAGCTCTTTACCATAATTTGACAGTCAGAAATAGTCAGAAACAGTCGCGACCTACAGGAAAGTGATCCCGTACGCCACTTCTCTGACTAGTGAGAGCAGAGCAGTTGAGCTCTCGAAATGATACCCTACTAGACAGATGCCGGTTATTTGATCGGTTATGTAACCGGCTTGCCTAATGTGACTTTTGAGTAGTTTTCTTAGTTATTTTCTCAAGGCGAGTGTGCAAAAAGTAACCATGTCTGTGCTGTGCGATTGGGTTATGTGTGACGCAAACGTGTGTTAGCTGTAATGGTAATGAATAACCCAACGCAAGTTAGACCTAATGGTTATGAATAACGCAAAATCAGCTTTAGATGTTACGGTTATGCATGACGCAAGTGGACAATGTCAAGAGAAAATGAGATGGCCCTTGGAGTATTTGAGAGAAAAGTTCTCCGGAAGATTTATGGTCCTTCCCGTGATGCCAACTGCGAGTATCGAAGGAAATTTAACGATGAGCTGTACGAGCTCTACGCAGACCTGACCATAGTCCAGCGAATTAAAGCCCAAAGACTGCGCTGGCTGGGCCATGTTATGCGAATGGACAAAGAACCTCCAGCACAGAAGGTTTTCCTATCGTCGCCTGAATTCGGCAGCAGAGGAAGGGGGAGGCCTAGACTGAGATGGAAACAACAGGTGGAGGATGACTTGAACTCCCTTGGGGTTTCCAATTGGCGTCAGTTATGGCTGAAAAGGAATGACTGGCGTGCTTTGATATGCAACGGCCAAATTCGCTTAGGCGGTTAGGCGCCAATAAATGATGATGATGATGACGACGCAAGTGTCAGGTATTGCTAACTAAGACAAGACGATGGCTTAAAATTTGGCTTTTATTGCATAATATAGTTAAAAATAACACAATTTTTACACTTACAATAATAAATTATCACAAATACATCACTAAATACTTAAAAAACTAATTGAATTCCATTATTATCAGGTTAGAAGGCCAATCTCCTCGTCCATCTGAAAGTATGCAATTTTGGGCACATGAACATATAAAAAAGACTGGGCATGTTAAATAACAATTTTTGGCACTATATACTTGCCTTATCTGTGCGATTTGGCAGTAATTTCACTACAAAACTCCTTGTAAAATATTTTATAAAATTATTAACTGCGCACTTGCAATATTATCGCAATATCAAAGTTGAAGAAGAAAAAGGAAAAGCAACCGTTGACAGATGGTTTTGAGTGTGTGTGTAAAAACACAATTTTTGTTTGTATGTATTAGTGAGTATTTATAACCATGATTAGGGCCGTCTAGTAGGGTACATTCAAATTCGCCAATTTTGGTGCAGTGTAAATGTACTCTTATTAAAACAAGTTTTGCAGTGAAATTACACCTAATTTTCACACATAATAGTACATTTAAAGTTTGGCAAATTTGGCGCTTTTTTATACAAATCTCATTTTCCAAATTTGAAACTCCATCACATATGACCGCATTTGCAGAACAATACAATCCACAGTTCATCCAAGTATCAACCCTGCGGGTGTTCCACATTTAGAACTGCCCAGCAAGAACCTTAATGGGTTATGAATAAGGGGTGTAAAAGTAGGTCGCCTCCCAGTTGGTGCACCCTGGGTAACGCTAAATGACCTACATAGCATACACGGCTAGTTTCTTGTATTGCCGGTTCTACGAGAACGGTACCAGTACTTGTGCTGTACCCATTTGCCAAAATCTAGCATCGCTTTACGTTCCACAAACTTTGTATGAAAGTGGAACCTGCAAAGTTTTATGTAATTGGGGCTTAATTGTCAGCAGTCCATATAAATTTTTGATCACATACTCATGGAGGTTTGCGAATGCTGACGAAACAACTGTGTACGTGTGAGTTTTTGTCTCACTTCAGCACATTAGTTACGCCCTCTAAATAAGCATATATCTGCACTGCTCTCTCTCACTGTATTGTGTCATTGCTGACCATACAACTATAATAACTGACAATTGTAAAAAAGCTGAAACTGTCAGTGCTAACCATAAAATTATCACAGCTGACCATTGTCATAAAATGTCAAAAATGATAAGTTGCTGTTCTTATACCAGTATTCAGTAATTTTGTCTCAATATCAAGTAACTAATACCTCAATTCTGCAAGCTGTATCTAGTCACTAATAGAAACATTTCGTGGTCTATTTCTTATTTGATACAGTTTGGTATTCAGTAAGCTGCCTCACATCTCTAGTCTCAATAAAGAGTCACTAATTTGTCATCTGCTTGTAGGCAGGTAACAAACAAAATTAATTAAAGAAAATTTGTTAAAAAATTAAAAAAAAAAAGTGAATTTGCGAATAAGAAGTATTTAAATGTTTAAAAAAAGTTAATTAAATTTGGAAAAATTAAATAAAAAAATAGAAAATTACTGTTCGCGGACCGGCACTTGAACCTGCGACCTCCCGCGTCATAATCCGGACGCTTAACGCCTGGGCTACATCGACATCTATAGGGCGGGTGTCAAATGCGTTACTTAAAATTTATGCAATTTTTGTATTCACCACACCCTCAAATTAGCGAGAGAGACACTGTGGTAGATTTCTTGTGACTATCTCTTATAGAATACTGGAATCATCTCAAGTCACAAAAATTGGGCGTTTCCATCGTCACTCGCGTTGCATCAGAAACAATATTTTACTAGTTAAAGTCACTTTATGCCTTACATTTAACATTTGCAAATAATATTGTAACATCGTCACATCTACATATTTAGCTAGAGGAACTTTATTGAAAATTCAAAAAAAAAAATTTTTTTAAATTAGTAATTAAAAGAAAAAATTAAGAAAATTTTAGATCATAATTTTTGGAGCATTTTTCGAATCTTAAACTCTGCGAAATGGCTTCCTTGTACTAATTTTTGTTAATCGAACTTTGTTAAGAATTTATGTAAGTGTGACAAACAAAAAAAATTGAAAGCCTACCTTAATTATTATAAAATATATTAGAAAAAAGCTCCGTCACTCGCGTTACAAGAAATTCGTCACTCGAATCACTTCTGAATTATATCAAAGTAAATGTTTGGAGAGTCGATTCTAAGGTGAGGGATCGGTGAAAATATCATTTATTCAGCCCTGGATGCCTGTTTATTGCAACTTTTAATATTATATACAATCGTTACTTCGCCGTTACCTTAAATATTGACCAAAAGTGGGTTTTGACCTTCTGATGCAAGTTAAGTGTTATTAAGGCCATATAATTATCAAATTAAGTAAATATTAGTGAAAATTTGGCATTTAACTCTTATTTTAAAAAACTTGAATGCAAATCGTCACTCGCGTTACCCAAAAAATCCTTTATAAAAACGAACCCAAATAAATAAAATCCCGGGATTTGGGGCCGAAAAAATGGCACGGGAGGCCCGGGATTCGCGATCGGCACTCCCTGGGCTCGATGCTATAGACCAGCCATCGCCACGTAGTGCCTCAATCTGCTCACTGCCGCTCTACAACAACAACATATTGCTCTTTGTGGCTCGCAACAACAAACCAGATTCGCAAAAAAACTAAAAATAATTGCAATATTATTCTTGGCATACTGCTCATTTCATGCTGGCTGGTATAACGGTATATACACGCGTTCATAGGTACATACGCATATAGCTACATATGTACGCACATACATACGTTCAGTTGTATTTGTTTTTATTTCTGTGGTCATAAGCAATAACAGCCTAAGTCGACTTAAGAAATTAGACCAGTTGAAATTTTTGCTGGTGATTTTGAATAGCAACATCGAGACATTTTTCAAGACTTTCATCGGTCTTTCTTTTAATTTCTTTACAAACAATTAAATCTAATACGTTTGCCTTAGTTATAAAATAGTTTTGTTACAAAAATTCGACAGCAAAAATTTCAACTGGTCTAATTTCTTAAGTCGACTTAGGCTGTTATTGCTTATGACCACCGATTTTTTAATTGCGCTGCATACTAGTTTCGGCGACTGTTTTTTTTTGGCTTAGTTTAATAATAATTCTTTCGAGTAATTTTTTGTGATTCCAGGAACGGTGTTGTTGTAGAAAGTACGACGTTGTTATTGTAGCGGACAGTAGGCTAAAAGCGCTGGTTATCCCTGCTTCAGACCTTAGATATCACTTCCCAGTGAGGCGAACATAACGGCACAAAAGAAAAAAGTTCTTAATTTGATTTTTAATTACTATATTGCTCAGCTTTGTGATCCTTCATATCATCGATGTCTTTACAAAGCCACCTATCTGACAGCAAACAAATTTTTCAGGAGAGCATAAAAAAAAATATTTACTTTCTTTTGTATAGTCATGTTCCGGGTTTTTTTTATACTTTTAAAAGATGAATAGAATTGAACTTAAGTTTCAAGTAGTTCGTATATTGCTGAACGGAACTAAACGATGGTTGTTTTTGCAAATAATATTTTACTAAACAATTTTCATGACGGTTTTGCTGTTTTTTGGGGGAATTTTTTGTTGGAATGCAATAACGAAAATCACAACCTCTACTATTTCGTGCTATTTGTCTATTTTTCAAAAATGTATATTGGAAATTATGGAAACATACAACGATAGACGAATACGACACTCTTGTGAATTGCCCACTTCTTCTTCCACTTTCTATTTTATATGAATTCTTATGTTGATGTTATTATTAGTTTAGTTAGTTCAAATTTGTGTTCCTAATAAGTATATGTAATTTACTTTTGCCTCTATTAATAGGTACAATTAAATGACCAAACGACTTACTGTAAATAAGTTGAAATTGAAAAAAAATTTAATTTAAATAATTTAGGGGTGGTTCTCGACTGTCTTTTTTAAGACCGGTTCCCAATTTCACTGTAGGGAACAGCTTTAAGTTTTAAAACGAGTTCTTATCAGCTATATGTACATGTATATAATCCGATACGTAGCCGCTGCAAAAAATTTTATGTGAATTTAAAAACAATTGCTTTTAATGCTAACAAGCTGTAGTTAACTATCTAATTGAGTTTTTCTACTGTCGTTAACTTATCCCTGAGATGTATACTTCCCAGTGACGAAGTTGGATAAAACAGGATATGGTGTGTAAACCCAACTGAGCCATTAAAGTGCAGTCAACAAAGGCCATATATAACGATTATGTTTTTCGCCACTTAAACATATGTACGTATTGCTTTAATTGTATGCAGTTCGTTGCCTCAAATAAGCTGGACCACTTCATAATTGAATTGATCGTGCCCAACAACTGGAGATAAGATGAAAGTTCAATTAGTCCTAATAATATTATGGTAGTTATCTCAATTCTTAAAATGTTATCAGACGAGGATATTTGATCATAATTCTAACCCATAGGAAATTTGGGAATTGTGTATCTTTTTCCCATTTTGAGCACAGAAGTGAAGGAGGAGAGTGTGAATTGCAGCATAATGGAAAAAATGAAAAATTTCCAAAAGAATTTAATTTTGGTGTATCGACGGCTGCATATCAGATCGAAGGTGCATGGAACGAAGACGGGAAAGGTCCTTCCATTTGGGATACTTATACCCATTTACATCCAGAAAGGATAGCTGATCATTCCAATGGAGATAACGCTGCAGAATCTTATCATAGATTCACACAAGATTTAGTAGCACTAAAAGAACTTAAGGTAACTTGAAGAGTTTTTAAATCAAATAATTATATATTTGTTTATATAAGACTGCATTTAATCTTGTAGGTTAACTTTTATCGCTTTTCTATATCGTGGTCTCGAGTTCTGCCAAAAGCAGATACGACGTACCGAAACAAAAAGGCTATTGTCTACTATAACATGGTAATCGACAAATTATTGGAAAATAATATTGAACCAATGGTGACTATGTTCCACTACGATATGCCCGAAGAGCTTTCTAAGTTTGGTGGATTTTCAAATGATATTATAATTAAATATTTTCGATTTTACGCAGATTTTCTGTTTGAAGCTTTTGGTGATCGTGTAAAAAAATGGATAACATTCAATGAACCTTTCGATTATTGCGTGCCTGGCTATGGTAATGCGGACTTTCCACCGATGATTCATGCACCCGGTGTGGCAGATTACTTATGTTTAGATAACACATTGCGAGCTCATGCATCTGTTTATCATTTGTATAAAGCAAAGTATTTCAATTCGCAAAGAGGCAAAATAGGTATTACAATCAGCAGCCGGTTTTATTACAACAAAAACACCGAATCCGATGATGTTGTAGATCGAGCAATGCAATATGCGGTGTGACATCAATTCGTTTATTTTATTATTATTTTTAAATAATATACATATGTATATTTTAGTTGGGTTGGTTGGCTCATCCTATATTTGGCGAATCCGGTAACTATCCTTATACGATTATTGAGGATATTACAAGCAATAGTATGAAGGAAGGTCTTCCCTGGCCACGGTTAAAACCCTTTAATCCCCACTGGACGAAATTTATAAAAGGGTCAGCGGACTTCTTAGGCCTTAATTACTATACTTCGCGTTATGTTGAGATAAGCGATCCTCCAGTTGGGGAAAACCCCTCATGGGAATATGATTCTCGTATTAAATATTCATTGGATAAAAAATGGAGGCGTGCAAAATCTGCTTGGCTTTATTGCGTACCACAAGGTTTGGAAGATATTTTAAGGTAAATGCATATAAACTAATCTACAGAAACTTATGTATATACCTACATATTTAGCAATCTGATTATTATCATGTATTGTATACATATTTCAAGATGGATTCGTGATAATTATAATAATGTCGAGGTATATATTACTGAAAATGGTTGGTCAGATGATGGTAAATTAAACGACTTGGACCGAGTTGATTATTTAAAAGTGGGTATCGTAAAAGGGCAATCTTAGTCATTTGATTATGTATGAATACGCCCTATAGACGATCAAACATATTTATATGTATTTACAGGCACACTTGCATGCCGTTTTAAATGCCTTGAATGACGGATGTAACGTAACACATTACTCTCATTGGAGTTTAATCGATAATTTCGAATGGAATATGGGATTTACGTAAGTTAATTATTTACTACTACTTCCCATAAAGGGTGTTCCAAATGAACGCAAGTATTCAAATTTAAACAGAAAAATGCAATTAATCCAGGAAGAGTACGGGATGAGTCGTAGATAAGCATGCGAAAAATATATCTGTTTTAATATCTCATGAGGGTTGAGATGAAACGTGTTTTATGTGAGCATGTCCTTTGAACGACTTGAACTGATACTAATCGCATTTTTGGCAGCGATTTTTGTGTACCAGTAAAAACCAACAAAATTTTAAATTAAATCCCTGTGTTAATTTTAGAACACCCTATGTCATGATACCTTGCGATTGCGTGCTAACAACACCTTACATCTACAATAAACACCTTACTTCATTGCAGCGAAAAGTTTGGTCTCTATTACTTGAACATGTCGAGCCAAAATAAGCAGCGTGTTGCCAAAACTTCCGCACATTATTACAGAAGTGTCATCGAAAGTCGGAATATACTATTAAGTGACAATTTCGTGTGAATACAAAAATATTTATGAACATATCTATATAAAGTGGTACTATTGTAATTTGATTTGAAATTTATTAGTACAAATAAGTCAATAAATTCCAATTTAATTTAATATCCACACGAAATGTTTGAAATAAATGCCAATACAAGTTTACTAAGCCAAAAACAACCTATTCGAATAGAAAGGAGGATGGGGGAGACTTGAAGATAAGATTTCTTCTGATGAATTAGTTAACACGTATTTAAACTTTGACGGCGATAATTTCTCCTCAGCTATAACTACGCCTAAACTATTCGAAATATCCCATGAAGATACTAATTGTACCCTTTTAGTTCGAAACTAAATAAATAAATAAATTCATAAAAAATAAGATGGTTTATAAAGCTTTTTAAAATGACATTTCCATACAAATTTTGATTTATAAGATCTTAATAAACTTTTTATATTTTTTATTAATAAGGGGGTTAACATTTTTATGTAAGATAACTTATTACAGAAGTATAATTAAAAAAAATTAAGTTATTATAATAAATTGGCAGCTGAAAATATGAAAATGCGTTAGAAAAAAAATAGTGGCACGTAGTATGTATCATAAGGCAGTTTTGACAGATATCACATGTAGAGATGGCCAATTTGCGCAAGAATTTGAATGGTGTTCGTGCTTGGCTTGTGCAAACACTTTGTGTGCTGTATTCGGCCCATTACACAAAAAAATAGTGGGTACAGTAAAAAGGAAGATCGTTGTTCGTACACACATTCATACATGCATAATTGCCGCGATAATAAAAGAAACAAGTTTAAATATAAACAAATTAAGTGCAAACATTAGGTCAATAAACATATATTGAAACATAAAGTACAAAATAAAAATAATTCCAAGTAATGGATGAAAATTACTCAAGGATGTCCAATTTCCAATTGGATCAACGAGCTAACTTCCTTGCGCTTATTTTGCTGGACGCACTAGAAGATGGCAATGAAAGGTAATTAAGCACACCTGAACCAATTTAAAAACACTGTAATGTAAATGGTATAATTTGTAATTAAAAATGAAAAGTGATATAAATGCCATACTTGCGAGGAACAACGTGGACGCGAGTTACGTGCCCAGCGAACGCGGCATATCGCCATTGCACTACTCTTGTGGCATGGAAGATGCCAAGCTAGCTTTGGAGATCACCCGCAGATTTCTCGATGATGGCGGTAGGTTGAAATACATACATACACACATGTCTATATGTACTAATTTTTTCCGCATATTTAAGCCGATGCTAATGTACTGTCGAATGAAAATATGACACCATTGCACGTAGCTGCCATATTTGGACGCGTAGATATTGTTAATTTACTTTTGGTAGGCATAATTTCTGCTATTGTTTATGCATTTGGTTATTGCTCACATTAATTCCATGTCTTTACCTAGGAACATGGTGCCCGACATGACTTAATGGATAATGAACGAAAAACGCCAATGCACTATGCTATTGAAGAATGTTATTTTGAAGTATTGGAAGCAATACGAAATCATATTTTCCAACATAAGTACGACCGAATTCGCGCAAAATGCAATGATAATGATAAAATACAGAAAAGTGCTCCCGCTGATGCATTTTCGCCGTTGCCGTTGCCGAAGAAGTTGAGTACTAAAGAAGATAGCGAAGCAAATAAAACACCGATAAATAAGGTGCTGCTCAATGTCGTTGCCAAAGATAACGGGAATCCCGAAACACCCAACAACAAATACACACCAAATCGAGTGCATTACAATTACGATATGACATCGCCTTATTACATTAACATAACACATCGTCGACACAGACCGCAGCCAATCTTTCCCGCTGTCGGATCCCCGCCCAACACACCAAATAAAACTTCAAATGGCGATACTGTAATTTTGGTAAGTGAAATAGCTTCAACTTGGTAATAAGATTTTTATACTTTGTTGCCTACAGCATTCTGATCCAGGAGCATTACCTATCACACAAAAACCTGTTAATATATTTGAATTAACTGAAAAGAATTTAAGAGATCTTTCACTTGTCACTTCTAATTTGGATCGCTCTTGCATTTCAATGATTGAGGCATGGCGCGACAAAGTACAAAGTTCGCGAGTAAGAAAATCCATATTAAAGCAATATTCAAATGTTGAAGATATGCTGGAAGATGTAATGCAAAACGACCATCTTAATTTTACGAACACAATTTTGAAAGAAAATGAAAGCACAATGTTGAAAAAAAACCAATTAAAAGAAGAGTTAATTGAACCTGAGACAAAGCTGCTACCCAAATCCCATCTTTCGCTGGGTACTATAATACAGCAGGCAGCTCAAGCGCATGTATTCTCTGGTAAGGAAATGGAGAGTAGTTATCATACTGTGCCAGAGGTAACAAAAGAAGTTTTAAATGACAACGAGCATTCACCCAAAAAATGCCTGCAAAAGCCACCAAGTAAAGATCTCAAATCTAAAGAAAAAGAAAAGACTGAATTCTTTTTACAAATGACTGAAGCTTACGTTCACACTGATGATGAGAATGGATTAGTTTTTTACGAAACTAAATTATTAAGTAATAACAGACCAGTAGTTAATAGGTAAATACTCATATACCACATGGATAGTAAAATCACCATACCGCACACCTAGATTTGAAGGAAGCTAACTCAAAAATCTGAAAATTTTAAAAAGTTGCGTACTACCGCGCTCTCCAATTCAATACCCACAAATCTGAATACTCGATTAACTAATAGCTTAGATAAGGGCTGTCGAAAATTTAAATACCATGGGCGCATATGGGAGACAGTCAGTTTTTTTCAAGTTTTCTGAACATTGAGATTTTTTGAGTTTATCGATGTTCAGATCTAGGTGTTGTGTGATATGAAAATGACAAATGAATATCAAGTATTATTTGGGGTCTGTCAGATATTCCGACGGCGCTTCCGGTTGGGAATAATTCGGGAAAGTCGATGAATTATCTATCGACTACCTCGAATCAGTCCCAACTGGAAGCTCCGTCCATTTGATACCTTTCATGAACATGGACAGGTATAAAAACATTGCTCAGATGTTTGTAAGTAGGAGAATAATAGAATGATCACGGCGTGAGCTGAGTCGATTAAGTAATGTTCATCTGTTTGTCCGTCTGTCTGCCTGATATCTGGCTGAAATTTGGAGTGAGGCCGCCATTTTCTATGTGTGTCGGTTGTTCTGGTAAACGGATTTTGGGCTATAACTCATGTAATTCGATAAAATTAGAACAATTAAATTACGATTAGACCAATCCATGGTGGATAACCCTCATTCAACCTATTATTCCGAAACACGGAATGTCAAATTTTGCAGTGATAATCGTGATTATAATCACACAATACTATAGTACCTATTCATAAATAGTCGAAGACATCGTTCTCCTTACTATTCTTTACTAAAATGTTTTGCATGTTCTTAAGCGATCTACAAAATATTAACAATTCCGTCTCAACTGTTGCTACCATTCCACTGGACTATGAAACTGATGAGCTACGAGCCGAATTGACTAATTATGGCGACCCTCCCGGTAAGCAACACCAATCTAAAAAATTTTCAATGCTCATTGTTTATATACTCGGTTTTCTGCAGGGCCAATAACCAAACATACAAAGAGGCTTTACATAAAAAGACTCATCAAGTACAGAAGAGATGCGCCAGATCCTCTCGTTATGAATGCTAGGAGAAAAAATGACGCTGAAAATGCAAGTATGATTCTCATCTAACAAGTATGCCCTTCAGATATCATTCCAATACATATCTTTTGAAAGGATTTTCGGTGGAGCTGCTACGCACAATACGCTCTCCAGAACATTATTCTAAAATACCAGATTACCTAAAGTTTGAATTGAAATCTGCCGAATACTTTGCCAATAATCGAAATAAGCAAAAAATGAGAGAAGGTCATTTAAAACAGAGTTTCATATATATGCTTATTGACCCGAGGATATCTTGTAATTTACCAGGGGAAAGTGTGGTGAGTACCTTAGTATTGAATCATAAAAAATTTTCTATGCATTAAGGAAACATTTCATATGAAAAGTACTTGGAGAACTTCACCGCTTGGGACCGTTTCCTGCACTCAGTATTTTATGTTGGCAAGGGAAAGACCTCAAGACCCTATTCTCACCTGTATGAAGCAATGAAGTTGCATTCACGTCTGCACAACCGCCAAAATAATCAAACCAGCACAAACAAAATTTTGGGTTCCCAACGCGAGAAAGTGCTATGTAAACCATGAGCAGTTTATGATTTCTTATTGCATTTTATAACTATTTACTCTTTAGCTATTCGAAAAAAAGGCCAACGTGCAGATATTTCAAAATCAAATATTAACCAATCTGTGGATAATAAAAAGTTAGAGCGTATTCTGGATATATGGCGCAGTGGCAAAGGCGTGGTGTGCCTACATATATTCCACAACATATTACCCTCTGAAGCTTACACACGTGAAGCAGCTATAATTGATGCATTTGGATTACAACATTTGACGAATGTAAAACGGGGCGACTATTATGGTCCTGCACAAACTTGGACTATGAAGGAAAAAAAGTTCTTTGGAATCGCTTTGTTACACAAAGCAATGCAAATCTACTTGGTTGAAGGCGAGTCGCAGCTATCACCAAGTGATCTCTTATGAATTTGTAGATAGTATAATATACACAAATGATAGATATAACTTTTTAATTTTAAATGTGATATTTATTTTAATCCATAAAATATAATGACATACGATTTTGTAATCTGTATTAAAAGGTGTTTTATTTCTGATTATACAGAAGATTACAAATTCAGCATTGGGCAAAATAAACAAATCGTATACATTCAAATAATTGGATAAAGTTTACTTTTTCTGGGTTTTCTTCTCATTTTCTTCTTTTTCTTGTTTAATCGCCTCAATATGCTTCTTAACTTCGTCTTGGGACAATGTCACAAGCTTAGGTGTATCACCAGGTTTTTCAGCTTTTTTCATTACCACAATTTCCAAGTTCCCACTTGATTGTGCCACTTCTTTTAAAGCCTTTATTGTCAGTCTGACAGCGGCATCTTCTTCCGCAACACTCTCTTCTTTATAGTGTTTTTCCAAATACTCTCGCACAGTTTTAGCTGCACGACCAACAGCATTAGCCTTCCATTCGTAATAATTGCCGGACGGCTCTGTCTGGTAGAGATGTGGATCGCCATTATTATCGAATCCAGCGATTAAACAAGATATACCAAATGGACGTCGACCGTTGCTTTGTGTGTACTTTTGTTTGAGTTGAGCGATGTATCTGTGGAAGAGTGTGTCAACATTTCATTACATACATGTATTGGAAAAAACTAACCGTGTTATGTACTCCAATGTGACTGGATCTTCTACATTTAATTTGTGACTTTGGCATTCCACTCTCGCACGGTTAATGAGAATGCGTGCATCAGCAGTCAAACCGGCAAATGCAATAATGACATGGTCATCCAAAGTACAAATCTTTTGCACGGTGCGATCCAACTGCAAAGTAGGCATGGACTTCTTTTCTACACCTAAAACGACGACATCTCTTCCACGCACTCCAACCTGGAAACATATACGAGACACTGGCATTCGCACAATTGGAAAAGAACAGGTTAAGTTCACTTACCGCCGAAGATCCACGCCGAACCGCTTCCTGTGCGTATTCTACTTGCAAAAGATGACCATCGGGTGAAAAGATTGTAACAGCGCGATCGTAACGTGCAGACATTTTTATATAAACGTGATTTTCAGGACAGGAATCGAAAACTCAACCAATTATGAGCAAGAATGGTCACAAAAATTGTAAAACTGTTTGTCAGCGTAGCCAGCACTGCCAGCTTTGAGTTTTCATTCCAATAGTGCCAGACTATTCAAAGCTGGCACTTATTTTCACAGGTAGAGGGCGCAGTGAAGGCTATGCCCGGCAAAACCTCAGTCGCAAACCAGAACGTGGCATGGCAACATCTTTTCTACCCCGTTTTTTGTCTCACTAGAGGGCGCGCAAATTTTCTACTGCGTTTTTTGATTTGTGAAATGGAAAATATTTCTGTCTCACACAACATTGGGGTAAAACCAAAATGTATTCAACAAAGTGTGCTTGAATTTGACGCTGATCTCAATCGGAACCAGGGTATAATGACAAACAGAAAAAATATTTTAACCCACTTGAAAACAATTTTTTCCGTTTATAAACTTTTAGGAAAATTTGTAAATTAACTTTTGTTTTAAATTTTCAATATTTATATTTTACCTTTAATTCAAATAAGCAATACGAAAGAATATTCGGTAGCTAATTTAGAAGTATTTTATTGATAGTGAAAAAAATTTCAGTGCTAGTGAAGAACGGTTGGAATTCAACTGTTTTGTAAGCTAAGGTAAGAAAACTGTAACCAAACATATTTTACAAAAATCGCGGATGATGTAAGATGAATTATTGCTAATATTAAAGAAGAGAAAATGATACCCAATTTACATGTGGTGCACCATAAAGGATTAAATCATTTGTTTACATTCGTTTGACATTATAGCCCCTTACAAGAGAAAATATTTAACTGTCAATCACACTTTGTTGAATACATTTTGGGTAAAACCAAAGAGAGTATGTATATTAATAAGCAAATTTCGTTGTGTAGGTATTTGTGTGTCATATCAGATGTGCGAACTAAAAAATTGGGCAACTTATATAATATATTATATTACAAGAAACTAGCCGAGTAGGCCATGTAGGTCATGTGTCCAATTTTTTGATGTTGAAGTACTCCACTAGTAATCCTTTGTATACCTCATCGGACCACCTTCAGCTTTTTGAAAGCCGATGTTGTTGTTCTAACGAGGTGTAGCCCTGCCTAAATGTCAGACAGGGTAACCCCGAGTGTATTGCTCTTGCTCACAAGTACTGGTATCGTTCTCGTAGAATCGGCAATACAAGAAACTAGCCTTGCATAAAAGCCGATAATGCCTAATCGGTGATTAACTTGACAGCTAACCATACAAAATACGTAAATTAAACTCAGGTTAGTCTTTATCGGCTTTTATGCAAGCGGCCCTTAGCGTTAAACAGGTTGCACCAACGGAGAGGCGGCCTACTCTCACAGCCGATCATTGCTCGTTCTTTATCGACGAAAATCACGACACTATCGCTCTGACAGTATTTACCATTGTGTATCAATACAAGTGTAAACTCTTATGCATAGACGTCAAGATTCCAAAATGAGTTTAACACCTGTTTGAGATTGTGGTTAATATCAAGTGTGATATCATAGGCATAGGCGTGAAAATTTCAAAGTGAGTTTAGTCACCTGTTTTTAATTTCCTTTTTTGTCTCACTTCTTTCCATCTTCCCATCTCTTTCTACCATTAGGTAAAAGATGGGCGACCGCCATGTTGATGTGTGCAGGATGTTAAACAACGCCATTGCTTCTGTTATTCGGTGCTGGTCGGTCACACTTGTACTGATACACAATGGTATTTACTCCAAGGAGCAACAACATTAGGGCCTAAGGGCCACTTGCATAAAAGCCGATTAAGCCTAATCGGTGATTAACTTGACAGCTAACCATACAAAATACGTCAATTAAACTCCGGTTAGTCGTTATCAGCTTTTATGCAAGCGGCCCTTAGAGTACTCTATGGAGTAGCAGAAACAAAGCGAAGGTTGGAGTAAGTGGTCGAGTCCTTAGACATCGCAATGTTAATTGGATCACGATTTTTATATGCATTAAGCCCAAAACGCAAGACTTATTTTGCAACTGCAACTACATTTTGCATTTTAGCATTATACCATGTACACACTAGCGTGTTTTCGAGCTCATTCTGGTTTTCGAGGCAAAACATGCTGAAAACCGATGTTTTCGCCATACAAAATTTTTTAAGCGAAAACCTGCGAAAACATCATGTTTTATCCCAAAACATCAACGAAAACCTTTCACAATCAGTGTCGGCTCTAAATTTTATCGGTAATAATCGAAAAACATACTATCACATATCTGATATGTCAAATGTTTTCATTTTGAATTTCGTCGCCCGAATTTATAAAAAATCAAAATAAAAATGTTTGTGCTATAAAGTAAATTTGAAATAAGTACGCTGACAGTAAAACTTAAAATAAGTACATAAAATATAAACTGCTTTCTCACAAATCACAATTTCTAGAACAGCTGATTACTGTCAAATGAAAACAAGAATAGCAGGTATGAACGCACCTGTTTTATGTGAGATGTTTTACACGAAAACAAGGTGTTTTCGCTTCAGTGTGAACATGATCTTAAGCCCAAAACGCAGGATTTATTTTGTCATACAAATTCTAACACCAAAAGCAACTAAGGCTGTGTGCCAAACGGTTTAAAAAGCAAATTTTGACAGAGCGATGTTAAATTCTGACAGTTATCGTGGTGAATATGAACGTCAGAATTTGCCCTAGCCCTGGGGGCTAGGTCAAATTTTGACAATCAATAATGTGAGCACAGGGATGCATGTGCTGTTAACATTCATATTATTTCACATAAATTTATGTTCACATGCGTTATTTAACACTAAAATATAATATAATGCGAATAATACCCAATATAAATGCATGAAAAACACGTAAAATGAGAATTGATTCACAAAGCATCTGTTTTTGCACGTGCTTTCTCCATACGTCAAAATTTACTACTGTCATAATTTAACGTTTCGTTTGGCACAGCAAAATGGCAAATATTCGTTCACCATAGGAAATTTGTTCACCTCATTTTACTCTGACGAAAAATGTTTTCAATTAGCACACAGCCTAAATGCTACAATATTTTTGCATTAACCTTATTAATCCACGTGTACACCCTGTATTCTGCTACGAAATAAGCGTTTCGAACTTAAAAAAGTTCCATCAGTTGTGACTTTTTCTTGACATTGTTCCATTCTTTGCCATTCGTAAACAATTGAAAAATTTATTTTGTTCAAAAACTAGCAAATTCCCGCGTGTGTGTACAAATAAAATTAATAAAGTGCAACTACAATTAAAGTGATGCTTGTGAAACAATATAAAAAGACTAAATGTATAAAAAATAGGTCGACTTTTTGTAAACATGCTCATAAATGCATTAGAAATGCGGCAGCGTGAACGTATATTCGAAATGTATGTACGAAAATGGTAAACGCAGCATTTAAAACTCAACATGAACACTACACTAACAGCAATTCGATCTATCTTCACCTTATATTTAATACTATGTACACACTAGCGTGTTTTCGAGCTCATTCTGGTTTTCGAGGCAAAACATGCTGAAAACCGATGTTTTCGCCATACAAAATTGTCAACCGAAAACCTGCGAAAACATCATGTTTTATCCCAAAACATCAACGAAAACCTTTCACAATCAGTGTCGGCTCTAAATTTTATCGGTAATAATCGAAAAACATACTGTCACATATGTCAAATGTTTTCATTTTGAATTTCGTCGCCCGAATTTATAAAAAATCAAAATGAAAATGTTTGTGCTATAAAGTAAATTTGAAATAAGTACGCTGACAGTAAAACTTAAAATAAGTACATAAAATATAATATGTACGTTCACAAAATTTTAATTATTTTTTCTCACAAATCACAATTTCTAAAACAGCTGATTACTGTCAAATGAAAACAAGAATAGCAGGTATGAACGCACCTGTTTTATGTGAGATGTTTTACACGAAAATAAGGTGTTTTCGCTTCAGTGTGAACATGATCTAAAAAGATTGACAAGTGGTTCGATGTTCGATAGTGCCTTGGGCCTTTATCGATAAATATTAAAATAAAGCTGGAATTATTGGTGATGTTTGTCGTAACGCTGTAGTCGTATCCAATCAGCTGATTCGACCAACCTTATGGGATTTAATGCAATCGATTATTGGTGCCATATCGTAACGCTAAGGTCGTAACCGGATCGTAGCCAACCAATTGGTTTTTGGTTTTCCGCGGTAACGATAAACAGCTGATTACCTTTTTGCTTATTGCTTACAAGTTTTTGCAGTCAATCAGCTGTTTACGGTTACCGCACCAATAATCGATAAAAATGTATCGTATAGGGTTGCGTTAGGGATACGACTACAGCGTTACGACAAACATCACCAATAATTCCAGCTTAATAGCGTTTTCTTTTCTCCACCAAAATGTTGCCATTTCGTAGAGGAACATTTTTATAATTTTAACTTCGCTCTGCGATATTGCTGCACAATTAAAATTTTCAGTGTCACCCTGCATGTCTTCAGAAGAAGAAAACACACCGCCAATGAAATGTCAAAATTGTGTATGCCTGTCGGTGCTGCTTTATCGTGGCTGATATAATGTGTCAGAGAGTGACAGACAGTTGTTGTTGTAGCGAGGTGTAGCCCTGCCTAAATGTCAGACAGGGTCACCCCGAGTGTATTGCTCTTGGCCGGGTCGATATAAGAAAACGGCCCGGGTCGTTTCGGCACGATGGGTACAGCACAAGTACTGGTACCGTTCTCGTAGAACCGGCAATACAAGAAACTAGCCGTGTAGGCTATGTAGGTCATTTAGCGTTACCCAGGGTGCACCAACTGGGAGGCGACCTACTTTTACACCAGACAGTAAACTGTTTTTGTTTGTTATTGCCATTTATCAGGGCGAATACCCGCACCGTCTACGACAGCGAGGGCAAGAAATGTTGCCTTTTTGCAATTTTATAGGGTAGGGTGGTTGAGAAAAGATAGTGATGCCGTCTATGAAGGTAATGCCCATTTTACAACAGAGCATGACTTTTAGCGGGCATGAGGCGAGGGCGACATTTTCGTGCAGAAAAGAAAACGCTATAAATTAAAATGATAAAATGCACTTAAAATATGCAATTCGGGTCCTTCCAAAAGGAACCTGCCCTAACCACCCATTATTATAGCCTAAAGGCATAATTAGTTATCGTTAACGCTAACGATAACGCTAGCCATCTCCAATGTGAACAATTAGTCATGCAGTAACCATAAAGAAGTGACAATTTGAATAAAACAAAGAAAATTAAAAAAATTGGCAGCAAATTACACATAAGCTTACTCACCGAGGTAATAGACACCGAAAAGGACAAATAAAAGCTTAAAAATATGCGAAAATTCACCATCCCAAACTTTAAGAGGTTAGGGATATGGCGAAAAATCAAAAACCAATTGGTTGGTTATGGTATGGTTAACGCGTTAGCGTTATGGTATGGCATTACTAATCGTTTACATTGATTTCCATAAGTTTGCTTGAAACAACTGATTAGCGTTATAAGCGGGGTACTCACCTGCCATGAAATGTCAAACTCCATATAGAAAACGCTCAAGAAATGGTCAAGAACTGTTTTCACACGTCAAATTTTCTCGTTCTGTGTAAACGTGAAATGAAAAAAAAGTTTTCATTTTCGTTTTCACAGATACTTTTCACCCTATCTTTTCACAATTTCATATTTTGCGATTCTTGTTTGTACCGTGATAAAAGTGTTCCTTTCCCACCGTAGTGATGAAAAGTTTGCAAGTTTGTTATTCTAATGTCATAGCAAATGTCAACAAGAAAAGAAGATAAACATTGCAAAAAACTTTTAATATTTGATATTTGTATGAATTACGTCGCGATTAATTATTGTGTTAGATTTGGAGCATAGCGAGGAAAGGTAAATCATATTTTTCAATGTATTTAAACCAAATTTGATATAAATTTCTTATTTGTAGGGATCTTATGAGATTGTTGAGGCGCAGACTTCGCGATGGACAAAATCCTTTCGAAGTAACGACCGATGAACACTTCCGGGAATTATATAGATTCCCTAAAGCATTGTGCCTAGAGCTCATTAGTGAAATAACTCCATTGTAAATGTTATTCATAAAATAGTAATTGGTAATCAGAAAATTGTAATTGGTATTGAGAAAACTGTAATTGCTATTCATAAAATAGTAATTGGTAATCAGAAAATTGTAATTGATAACCAGAAAATTTTAATTGTTAATCAGAAAATTGTAATTTATATTCTCAAAACTGTAATTGTTATTCAGACTGAATAACATTTACAATTTTCTGATTACCAATTACAATTTTCTGATTAACAATTAAAATTTTCTGATTAACAATTACTATTTTATGAATAGCATTTACAGTTTCCTCAATACCAATTACAATTTTATGAATACCAATTGCAACTTTCTGAATATAAAGTGAGAAAGTGTAGATAAATTAAAATAAAATATTATTTCCTCCAACCAATTTATCAAATACTCCTTTTGGTTGGGGCTTGCGCGCTTTCCTCGAACATCTTTTGCCATTTTTCACGAATTTTTTTACAGTGAAACTTAAATTATCATATGAAAACTTTTTTAAGTTTCTTTTCACGTTTGCACTGAACGAGAATTCGGTTAAAAATGTAACCGTGAAAAGATTCCGTTTCATTCCCCTATATTTCTTTTCATATGAAAACCGTTTGACGTTTCTTTCATTTTTTCAACGAACGCGAATCGGAAGTGTAATGAAAACAAGAAAAAACTTTTCATTTCACGTTTACACAGAAAGGGAATTGACCCCCAGGCATAAGAAATTTCTTGAGGCATTTCTTGGCAGGCAGGTAGCCCGCTATAGGCATGGCGTTAGCGTTAACGATAACTAATTATGCCTTAACCCTAGTAGGCATCGAAATACCAACGCATAATTCGATAAGCTCGATAGTTCCATAATTTCCAACTCTAACTATCAGCTTCAACATGGATAGAAAAGGCTTCTCGCTGAACAAAATGATCCACCTTTCTACCCAGCTTTTTGGGATACGCGACCTGGTAATTCTCCAGGAAATTATCCAAAGACAGTTGGCAGGGAACATAACCATAGCCAGATAAATCAGCAGATCCAACCAACCTTATGGATATTAATGTAAACGGGGAAGGGCCCCTATACTGATGAACTCTGTGCGAAAATCAACGGTTACCTCTGCGACCTTTCCAGGTTTTTCACCGAGCGAGATCTGACGATATCTCCGACTAAATCCACGGCGACGCTTTTCACGACATGGACGCACCAGGTGAGAAATGAATTAGACATTTTTTTGATGGCATTAAGCTACCAACTGTCAGCCACCTAAAGTTATTAGGGGTGACACTGGATGAAACTTTCTCATCTGCTGGTCATGTGTCTGCAATGGTCTCAAAGGTACGTGGTCGCAACAAGATCCTCAAGTCACTTGCCGGCAGTACTTGGGGAAAAGACAAAGAAACGTTGCTGACTACATATAAGGCCATTGGCCGACCAGTCTTTGACTATGCTGCACCCATATGGTCGCCTAATGTACATAACACCAACTGGACGATGTTACAAGTCTGCCAAAATACTGCCATCAGAATTGCTACGGGATGTCTCCTCATGTCTTCCCAGTCTCACCTCCATCAGGAGGCAAAACTGCTCAATGTAAAAGAGCACGCGGAAATGCTGAGCAGGCAATTCCTTCTGAACTGCCACAAGCCAGCACATCCAAACCGTCATCTTTTGGACACAGATCCGCCCCCGAGAGACATAAGGAAACATCTCCGTAAGCATTATGATGAGATCCTTGCCGCTTGATCTGCAGAATCATAAGCGGGCTCTAACCGACATCCACACCAAGTCGGTAGACACTTTTGTCAGATCTCTACCTGTGAATCCCGTTCTTAACAGTCCTCCACCGGATATTGCTGAAGAAGAACGCACCTTACCAAGGGAGACAAGAGTCACCTTGGCACAGCTTAGGTCTGGATATAGTGTAAGGTTAAACTCCTACTTATCCAGACTGAATGATACAATCTCAAACACATGCGCTGCATGTGGTAGGACCCCCCATGATACTCTACATCTCTTCAATTGTTCATCTGAAGCTACTCAAACCCTGTTGAAACTGCACGTTTCCTTGGACTCCCCTTAGAAGAGCTTGATGAAGATCTTCGGAATGATCATACACTCTAGACAGGGCAATGCATTGTTAACAACAACAACAACAACGCAATGTAAACGATTAATCTTACTTTGCCATAACACAATATCGAGTAATCATAAAAAATACGAAATGAAAGAATGAGTAGCCAGAATACTTCTTCAATGCATTTAAAAGCTGAAGAACCAATTGAACATTCGAAAGCAAAACCAATCTCGAACGTTCGACTTTCAATAACTCATCGATAGTACGGAACTGATCATATTATCGATAGCCGTTCATTGCTTTCCAGCTCTATTTCTCAGATGTTTTTGACAACGACGTCGCGGCGACGAAGAAAAAGGATTTTGTTTTCGTTTTTATTTTGTGCGAAAGAAGAAAATAAAAGTTTTGTGTGTTTATTTTTCTAATTGTAAAAGCATTCATGAACGTTTGTCGCGATATTTGCAACGAAAATAGAAAATTGCGTTAAAACAACGGCTGTGACGGTGGCAGTGACGACGGGTGCGTGAAAAATTCTTGAGCTAAAAATTGAGACTCGTAGAATAAGCAAACGGTAACAAATGGTGACTGCAATGGCGACATAGTCGGGGAAATGGAAAATAGCTAGAAAAGAAAAAAAGAAAATAATAATACTAAAAAACGGCAAACTTTTGCTTTTTAAACTCTGAAAACTCTATCTGTGGCACAAAGTGAATATATTTAGTGATTGATAAGGCAAACGATAAAAACGGCAAACTGTGGAACGCATAGAAGTGAATAAAAGTTATGGCACTGGCTCGAAAATTAACAGCAAAAATATGTACGTATTATATTTAACAACATAACTTAATTAACTACTAACCATTTACCTTATATAGATGAGATAAAAGCTCATGACGGAAATGTTACCAGTCTTGACCTTGGCGAAACTGGTAGTGTTTTAGTCACTGGCGGGCAGGATCGCAATGTAAACTTATGGGCGATCGGACGTGAGGAGCTTTTCATGGTAAGATAAAAATTGCCTTAAGGTTGTAGCTACCCTCACTAAAAATGTTTCAATTCCTATTTCAGTCATTAACTGGCCATAACAGGCCGATTGATTGTGTACGTTTTGCATACAATGATGATTTCGTATATTCGGCAGATGACATTGGTATAATTAGGCGTTGGGACTTAAATGCACAGACCATATGTTCGACTTTAAATGGGCATATGAAAAGTGTACGCACCCTTGACTTTAACCCTTCCGGCGAATATGTGGTATCGGGCAGTAATGATACCACCGTTAGGTAAGTTTAGCATCGAGACATTTTTGTTTGAAGTGATAGTTACCTAATACCAATTCAACATTTTTAACATTCTAAACATCATTCCTATTAATTAACCTTAAAAATTCTCAATCTTAATCGTTTAAATTTCCCTTTATATGATTTGTGAATTGTGCTGCTGCATGGTGTTGCATTTCAATGAACTATTAAGCTAAAGTCACAGCACGTTCACTGACTCGTCATTGCGTAGGAGTTTGCTTGATTGTTTGTTGTTTGCTTTGCGCTAAATAAGCTGTGGGTGGAGGCCAATTATTTGAGATCTGAGCTTTACGTTAAAGACAAAAAATCAAATCTGTATCTCAAAATCAAAGATGCTTCAATCAAAAAGTAATTAAATATTATCCCTGATTTGAATAGATTTATAAAATATCCTTTACTCGAATAAGTTTTCTCAACAGAAATAGAGTTTCTTTTCAACCTCATGGGCTGTCGTTCGATCTGCCTAACTGCCGTGTTAATCTGCGGAAATGTGACTATAGACAGTTTTGTATTATATTTGATTTAAGCATATGTAAACACATTTCTTGCCATTGAGAAGTTAAGACGTGCCTTAACAAAGGAAAAAGATGTGAGGCAATAAAATATGATCTAAACAAGTTAAATACGCACAAATATGTACATTTGTGTAACTACAAACTATGTATGTATTCATGTGTGCATTAACTGAAATTAAAATCTGTTAGTTGAAACCGATTGAAAGCTTTTGGATGAAATATCTGACATTACTCCAACCTACGCATTTCAAAATACCTTCCCAACTGTGGTTGGTGTTTCGCGCCAATGAAACATCAAAATAATCAGAAAAAATAATAGTTCACAACTAGTATTTTCTGAATGCGATCAAACTAGTCCGAAAAACACCCAACATATATCAATAAAAATTCAAAGGATACAACCTCCTAGACTGTTGATGGTTGCATCAGATTTTTCTTATTTTAGCTTCAAATATGGTGACAATTTTTTGTATGCCCTCATGACCGTAGAGCACTCCCTAAGAGTGTCCAGCACAAGAAAATGTATCCGCTGTACTATGTATGTTAAATTATATTTACCTGCAAGAATTATCTGCTCTATTTTGAACTACTTTGGGACTTGTATAATTATGCCCGAAATCTGATCATCGTCATGTGAAAGTGGACATCTGAAAGTATTAGTTGGGTAGTGATTTAGAACAAGTACTGTTGTCAAATGTGTCAGCGTTAGGCTAGTTCATAAATAGTTGAATTTTCTGCAGGCTTTCTACATTTGCATGTGAGTTTGAGTATGTAGACAGTTTCTAGCATGTGTTGGACTATTTCACTTAGTGGAATATATCGCGCTTGACCATTTCAAAACTACTAAAATTTAAAGATATTTTCTATAGGCCCTGTTCATAACCGGCTTGTACCTCAGTTATTCCACAGCGTAGCTTCTTTTTAATAAATAAACAAAACATCAAACAATGTTTTTTCATGAAACGGTCTACACTATATTGCAAAATCGCTTCTGTTTGAGCCCTAAAATAAATTGTATTCCAGACAGCTGCATGTGTATAGTGTGTGCTTGACTTGGATAGAACACCAGACTCCATTCCTAGCGAACTAAAGATGAACGTTCTAAGAGGAATTTTTAAGTCATTGTTTATAGTTAAGTTCCTTTTAATATAAATTTCAATTTTGTCAGACCGTATTGAAACTTAACGATTTCTTGGACTTTCCTCCAAAAAGATTGAAAGTCCAAACCATTATACAAAAAATTGAATCATTCAATATCCATTGTAGCCTTCTTTTTCGGTTTTGACATGAAATGGGACAGGACCGATTTTTAGCTGGCTTTAACCCGGCTTGCATATTACCATTTACATTACACATACTTATGTATGTATGTAAAAAAGTTAAATTTAATTAAGGTATATATATATATATGTATATATATATATGACTTGACCTAGAAGGTTCCAATGGTCTTACCAAATCACTCCCGTGACAGTCGGGCAGTACCGCAAGGGAGTACCGGAGGGGGCATTTATGTATATATTTGCTAAGTAACTATACATTTTCTTGGCTTTTTCATTCAGTTTCGTTCGGTAAGGTTAGGGCAACATAAACTCAATAGACTGTTGTAACATATTATTATATATTACAAAATTATATTTTAATTGGAATAATGACACCTTTATTAACTATAAAATATTATATTGTTGAACATAATTTACATTTACAACTTGGCCGAACTGTCCTTTAGGTCAACATATCCTCCGCTCACTGCTTCTTTGCCCGTCTCCACTACAGTAGTTGTGAAGAAAACTCGTTTGCCTTCTTTCCACATATCGATACGTAGAGTTTGACCCGGTATGACAGGAGCCGAAAATCTGGCTTTTATTGCTTTAAAAAGTAAGGGATTGTTGTTGGTGTATTGTGCTAAAACTGCTCGAATCGAAAAACCTAATGAGCACAAGCCATGCATAATGGGCACCTGGAATCCAGCCATTTTAGCAAAATCAGGATCAATATGTAATGGGTTCGAGTCTCCAGATAGACGATACAAAGCAGCTTGGTCCTCGGCTGTTTTATAATGAATGATTGAATCCGGTTTTCGCTTGGGTGCGTTCATAATAGGTATAACGCCAGCGATAGGTGTCTTCTTTCCACCGAATTTTCCAGCACCGACAACAAACACAGAGCTTTGATTTTTCACCAACAATCGACCACTTTCATCGTATGTATCAGTGTTAACAACAACAAGTGCACCAGATCCCTTATCCATAACATCAAATACTTTACCGGTAGTCGTTAGTGTACCACTTGTTGGAATATTATCACATATTTCTAAATATTGTTCGCCATGTAGAATGTTTGTAAGATCAACGTTTTGTGATGGCAAAGCATCGGCTACTAGACTTGATTGCATACTAAGCATTAAACCAGGTAATACAAAATACGTTGGAATGGCTGCAAATTCAGCATGATTTTCATATAAGAACTTAAGATCGTTTCCATTTTTGAGACTGGCACCAATGCCCAGAGCATAAAGAATTAGATCTTTTTGAGTGTATTGGAAACTCTCTTCCACTCCACCAGCTTTCCCTGCCTTCAAGTTCTCGAGCACCTCGATTAAATATCCGGATGCCTGGCTAATTGAATCCACGTGCTTGGCATTTGTCATATCTGTGACCTTAGACCAAACACTCTTCACGTATTCAGGCGAGACGGTCTGTTGTTCAATGGAAGTACGTAATACAGTGCCCTTTCCCCGAACAAAATGCACTTTGGTTGCCCATCCAGCAGAACTTTCAATATAAGAGCCTAAAAATAATTAATATATATAGGTAAAAATGTGATTCAGTTTCTAATATGTTTCATCAGACTTACCATTGTCCTCGCACGATTCGTGACACAAGTAAACCACAACTGGTGCAATCAAATGAGGTTTCAATTCATTGAATAGTATATCCGGGAGAATACCTTCGGTCATACGACTTGCTGCCGTTGGAATAATAACATTGCAATGAATGTTATTTTTCTCACCCTCAATCGCTACAGAATTTGCCAACCCTGCCAATCCCAATTTTGCAGCCGAGTAGTTTGCTTGGCCAAAATTGCCATAAACTCCGGAATTTGAAGCGGTCATAATAATGCGTCCATAGTTCTGCTTACGCATGTACGGCCATGCAGCTTGGGTGCATTTGAAACTTCCCTTCAAGTGAACGGCATGTACCAAATCCCAGTCTTGATCAGTGATTTTAGCAAAGCTACGATCGCGTAGTATGCCAGCATTATTCACCAAAATATCGACCCTTCCAAAATTTTGAATTGCAGTTTCAATGACCTTTTCGCCGTCGACGACCGAATTATAATCGGCCACGGCAGTGCCACCTTGTGCGCGTATTTCATCGACTACAACATCTGCAGCACGTTTAGATGCACCCTCGCCCTTAAAACTACCACCTAAATCATTGACCACAACTTTAGCACCGCGAGATCCAAAGAGCAACGCATATTCACGGCCAAGACCCGAACCGGCACCTGTTATGACTGCTACACGACCATCAAAGCGCATTTCTTCCGCCATGTTAGGGATCTATTCTTTCGCTTATACAAAGTACTTGACGCTGTTCTGGTCCTCGATGAACTGAATTTAATTTCGGTTTTACTCTGGAAAATAATTGAGAATTCACACCTGATTATTTTTTTTTCATAACAAAGTTCAATTGCTTGAGTATATACCTAGCGTAGTTGCAAATGTGTACGAATGATAAGAAATGCCCGATAATATAAACATGTACTTGATCACTTGCGATAATAGCCTAAGTCGACTTAGAAAAAGTGTGGTCTGACAAGCATAGGGTGAACCTTAGATAGATAATGACCGCTTTTCAACACATCTAAACTTTATTGAAGACTGTATCTGAAAGGAAGCGCTGGACGGCCATCAGATTCGTACCAGGAATATGAAAATTCGAAACATTCATCAGCCGTGCTCTAAAGAGTGCATGGATGTGAATTGAAAATATGTAATTATAACCAAAAAACAGTCCCTGTATTTACGGTACCTAGACTGACTTTCCTTGTGTTGGTGGTATCACAACGGGCCTTTCAAAACTGGCCTAAGTGTGCCTCTGCGGCAGCCACTTGAACCTAACCTAACCTACGGTACCTAGAACAGCCTATTGTGGATATGGTTAAATTGCAAGGAACATTTCAAAAATCTACGATTTCTCATAAGGTATAGATTGAGAAATGTATTTGTACGAACTACAACGCTCGGCTATATTACAATCAGAGGGTGTCTTTTAAACCCCCTTCCACACTGGACTCATCCACTTAAGTCGGAGTTCGTCTGTACCTCCCGTTTGTTGTTGTTGTTGTAGCGAGGTGTAGCCCTGCCTAAATGTCAGACAGGGTCACCCCGAGTGTATTGCTCTTGGCCGGGTCGATATAAGAAAACGGCCCGGGTCGTTTCGGCACGATGGGTACAGCACAAGTACTGGTACCGTTCTCGTAGCACCGGCAATACAAGAAACTAGCCGTGTAGGCTATGTAGGTCATTTGCGTTAAACAGGTTGCACCAACTGGGAGGCGACCTACTTTTACACCCCTCTGTACCTCCTAAACAGACTTAGTTGGTTATCGCTTGTGGCCACAGATATGAGTGTATATTCATATATATTCATATATACATACATCCATACACTTAAAACCAATACTGGTTTGCTACGATGGAGACCAAAGTCCGAAGCTATTTTTTTCCTCCATTTAATCCATATTTCAATCTGAACAAGTTGTTCGTGGAGCTAAAAGTTCTATGATAAATTTCTTTGGCATTTAATGAGTAATATAAATATCTGATTATCGTCGAAAGATATAAAATACACTTTTGATTCTATTATTTGGTACTCACCCTATGTATAGTGTATGTTTGAATGCACTTTCTATTATTTACAATCTTTAGTGGTGTTTACTTCGACATTGCCAACCGAACGGGTGAGAAATTAAATAAAAGCGTATTTACAACAAAATTTTTGCTCGGTCAGTCGGCTGTAATTCCGTTCTCTGGTAATTCTTATTTTTGTTGTGTTATATTTTATTGACGTTTATTTCTGCTTTGTCATTCTCTGTTAATTCCGCTGCTTTGTGTCCATGAAAAACTCATTTAAAATGTCAGTTAATCTTCCATAACGCTAGCCATAACAATATAAATCAAAGCATCCAACAACCTTATTAGTCCCATTTTACACTACTTTGTGTTTTCTATTCGTGTCTACAATTGTCATGTTTTTTAAAAGCAATTATGAAACAAAATATGGTCGTACAAGGAGTAGTGAAAGAGATAGCAATAAAAACTTGAACGGTACGCTTTCAAGTGTCGCGGCAGACTTGAATTCAAGGATTGGCTAATGTAAAAGGGCACAAATTAATATATCCGATATTGTTGTTGTATTTGTTTCCTTAAGCGGGCTACTCACCTGCCAAGAAATGTCAAACTCCATATAAAAAAACGTTCAAGAAATGGGCAAGAACTGTTTTCACACGTCAAAGTTTCTTGAGCCAATACTCAGCTCATAAGCAAAAATACTACAATTTTCGATAGTTGGCAACGCCGGTGTACCTCAAGAAATAAATATGCTCGTATATATTTCTTGAGGTAAGCGTGCAAAATAGAATAAAAACTGACCTTGGCCGGAAGGGCTAAAAGTTTCTATGGATGAAATCTTGCCTTGGTGAATACCTTTCTAAAAACGTATCACTTTTGAAAATCGAACGAGAAATATAGAAATTATAGAAAAAAACAAATTTCGCTGTTTTTACAGGGTGACAAAAAAATGAAAAAATTGGGGGGAACATTTTCAACTTTTTTTTCCTCCATACACCGTGATACGCTCTAATGGATACACACACGGAGATTATCTCCAAGAAATCTTCTTTAATCAGATCCAAATTTTACCTTGACACACACAAAATCAAAGAGAATATATCAACAAGAGCCACCACTCGTTATGAAAGCAACGAAAAAGATGGATGCCGTTTTCTTTCAGGGTTTCGGTAATTTCGATATAAATATAATATTGTCTAATCAAAACAAAATGTGTAAAAGAAAATAGACGAGAAATGAAATAACACAAGAGTCGAAACAAAAATTTACCAGCTGTCGAATTTACAAAAGTGAGGAAAACAAAATTACCGAAACCCTGAAAGAAAACGGCATCCATCTTTTTCCTTGCATTTATAACGAGTGGTGGCTCTTGTTGATATATTATCTTTGACAAAATTGAAGATTAACAATCGGCGCCATCTCGTGTTTTGGTTGTATTTCTTGCGGTTTAAACAAGATGTCGCTGAGGATTGTTTATTTTTTGGAGACATCTAGTGTCCAGTAGCGGTGAAATCGTAATTTTGGTAGTATTCCTTGCTATTTTTGTTTATTTATCGGTGACAGTCGCGGTCAAATTGTAATTTCGTTTTCTGAAATCTGCTCAAATCTTCTTAATTTTTGGGAGTTTATAATAAAGATTATGCTTGAGTTAACTCCCAAAAGCGGAGTTAATTTAGAATTTGCGCTAATGTATCATTCCTAAAAGATAGCTGCACTCTTCTCTCCAATGGGTTGTTTTGTTGTTGTTGTTGTTTTCCTCAAAGTTGATGTTTGCATGTGTCAAAGTTGATCGGCTGCACCAACAATGAAGCCTCAATTACATAAAACTTTATTTCGACTTTACCTCTGACTTGGACTTTGACAGATAAGTTAAATATACGTGTTTAAACGAAACATGGCAAATGGAAAACATCAAAGTTGAAGCAAGGTTAAAATTTGGCAAACTCTCAAATTTTGCTTGCTTTGGCTTTGCTTAAATTTTCATTTTTGCGCGCGTGTATCTTGGTTAAAAGATCTAAAATTTGGTATAATTAATGTTTTCTTTATTAAATAACTCAATTTACCAAAAAAAAATCTGAACGCAAAGAAATAAGTACCCAAAACAAATGTATGAAAGAGAAACGTCAAAGCGCTTCTTGTAGCATACCTCTGAAGTTGCGCGCAAAGTTTTAAAGTTTCAAATGTCAGGCGAGGTTAACAAAGTTTTACGTAATTGACCTTTGAGTGTCAAGTGATGCTTCAAATGACGTACACGGCAAAATGTTGAAAAAGATAAATTTTATTTGAGTGTATTGCAAGAGGAAAGAAGTTAACTCGCCACAGTGAAAATATCCCTAAAGCCCCCCGTACAGTTCCGTGTGAACGTGAGCGTGAATGAGTGGATACTTTCTATTGCGTACGAATAGGCAAAGAGATAAATTCTCCAAAAAATGTAAAAAATCTAAGTTTGGCGTGGTGATTGCCAAATTTCGCGAAGGGTTTGTGTAACTTTGCGTTCGCACACAATTCACTGTGAGATAGTAAAATAAGCATTCAAAGCATATTTAATTCTTTCACTTAATTTTAAATGCACTAATATCAAAGATATTTTATTTGTTTTTCCACTTACGCATGATTTTTTTGGAAAAGTGGAGTAATATCAACATATTACACAAAAGAAAATTGTTCACGCCCAAAAGTATGTTTATATAGGGCTTAAATTGGTATACAACAAAATTTAATCTCGCTTCCCGCAGCCAAGTATATATCACATCAAAACATCGATAGTGCCTAAGAAAAAAAACTATCGATACTATCGACGGTTTTGCAGCTCAAGCTTACTCTTGATTAAAATTTAGCTTGGGCAATTTACAAGATCTCCTTTTCGTCGTATGTGCTATTATTTAAAAATAAAATCATGCATTGTTTGTTTCTCGTATAAAATTGTGAAGGTGTGCAATTAAGCAGCCCATTCGGTAATTCCCAATGTCTATGTATCTACTATTTCTTGAGACCAACTCCTAATCATTACACATGCGATAGATAACATGAAATAGGATACCTTGCGAATTGCCTTATGTGCTATATTGATTTAAATAATTTTTTTAAACCATCAGTTTTAACTTGGTAATTTAAAATTTCCAAGTTTTGAAAGTTAAAGAGCCACGGAAATGCAAAATAACTCGCAAACAATAGTAAGTGGATATATTATTAAAAATTACGTTTATATTTACTGCCTTCGTTTATACTGTTTTTGTTACAGGGCAAGCCCAAACGAGCTCGGTTGAACCCCGTAAGAAGGTGGACGTTGGATGAGGAGAAGATGCTCGTTGAATTTTTATGCAGGAATCGCGATTTCGAGGTTTGTGCATTTTTTTATGGTAATCTAGATATTTGTATTAGTTTTTATCTTTCAGAAACCATCTGCTCAAGTTTATTATAAGCGCTTCATGAAGGAAAGGCGACTGGATGTGGAGTGGAAGCTAGTCCGGGCAAAAGTACGCAATATGCGCACAAGTTTCAACAAAATAAAGGAATGGGAATCATCGGAAGAGGCCTGTAGCTTTGAAGAAGCTTCAATTAAAAGTAAGTTGATGCTGTGAATATTAAACATACAGACATACATACACTCTATCTGGCTGATCCGCCAGTTGTGAAACTCCGTATTCGTTCGCATTATTGAATTGGTTGTGTCAGCTGCGATAAAAACAACGTTTAGAAAGTGGTTACTGCTTAATAACATACCAATGTACATATTTTTATTTCTAGGTATCCTGCTTAAAAAATTTCCACACTACCTTGAGTTTGAGGACATTTTTGGGGGACAATTGAATAGCTGCACAGTTGCTGAAGACGGTCTCGATACTACTGGGTATGTTTTTTTAGAAGGTGACTCAAACTCAGTTCCACCAGAAAACAACAGTGTGGAGGATATGAGCCAAATACAGCCCGGTACCAGCTGCAGTGGTTTTTGCTCAAGCACAGGTGTATCCGACATCATGACAACCCATAATGCGCTGATTAAACTAATAACAGACAAAATAAATGAAGAATCCGCTGCTAGAGACCGGGAGCTGCTTCTTAAAGAGAAGGAGTTAGAGCTTAAGAACAGAGAAGTCGACTTAAAAGTAATGGAGATTGTAAGCCGGGAAAATATAGAAAAGCAAAGGCTGGAAATGGAAGAGAGGCTAGCCATGGCGGAACTTAGGTTTAAGTATAATAAGGAGTAGTATGGTTTTGGTATATGTATATTGTTATCTTAATTCACACATACATATGAGCCCCTTAAAGCACATTTGGTATAAGTCCACCTTTTATCGAACTGAGATATTCAAGATTTTGTGCTGTCAACAAATAGCGGGTACCCCTGATTTCACAAGTTAGTTCTGCTATTTATTCGGTTTCTATGGGCGCTTGGAGTTACCCGTTGGCGTGTTATATAGAACACATTTTACCCCACTTAGCGTCATGCCTAATTAAAAAAAAAGAAAACTGGACTTAGTTATACCAATTGTGCTTTAAAGGGCATATATATATGTATATATATATATGTTTTCATTCATCATCATTTTCCTTAACTCCTACATATGTAGATGTTTATATCCAGTATTTGTTAACTTTTATTCTTCTTCGTTTTCGAGTACACACATTGATTTCAGTATCCTCGCGTTATCTTTCCTTTCTTGTATTCTATTTTATTTTAATTTATTTTATTTAGTTTCTATTTTAATTTAATTGTATCCTTCTTTTATTTGAATTCGATTTAATTTAATTTAATTCAGATTGATTAAATTTAATTTAGTTTGATTTAATTTATTCAATTCAGCTTAATTAAATTAAACTAGGTAAATTATATTTTGTTTTTTTAGTTTTGCACCATTCATTTGAATTATTACATCTTTAAGCTAATCGTTCATGGTTTGTATGAAGCGAAGTAAGCAATTTTCCATTTTAGTTTTACGGATTCATAATATTTACTATGTATTTAAATTTAATCTTTTGAACGTTTATCATAAGAATTCAAATAAAAGGATTTTAAGCACATAATTTACACATTTTTGTATTTATTGAAAAGGTAAAGAGGTGCATGAACACAGAAAATTACCCCACCAAAAGGGAATCTCATGGCTGAGTAGACTTAAGAGGGGTTTTTTGTACCGGTAGTCGGGTTCGCATGGTGGTGTCCGACAAGGGTAGTGTCGAACAATGAATGTAATAATTAATATATAAGTAAATGTATGTTATAAATATGTATAAATAATTGCAGATTATGGGACGTCAGAAATCAAAATAGATGTATTAAGATTTACCGAGGTCACATTGCTCAGGTTAACTCGGTAAAATTTTCACCCGATGGATTATGGATTGCATCTGCTGGTACAGAAGGATCCGTCATAATCTGGGATATACGAAAAAGCAAACAGATTATGGAATTCACTGAGCAACCGCCGGCTGCTGCTATTACCTGCATACAATTCCATCCATTTGAATTCCTGCTAGCTGTGGGTCGTGTTGATGGTACAGTCTGCATATACGATTTAGAGAGTCAAGTTCGTATATCTCAAACAGAGACCGAAAGTCAATTTTATGGGCATCCTATTAAATGCATTACATTCAGGTTTGCTTAAATTTGAAATAATATACTTAAGTTCAATTGACTTTAACAACACAACTTTTCTACAGCGAAAATGGTGAGTGTCTCTTTGTGGGCACTGCAGCAGGTATTTCTGTAATTGGCTGGGAACCAGATAGGGAATTTGATCACATTATATCGACATGGACTGCGTTGGGCGATATGAAAGTTGTTAATCGAAAATTGGTATGTTGATACTGTTGGCTAAGTAATTTTACGTTGTAGATATTTTTTATCTTCTTCCGGTTTCGTTACAGATCTGTGGTTCTTATGAGCAAAGCGTTGTTTCCATCAATGCGCTCAGCATTGACAGAGTTTTTCCATTTTATAATCCATCTAACACAACACCCGCCGCCTTTAGCCATAATTCTACAACACGTAAGAGTTTCTCTCGCGGTAGCCAGAAGCTGAGGCTTTCTATCACAGGCACCAAGCCATCTAGATTAGTAGAGGAAAACGAAGATAATAGGAGCCCTAGTCTAGATGGGCACTCTTCACCAAATTTGAGCCTCGAGTTGGTTGACGAAGCGCTATTGGAAACAGCATCTCCACCGCCACCATCCGCTTCAACTGTCTCCACTTTAAATGGAATGAATAGTAATACATTGAACTTTGACCCGTCATACAGGTCAGCTAATCACATTTTGCACAAGTCGAACACATCACCACCATTCAATTTTACATCGATGACATCAAGTACTGGCTACAGTTCGTTTAGCGCCAACGGTATCTCTTCTCTAAACTTTGATGGACCCAGCTCTTTAAAAATGCCTGGAGAGCGTGATATTTACCTACACATGCCGAGGCCAAACGCGTTTGCCAATGAGCTTGAGTATAATTTAAATGAGAGTAATCCGCCCATAATATCAAACTATGATCACACAGAAATGGTTGAAGATTTCCCAGTCAACCAAAACATACATCAACAGCCAAATGGTCCCAATGCAGTTAGTTCAACATCAGCCATAACGGGGCAACCTCAACAAATCCCATCTTTCAAAAATGCTAAATCGAAATCTTCGGCTAGTGCCCAAAAGCGAACCACCCAAATAGGCGTACCAACAAGTGGTAAAACTCATGGCAATTCCACGAATCTACAGCGTGGTAAATTGTCACAGATTTCATCGGTAAGCTCAACAGATCTTCATAAATTGGATGATAATATGTCATTGAAAAAGTCGGCTTCGTCACATTTTGTGAACAAAACGAAACGTGTAAATGATACGCAGTCAAACCTAAACAAGGAGAATGCACGTAATAAGAATATCAGCGTCCAAATATATGCCAAACCACCAACACGCTCGCGTACTACGCTAGAATTGCGGTCGCCACAACGGCAAGTAGCTGCTGCAGCAACTCAGAGGCAAACAAATGTGAGTGCAATGGAATAAATTGCAATCTATCAATTTTGATTTGATTTTTTTTGTAAAGAGAATTTCAGGTTACAATACGGATGTTACCACTATTACCAATGTAAGAATTTGAATAACTTAACTCTATGTGTATGTATTTATATGTGATATTAATTGCAGATACCAGTGAACTATCGACCAGATTCTGATTTACTAACGCAGCCCAGTTCAAATCATAAAGGCTTCACCAATCGGCCAATGATTGACGATAGTTTGGAGATACAAATGCTGCTGGCTTCGCATGAGCAAATCTTTCAAGAGCTGAACAATAGACATGCAACACTGCAAATAATTCGCAGCTCCACAAGGTATACACATTGCTCTGCACACTTTTCAATTCCATAATACAAATTTTGAATATTTAATTACTTTTTAGGTCTCATGATATTATCGGCGCTTTGAAACAAGCTATAAAGACAGGTCGAACCGTGTTTGTTGATCTCTTAGGCGCGATAATGGAGAAAACGTAAGTAGATTGAAACTAAGCGTACACTATTTAGAAGAATACAGATTTTATGTTCTCATATGTAGCTCATCATGGAACTTAGATCTCTGTCTTTTATTGCTGCCGGAAATCTACGAGCTCTTGCAGAGCCCACACAAGTTGTAAGTGCAAAAGCAAAAATGATTCTAAAAATGTAATAAACATTAACCCACTTCACTCTCTAGTCATTACACACGAGGTTGCGATACGCTTAGAGTGATTCTGTCCAATTTCTTGCCAATGATTCAGGATAACATAGATCCATGGTCGAATAGTTTAGGAGTGGATGTGTCGCGTGAGGAACGCCATCGTAAATGTATCGAATGTCAACACTGGTTACTTCAAATACGAAATTTACCTGAAAGTAATCATTTTGGTAGCACATTATCTCAATTGCAAAATCTAATTGTCAATATTTAATAAAATATTGTATAACATTGTAAAACTATTTAAGTTTTGTGCCCATGTTAATGTTGCATTGTTTAGTTTATGACTTTAACTTATTGCTACGTCTGTAAAGTGTCAAACCATTACGTAGTCTTATGTTTCAAGTTGGTTCATTAACAATATTTTAAGTTGCATGTGTGTATGTATAATTTATGGTTTTTTTGTTGATTATTTCCTTATTTAAATCTAACTACCGTAATATGAGATACTGTTATTTAATAAACAGTGCACTTTTTTGTAATAGATTTGTATAATACATTAATAGCATAAAAAATATAAAAATTCTAATTACTAGATAAAACACGAATCAAGCATTATACTCATGAGCTCATTAGTTTTGATAAGACCTGAGAGAAGTTGGCATATGACGATGCGTCTATATATAAGTACCGTCACATAATTTTGTCCGTTCTAGGCATGTGTAGAAGGTTAGGAAAGCGTCGGAGTTTATAAAAAGTTGTGTACCGTAATATACGGCGATTGAAAAAAATTTAAATTTGTGTTAGGTCTCACTCCTCGTTAGTAATAAATAAGAAAACAATTCTAGCAAAAATAAGAGTTGAGAATTAACCCTTTTAAAACAAAAAATAGTTCTTTCTTTTATTTTCTTATCATTTACTAACCTTTGGTTAAGATCTAAAAAATAGTTTTTTTTTTATTTGTTCAAAATAATTCAGGCAGGTCACGTATTGGCGAGAGAGTTGTTCATATCTCTTTTTTAAAAGGGGAAAAGGAAAGTAGTACATTCTTGAATTCTTGTATTATAATTCAAGTTGATAGAGGAAAATATTTTCAAGTTTTCTCTCTTCTTAAATTTTTACAGATAGAGAGCCTATTCGGTCTGGGTTACACATTTTTAGGTACTTTTTGATATCCAATAATTCGATTCTTTCTTATATTATTGGGTAAGAAAGTTTATAACTAATTAGAATGGAGTGAATGCACAGCGACGGTGAGACTATTTGTTGTACTTAGGCGAAAATAAAAACGAAGGCATATTTATGCAACTTTTAAGATTTATTATGTAAGGAAATTTTTTTAAAATATATTTGCAGTTTAAAATCGGTAAAATAACCCCATTTGGGCAATGGGTTTTAGGATTGGAAGCATTGCAGAATCAAGTGGAAATATTCATTTTCTATACTTTAAATTACGAAGATTTGTTTCGCCTGCGAATTAATTTGTATGGCTTATTGGAAAGTGCCTTTACAGGTGTTTTGAAAATACAATAATAATATGAGATTGTGAAAAGTAGAGTGAAATGCGTGCATACTACACTTTGAAAACTAAAAAATGTAATACCCATGTGGTAGTTTTATATGCAATTGTAACCATAATAAATAGGATTTTAACAAGAATGTGTCAAGCATAGTGTAAATGTATATTCAAAAGCGCACCAGAGCGAACACTTGTGTATGTATGTGTTCGTAATGAAATATTTGCAAAAATGATTGATATTTACTAATAATTATATTGAGAGCAATTTGAAATCCTTCCAAGAAGAACTCAGCTAATCGGATTGATATGTAAATGAAGACAATGAAACATTGTTTTTGTACTTTAGCTTTAAAGTATAACTTACGTTTAGTTATGTAAGCTAAAAATATATACGCATATACATATAGATAAAGTAGTGGTAAGTTAGGCATCGAACTTGAAATTATTTTTTATACAAACATGAATATGGTAGATACCTAGATTCATATGTAACGGCATTGTATCATAACATTTACGATAGTTTTGCGCGCACATATCATTATCTAAACATTTAATAAACACATTTAGTATATTTCAAAACTACTAAAACACTGACACACCCTTTTACAAACAAATGCAATACAGAAAAAGCATTTTAAAATTTTGTGAAAAACTTTGCTTAAATGTAGGGCTATTGGTTAACACATTCTAATTACATACTCCATAAGCCTAAAGTGAAGTAGAGTGGTAACACAATCTATCCTTCGCGCCGATAACACTGCACAAAAGCTGAAGACCGCCTATTTCAAAATTGGTTTAAATTTGTTTGCAAAACGCTCTATTTCATAACTTTTATCCAATAACGCCCTATTTCAACACTTTATCGGAAAATCCTCATTAATTTTCAGCAAATATAAGGCGTGTTTGATTGAAATTTTAAAAAAGGGTGGCATTAAAAAAACATTCTAACGTTTGAAAAGCATTTTGAGATGGGGTGATCTTCCACAGTCGATTTCTGTTAATTGGGTTATTTGGATAGCGTAGAACTGAACTGGTCTAAGTGAAAAAATACAAAAGTGGAGAAAACAGATAAAACACTTTATAATGCAGTGTGCGTTTGTCGATGTATGTTAAGAGAATATTGTACACTAATCTTCTGGATTGTTTTCATGAGGAAAGGAAGGTAAAGAGGGTGATGAAACAGTGGTACAAATTTCAAAATTTCTTACCCCTCTGTTGTTTGAAGTGTCCTACACAGTCCACTTCGATTTTTAAAGGTATATATCTTTTTTTAGTTAAGTTATCAAAAATCGGCGACAATATACCTATGGGTTCTGTTAGCTGAAGCTTCTGTGAATTTATAGCCATTACCAGCGAAAAAAAAAAAAAATACATTTAAAAAAAAAATCTTCACAAGCGGGGGTAAAATTTTTGTACTGTTATGCACAGTACTCGGTTTTTTGACTAATGAGGGTACATAAACGTGTAACTATAGTACTCTCAATGTCATAATTTGAGTTTTTAGTTAAACATTTTACATATTTTTCTCCCTGAGCTTAATTCAGAGAGTTTTTTTAAGTTTTAGTAAAAAAAAAAAAAATACGGGATCAAGTCGTGAATATATTTTTGTAAAAAAGGAAAGGATGAAACTCGAAAACTAATTTTTTTTGAGGTCTAAACAATATGTTTTTTAATTTCTCTAAAATTTATTAGGTGCGTTTTCCCCTGAGCTAGTGCGAGGAAAACGCTAAATCGGGTAAAAATGCACCTGCGTGTATGTTCCACACTACACCTTTTTCAGTTTATATTCAGAAAGTTACACTTGATATTCAGAATTTAAAATTGATATTCAGAAAATTACAATTAATATTCAGAATTTCCATTTGATATTCAGAAAAATACAATTAATATTCAGAAAGTTCCATTTGACACTCAGAAAATTTAAATTAATAATCAGAAAATTACAATTGATATTCAGAAAGTTACAATTCATATTCAGAAAATCTCTTTGTACTCCGCATTTAAAATTTTTTCATATAAATTTGGATTTCTGAATATCAATTTTAATTTTCTGAATATCAGTTGTAATTTTCTGAATATTAATTTTAATTTTCTGAATATCAAATGGAACTTTCTGAATATCAATTGTAATTTTCTGAATATCAAATGAAATTTCTGAATATTAATTGGAATTTTCTGAATATCAATTGTAAATTCTGAATATCAATTGTAATTTTCTGAATATAAATTGTAACTTTCTGAAAATAAACTGAAAAATGTGTAGAAGCATTTCAGCTAGCAAAATCATCATTGACTGTAATAATTTATCTTTTAAAATATGTTCCTTGTATATTTAAAGATCTAAATAACAAAAGGCAGCATGTTTACCGTTGAACCCTACTTTTCAAGTCGCGTATTCAGTAGCCGAACACACAGAGATGAATTAAACAACCGAGTTTGTGTTGTTGCTTTGAAGGGTAATAGGTGACGAATCTGGATTAAAATGCACCTAGTATTGATTATAGACATTAGTTTTACAACACCCGATACCCAAAGCACGTTTTCTCATAGGTGGCCTGGCCAGGCCACTTCACACAACCTAAGCGCAAAAACACTTCACACAACGGCCGGTTAAAGTCTTGGATTTTTTTTGAATGCTAAAGTGATATTTTTATTTCTTGGACACTTTGGTGCAGAAATAAGATACAGACCAATTTTGCGCGGATAAATTTATATTTTTCAAGTTCAAATATGTACATAACTCGATTTCTGAAAAATCTTACATAGACCAGTTTAGTTTTACGCTAGCCATTTATAGTATTTCAAATCTGTGATTAAAGTTTTTGCATCATCCCGCAGTCTAAGATCCGACTAAATCAATATCATCTGTTAGACGATTAGGATGAATATATCCACTTTCTCAAACACTTACACACACTTACATATTATTTACAAATAAACACAAACAATTATATAAAGTTTAATATCTCCATCATCTAAGATATCCTAGTCTCATCATCTAAAAGCATAAATAAAACAAAAACTAAACGCTAACGGTATCTCTAAACGCTGCTACATAAAATAAACACAAAAAGTTCAAACAAATCAGTTCTTGATTAATATAATACAAATAATTGCATTTTTAATTGATTAAGCTGTGAATATATTTCCTGCTATCGCCTTTCTAAAACTTTTTAATTATGTACATATTTATTTCCAAAATCACCCATATACATTAGGGTGATTAACAAAAAATGTCGACTTGGTCTTACCCCCTAAAAAGTTAGGTATTGGTGAGAAAATATGCCTTGCAAAAAATTAGCGCTCTAACCCAACCCTTAGGGGTGGCTATTTTTTTCGCCCTTTCCCATACATTTTGTATGGGAAAAAATTGCATTTTTTTCAAAGTGAATTTTCTTTCAATTTTTGGAATGTTTTTCAAAATGTTTTTGCATACTCTTGAAGTTGAAGCTTTGAAGCTTCCAAAATGGTATGCCATGTGCGATTATCTTAACTATTAAGATAATTATCTACCTTATTATTACAGCCATTTGAAAATGACGGAGTTTTGTACTATTGCACACACATACACAGTAACACGTATAAAATCTAGTAAATTTTAATTGGCTGTAATTATTTTAATAGTTAAGATAATCGCACATGGCATACCATTTTGGAAGCTTCAAAGCTTCAACTTCAAGAGTATGCAAAAACATTTTGAAAAACATTCCAAAAATTGAAAGAAAATTCACTTTGAAAAAAATGCCATTTTTTCCCATACAAAATGTATGGGAAAGGGGGAAAAAAAATAGCCACCCCTAAGGGTGAAGTTAGAGCGCTAATTTTTTGCAAGGCTTATTTTCTCATCAATACCTAACTTTTCAGGGGGTAAGACCGAAAAAAGAACCAAATTTATTTTATTTGAATCACCCTAATATACATATGTACATATACATACACACACTAGTATGCCAGCAGTAAAACTCAAGTCGGCGGATATTTGTTGACCAACTATCACAATATAGTCCGTAGTTGGCCTTTTGGAGTTAGTTATAAAAATACCAGCCTGGGAAGGTGCACAAGTACGTATGTATGTATGTTGTATACTAAGCAATCATTATTTCACACTCCGATGTGACCAAAAATAATTAATGTAATATTAAATAGCAACTCCTTAAGTTTGTAATCCAATAAAAATTGTTTTAACTAATTTTAAAGAATCATAATATAATATTCTTATAAAGAATCGCTTGATCTAACGTACATATATAACTATTTTAAGATTTTTAATAAATTATAATAACTGTATTTGCAAGAAAATAAAAAAAAGTATTTTGTACATCCAAAATATATGCATTTTGAATATTTTTGTGTGTGTAATTAAATGAGAGGATAGTCCCGAACGCTTCCAAAAATTACATTGTACAACAAAATTGAAGTTTTTGAAAATCCCACTGGGTTTCTCAACGGTTTCAGAAGCTTTCAAGTGTGCTGAGTCCGAATCAAAAGTCAGATTTTTTGGGTCACCCCAGGTTTTCAGGAGGGTGGTTTGTAAAGAGATCGGTAGTTGTATAATAAAAACCTTTTTTTTTTTTTGATAATTTAACAATTTTTCTGGGGTCAAGGAACCATAAGTTACTTATGTTTTTATATTTGGGGACATACAACTGATCCATAGTGCAAAAAAAAGTATATTAAAAAAAAAAAAAAAATATTAAAACAAATTGTTTTTACTACTGCCGATCTCTGAACAAACTACCTTCGGGAGAAAAAACCTAGGCTGACCCTTAAAATCTGGCTTGACATTCGGATTTAGCACATCAAAAAGCTCGAGACACAGTCTCTAACTTAATTATCATTATATTTAAATTTGTCTTAATTCAAGATGGGTGGCGGCCTTGTGAAAGCTTTCTAAGCGGTATCACTTGTGCGGGGAGCTTATATTGTAGCACATAACCTTTATACATGTAATAGAAATGTGTCAAGACGGTTTCGAGATAATAGCGGATACACCAAAAAATAAATAAATCGGAATTAGGTGGTAACTAACCCTACCTGGGCATATATCTGTTCGTTTTAATAGGTGGCAACCCTGTAAAAAGTCCCGTGTGGCAACACCTAGATGGAAGAGCTTGAAATGTATCTTGTTACTTATGTTAAGAAGTTCATCCGAATGAATCAATTGGTATTCGATATAATAGGGAATACGCCAAAAAATAACCCTAAGTGGCAACACTACATATGTAGAAAAATTTTGGTGAAATACAATGAACACAACTTTTGACACCCAAGTTTTTTATGATATAAAAATATATTAAACTCTACGCAGAAGGGTGTACTATGCACCCGGCCGCCAACTTAAAAAGGTGTTCTGTACACAAATACCATGGATCCCGCCCCCAAATTTGGGGCAGACCCGCGTCATTTTTCGGTTTTTTGACCATAACTTTTCACTGAAACAAAAAATTAAAAAATCGCTTCTGGATTCGTGGTCCTGAGGCCAAAACACGTTTTTTGAGCCCTCCCATAATTTTAGCTAATTTATTGGCAGTTGACAGCTAAAGTACCAAAAAGAATTTGGTCTTTCCAATTGGTAAATAGCAGTTCTATCATCGTCGCACCAACACACCGAAAAAATTTTATTTAAACCCCTACAAAGGCAATCTTAAATTCACTGGAGTAAGTGGTTCCCTCCTCTAAATTGAAGGCGATTTTCATCTTCCAACAAAGCCGGCCATTCGTTTCTCGTTACGCCAATTAGATACACAGGGAATGGCAAATCGGTTTCCACTTCGTCCTTCCATCTGAGTGGTGTTCTTTCTCTTTCTGTTTTCACCTGCGGGTGCCAAGAAGAAAACCTTCTAAAGGGTAACACGAATATACTCGTACATCTTCATTGACAGCTGAAACAGGCTAAGCAGTTACACTTCACCTAACTCATATGGGTCCTGCGAAAAAAGTACAATTTTAGGGAAACCGGTACCAAAGTACCATCAGTGACAAAAAGTACCACTTTTGGTACTAAAGTACCAACCGTGGACACAAGTCAAGGCAACCAATTCGGTTTGATGAGTTAATACTATTTTTTTGCTGATTTCGGTAGAACGTTATGGCCCGTAGTCATGTCGAAATAAGGTAGGTACTAAAGTTGGCGTCAGCTTTTTTGACAGATAGTCCATTGGAAAAAGTGCTAAAAAGCTGATGCTAACTTTAGTGGCTACTTTTATTATTATTATTATGCCCAACGGATTTTACCCACCATCCCGCCCGACCGACACGAGGGGCGCATCCGCATAACGCGCGGATTAAATTTGCCGAGTGTTTGAAAGGCGGAGGTTTGTTAAGCGTCGAGATCTCAAACTGCTCAGCTACAGAGAAAAATTCATCAGCTGAGTGTAATACGAAAATAAATAGATAATAAAAATACATAAATTGATACTACGTAGAAATCAATTGTTAAGAGAGAATAGGATAGTTTTTTTAATAATGAAAAGCGAGTCCGAAATATCAAAAGTGTCTGAATGAGAGTTATAATTTTCGCACAAACACTGGAACGGCTCGTGTAATTGATAGTTGGTTCTACATTGCTTCAGAAGAATAGGTTTAAAATGTCTTAAGGCTCGTGAGGGAACATTAAAGTTAACTTCGTTCAAAAGAGGAGGGCTCGAAATCCACCCGTTTAGGAGTTTACACATGAATATTACACCTAGCATTTCTCTACGGCTAGCAAGGGTAGGGAGATTGATAAGTTTCAAGCGATTTGTATAAGGAGGAAGGTTACACGAAGGATCCCATCGTAGATCTCTCAATGCAAAAAGTAAGAATTGTTTTTGAATAGATTCTAGCTTATCTATATGAATTTGATAACGCGGATTCCATATAATCGAGCCGTATTCTAATATTGGTCTAACTAATGTAGTAAAAAGGGTCTTAGTAATATAAGGGTCGCTAAATTCTTTTGACCACCTTTTCACGAAGGCTAAAACACCTCTGGCCTTATTGGCAGTAGCCTCGATATGAGGATTGAAACTAAGTTTACAGTTCATCATCACACCCAAGTCAACAAAAACATTAACGTGTTCAAGAGTATAATTGTTTATCGAATAAGAAGCTGGTTGAAGAGTTCCGCGAGAGAAACACATGAATTTACATTTTGCCAGATTAAGCGGCATATAGTTAACGTTGCACCAAGTAACTAAGTGGTCTAAGTCCGTTTGAAGCAAAGAACGTTCCTCCGTCAACGCATATGACTTAAATAGTTTCACATCGTCAGCATATAACAAGATTTTAGAGTATTTAATTGTTGTACACATGTCGTTTATGAATAGCAAAAACAGAACCGGGCCAAGGTGACTGCCCTGAGGGACACCAGAAGAGACATCAATGGCATTTGAATACGTATTTTTTAAAATTACACGTTGTGTTCTACCACAAAGATAGGAGGAGATCCAACGAGTAAAACCAGGTTGAAAGCCTATGAGATCAAGTTTATGTATGAGTAAAGCGTGGCAAACTTTGTCAAATGCTTTACTAAAGTCGGTGTATATAACGTCAGTGCTTAAATTATTTCTAAACCCATTCGAGACGTAGGTAGTGAATTCGAGTAAATTAGTTATGGTTGATTTGCCTTTACAAAATCCATGTTGAGAACTTGCAATCAGTGTTGGGATCGAAAATGTTAGATAATTGGTAATGATGGCTTCGAATAACTTGGGAATGGCGGAGAGCTTTGCTATTCCACGATAATTTTCTACGCAGGACCTGCTCCCACTTTTATAAAGAGGTATAAGAAAAGATTCTTTCCATGAAGTTGGGAAAATCCCACACTGTAAAGACAGATTAAACAACTGTGTTAAGGGCTGGTAGATGTATTCAGCACACTTTTTAAGAAAGCATGTCGGGATTAAGTCGGGGCCATATTTGAAAGACTCCTTTAAGGCCTTTAGGTGTAATAAAACATCTTCTGGGTTTAAATGAGGAACATGGATTGAGTTAATGGAGTGTGGTAAATAAGGGTATCCGTTAGATGATAAATTTATTCCAGAAGAATAATTGGACTTGAAGAATTGAGCAAAGAAGTTGGCAATCTCTAGGTCGTCACTAGAGATTTTATCTTTAAATTTCATAGATGAAGGAAACCCTTTTACCCTGCGTTTAGCGTTTACGAAACCATAAAATGTCTTCGGATTGCAAATAATGTTCTTTTTAATTTTACATAAGTAAGCATTGTAACACTTTTTATTCAATTCAAAATATTTATGGCGCAAAACAGAGTATTGTACATAATCAGAGTGTAAACCAGTTTTTACTTCGACTATGACTACGGGCCTATGTATGTATGTGTCTACGAATGTTTTTTCTAGCGATTTTTTGTGAACAGGATTAACTATCAAAAATCAGAGCTGTTAATTTTGATTAGTAATTAGTAAAAGATTGATTAGAAGGTTTTTTTTTAATTAGTAACGATTATTTTATTGCTTAAAAGCAATTACTAATTGATTACGATTAGAAAAAAAAAAAAAAAAAAAAAATAAAATAAAAAAAATCAAAAAAAAATTTAAAAATCAAGAAAAAATCAAAAATAATCAAAAGTAATCAACAACGGTTTTTTTTGATTATTTTTGATTTTTTTGATTTTTTCTAGGTTTAATGGTTATATTGGTTGGAGTGATGATAACACTAGTTTACAAATAACTAATTTGAAAAAATACCAAGGTATTCATGTATATGGGTGAATTGGCACTGATATGCCAAGCACAAAACATATTTTTTAAATTTTTTGTATGGGTAGGTTTTCCAGATATCGGTAATTTTGTGTGTTTTCAGGTATCACTTTATTCAAGCGATGTAGCTGAGCGATACCTCGTTCGAAAGGAAATTAAAATACGCTTCTAACGACGTATAAAATGTAAGGGTGGGTCAAACCATCGCTGAGCAATAGATGGCCAAAGTCGAAATATTGTCGAATTTTTACGATTTTTGAAAAAAAAAAAATTGATTTTAAAAATGTTTTTTTCACGCGAAGTTGTGAAAATCAGAACTGTTTATTTTTTTCGAAAATTAGTGTGTATAATTCCAAACACTTTAAGCGTAATATTACCAAGATCTAGGAAAAACTGTTTTTTTGGCGATTTTTTTGTAACTTTCAACATCTCTACTTTTAATAGAATTGTAAAAGGTCGATGTCTGAGTATTGTCGATATTCAAAAAAATATTCATAGTATTAGTCATTACTAAGCCAATAAAGTCCAAATCAACCGTTTTTAGAATTTTTGTCGGTCTGTCTGTAAACTAGTGTAATTTGTCCTTTTATATGTAAAGGGCTAGTGTCGGACATTTCTCGTTTGATACCCTACGGGTACGAACGCAATTTACCATATTGTTGTTTTTGTCCTTATCTTTTTTCTTTATTTATTTAAACAGAATAGTTTTAACATCAAATTGTTGTATTTTTTTTTGTCCGTACGTACATGGTATACAGAAAGATTTCGTCTTATTGAAAAATAGTACAATCATTTGGTAATTTTACCTGGAAAGTCCTTCAGGAAGTTTCGAAAGTTGGTGATTTTATAGATTTCGATCTTCTCTTTGCGAATTTCAACTTTGCGGTATGTATATTTGCCGCTCCCGATGCTAAATTGGAAAAGTGGCGTCTAAGGGCGGATTTCTCAACTAACCGTCAACTTAACGCTCATTTTAAATTTTATCGGGCAGTTCATCTTCCTGTTAAATAAAGGGCAAACGAACTGGCTGTTAAACTGACAGTTAATTGACAGTGAACTTTGACGTTAACAGGCAGTCGAGAAATCCGCCCTAAAAGTAGTTTTTTTACAATATCTCGTTACCCATTACATTTATTGAAAAAAATTCTTTTGCAGTTTGTTTGTTGCTAATTTTCCAATCGAAAATGTTCTACAAGTTTTTCTTGTAAAGGTGATAGTTTTCTAGGTCGAGACGGTTTTCTCTGCCCATATTAACAAAATATATACGAATAAGCAAAATTTTGAAGTTGATTAAAAAAAAAATAAAAAAAAAAATAAAAAAAAATAAAAAAAATTAAAAAAATCCAAAAAAAATCAAAAATTCAAAAGTAATCAAAAATAATCAAAAGTAATGATTACTTTTGATTACTTTTGATTAATTTTGATTTTTTTATTTTTTTTTATTTTTTCCAGTACTGTTGTAGAAAAATATGTACATACATAAATATTCACTTGCACAAACATACAAATGTATAGGTGAAGCAAGAAGTTCTTTTATATAAATGCATGTATTCATGCACATAAATATCCCTGGAGGAAAAATCTCGAGATCTTTCGTACTAGTTCTCATTAAGTGGTCGAACTACAACCTAAACAGAAGACTGGCGCTTTTGCACATTCAGTCTATTATTTTTAAAAAGGTATATGTAATATTGAATGATAATGATGATAAAATATTAATATGAAAAATATGGAATGTAGCGGTGTAATTTACAACTTGTTAATAGTACTGTACGATAGTAAATCAAATGTAAAATGCCCATAAATGACTACGTCGCCCATTGTGGACGAAATTTATTAATCCGGGACATGTCTCTATGGATAATAACCGCTTAATTTTTGATCAATTGATCATTACAAGTCTCTTTTGGACGTAGTTGGTATGCCTATGTTTTAATTTGTGTAGCATACTTAGGCTACGCTCACACTGCAACCGACTTTTTCATCCGGTCTCATCAGAGAAATTCGAACGCGTTCTATTTTATCGGGCGGCCAAAGTTGGTTTACATTCGGGTGAAATCGAGGAGCTCATTTAAAACACATGTGTGTGGATGTGTGATTGTTGCCGGACGGCCGAAGTAGGTTGCAGTGTGAGCCTAGCCTTATAAGTGTGTTTCTTTCGACACATACGAGTTACTAATTTTAATAAGTATCACTTTAAAGTTATATATCATATATAATTAGAAAAAGCGACCAATTATATAATTAGAAAAAACGACCAATTATCAATAAATTGATATAACAACTTTTTGACTTGTTTTTGGTGTAAAAATATAGTTGAAAGTAGAATCCCTTGAAGAATATATTTATTGTTTTTATGAAAGTCTGATATAGAAATGCAAACAGTTCGGCAGCTAAAATTTCCGTTTTTCATGAATGAAGCATACTATCTACATATATGCCAAATTTGGTACAAATCTCCTAATACTCCTAATCGGTTCAAGAAAGAGTAGTGAACATACAAATATATTAGAATATCTCGTTTAAAGTTACAATAATTATTTTTCCTTATCTAAACTATTATTAGAAATGGATTATATTTACATGAGAGATTTCCTTCGTGCAATGCTTTACCTAAAAGTAGATGTAAATATGTTTCAAATGAGCTATTAAAACTAAATAACATTAAGTCGATTGTACTAAATCTACTAAATAGCCACCAAATCATTACTTCTTCACTGGTGGAAGATAACCGTTAGCTGGCGGCAAATAATCGCTGACTGGTGGCAGATAGCCAGCACCACCAGCGGCGCCACGCTGACCACTCGAATGGTCAGCTCCATCACCACCCAACTCACCGATCACGTTAAGAGATTGAACAGTTTCGACTGCATTATCACTATTGGATCCAGAATGGCCACCACCATAACTAGTGCTGACACCGTGTCCACCACCACCACCACCACCGCCATGTGAGTGACCACCTAGCTCGTGAATGACTTTGATAGTGTGAACGTCATTTCCACCATGAGCACCGCCGCTATGGTCGTGGCCAGCATAACCATCTCCATGACCGCCGTTAGCGCTGCTGTGTTCATGAATGATTTTAATCGTTTTAACTTCACCACCGTTATTTGCGCTGCCGGAACCAACGTCGTAACTGTATCCACCACCAACGGATCCATTGTCATATCCGCCATCGGCATGGGCGTCGTTAGCGTGTTCGTGAATTACTTTAATGGTTTTCACCACATCGCCCCCAGTAGAGCCTCCATAAGATCCACCATCACCACCTCCGGAGCCATGACTGTAGCCGCCATTGCTCGCAGCATGTTCATGTATAACTTTGATAATCTTTACATCACCGCTGCCGCCACCGCCATACCCGCCATGTCCGCCGTTTCCTCCATGGTAACCACTAGATGCACCCTCATTGTTGTGTATTACTTTGATTACTTTAACTTCACCTCCGCCGTGCCCACTGAATCCTCCGTGCGCACCATGCGCACTGCCATGCCCACTTTGGGTTTCTTGAAGTATTTGATATGTCTGCGATTGCCCACTGCCACCTGACGGACCATATCCACTATGGCCACCATGTCCGCCACTGTATCCACCTCCACCGCCAGCGCCTCCTAAAAGACCCGCGGAACACGACGCCACCAATGTGGCAAGTATACATATACACGCAAAGACCTGTCGACAAAGAAATGAGTATTCAAATTTGTTTGATGAGCCACTATTCGAGATAAAGCTACCTTCATTTAGTATTTTCTTCGTTAAAAGTCAAATGAAAACACCGAGATGATGTGTTGTTAATAAAAATCGAAATGCGAACTGATGCTGCTAGAGCTAAGAAGCACTAATTTATACTAAAAACCAAAGACTCAGGGCATAAACTTGGTGAACTTTACATAGTCGAATCATTTAAAAATATGTAAATGAAGTTGTTGTGGTTTATAATTATTGCTTTTTTTTTTTTTTCTTTTGTAAAATGCGTGACCCCAGCTACGACTGCCGAAACAGCGCACGCGCCAACGCAATTTCACATCATTTCGATTAACCGTTGCAGCTACACGAAGCATAGAGCGAGAAGACTGCATAAAAGTCATTATCACATTTACCCAATATCAATATCTAAAAAGTCGTTGTGTCCGGTACGTTTTTATAGATATGCTTTGTTGTTTGCCAATTTGATTCGCTGTATATCTCATATTGCCCTAAAGGCACATGTATTTATAACAGCAATGTTGCAAGAGCATGTTCAAATATACGAGCTCGTTGTGATCTCTTCCAGCTATCGGTTAATTTTAAATAGATAGGCGTTTTGAAATCAATATTTCTCGCTCTTTGAAGGAATCAGTCAATCAGTGACTGTTAAATTAATAATTAGATATTTTGAAGCTTTGCGAAAAGTTGGCAGTTAAGTTAGCCCTAATACATATATCTAGCGCTAACCTAAAAGCTTTTGTCGTCTAATTCAAGCTGGCTGAAACAAAACAATTTTTAACTATTCAGGTTTTTATTTTTCTTATGGAGTTGATAGAGTCTAATAGTATATTTATACTGCACCAAATTTGGCGAATTTGAATGAGTCATTTCGAACCCGTTTACACTGGCAAATTTGCATTTGGCTTCACCTTTCCTGCAAGAATCTTCTACCAGAACACAAAGCCACCGAAAGAAAATGCACCACCGTGATGTTTTAAACACCTGTAGGGTAATAATAAATGAAGAGGCAAGAAGGTTCCTGTCTTTCCTTGGTAGAATTGGTCCATTTTCTTGTGGGAGAGCATTCATACATAGTAGTAGATAGGTATAAAATAAATATAATGTGATTGGGTAAAATACCTTTCGTCGAATGTCCGTACTAACATCTCTTTCGTAAGCTTTAAAATTTTCAAATGGGTGGCAACTAAAAAAACTTCCAAGCGGCAATACTTAAATAAGGAAGCATATTACTTATAATCAGAGTTATAGGGTCTATACACAGTGCGTCTGACTCGCGAGTCATCTGTGTACGTGTTGACTCGCCGTCATTCTACAAAATATCAACTTCATTTTGATTTTCTTGAGTCATGCCAGACATGACGGTGTAACTACTACATACAAATAAATAAAATGGGATATAGGCAACCCTATCTGCCTATATTGGCATGTATCTATACATTCTTTAAAATAGGAAATAGTTGCCAACCCTATAAAAACTCTCCTAGTAGTGGAAAATTCTAAAAAAAAAAACTCCTCAACTTTGGATTTTTCTCGACTTTTGTCCACGAATAACTTCTTTAGCAAAAATGGGATCGATGGGGACTTTTGCAGTTTTCTTCCTGGGGGCGAACCTAACCTCCTGACAAAAAAATTGGCTCTGTGGGATCTTTTTTATGCAAGACAAACTAAATTTAGCTCGAGAACTATAGGCTTTACAAGAAAAACTTTCTACGCATACTAAAGTTTTCGAGAAAAATTCTGAAAGTTTCAGAGCTAATTTTACAATCGCGATATCTCAGAACGGGGTAATCTTAGAGAAAAAATGCCCTAACCATATATCTGTGGTCATAAGCAATAACAGCCTAAGTCGACTTAAGAAATTAGACCAGTTGAATTTTTCAAGACTTTCATTGGTCTTTTTTTACTTTCTTTACAAGCAATTAAATCCAATACGGTTGCCTTCGTTATAAAACAGTTTTGTTACAAAAATTCACCAGCAAAAATTTCAACTCGTCTAATTTCTTAAGTCGACTTAGGTTGTTATTGCTTATGACCACAGATATGTAGAGAATTTCTAGGTCTACAACTTGGTCTCAGGTAATTTTTGAAAAAAACTTGCCGTTTTCGATAAAAATCCAACAAACGAGGAAACGGGATCGATGGAGACTCTTGAAGTATTCTTTCTGGCTCTGTGGGAATTATTGTTATTTCAAATGTTTATTTTGACCGGGCTAATATGTTTTCCGAAGTTCTACCAAAAGAGCCAAATCGTTTCCGAAATAATAGGGGATATGCCAAAAAATAAATTTAATGAGATCACGTGGCTAAACTTGTTTTTATAGAATAACGACGTAATCAACACCTTTCCCGGAGAAGATCAGCGTATTTATTTGAGAAATGACCTATATAAAATTTTGTTTTTAATAACGCGCTATTATCAAATTTTGATTCGAAAACGCTCCATCTCACCTGAAACTGTATTTCATTTCCATTCAGACATGGTGTTTCCGAAGTGTCTTAAAAACTTGTCGGTATAACAATTCCATTAATCAAATGAATATAAGCTAATTTGGATTACTAATATCTTGCATACGTTTATTGGATTCACTTAAGTACATACAAATCACTGCATAAATGTACAGATTTTTGACAGTTTGGACTAGAATGATATATTATGCTTTTTAGCACTCATATAATCAAAATTATTTATTAGATAATGTGAATATGTTTTTAAACATATAACTTTTTATAACTTTAGGTCTCTAACTCTTATATGCGGATGCGAAATTCTCGGTTTATTAGCTTAAACTGGAAAAAATATATGGATATAGAGGTACAAAGTCCAGTTGTGCCATGACAACTAAACTGTAATTGTGTTTTTTTGAGTGGTTTATTTTACTTTGCATATGTTTTGCTCTCCTGTAACTATTCATAAAATATTTTACAAAGTGACATTGTAATTTAGTTCAGGCTTTATTTGGATATGGTTTTTTTTCTTCTTTAAATAAGCTATGTATCTTAATAGTAGAGTTGCTATTTAACTTACGAGTAGTAGCTTTATTGCAACCATTTTTTACTAACTTCTTATTTAAATACTTAATCTAAATTGATTATAATTAAATACTGGTTTGAAACAAACTGTGTATTGTAAACTTAATTAATTAACAAACATTTAAACAATCACTCTCCTCTCTTCCCAATTTGCTGTTTGGCAGAACGGTGAATTCTGAGGCACACTTTGAGTTGGTGCTTTATCATTTCGGGTATCCATTCTTTGGATTAATCGTCTAATGTAATGTGTGGATTTGTGTAAGTGAAACCTAAGAATGGTTTCTGGTCCATTGATTGTAGAATGTCCCTTTCGATAGGCGTTAGGCGAACACGTTCTTTGGTGAAAACACGATCGAAATATTGAGTATCCAAAGGATGTTTCTAAAGAAATTTATAAATGACGAACAAATTGTAAATAATTGCATAATTTAGTCATGATTCGATACTAACCACAAGTGGTTTGAATGGCGGCGGTAGCTCTCTTTTCTCCAGCAAATTCCAATCTATCGGTCTGAAGAATAAATGGTCACTGATATCGCCCGCAGGACTGTACTGTGAGCCTATACGTTTTGTGTAATCTTTTTCCAGTAGCTGCAAATATTTTTAAGTAAAATATTGTTAATAATTCCAATGGACGGCGTATTTAAAAATATAAAACTTACTCCTCTCAAAATGCCCGTTGCTTCTGCTGATATATAGACAGGGAACCAGGGAATCTCATTACAAATCGACCAAAATAGTTCATCTTCATCACAGCCGCTAAAAGGTGACTGACCAATTAACATTTCGTAGAGTAGAACGCCAAACGACCACCAATCGACATTTTGATTGTATTTTTCACCCTAAATATCATAACATAAATTACTTATAAAATATTACCTATGTACCTATGCATGGAAAAATATTTGCTTCTTTGAGTTTACCTTTATGATTTCGGGCGCCATATAATCTGGCGTTCCACAAAAGCTATCCGCGGTCTTATCGAGGTAGATTTGTAATTTGCACATGCCAAAATCTGCAATCCGAACATGACCCTCATAGTCGAGCAGTACATTGTCCAACTTTAGATCCCTATAGGAACAAAGAGATTTTTGACATTCTAGTTCAATAATATTAATAAGTATGACAGCAACTTTTTATACCTATAAATTATTCCCTTTTTGTGCAGGAACTTCAGTCCGGATATGATTTCGGCACCATAGAATCGAGCACGCTCTTCCGGGAAACGTCCACTTTCCTGTATATGGAACATCAAATCCCCACCATTGAGATATTCCATGACGAAGAATAAATGGCTCTGTAAAAATTAAAAAATATACGGTTTTTTAACGGTAAGAACGACTGATGTAATTAGCATGATATCTGTAGCAGTTTAAAGGGGGTAGTAGCAGTAAAAAATATCATTTCTCAAAATCTGACCCTAGTTTTGAAAGAAAACTTAAAAAATGGGTGCGAAAATATTGCACCCAGCGTTCAAAGTTAGTCCTACTTTCTATAGAAATACGAATATAGTCCTAATATTTTTTCTCTAAGAGTACTCAGTTCAGAGATATCGTGATTGTAAAATTAGCTCTGGAAATTGTATGAAAATATATGCCACGATGGACTTTTCAGGATTATTCTCGATGCGTAGACAAATTTTATTTTACCGTTTATTTGTCACGAAGTTTCCCATCGATAATGAAAATAGTTTTTTTGTATAGCCCATAGTTCCTGAGCTAGATCCACATTTTCTCCATGCATAATATCAAAAGCTAATAGTCTGGCAAATTTAGTGATCCTTTTTTTAATTTGACTCGACAAACTATTCCAAGTTAAATTAATATTTGAGTTTCACGAGCCCTAATATTTATTTTAAATGGTGCTTCAGCTTCATAACCCCTTAGATTAAAGCAAATCTCAAAGCACTCCTCTGAAGAGCATCTGCCTGCTTGTTGGATAAAAATGTGTCTCTTTCTGTGATGCATCGCTTCAGCATAATACAAAATAGTTTATCATATCTCTAATTTGTTGGTATAAACTGCGATACTACAAATGAATCGCGGCGAATTGTATAGCGACAAAAGTCATTACGCCATCATTAAAACGAGTATGAATGTGAACGTGCGAGAAGCGAAATGATTGATGCCCCGGTTATAGACCTACGCAATCGATGCCGACATTCACTTTAATCAAATGCCCTGATGAACATTTACAAAAAAAAAAAAAACTTGGCCATCGGTCAGTCTGTCTATGACAAAATGTTCATCTGAATTCACTTCACTGATTCGATGGTCAAAGAATGGGCTAAATTTAACGTTTCACCTTTCCTCAAACATTTAATTGAGTTATTTGGGGTTTGGTTATTTTAGCATATGGCCGGGAGAGGGCGTGAGCTGTGGGAGGCGTGTTACATGTCGGCAGGTGTACAATGAATATTTTGTGATTATTTCACCAAATCGGCGATGTAAAACAATGAAATTACAACTACATCAGGGTTAATGGGTATTCGTACAATGACAAATACTTACATAGTTGCATTCATATCTAAACGAAAACAATTTGTAAACATTTGTATAAATCTAAATATTACTTCAATGACTAAAAGAAACAATTTTGTACCACAGAACATCCACCAGCCTTTAATATAAATCCAACCGCACTTAGTCGGAACTTACTTCAGTTTGCTATCAATTGTTTAAAAGAATCAATGCAAGTTTAGGAAATTATTACGTGAAAGTAACCAAAACTCGTTGCCAATTAAACAACTTTAAATATAAACTGTATTTGTTATAAGTAATTCTGTTGAAGACAGAAGCAATTAAATTTGTAATTTAAAGAGAAATAACAATTAAAACTGTCAATACAATTACAATAGAAACCCCCAAAACAATTAACAAATTGATGGCATATAAATAAAAATAAAATATTTAAAGCCATTTCCTTCTTCAATAAATTGACGCCCGAAATAAATGTTTATAAATATTTCTCAATTTGATTATTTCCTATTTACCTCAGTTTGAAATGTGCAAAACAGATGACACAGATACGGATGTTTGGTGCCCAATGCCAATACTTTTCGTTCAATTAAGGTTGAATCGACGTCGTCATCCTCAAGAACGACATCTTTCTTCAAGCATTTGACAGCGTAGTAATAGGTGGTGTCACGTAGCTCAGCTAGCAGCACCTGAAATTGTAAGTATTTACATATGTATTTGAGGTATCAAATATTTTCAAAAAGTATTAAGCGCAAGTCGCACATTCAATTGTAAACAGGTATAATTAAAAAGTTAAATTTTTTTTTTGAAAACACAATCAAAATTTAATTTTTTTAATCCGGTATGAGAATTAAATTCAAAATTCATGGACGGTTTTTTTCGTACATTTAATAATTTTACGTTTTAGAGCAACATCTCATCAGTCGGTTTTTTTGGTTTATCATAAAATCCCGAAAAACGAAATTTTTGATTTGTATCTTTTAACAACAGAGCGTGCGAAATGTTTTCTTAAGGCTGATTTACGCGTGAAAGGTATGGAACTGCTTGGAAGTTCCGTTTAAAAAAATTTTAAATATCCTGTTTAGATTTTATCATTTAATGAAAAAATAGTATTAATTGTTGGCAATTTAAAAATTACTTGAAAATTATTTTATATTTTAAATTGAATAGAAAAACTTCGATCACGTTACTTGATAAAGAAAAACTGATCATTTAAACTGAAAAGCAAATAGCAATTCGATGGTTGAGAGCAGTCAAGCGTCAAACAATCAAATAGGAAATCGACTCGTGTAGATCAGTCTTCTGGTTGTTAATCCAATCAATATTTTACGGGCTATATTGTATGGAAATATCCTTTTACAAAGCTTTATATACCAGTTTTCATTGTGGGTTAATGTTTTGGAATAACTTTTCCTTTTTTTTTCAAAAAATCAAACAACCGGTCATTAAGGAAAGGCTGGGAGTAAAAAAACAGAAGAAAAACTTACAAAATGTTAGTTAAAAGTTGTAAATAAAAAAATTGTTCAGTAAAAGGTGGCCAAATTGTTTTTTCCATTAAATAGAGAGTAATATCATGTATCCTGTAGCAAGGATATATTTCCCTTATCCAACATTTATTGGACACATTTCTTTTACCCCCTTTTATTAAACATTTTATAAGTTTTCCTTTTACTTGAATGAAAAATACGTTTCCTTTTAGCTCCCAGCATTTCAAATAGTTTTTGGGCAATTTAAAGGTTGTGGAATTCTTCAATTTTTATTTTATTTCAATAACAGATTTTTAAGCTCTTTTATGCTTACTTGACACAACACAATATGATCTGAAAACCAACCCTAATAGCACTGAACAATAGCGAAAAAAACGCAGAGGCTTCTTATCGGGTTTTAAAGCTTTTCGGTGTGCTGAGTCCGAATCTGAAGTCAGATTTTACGGGTCGCCCTAGGTTTTCTCTTCACAGCGTAGTTTGCTCAGAAATCGGTAGTAGTAAAAAAAATTGTATTTATATTTTTAAATTAATTTTTTCCTAAAAATTGACCATACCGCAATTTTTTCTCTATGGGACATCTGTTTGCCGCCAAATATAAAAATCTAAATTAATTTATGGTTCCTTGCCCCAGAAAATTTGATAAATTACTAAACAATTTTTTTTTTACAACCAGAGATCTGTTTACAAACCACCCACTAGAGAGCAAGTCCATGGTGACCAAAAAAATCTGATTTCCGATTCAGCACACCCAAAAGCTTCAGAGACCGTTGAGAAACCCGGTGGGATTTTCAAAAACTTAAATTTTGTTGTACTGTGTAATCAAAGGCGATCACGTTTTTTTTTACTAGCTATAGCAAGTATTCATAATTGAGGCTTGCTGTTAAATTTAGTGTATATATTTCCAAGAAAAAGTAGTTACCTTGCCGAAGCTGCCTTTACCCAAAACAGCCAAGAAATGAAAGTCGTCCACTGAATAGTTTTTGAAACGTGGAATGACCGTAGCTGGCGCTGTAAAGCGTCCCGACTTTTGGAATTGGGAATAGGTGTATGAAGTCTCTGTAAGTAAAATGTGAGACTCACAGAATTTATTGAGAAACATAATTGAAACGAGATGCAGCTCAAAAAAATTTTGTCTTGATGGGGAAAGCTAAATATTTTGAGCTGAGTCTCTTTTGAAAACAAAGTGCTGTGTATGTAAATGATTATTATTATAATTATGATTTATTAACATAATTAAATAGATTAAGTTAAACAGACTATTGAGCACTAGCTGCCAGGATCAAAATGATTATAACGTGAAATATTAAACGAGTTTTAGCTGAGGTCTCATAACTTAACCATACCTACTTCTAATAATAAATCTACCTAAGGCCCGGTTTTTTAGTGCAAGTTTAAACCACAGACAAAGTCGACTGGAGTTTATTTCATACAAGTTTAAACTTCAATGCGAGTTTAAACTTGCATTAAAAAACCGGGCCTAAGCCATACATCTTTGAGTTTCCATAAATACTTTCGATGGTGTGTCTGGATTGCGAACCTAAGATTATAGAGATTTTACAATAATTTCAACTTTAATTTTTTTTATAAGTGAAAATGATCAGTTTGATCACTACCATCGCATTGACTCTTAGTAGGTAAATGGAGGAGTAAAAAGTGTGAGGGTAAGTATCATTCTGAAACAAGCTACAAATAAGTTTAAGAAGTTTGGATACCCCAAATGTGGGAGCAGTGAACCTATTAAGCAAAAATAATTAACAATAATAATAAAATACTTACATATAACGTCATAAATAAATACAAAAGCAACTAATAGTTATAGTGAAATATATATTTTATACAGCATACCATCATAATCGTCATTTGCTTCAATTTTATATGCAGGATTTGAACTCGGCGGTGTGCTTGGCGATTCTCGAGCTTCGCGTGCGCCTAAATTTTAAAATCATACACAAATTTATTTTTAAATCTGATCTACTGTCAACAAACGGACACCTAACAAATGCCAAACATATTTAGTTTTCACCAGTAAATATAAACGATTTGTACAAACATTTTAATACATAAATATATGCAAATGTACAGAGCTGGGCATTATTCTATAAAGCGAAAATCAAATTGATTTCCAAAAAAGAAAATGCTCTCGCAATATAAAACATGATACAAAATTTAAACAAATTATTAAGAATATCGTGTGATTTTTATTCATAATTATTTAATTGTCAGTTAGGGACAGACAAGCTCCTATAAGCATCCGGTTTATGTAACTTTTTAACGAAATTCGTTATTGTCGTTAACATCGATTTTGACAAACTTCGTCCAAAAACTGTGTCAAAGTTAACGAACTTCATTAAAAAGTTACAGAAACCACGTACTGAACCCTTTAATTTCCTTCTAAATATTTTAATTTTGTCATAAAGCAGTGTCTACGTTTTCAATGACGCCAGAATTTTTAAAGCTGATGATATGAAGACATCAAGACAATGCTATTTTGTATAGCCATCCAATTAACAATGTGCATTACCAGATTTTTTAAATTGACCAAAAAATATTTTACATGAAGGCATTACAAGTAGACATTTTTGTCAGTGTCACGCTGCCAATCAGTTAGGACAGATTCTTTCTTTTTTTTTTTTTAAAACATTGATTGTAAATTATTTGAATAACCTTAGAGAACAACTACATATATTTTAGTTGTGAGATATTTCGTGGTAATGTGACGCTGTTCAATTAATAGCCCAGTACCTGGGTGTACGAACTTGCTCGGTGCTATTGATTTAGCGCTAACTTTACCTACCCAAAAAGATCCCAAAATGACCCTAAAATAATCCCAAAACGACCCCAAAAGACACTTACATGTTCCCAAAAAGATCCGAAATTAAAACCAAAACGACCAAAAATGTACCCAAAATGATCCCAAAATGACCCTAAAATAATCTCAAAATAGGCCGAAAGCGACCGCAAAAAGACCCTCAAATGTTCCCAAAATGATCCAAAATTAAACCCAAAATGATCTCAAAATGATCCGAAAATGTCTCCAAAATTATACGAAAATCACTCCAAAATTGTCCCAAATTAATCGAAAATTTAACCCAAAATGATTTCAAAATAGCCCCAAAATTATCCCAAAGTGACCCGTGAATGATCCCAAAATGATTGTAAATAAAATAATCCAAATATGATCCCAAAAATATACAATACAAATGGTACCCTTTGGCGGCAACACTACTTGAAAATATTTTAGTTGATATGTCGCCGAAATTACCTTTCATTTGATACCCATATTCGCATATCTTGCTCCATTATTTAAAAAAATTGAGATAGCTGGTGATTCCTATTTCATGACTAGTAGATGACTGGTATGTTCTGGTCGAAATATGAAAATTGACATTGTAGGACATCTACACGTAAAAAGTGCCAGTTGCTTATATGGAAGTGGTTGACTAGTTGGGCTTGGTAGACTAGTTGCTTTGATTGCAGGTCCAAAATAGTTTTTTCTCAAAAACTACACATCGATTGCTGATTGAAAGATAAATCTCAAAGTATGTTTTTTAAAACGCCTTATCTCGGAACTTGATTCTATTTCATATTTTTGTCAATAATGCACAATTCAAAGTTTCGGTTCAAGGACGGCTTATCTCCAAATGAGTTTCCAAAACGAAAAAATTCAATACGCTTTCAGTTGATATGGGGCATTTTTTAATAAAATTCTGAGATAAGGTTTTTTGAAAAATATTTTAAAATAGGGTGATCTTCCACGAAGCAGGCTTGTTATTAATATTGTAGAAATATTCCAATGAGTTTTTACAGCGACGGTTGAAATTTACGAAGTAAAACGAATAGTAACAAAAAAGCACAAATGGAGATATTTATGTAGTTTGCGAGTTTTAATGGATTGTCCTAGTTGTTTCTGTATTTTAGCGCCGCAACATTTAATTATGGAAAGCTAATTGAGTGTGTAATAAATAGTAGTGCAAAACAAGTATGAGTGTTTATTTTGGTATATGAAGACATGAGTTCAATGCATGTTTATATATACATTAGAGTGGTTCAAAATATTTTTTTTTTGGAAATTCTAAAACGCTTCCCAAAAATATTGTTCCTTGTGACAAAAAAGAGTTTAGAGATCGCGCTACTCGTTTTTATAAAAAATATTAGATGCTTGTAATATTTATTTTATTTTAATACGTTTAAGTACAGCGAAAATTTGGGTTTTTATCAGTAGCCTTCATTGGCGAATATTCCTGTAATTTAATAGCCACCTTGGATGGGTAGAATAGGTTTAACGCCTGAAATATGTTTCGCAATTGAAACTGGTGCAACTAAAACGCTTATACTGACCCCATCGCGAGCTGTTTTTTGGCTAAATTTCGCATTTAGAAGGTTTATGACATCGCTGATTATGAATCCGATGTTGGTTTTTTCAAATTAAAAATGGTGGGTCCAATATGGCGGTGATTTTTTTAAAAACTAATTGGATTGTTTTGAAATTTGGTACTCGGGGCTTCATGGAGCTGCTGATTACGAGTACGATATCAAATTACAAATACGAAATGATGATTCCAATATTGCGGTGCATTTTTTTTAAAGTAGTCGGACTTTATTGAATCCACCATTTTGATTTTTCAAAAGGTGATATCAGATTCGTGATCAGCAGCTATATGAGCATTCGAGTAGGCTTATTTTATCGCTTATTATGAATTCGATGTCATATTTTCAAAATCAAAATGGTGGATTCAATATGGCGATGCATTTTTTAAAAACTGATTGGATTGCTTTGAAACTTGGTACTCGGGGGTTCATGTACATAGTTCCTGGGGGTTCATGTACATATTTCCTGAGTGGTTGATAAAATATAGCGGTGCTTTTTTGAAAACTAATTGAATTTCATCGGATCCACCAACGTGAATTTTGTAAAAGTAATATCGGATTCGTCATCTGCAGCTATATGAACCCCCGAATACCAAGAATAAAAACAATCCAGTCAATTTTAGTTTAGAAAAAACTGAATTCGGATTCACAATTGGCGATACCATAAACCAGTTAGAGTCGAAGTCCAGCCAAAAAACAATGCGCAATGGGGTCAGTATAAGCGTTTTAGTTGCACCGAATTCAATTTCGAAACATATTTTTAGGCGTTAAAACTATTCTAGCCATCCAAGGTGGCTATTAAATTACAGGAATATTCGCCAATGAAAACAGAATAATAGCTGACAACAAACCAAATTTTTGCTTTACTTAAGCATATTAAAATAAAATCAAAATTGCAAGCATCTAATTTTGTTTATAAAAACGAATAGCGCGACCTCTAAACAACCTTTGTTTTTGTAATAAAAAATAGCAAAGTCTTTTTTTTGCCACAAGGAACAATATTTCAAGGAAGCGTTTTAGAATTTCCAAAAAGTCCATATTTGTGAACCACTCTAATATACATACATACATATATAGCAATTGGTAAATTTGTGCCAAGAATCTGAGCGTAATCGGGAAAAGACCAGCTAAATATAACACTATGGGTTGGTGCCATAAAATACCGATAAATAAGTACAATATTTGTAAATGTTTGGGACATGCAAATAAACCTGCAAATTAAGCTGACAGTACGTACTATTTATGTTCGTATATAATATATACGAACATCAGGGTTGGGCATTTTTGCACTACCACTAATTTTTTAGTAATAATTTCTTCAGTGATAGTTAAAATCAAAAACCACTATCACTAAATTTTTAGTAATAGTGGAGGCCGCCTTTATAATAATACCCTACCATTGCGAATTTTCCAACGAAACTTGGCATAAATATTCAGAAAGACTTCCTTTAACTCATTATAACAAAATTTTACCAAAAACCGGGTCCGAAAATAATAATAAATAAAATCAAAAATCACTATCACCAAATTTTTAGTGATAGTGGTTTTTCATTTTAATTATCACTGAAAAAATTATTACTAAAGAAATAGTGCTAGTGCAAAAATGCCCAACCCTGGTATATATATGATCTGCATTTTTTTATTGGAAGCTTTTGGACTGCATAAATACCTGACGTCCATGGCTTCAAGCCAATTGATTGAACACAATGGATCATCACTTAGCTAAAATTAGGCGTTTTCAATTATTTGGGACAAGTACATTCATATATGTATGTATACATAAACATGTTCTATGTATAAGCATTTAAAGGAAAAAATGGCGTAGTTCAAATTAATTGTTTAAATGCTTTGCGAATAATAGACAGAGAAAACAATTAAAATAAACAGATGAATCAACTTAAAAAAGTGATTCGCTTGCACCTACATTTACGGGTGCATAAACATGGTGCAAGTACACATGAACCAGTAGAGAGATGGAAACAGTATATAGATAATAATACTCTTATGATAAATGTACTAATTTCTTTCTTGAAAGTAATACGCCAAAAGGTAAGAATTTATGTCGGTGATGTTGATTGAAGATCGTGAAAAGATGAAGAAAATTGATAGACATTATTGTTGTAGTCAAAGGAAACTGCTTCATTACGCTCAGCAAGACGGCAAACTTTTGTTTGCATAATTTACTGAAATAGGTTTATAAGTATTTTGATAATTTTTTTTGGTCATTTATTTGGTAAAGACAATTCGAGCATCCTGAGCTAACTGCAACTTATAAATTTTCATGGGCGTTTTATTTTTAACGCGAAATTATTTTTCTGATTCAGTCTTTGCGCACTAAAAAGCAAACTTGTTTACATAAAAAATGCTATAGTTTTGTTATTTTAGTAATAATGTACTTAGTGGAAGCTGTTTACCGGGGCGTATGAGTGACTATTTGATCGATATGTCCGTGGCAAAGTTTCACAGTTAAGTCTGGTTTTCATGAGGTAAAATTTTGACAAATTCTATCGACTTTATAGAAATACGAAACCAAATCTAGACATGGAATTAAAGTGATCTTCGTTGGTAAAATAATGTATTTTCAATATTTTTTATGACCTTAGTGCTAGGTAAATTTAGCAGTCTTTTTTGTTTTGTTATAATTCACACATCTTTAGTTGTTCATTAATTTGTTAATTACGTGCAAATTAATTTTACGGAAGAAGTTTCCCTGCTTTTCAGTCCTTTATATACCAAGGCATAAACAGTAGGGCCTTTTATTTTGAGATGATTTCACCTGAAAGGTTTTTTTACCGTCCAAAATAAAAAATACAGAATTAGAAAAAAGCTGTACTTTTAAAACAAGAATAAATACAAATTTAATTCAAACATTTGTATGGTGTTACAATGAAATTGCTTATACGAGACACGCGTGTAAACAAAACTTTTATGGAAAAGTTACCGAAAAACGCCTTCCACAAACATTCACAGCACGTTCTACAATGGTACAAAGAATATAACGGTAGTCCACTTTTTCTTCTTGGTCCCCATTGCTCCCATTTGATATAAACTGTGTTTTGTCGCTGGCCTTAAAACGGAGCTACCATATTCTTAAAAATAGTCCCAAAAAAATGTTTTTCTGTAATTTTACTTGATACGAAGTGGAAAATAACTAAAATACTTGCCACATCGTATACAGGATGCAGACGTAAGTTGCAACGAGTCAACAATTTTTACATACAATCATACAACAATTGTTTATCGATAAAAAGCAATGATTCCAGATCTGTCGACCTAAAATCCGTTATGGACCAAGAGGGGAATTATACAGATTTAATAAGAATAATGGTAGTTAATTTCGATAAAGTTGAAAGATATTTATATATTTATTTTTATATATATTGATCTATTACGAAGTAGCTGAAAGGTCTCAATATCATGGTTTCATCCTGCGTCTTTTCTATCGTTCGTTAAGATGGAAATCAGGACCGAAAGTACATCCCTCTTGGAGTATCTATTAAAAAGTGCCTATTAATCAAAATAGTGATTGTCAATTAAACAACAAACAAAACCTTATAATTAGGGAACTAACAGACGCCTTTTAAACTTAAAACATTTTAACTTTGGCACATTACCGTATGGCAACTGTGAGCACCCCTGCTTAACTTCCTTCCTACTTTTTTTTATTATTAATTTCTCCCAATACTTGACACTTGGTAAATTGTCAAGATATTGCCAGCTGGCATTATTAACATGTCTGGAAATATGGGTCTGTGAGTACCCTAAATGTTTCCAAAATGATCAAAAAAATTTATTAGTCTGGCAATCTATTAGATAAATTGACAAATTTTGCCACTGACAACTAACACGGTTTATGTGAATGTGGAAATACCTTGATTTCGCTTTATCATGCGTTCTACCTATAGCCGCAAAAAAATTGACTTTTCCATAAAAAAGTTTTTTGACAAAATAGCTTGCCACTTAATCCTATGCACAGAGAAAACGGTACTATTTCGAGAACTATCGGTTTACAGAAAAAAAATAAAAATAAATCATTTTCTGATTTTAAACGCCACTTTTCTATTAAGGCGAAATCTTCCTGAATGTCGTATATCACGGTTGTCACTTTGGTCCATTTTTGACCAAATTGGTTCTCGTTCACTTTCCTCAGATTTGGTATTTTTTGAAAGGTAGTAACCATAAATGTCCATGTGTCAAAATATCTGTGTGTGATCGGGTTTAATTTTACAATGTCCCAATACCGACAGCAACAATTAGTGTTACTAGTTTATTGTCATCCTTAATCAAATTTGATAAAAGAAATTGCCCTTTTCAAAGTTTCTGTTCACAATTATGCAAATAAAAGTAAATAGAACAGGTATGTACATTAAGGCGCCTAACGCTCCATACAAAAAAATGGGCACCCTATTTCCATCGGAATTATAAACTTCAATGTATTCGAAGACCTTGGTCAAAATATTTCCAAAAAATATTAAACTTTACCGCGTTAAAAAACGCTAAAAATATCCTTTTTAAGGTATAAAAGGAGTATGAAAAAATATTTTTTAACAAAAAGCACCTGAGATGATGAAACAGCTGGAGTACAAAAGGTAAGCATAAAAAAGTTTGAAAATAGTATCAATGCAATCTAAATAATGAAATGTATGATGCTGTTTTTGGCCTATTTCGAGAGGTAGGTACTTGAAAAACTTTAATAACTCAGCCAATTATTGACGGATTTGGACAATATTAAAGTTTTCCACAAACATACCCCTCGAAATATGGCCAAAAACAGCATCATATATCTCATTATTTGGATTGCTTCATCATCTCAGGTGCTTTTTATTAAAAAATATTTTTCCATACTCCTTTTATGCATAAAAAAGGATATTTTTAGCGTTTTTTTTAACGCGGTTTAGCTCCAGTAAATCTTAATATTTTTCGAAATATTTTGGGAGAGTCCTTAGAAAAGAGTGAATTTTGAAATTGCAAATTTTTTTGGCGAGACGTCTTAAGGTACATACTTCGAAAACCCAATTTGATCCGCTTTTCTTCGTTTTGGTTTTTGTTTTTGAAAATCATAATATAAACAAACATACTTTCATATACGAAATAAATTTTGCGAATGTTTGGCATTTATTAGATAGAAATCGTTGTAAACAGTTTAAATAACGATGAAAGCGATTACCTCGCTTAACACAGGCCAAAGCTTCAACAATTAGCTTTTGGTTGACACCGCACAAATTGGCCATTAAATGCTCGCATTTTTTGTGACAATTCACATCACATTCTGCATCGAGTTGAATATTTCAAGAAGTAATTGTAGTTGAAAAGAGTAAAAGAGTATTTTAGGATTAAAATTGAAACACTATGCCTAAATTAATATGCAGTTACGAAACTTTTGATTCACACATGAGAATTTCAAATGTATTGACGCTTGGAGTTTAACACCTAGCGTTGAATAACTACTGAGTTATTAGTTTTTATGAAAAGCTTTAAAAATTCTTTAAACAAAAATGTGTATTTTTATCAGAATGCGTCAAAATCGGTTTCGCATCACTTCTTAGTTCTTATTGCTGAAACTTTTTATAATTAATTTCCAAATAAACGTTTTCTTTCGTTATAAAGAAATCTTAAAACTAGCATTTTTTGAAATAAGTATTTTGCTTAAAATAAAACTCAAGTTTTACTCTTTTAAGATCTTTTGGTACATACCATATCGTCGCCATGGTGTAGAGATAGTTTGTTCGGCCTGCTACACGGTAAAAGCAAGATAAAAAAGTTTTTTTAAACGCTCTTGGACAGTGGTTTGTACTTTTGCCACGGAAAGATTCTGCTTTGCAAGTGCCCTTCAGAGTTGGAAAAAACAGTAGGTCACGCCAATTAGTAGGAAAAAAAAACTCAAAAAGCAGAACACCACAACTTGGAAGAGAAGCTCGGCAAAAATCTCGTTACGGGTTATGATAGCCTGTTGATATATCGCCGCCATTAGCTTTTTTTATATCGCTAAAAACTTTTATATCGTTAAAAACTTTACTTACAGCTAACACCAAATAGTCTAAAAATTTCGAATGCAAACTTTATTACTTATTTCAAAAACCAATCAAGTGGGCCTTTAATTTGTGTTTTTTCTTATTAAATCGAGTATCGTTCTTACAAGATGGAACGCTTTTACATACCGCGAACCTCTTGCTACGTTGCAGGATCATTTAGCCGACTTTTAAATAAGGATATTAACCCTTTAGATCTTTCAGCATAGGTTCACACAGAATAATTTTATTCAACATGAACAGTGTTAAACTAACCAGAAAGATCCTGTTAAATGAGATATTGCATTAGATAATGAGGCATATAGTGTTGTTTTAAAAGGAAGACATGATCTTTCTTGTAAAATAACATGAGCGATAGTGTTGAAAAATAATAACATGAAAAAGTGTTGGTTTTACATGAAAATTTGTCTGTGTGTTATATGACGTCAAAGCTTAGCGATTATCAAAAATACTTGGAAACTTTTCCTAAGGTATAACCTACTCAAAATATAAGACGAAATACCACTGGATATGTATAAGGATTTAGCATATCCTCTGCTTTAAAGGTCTTTTATTTTGTATACGAACATTTTGGATACCCTGTATATCTGCTTGATGGAAACATGTGTTGCATAGAAAAATTTCTTGAAAACCATGTATGAAAGGAAACCCCATTTATGTTTCTTGCTAAAGAAAAGCAGAAAAAAATTCAAGAAAGCCTAACGTAAGAAAAATTTTCAAATAACGCCCTATCTCAGATGAAAATGTACATTTTTTCCTGAAATAGGGCGTTTTTGAAAAAAAAAATATTAAATTAGGGTGGTTTTCCACTCAGCCGCATAATGAATGACGCTTAAACGGTTTCTCAATTTCATAACTAAACTCCTAATATCTTAAAATAAAATAAAATACATACGTTTATTGCGTTTTTATAATTGAAAACTTTTGTTAGATTTCACATTGTTGTATAAAAGAAAACATGTATCAGCTCAGTAGAGATCTAAAATGATTACAAAGAAAAAAAAAATCGATTTTGCCACTAGAAAATGTTAAAATAAATTAAGAAACAGCAACCTTAACCTTGATTGAATCATTCGATTAGACAAAGCATCACGTGTATTTAAATTGTATAAAGCACGTCTAATTAAAAAAATAACCATGTCAATCGGTTAATCAACCTAGAAACTAATTTAAACATTTTTCGCATCTTACTCGGAATACTCATCCAAAATAATAAAAGGAAAAAAACTTGCATGTGAAGCCTACTTCCACATCGATATTGGTTTATCGTCTTTGAAACTAAATTTCCCTGAGTATCCGTCTAAAGTTATACTACCAAAATAGGCTCAATAATACAATATCTTAGCAATAGAATTTGATGAAAAAAAAACGCATTTACCAAATCCGGGAGTTGTGCGTCATTCATGTTCTACACCATCGAAAGTAGTCTCAATTCATTTTTAAAACTAATGTGAAATATGATATATTTTTGTCACTCTATATAGAGCTTCATAGTACAACTTACCAAGCATTTTTTTGGGACTAGAAGGCGCAGTGCCACCCTCGAAACCCGAATCATTGCTGCAGGTACTTAAACGTATTATTGCGGAATTCTCTTTGGAGACATTGCTACCGGTGGCCTCTGCATTGGCGTTGGCATTCAAGTCATCGTCATACTCCTCGGACGTAGTGCACTCTTCACTATCTTCCGTCTCTTCACTTCCCGAACCGCTTTCTTCACTATCACCGGTCTCATCTTCCGATTCGACAGGATACACAATCTTTTCGCGTTTCCATAATGGACGCGGTGTCGCGACAAGCGGATAGCGCGGCGCTTCTTCTTTCACATAACACTTGTTAGACGGATCGATTTTAATTTTCTTTTGTGGATCGAAACGCGCCTTTTCGGCTTGTTTCTCCTTTTTACGTTGTTGTTTCACTTTTTTCTTCATACTTGCACTTAAGTTTTGATAATCACAATCGTCCGTACTGGAGTAATCGTTTGAACTGTCTTCGTCATCGCTATTTTCTGCGGATGACGGTATAAAATCTTCTAGATCGGCGTCGACGTCTTGTAAACACTGTGCCAAATTCTGTACTGTGGCGAATTTTGATAAATTATTTGGCGCGTGTGCCTTTTCGTTTTGATTTTTCTCGCCGTCGTCGTTAGCATCTTCGTGACTTTTGTGGTGCACTTGCCATTCTTTGGCTACAACTATGTCTGAGGCGGCGGCTGTTGGGGATGGGGATGCTGGGGCTTTTGTGGATACGGCAACTGGCATTTTTGTAGTCGTTGTCGTTGCAGTCGTAATGCCATCGTCAGCTGTTGTTGCCACTTTAGATGCTGTTGTGGTTGGTGTAGTCGGTGCCGATATATTTACTTCGGTTGATGCAGCTGTTGCTTTTGCCGCTACTTTTGTTTTCGCCATTATCAAATTCGCTTCGTTATTTATCGTTTTGTTGGCAGATGTTGTTGTGGCTTTTGCTTTTGCGCCTTGTGGTGACATCACTTTTTGTTTAGATGGTGACGTCGTTGGTTTTGGGGGTGCCACCAAAATAAATCCGTCGGCATTGAGGGGTGTCACCGACTCGTTCTTTGGCGATGTTTTTGATTTGCCAACTGTTGTTGAGGCGGCAGCGTTTGATATAATTTTCGGCGGTGTCGTTTTTGTTGTTTTAGCAACATTTTTTGGTTTGGCACCTGTAATAGCGGTTCCGACATCGGTCTGTGTTGACGGTAGTGGCGTCTTGGACGAAATGGGCGGTGATTTGGCTTCATTGTTCTTTATGCGACTTGTAGTGTCTGATTTTATGTTCGTATCCGTTAGTTTCAGTGCTTCTATTTCCGGTTTTGTCTTTTCGTTTGCATTTGAATGGCTTGCACCGGTTAGTTGCGTTTCGGGTTTTTTCGTTTTCTTATCTGTTGTTATATTAACGGTTTTTGAGGTATCTGGCGTCTTCGGTGTGCTTGTTGTTGGTGTCGATGCTGTTGTGCTTGTGGTCGATGTTTGGCTAATAAATAATTTCGGGTTTTCTGTGTTGGCTTTGTTTTCGTTGTCTCTGTCCGTTGGTGTCGAACATTTATTCAGTTGTTTTTCAGGTGACTTGTCCGTTTGCCCAAGATTTATTTTGGTTGTGGCGCTAGTTACACTCGGCGTGCCTGCCGGAGTGCTTGTTTTTAGTGTTGTTGTTGCAGAATTTTTAATTTCTGGTTTTGTTTCGCCGAAAGGCTTTTGCGTTTCTCCAAGTGATTGCTTATCGTTCGCTTTTTGTTCTATTCTTGTTACATGTTCCAAGTGGTTACCGTCTGTCTTTTCTTTATTGCTTTTAGCTGATTCGATAGATTGTGATCTTCCAGACATACTCTTTTCAATGCCTTTTGCAATCTCTTCATCCGCTTTTTTCAATACTTCTTTCTTTTGTGCTTTCACTGAGGATTTGATTTCTTTGATGTTGCTCACATTTTCTACAGCTTGAGATTCCAAAAGCTCTTCCCGTTTATTCCACTGATTCTCAAGTTGTCCTTTTTTGCGATTTGTCATATAAACTGATTCGCGATTTCCGATTTGAGCCCAAAAATCCTCACCACTATCGGATTTTTCGATGGCGCTCTGTTTGATTTCCTGTATCTTTGATTTCGCAGGTAATTTATTTGCAATGGTGGGAGACTTAACTGTTTCAGGGCATATCTGCTGCTTTGGTTTTTGAGAAATAGGGGAACCGACTTTGGAGTTAGGTGTAATATTGGACTGTAATATTACAGACTCTTTATTTGGAGGCTTGCTCTTGGGGCTCTCACTTTTCACCTTTGGACTGAGAATGCTTTTTGAAGAATCATCTTGGGCAGAAGTTAATGATTTCGACTTTTCCAAAACCTTTTTGGGAACTTTAGTGATCACTTTTTTTGGGCCCGAAGCGGGTATAGCGGAGATTTCCGCCATGTTCGCATTTACTTCGGCTTCTAACTTGGGGTTCAAATCGATTTTTGGCACAGCAGCCTCAACTTTTGTGCTCGGAATATCCTTCAGAGACTCATTCGTTATTCCTGTTTCTGTCATAAGTGCTATATTTTCCCGCTCAAAGGTAAATATTTCTGCTGTGCTCACAAATGTTTTTGGGATTTTTGGTTTTGGGACATCTTTAGATTTCGGACTTGCTTGCATGAACCCTTCTGGTAAAGCTTTCTCTTTAGGTTTCGTAATTTTTTTAACGCTCTTCCTTTTGGGTAGCTTCAAGACCTCATGAATTTCATGGTGTTCTTCAACAGAATCAACGTTGAAAGTAAATTTTGGTGTCGGATACGATTCTTTGCCAGCGGGTGTCGTAGAGAGTTCTTCCCTTTCTTGCAACACCGGTAGAATGGGCGAATTTTCGACCTCGACTATCGCAGTAATTTTATGTCTGACTTTCTTTCCCTTTTTCGACTTACGTTGGCTTGTTGACTGGCGGTGACCCTCTTCGCCCGTACTATCTTGACTGTTCCGTCTTTCTAAATGAATGAGCTGAAATGTGCCTGAGGAAGACTTTTGCAATTGGTTGAGTATTTCCTGCTCTTGTTCTTGTATAAGCGATGCTCGTCGTCTTAGCGCACCAGCATTTAGGTCATCATCGATTTTATCCGACGATATGTCTCGACAAATGTCGTGGAAAGATGGGCACTGAGGTATGCTTAAAGCACGAACAATCTTATTAGCCGGGTCCAAATCTAATTCAATAACTACAGCATCTGCCAGTTGTTCTTTCGGTGCATCTTCAGCCTTTATCATTGCGCCTTTATTCAATGATAGGCCAATATCCTTTGTCAAGGCACTTTGTATGAGATAACGTTCACGCATCAAATCTCCTGGAGACTTTTTTGTGGATTGTGTGGGTATATCGCCCAATTCAAGCGCCAACTTCTCACGCCAGCTCAAATGTGTTTCTGTGCTTTCTTGTGGATCCATCGTGGGAAGATCTTTGAAAACTTTCGGCTGTGGTTCAAATGACTCATCTTTTCCAGAAGAAGTGGATTTCGTGACACGATTGCGATCTTTGCTACGCGATCGTATTGTAGAAAGTCTCACTACAGGACGGTTCCTTTTGATGGTGGAGCGTCTACCTCTACTTTCCTGCGACACAATTTTTTCTTCTGACCTACCACTTTCGTTTTCTCTCTTCTCGACACTGCCACGTTTAGTTTCAGAGTATTGTTGAACTTTTTTATCTTTTTCCTTTTCCTTTTCGTGATCATGTTTATGATGCTGATATCTTGAGGAGGAAACATCAATGTCGGCGGTGTTAATTGGAATGGGACGTGGTACCACATATCTGGGAGTGGTTGGAACATGCGTTGAATATGATGACACCTTTGGCGATTGTATGCGTGTGAGTGGCATAAGACCGCCATGTCTCGCACTAATGAGTGGTGAGGTCTCTGTTATCGTTGATAATTTCGGTTGGTATCTAGACGAAAGGCTATGTGCTGAGGTGTACGAAGGCGAGCGCGGAGGTACCAATGGTAATATATAGCTGCCGCCAAAGGAACGATTATATGTGGAGGTGTACGGAGCATAGGAGGCACCTGCAGAGCTCGTCGGTGTTGCATACAAACCAGGGGTGTAGTAGGGAGCATAAAGCGGGCTACTACTACTGCCACCATAATAATAGCCCGGATCCGTGTATAGTGGCATATTGTTGTAAACAGATGTACAGACGAAGCGTTTGTATTATTTTTTTTTTTTGATTTTTAGCTTATTAAATTAAAATAAAACTGTCGAATAAAATTTGTTCATCACAAATTTATTAGCAATTATTTTATGATCTACGAGAATGCACACAGACACACACATACATATGTACATCTGCGAGATCGGTATTTTTTCAATGTTGTTTTTGTTATTTTCTTTGTCACTTAAAATTTACGATGCTATACACTTGTCACTTGTTAAATTTGTGTTACACTCTGCTTTGTTTTTGTTCTTATAAAAATAGATCTTTATTTAGCATCACCTCGAGAAACGCGCGACGAAGATCTCACGTCTGACGGCGACGGTTGCTTTCATCATTTCTCGAATGTTTATATTAGTATTCATAGAGTTTATTTTAAATATTGATAGTTTGAATATATTGACGATTCTGTTGAGAATGATGGTTGAATTTTAAATTGTCCGACTAAAAAAAATTTAGTAACACTGGCGCAGCGATTCAAAAACAAACACATATGTACAATAGCATATGTATGTATGTCTCTATGTAAATTTTTTTTTATAAATTTGTATTCAAAAATTGATTGTTATTTTAGCGAAAATTTCCTTCTTTTAATTATTTGTTTTTATTTTTATTTTATATATACACATATGGCTGTAAATCATTCTTGTCGGAAGAAATGAATTTTTATTATTTTATTATAACGTTCTCACGTGCGAAAATTTGTACTTTTACTTTCTTCTGATGTTGTGAGTCACTTTCGCTGTTCAGTGAATGTCCATACAAATGTATGTATATATAAACCCCCATTAAGGCATTTCGCGAATTAAAGGATATTGGAAAACTTTTTTTTAAAAAACTTTACAATCCAATACAATCTGGTTCAAGATAAATAAAATTATTCCAATGAAAATACTATTTATTATTTAGCATGTTTTAAAGATTTGCTTTTTATATTAAAGAAGGGCGATTTCATTATTTTGAAGTAAGAGCGTGACTGCGACAGTTCTTAAATTTGAGGGTTTTTTATGATTTTTCTCGACTTTTGACACCCCAACAAACCGTTTTTAGCATACATGGGATCGATGGAAACTTTTGCAGTTTTGTTTCAGGGGGGTGAACCTAAGTCCTCCACAAAAATTTGGCTCTGTCGGAATTTTTGATATACAAGATAATTAAATTTACCGGACTAGTAGTTTTTGATATTATGCATGGAGAAAAGATGGCTCTAGCTGGAGAACTATAGGCTTTACAAAAAAAAACATTTTTTTTTACCGATGGTGAACTTCGCGACAAATAAACGGTAAAAGAAAAGTTTTCGAGAAAATCCCTTAAAAGTCCATACGTGGCATAAAAAAAAAAAAAACTAATGGCGGCGATATACCAACAGGTTATCATAACCTCTAACGAGATTTTTAGCCGAGCTTCTCTTTCCAACTTGTGGTGTGTTGCTTTTGAGTTTTTCCTACAAGTTGGCGGGACCTACAGTTTTTTGCCGACTCCGAACGGCACTTGCAAAGCAAATGAATTTTTTGCTGAGAAGCTTCTCATGGCAGAAATACACCCGGAGAGTTTGCCAAACTACTGCCGAGGGGCGACGCCGCTTAGAAAAATTGTTTTTCTAAATAATTTTTGATGTTACTTTTGCCGGGCATCGAACCGCCACGACTTGGTGTAGAAGGCCGAACACTTAACCGCTACACCACGGCGGCCGCCGGCATATATTTTCATATAATTTCCAGAGCTAATTTACAACCGCGATATCTCTAAAAGAAAAAGTGATAGGGCCATATTTGTAGTATTAGGGTAATTTTTAGAAAGAAACCTCTAATTTTTACCTTTGGCCGCAAATAGCTTTTCGCCCACCTGGGATCGATGGAGACTCTTGAAATTTTCTTTCTGAAGGTGAACATAAGCTCCCTACAAAAATTTAGTTTAGTGGGAATTTCTGTTATCTAACCATTATTTTTATGTCTGTTTTGACCGGACTATACAGACCTTTTTTATATTTTGCAGGAGTTTGCGACTTTACAGTTTCTAGGACAGGCAAACGTGCAATGCCAAATAAAACAGGGTCACCTTAAAAAAACGTTACTTAAAATATTCAGTTTGTCATATTAAAACTAACTGTTTTGTGAAACTGCGTATTCAAAAAGTTTATTTTTCTAACAGTTCTCTTAAACACCGAGGGGCGTATGAGTAACAAAAAATGCAAATCGCCCGATTGTGTTTAATTTGGAAGTTTTTTTTAAGATTTTAAACATTTTTTTGGCGCTGGATAAAACAGTTGAAGTAGAAAATAGTTTTTTGGGATATGTTTTATAATTATTTTCGTTGAAACCGCAAAAAAATGAGAGAGAACACGACTTCCGAAACATCCGATTTGCCGATGTCCGTAAAATAACAACAACAATAGAAAAGTTATGATTAACAGTACACGATTTTCAAAAATATCAACAACAAACCGATTAAAGTTAACATCTTAAAATTTTATAATTTTTATCGAGATGCCTTTTTTTTTGTTTTTATAGTAATTTAGCGTAGTATTTTTCGAAAATTTGGTAATCTAATTTAAAACTTCAAAGTTAACTAAATAAAAAACACCGAAATCTTCAAAGGCAGTGCTGTTTTTTCTATAATAAATCGTTTCTCTTTGGCTAGATTGGCGTATGACGTAAGAGTTTTTTCTATATTTTTCGAAAGTCTTCAACATATCATTTGACGCAGTAAAATTTCGATCGCTTTTTCGCTTCATCATCTGGAGTCGGCCATGTAAATTCAGATTTAAAGAGTTTAATATTTTCATTTAGTTAGTAACATATTTAAGTAGCACGCAGAGAAAATTATTAACGCACACTCTACTAGACACGTTCATATGTATGCACAGAATATTTTTGCAATTGCTTTTAAAATAATTAATTATTCTTGTGTTAGTACGTTTGTAGTGAGTATTTTTCTTTTCCAATTTCAGAGCGAACCGCGAACCGCTTGGCAGGAAACCACCGCTATAACTGAGATGGCCGTCGAGGCTTTCCTGGTTGCTGAGCCGTTCGTGCTCGTGATCGCCTTCGACATTTTGTCTACATGGCCGCCGGACGCACTCACCATCAAGCGAACGGGCGCACGCGACACGACATTAAATAAATGTTCCAAGATGCGAAAATAAACAGAAATCCATCTACGTAAGTATGTGTTGGTGTGGCGATTTGAAATACAATCATACATTCATACATAGTATGTTTAACGTTAGGTGGTGAGGAAAAATTAGCCTCAATAATTTAAAAATGGCATCATACGCTCAAAGAGTCTGCGATTCTCTGACGCTCAGAATGCGCAGCGCAGAAATGATCATGGAGCGTAACGAGGCGGTGGGGGGCTGAATCTTAAATGGCTAGAAAATGCCGCATAGCCGTGTTGGCAAAATGAGAAAAGCCGAAAATATTCTAGCCTTATGCTCGTACACACGTTCGCGCCGTCATGTATACGTACATATATCCATATAGTGCTTTTCATAGCGATAGCTCATTTAGATTTGACAGGTAGTAAGCGGTGAAACTTTTACAAAAGTGAGGGCGGTTTTTAAGTTCCTTCTAGCAACATTAGAAGTTATAATCTACAAGCACTTCTGACCGCGACCTCAATATATATTCTTTGTTTGCGTTTAAATCTGCGGCTTTAAATGTGTACGTCTTTAAAAAGTTTAGCTTTTAAGTGTTCTATAGTCATGAAACTCACTATATATTTAGCACAGGTCATTGCTTGTTGAGTTTTTAAAATGAAAATTTAAATTTGTTTTAAATGCCACGATCTCTGCAAAATGCGCTGAAAACGTATGCAAAGCGATATGACTATAAATAATTCTTCACTAGAGTGTGCTATCTTAAGGGAACTTGTTTTTAATTCACGTATTTTCTAAGTATTTAGTTCCAAAATAATAATAAAAAACTCATAAACAAATTTAAGCATTAAATTGTTTTTAATTGCTTTTTTCAATATTTCTGACTTCCTTTCCCCAAAACGCCCAGCTTTTTTTTATTAGAAAATTGTAGAAAGTGCGACCCTTGGTGCATGCAATTCTTTTTTATTGTCATTTCATTCACTGCCACTGTCGTAACCAACTCAGGAATATATGTGTCCTACAAATTGGGAGCGACATAAAGTGGGTCCGACGACGCAAATATATTTAAAAAACGTCATCAAAATATTTGTTTATAACAAGCTAGTTTTTTTTACAGTTCGTTGTCAGTGATGAACATAATTCAACAGTGTCAATGTCCTACAAAAATTGTGCGACATGAAGCCAGCCCCCGCCCAAAGTCGTCAATTTGATGTCAGTGGAGCGTTGATAAAATATTAGGGTTAGAATATGAGAGTGGTGCACCCTAATTTATGTAGATTTGCATACATATTTATATCTTTTGCACCTTGTATCAATGTGATGAACATTAGGGTATGACAAAATTTGAGATTTGTTTTCTTGTTAAAAATTTAGTAGAATATAAATGACCGGTATTGGTTTCTTTAGCACCCAACTGCTAATAAATTAGCTAAAATTATGGGGGAGGGCTCAAAAGACGGGGTTTGGCCTCAGGATCACGAATCCGGAAGAGCTTTTTTAATATTTTGCTTCCCTGAAGAGATATTTGCAATCAAAGTTGCAAGTTTTCATCTGGTTGTTGTAATTATATTAGACTGTGCCTAAAAACGTCCAAAAAAAGTCTACGCAGAAGGGTGTACTATGCACCCGTACTTGCATCTCGTTGAAGAAATCTCAATTTTTCAGCACACACTAATGTTCATACATATGTATATAGATATGAGTGCTTGTAGCTGTCACTCGTGTGCCTTGTCCCGGCGAAATTGTTTGCTCCTCGTAATATGCCAAGAATTTGTTCATATCTTGCTGCAGTTGGCGAGCTTTTCACAAACTATAGCAGCCATGTAATGCGAACGTCAAACTCGGCGTGACGTCTAACGGTATTTAATCAAGCTACACGCAAATCGTTATACCCCGTTCGATCTCTAGCTCATCTGATCGCACGAATTGACACCTATCAAGCTTTAGCAAACACACCCACAAATGTACATGCAAACACTCAAACACTTGTAATTCATTCACCCGCAGTGACGTCCACCTTTCATCGATGCTATGTGTGTGTATCAGGTAGGAACATATGGCCCGGTGGCTGTGCTGGCGATCACGGCATCGTCTCATAAATAAACAAAATATCAACATCAAATGTGCGCGTTTCGTTTATTTCAATACTAATCCAACTAGTTGTTATTCGGTGTAATGGCCGAGGTAATGCATTTTCTTTTCATATTTATCATGTTATAAACAAGTTTGGGATTATTATTCTGTTACCTTTTTGTATGCACACGTTGGTCTTGATTAATTGATGATTTTGGGAATTAATTAAAAATAAATGAGATTGCTATTTTGAAAGATTTATTTTGGATAACTAAGTGAAGATGTTGATACCAAGGTATGTACATACATACATGGGACTAGAGAACGCTGCCTTGTTTTTTTTTTTTTAACCACGATTGGCCTTTTGCAATAGGATTTTGGATAAAAAACTGAAAAGTTTTTGAGATTTTTCTTACGATTTTGGTAGTCAAAGTAAAGTTTTTTAAATGGTGCATTTGCCAATTCTCCGAAAATGATGTTTAGTCATTTTTAATGTTTATCCATTATTATATTGTAAACAAGTAGGTATGCCTTGTATAAATAAACATATTTCCGGAAAAGTAAAAAAACTGTTTAATATACGGTTGTTTTAAAGTATTCTCAATAAAAACAATTATTATTTAGTCTATGAGCATGCTGTGGTCTTTCATTTTCGTAGTAGGTAATTGCTTGTTTATTTTATGGAGAGTAAGACGCATAAAAAAAAAATTAAAAAAAAATTAAATAATAGAAGTAAAATAAAATAAAATAAAATAAAATAAAATAAAATAAAATAAATTAAAACAAAATAAAATAAAATAAAATAAAATAAAATAAAATAAATTAAAACAAAATAAAATAAAATAAAATAAAATTAAATAAAATAAAATAAAATAAAATAAAATAAAATAAAATAAAATAAAATAAAATAAAATAAAATAAAATAAAATAAAATAAAATAAAATAAAATAAAATAAAATAAAATAAAATAAAATAAAATAAAATAAAATGAAATAAAAAAATAAAATAGAATTAAATAGAATATAAAAATATGAATGAAATAAAATATAGGGAAGAAAATGGTTGATATACGGAAGAATAAGAAATAGCGGTTAGGTAGCCACCCTGGATGTCAGCCTGCTTAGAATTTAAATATTTGGAATACGGCCAAAAACACCTTTCATTTGATAACCATATTGACATATCCTGCTCAAGATACAAAAATTGAGATAGGTGGCAACCCTGTGAACGACCAAAATTGGCAAAAACCCATGTACATAATCTTAGAATGATGCATGCTATCTTTACACCAAATGTTGGATAACAAGCAGTTCCTGAGATATAAGGAAAACCCTTCTTGAACTTGTCATATTTGAAGCTCGGCTAAAAATACCTTTCATCTGATACCCATATTGTCATATCTTGCTCAATATTAAAAAAAAATAGATAGGTGGCAACCACGTAAACTGCCCCAAGTGGCAGTACCCATGCATTTATTCTTAGATTTATTTTAAAGATTTATTCTAATACTATCTTTATGCCAAATTTCATCGACATCGGAAACCAAACAAACAAACAATTTATTTGTGAGAAAATGTTCTAAGTCCATGTAAATATAACAAAATTATAGAAAGAAAATGTTCTAAGTCCAAAATGTACCCATAGCTTTGCATTTACTTTATTTTGAAATATTTTGATAGCTGATATTTAAGCAAGCTGAACTGAAGGAAAAAACTTCATTTTTAGTCTTTAAAAATATTCACAACAAAAAAAGTTAGACGGTTTTTTTTCGTCTCCTGAGCAATTACGAAAAATGGACTTGGTACATTTGCCCACGTAGCCAGCGATATACGATATGCGACATGTGTTTATGTTTTATAGAAATCTATTACATTTCTTGCTCTGTTACACATATTTGTGTCTTGGCTAAAAACAACAGTTATCGCTAGCGACCGCTAGGTGACGCAATCATTGTAATGTCAGCCGTTAGCTCGCAGGGTGTGAACCAAAAGTTTCGTTTTGCAATTGAAATATTTAGGTACTGCTAAATTGATGCAATAATTTGGTATTGTTATTAAAGAACTGTTCAGCCAAAATTGGTACACGCAAAACATCTTATATCATTAAAACCAATATTCGCGGGAAAATGGTTAATACTTTAATCAAAAGAGTGATTCTTAAGCTATAAAAAAAGTGAATACAAATTTTATATTTCATTGCTATATATGAAATTTCGAGCATGCCGCTTGATGGACGACATCAAACGTTGAACATCCGGTGTGGTCACTTTGGCATCAAATTTGTTCCACTTAAGACGCATTGATTCAGCTTTATTGATTAAGCCTCCACTCCTCCTTAATTTGTATCTAACAACTGCCCAATATATTTCGGTTGAGCGGAATTGCGGACAATTCGGCGGGTTCAATTCCTTTGGCACTATATCGCCAATTTTTTGTTTGTACCAACATTTTAACCAAGGACTGCCCTCGAGTAATGGAAACTCGCTAAGTCTGGCCAAAATTTTACTGCATACCGGTGATGACGTATAAGCGGCAATATGCAATTCTGTAGACACTCTTTCATATACAATTCAGTGGTCATTGTTGTTGATGTCACGTACGATCGAGATTTAAGGCCACAACTGCATATTGCTAGCCAATTCATCACTTTTTTTTGCAAATTTGTCAAAGCTTAGAGTTTCTTTATAACGTTTTAATAACCTACAAACAGTTGTTTTTTGATACTTTATAGCTTTCGCTATTTCATTTCCTGACCAAGTTGGATTTTCCACAAATTTGTTCACAATCATTTTTCGAGCAGTTAATTCCATCGCGTGTAAAATTAAAAACTGACAAGCAAATCAAAGCAAACTTTAATCACATAACGGTACTGTCATTGCCTACTAAAATTTATAAAATTTGTTTGGTACCCTATACAAATGGCCTTTTAGGAATCTCTTAAATGTGTACCAATTTTTGGTGAACAGTTCTTTATCTATTGCAGCGACTCACCCTCGCACTTGAGGCCTTGAATAAAAAACCCTGCCATGAGGGAGCCGCAGTGATCACAAAACGTTGGTGACATGAAGGTGTGGGGCTTGAAACGGTGCGGCATATCGATTTTGAAACGTTCGCGCAACAACTGAAAAAGGGATTTTGGTGTAATTTAGGAATTTCACTATTGAATTTACTCACGATTGTGCTGGCAGAATTGAATACAGAGCCGGAACATTTGCTCAAAAGTTTCTCATGGCACTTCTTGTGTACTGCCGTCTGGCAAGCTGAAAGTTTGATCCAATTAGAAATTTTCAAAAATTCCCGAACCAAGTTAACTTACTTATGCATTGGTAGCCCTTCTTGCCAAATCCCCATACGAAGAGGTTGCAGAAAGCGCAAAATGTCGGCTGTCTGAAGAACTTTGCCACAAAACGATGACCGTTATAATCGTGCGTCCTGCAAAAGTAAAGAGAAAAGGAAAAGTTGAGTGAAATGGACAGAATATGTACTGCGAGCAGTCCGCATATTCACTTGAGCTGTTTAATAGCGCCACGTCTGTTCGTAATGCTGCGCGGCCGCGTACGTCGGTCAATGTAATCCCCGCTCCCACTGCTGCTACCCGCGCTGTGATCCATATCGTGCTCACAAAGCTGGGTATAACATTTTTCTTTGGAGTGTTGACGAGGTAGTTCGTGGGAATGAAGTTTGTGTCCGCCACTGTAGTTGCCATGATCACGATCCCGATCTCTATCTCTGTCTCTGTCCCTATCTCGGTATCGATCTCGTTCTCTATCACGGTATATGCGTCCATTTCCTACTGGAGGTGAGTTATTGTAGTAATATGGCTATATTAGAGAAATGAGTTATGAGTTTCAGCTTATATATCGGTGGTTTTGCAAAATACTTTACATCCCACTCATATTGTTTTTGTTGCTTCTGTGCAGATCTAGTTTGCGGCCGTTGACCGTTATTATTTCCATTCGATTTGGGCTTGCGCACTTGGGCGCGTGTAAACATCATCTCAATGCCGTTATGACAGCAATTTCTTCTTTCGCCTAAATAATTGCCGACTTATCGATCTTGATAGTTTGGCCGATTGTGGTTCCATTAAATTTACAATCTGAAATGAAAAATGAAGGTTATAAATTTAATAAATGCTTTTATATATGTATGTATCAGTGGCGGATCCGGATTTTTCCGAGGACATTTTTGATTCTTAAAACTCAACTTTTAGGGTGGTTTTTCAAAAAAATATATACCTACATTTGTTGGTATGGGTAATGTCAAATTCAAGGTATCACGTAACTTTTATCGTATTTTTGGGTAATTTATTTACTATATTTTTTGTGTTATTTTATGGGTAATTTTTATACCCAGCGTACTTGTACTAGTACAAGGGTATATTAATTTTGTTCACATAACGGTAGTACGTAACGGCGCAAAATAATCGAGATAGATATAAAGTTCCATATATGAAAGTTCTTAGGTTGAAAAGAGAAGTTCATTAAGGCATGTCCGTCTGTGTACACGATAACTTGAGTAAAAATAGAGATATTTGCATGAACTTTTGTATACAGGTTACTTTCTGGCCAAGGTAGGTTGCTATTCAAAATGGGCGAAATCGGATGATAATCACGCGCCTTTTTCGAAATCGAAAATCACACAAATTGACATATCTCGGCAGCTGAAATGGCTGAAATGATATAATTTAATAGGTGAATCCCCCTGGTCATTCTCTTATGATTTTTCCATTGGGCGTGGCACCGCTCACTTTTATGGGAGGCATTTTTGAAAATTTGACTGGTCGTAACTTTTAAACTGATTACGATAGAACGATGAAATTTGGCACAAAGCATACTAGTATCGTTGGGAGTACACCTGATGAAACTGGAAAAAAGCGTCTCCAACCACGCCCACTTTCGATATCGAAAATTTCGAAAATAAAATAAATTGACATAATTCGGTAACGGAAATGGCTAAAATCATATAGTTTGGTAGGATGAACCCCCTAGTCATTCTATTATGAATTTTTGATAAATTTTTAAAAGGAGGCGTGGCATCGCCCACTTTTCAGGGAGGCATTTTTGAAAATTTCACGGGTCATAACTTTTAAACTGATTACGGTAGAACGATGAAATTGGTACAAGGTATACTAGCATAATAGGGAGCATACCTGATGAAATTGGACGAAATCGCTTTCCGACCATGCCCACTTTCGATATGGAAAATTTCGAAAATCACATAAATTGACATAATAGCTAAGATAGTAAAAACTTTATGTAAATCCTCCTAGGGCCTACATCATTTTTATCCCGTTCTGAAAATTAGCGGTGGGTATTTAATGTTCAGTTCACCCGAACTTAGACTTCCTTACTTGTTTATATTTTATTTGAATCATTTTTTATTCGAAGTGGCCCAACCCTGTCCCTGAAATGGTTTCATGTGATGATAAAAGAATTCCTCAAAATTTCCAACCCGTGCCACAAAAGAGCCGAAGTTCGAAAATTGATAAAATCTCCTAGTAAATACTGCTTTGCTTAAGGCAGTAACGTTTTGCTGTTGTATTTAAAATCAAAGATGTGTATGTCTATACGCTTTTTGTATTACCTTCATCTCAGCACGCAAAGGTGGTATGGGGCTTTGTTCATCATTTCAACAAATTTGTTGCTCGGGTTAACGTTGAACAATTAAGACCCGGTTTTTCAGTGCAGGTTTAAACCACAGACAAAGTTGAGTTGAGTTTATCCCATACAAATTGGCCGCTTCAACTCGCGCTGAAGTTTAAATTTGCACTGAAAAACCGGGCATTAGTCAAAATTTTTGGAGGATTTTTTTTCTTATTATATGAAACCATTTCCAGGGGTAGCACTCTAAAAATCTATATAAATAAGGGACACTCAAATGTATACATTAGACTGGGCCAAATAAAAAAGTTCGGTTTTTTTTTTCAAAAATTGTATTGATTTAATTTTTCAGAAAGGTGAAAAAAATTATTGTAAAAATTACAGATCTTAATTTTGATTTCTAGAAGTCTATCATCGCTAGTTTAGATTTTACAGACTTTACCTCATATTTGGTATAAAAACGACAAACCATTGTTGTAAGACACCATTTAGCTGAACATTTTTTTGTAGAAAAATGGATTGGATTAGAAATTTTCTCAGACTAGCGGCATGTTTTTTGATTCCCCGATTTTTGTTTGAAAATTTGTCAAAAATGCAAAAATCAGCATGGAATAAAATGAAATACGTATTCTTGAGGAAAATTTACTGCTGAATCCGATGTTCGGCCCTAACGTCGCAAAAAAGGCCAATACTATTTTATGATGGTTTTGTGAGATTAGAGACGAACAGGCTAATTCTGATCACAGATTAAGATTTAGGTCGTCAAAATACATGAAAATTGATAAAAATATGTTTGAACGAAAATGCATATTTTTGGCTATTATATTGTTCATTATGTAGAATATTAATAATTGATCATGTAGAATATTAATAAACAAAATTTAGTAAAAACAAGTAAGGACGTCTAAGTGTGGGTAAACCGAGCATTAAATACCAAGCGATTTGTACCATTTTCATCAAGAATATTTCCTATACCACCATGAAATCTAAAGTTATGACCAGTCCACGGTGCCACGGCCTTTTCTAAAGTTTAATAGAAAATCACAATAGTAGGATTTACCTACCAAATTGTACAATTTTAGCCATTTACCTTCCCACGCCCACTTACAAAATTTATCAAAAAGTTATAATATAATGACCTGCGGGACTCACGTATAAAGTTATATCATTTTAGTTATTTCAGCTACCGGAATATGTCAATTTATGTAATTTTCGAAATTTTGGATATGGAAAAAGGGGGCGTAGTTATCATCCGATTTCGCCTATTTTCAATAGCAACCTACCTTGGGCAGAAAGTAACCTGTATACAAACGTTCATGTAAATATCTCAATTTTTACTCAAGTTATGTCAATTTATGTGATTATGATGATTTTTTTTACTTGAATACTAAATAAGTTTTGAAAGAGTAACTTAACAAAAAAAAGTTGTTTAACCTTTTTTGTATTACTTCACTTAAAGAATCCTTTTTGTACATAGATATTTGCATTTTTGACAACTTTTGAAAGAAAAAATGGGAAATCGCAAAATAATTTTTGAGGCTAGGATACTAGAAAATGTCTAGTCTGAAAAAATTTAGTCTATGCAGGTTTTGTAGGGTATTCGATTTCCGGCAAAAATATGTCCAGGCAAATGGTGTTTTACAACAATGGTTAGTCGTTTTTATACCAAATATGAGGTAAAGTCTGTAAAATCTAAACTATCGATGATAGACCTTTTGAATCTAATATGAAGATCCGTAATTTTTTCACCTTTCTGAAAAATAAAAATTAATATAAATTTTGAAACATTTTTTTTTTTTTTATTTGGCCCAGTGTAGTATACATAAATAAATTGGAGTTTCAATGAAATAATTTGGATAAACTGGTAAAAAACAAAACTAATGGCTGCGATATACCAATAGGCTATCATAACCTCTAACGGTGACCAACCGTCCTGTATTTTCCTCAATGTCCTGTATTTGGTACTTCTTACTTCAATTATTAAATAATGTTTAGGCACAGAGCATGGAAATCACTAAAATACTGACGAGATGAGACACATTTTTCGTGATCCATCAATCCAATAGTGATAAATATTGAATGATGAGTTTATATACCTTATACAATTTTAAGATGAACCAAAAATTCAAAATTGGTTAGGGAATCGAAAACATCCCTGAAAAATAATTTATAATAATAGTGGAGTTCTGCTCATGTTTGTCGGGGTCAAACTCGCCAACTAAATTTTTTTCTTTAACGAATTATATTTGGACCAGCGAAAAGTCCGAATTGAAGATTGTAACACTTAGAGCATTCCTAATCATAAAATGCAAATGTGAAATGACATGTACAAATTTTGAGAAATTTTTATATAAACAGGTTGATATTTTTAAACCAATAAGCGCTGTACAAAAGTACCAAAGAAAATTTATTTTCAATGTACTTTTAGTGATTTTTTACGCACGTACCTAGTTATGGACTAATTTCAATACCTACTGTTATTTTTTTGTTTATTAGAAAAATCTTTTTAAAGATATTTTGTCCTGTATTTTGTCGAAAGAGTTATAGTCACCGTAGGTATAAACCCCTATTTAAAAATCTGTTACCAGAAAAACTCTGGTACTCCAAGGTTACGCATACGTCATGGTATGTGAATCTCAATGAAATCCAACCCACATACATACATACCTAAAATGTACATATAAATCATTTCTACATTGATGCCTAACCCCTTTTGGCCTCAAAAGAGAGATTAATAAACAAAGAAGCAATTGCATTCCAAAAAATTTAGGCTTCATCCACAACTTCATTTGACACCTGAATGTAAAAAATCAAACAATTTATACATGAAAATAATTTTTTAAAACTCCTATGTTATGCCTTTTACCGACTAGAACTATAAAATAATTTTTGTCAAATTGTTGTGTTAGGATGAATTGCCAAATAAATACAAATACAATTACAAATACAAGAATTGAATCTTCCTGCACATCTACAGGCTGAGCTCATTTTCGAAAATTGTTCCAACTGTGAAAATCTGATGGTCTGTACAACAAATCCTCCGTGTATTACATTTAAAGATTTGTCTTTATTATAATGTTCTATTTTCTCCATCTAGAGATCCTATGTTTTTGGTTTCGAGCAAAAACAACTTTAATAATTTTGCGCCAAAATTCATTGATCCCGTCAGTCTCATATTTATATTTCCTCTATTTTCAAACGGAAATTGTAGCGGTGAGAAATACGCATAACGCATGGCCAGCCAACAGCTGATCACCAATTACTAAATTCTCTTCTTCTGATGTCTCTTCGAATACAATAAAACAAGAGCGCACACGAGAGAAATAAAGAGCATAGAGTATCACAAAGTACAATTTCTTTTTTGTAAATTTCCCCAGTGAGTTCTAACTAATCAACAGATTCTTTGTTAAAAATGTAATTCCAGAATGATTCTGTATATTCGCTTTTCAAAATTTAACTACAAATTTGATAATTTATAATCAAGGCCTCTCATTCTTCGACCTGTTTCTGCAGGTGGGTTGAGCAGGTACGGAAGAACAATTTTGTTGGCACTCCAAATTATCATTGCATTTGTAGTATTTTCTCAATAATTTTATTTTGATTTTCCTCTATTCGTTTTATTTTATTAACCTTAATCTTAAATATAAAACTTGTTAATGTTTGATTTTTAATGGTAAACATACATTTTCAACAGCGAATCGATGCTGTGAGGGACGCCATTTATTTAATTTACTCTAGTGTATTCATACCAAATTATTCCAATTTCCATTTCATTACTATAATCAGCTTCGTACCAAAACTTGCATAGCTAACACCTCTGCTCGATTATCTCTTACAAGTTGCAGCTTGGTTGTTGTTTTCAAAATACGTTGCCTGATATAAACAAAATTCCTCACGATTTTATTTCCACATTAAAAATTTCACTCTAGTGTCGGTGTATTATACTGTGGGTATGTGTGCGGGTGTGCGTGAGCAATCACTGGCCTCTGTTCGGCGTGACGTCATTTTGACGATGTCCATGCTGCACACACACACACACAAACTATTAATGCACGCAGCCTATTCGTTTTTGTGTGTATACACTCGCGCAAACATTCCTTCACACATAAATATTCAGGCAGGTGAAAATATGGAAATACCCGTTAACACGCCGTTATGCGGTATTTCACAGCTTCATTTATTTCATTCGCTGCGATCAATGATCATAATTGAAATATTTGTACTGCTTCCGTTTTCAATGAAACAGTTTATATTAGTCATGCAATGTCAACCAAATCAACCTTCACTCAGTATTTTTGTATTTGTAAAAAAATCACTTTCAAAAACTTCTCATTACCCGATTTACTGCTTCATGACGATGCGAGTTTCATCTTTTTTAGCTTTTCAAGCACAATTTGTTTTTTTTTTATGTGTTGGCTTTTACCTTTTCCAACAGACTATTTTCCACTACAACAACAGCAATAAGTAGCACGATACACACAATTTAACGCAAATACAATTTTTAATGAATTTTTGTTTCACAATTTTCCGCTTTTTCTCCGAACGTATGAACGCGAGCACAAGAAAATGGTATCTGAATTTGTTCGCATGAATTCGATGAAGATCACACAAAGATCTCTTTTTGACAATGGCAGAGCGGCGTCAGTACTCGTCATAGTGGGTGAGTGAATTTTGGGGAGCCAAATTTGTTAAAAGTCAAATTGCTGGGCTAAACTTCATCACATTTGATATGCATCCAAAAAACCTGTAAAACTTCGCAGAAGTGAAAGTTCATAATGTATTTATTTGAATTAGCTTTTTTTGGCAAACTTTGAAGCACGGGGAGTATGGGTAACATTTTTTAAATTGTCCAGTACATTTTAGCGAATAAAAAATTAGGGAAAGCTACATTTTTAAATTGAGTTTTTGAAAAGGCGGAAAACTATTCTATTGAATAAAATGTTATTACTCATCTGCGGACCAAACCCTTTCGCAGCTAACATAAAGTTTGAAAATTAAACTAAAATTATCATTTATTTCGAAAAGTGTTTTAAAATAATTTTTTCTTATTAGGTGGCAGGGAGGGGCATTATTAAAAAATTTTAGTGCCGATAAAATAAAAAAATTATATTGTAATCATTATTCAATTTGAGTGATGAGTGATCGGTTAGTGGTTATTCAAAAAAAAAAAAAAAAAAGTACCATTTTCGAGATTATTTCGAAACTGTTTCGGGACTATTTCGGTATAATTTCTGGACCATTTCGGGGTTGTTTTTGGGATCATTTTGGTAACATGTTTTTTCTGAATGAAAACAACCGGTCACATGTATAAATTATGAATAATTTTAATTTTTTTGTCGGAATACGCTGTTAGATAGGTTGTTTTCTTAATTTAAAATTTTAGGTGTCACGTGCAAGGCCTGGCCCTGGATTCTCTAACTGTGAGTTTTGAAATGTACACTTTTTTCCCTTACATTTTAAACGGTGAAAAAGTGAAAATTTCAAAACTCACTGATAGAAAATCTAAACCCTGGTACTGAAAATTTGTAATTTGTTATCATTTTTAAAATAATTCTTTTGAGTATTTTTTTGTTGTAGAAAGTATGACGTTGTTGTTGTATGACCGAGTAGGTTGAAAGACCTGGTGACTCCTGCTTTATGAGAAAAAGTGTTGTAAAACATCAGCTCTTGCGCTCTTCGCCAACCCCGACGCCAGCAAGACTGGTAAATCAAACGAGCGACATATTCCAAATCATTGATTGCTCTGTGAATGCTTTTTCCCTCTTTCATTTTCAATGGTGGGTTGGAAGCGTTATTTTTGTTGTTGAGACTTTGCGCTGATGTGCTGCTGACAGCAACAACAAAAATACTTCACACAAATCTAGTACTTACAATAACAAAAAGGCAGAACAACAAGTGATAAAATATTTAATGAGTGCGTAGTTTTTTGCCTTTTTCATTTCTTCGGCAGCCTTATAAAAAAATAATTTCTTAATTTTGTTGTCTTATAAGATTCATGGGCTCATTTTGTTTATGCACATTTTTCATTGGTCTGATTTATTTGCTTTTTTTGGCCATCATTAACCTTATGCTGTGATGTTACAAAAGTATTCATTCGAATGAATTTTTGACCTTTTTCTTCGTCTGTTTACTAACATACATACATACATACGCATATAAATTGAAACAATTACTGTCTATGCCTTGAAGAAGGTAAAAATTAGAAATTTAAAAGAAATGAACAAAGAAAATATAGTAACTCATGGTAGACTTTAAGAACTTGATCCACTACGCTTGTTTTTATGTAAAGATCTGAATGTATTGGAGTTCAAAAGCATTCTAATAGCTATTTGAACTTTAAATTTACATCACCGCTAATACCAATTACCAGTCAGTTATTACGCCAGAAATTACATTGTTATTCGTTTGTAGACATTTTACATTCAGATTCGCAAATTCTTCGAATCTTATATGAAATTTTTGTGAACACACACATACAACAACATTCTGATTTTTTTTAATGGTATAATGAAGAAAATCAGAGAAAATATTTGTTTTGAATGTTCGTTTTTTATTCCGGTGAATCACCAAGAATTTTAATTTCTTTGTTTTTTTTTTTAGGTATAAAAATTGGACGTCAATGACATCACTTATATTAAAGTTAATAAAATATTTATTTTTATATGCCAGCTAGAAGATCAGGGTGTTGCAGAACGCTGCAAATTTGCGACCAAATTTTAAAATATTTTTCCAACGCGCTTTACATATTACATGCCGCGGGACCTCAACATTAGGTACCCTACCCATAATACCAAGAAGGCCGCCACAATATGGATACACGCACGGAGACTATCTTGCATAAATCCGCTTTTATCAGATCCAAATCTTACCCTGACACACGCAACATTGGGGATTAACAACACTGATAATTATTTTTTGGTTGTTATTTCACCATATCAGCACACTAGTGCGACATCTCTCGGTACTTTTTGGGAACTAACTATGACCCTGCAAAAATCGAGGTTACTCTATTTCTTATCCAAATAATACTCCAATTGGAGCATCAGAGTACTCCAAATGTAATCCTTTTTCATATAAAAACTGTGCTCCAATTAACATTGCGATGCCCTAGGACTAGGACCACCTACTCCAACCATCGCTTTGTTTCTGCTGCTCCATGGAGTACCTACAGTCAGAGTACTTTGCAATGTACTCCAATGTTGTTACTTCTTGGAGTATATGCTGTCAGAGCGATAGTGTCGAGATTTTCGTCGATAAGGCAGGAGCAATGATCGGCTTTCAAAAAGCTGATGGTGGTCCGATTAGGTATACAAAGGATTACTATTGGAGTACTCCAAGCGTGTAAACGTATAACTTTATCAAGTCTGTAAATGAACTGTCAAAATTGGTATGGTATGAAGTTAGTACAAATTTGATCAACTTTTGCGTCGATTTTGGTGTGTAAAAGAGTTCGTAAATTTTTCCAATTCCTTTGCGGCAGCAACTTGAACAATCCAATTAAATGACACCGCACTGTGGGTTATTTTGGGAAAATTTTTCCAACCATCAAATTTCTCAGCAACGGTTAAATCTAGAGCCATACAATAAAATGTGTTTGAAACTTCAATTCAATGTCATTTTTCGTTTTTTTTTGCTTGTTGGTTATAAAAAAAGGTAAATGCTTGTTTTTAAAGAAACATGATTTTTATTACAGATTTAGAGATGCTTAAAAAGAACATGTTTGGTTTCTTATAGGTTACAACAGAAATTTTCAAGTTAAAGACCTCCAAAGTGCATTCATTTTTCTAGAAAACGATTTTTTGGGTTGTTTTTGGCTTTTTTGTTTCTGTTGTAGCCTATAAAAAACCAAACAAATTACTTTTAAGCATCTCAAAATCTGTAATAGAAATCATTTTTTTTTTAAAAAAGCATTTAATTTTTTTATAACTAAAAAGCGACAAAAAAACGGGAAATGACATTTTTTAAATACATTTTTCAAAACTTAGTTTTGAAATTTTATGAAATATCCGATTTTTTCTCATATGCGCATTGAATTGAAGTTTCAAACACATTTTATTTTATGGCCTAGCTTTAGCCCAAGGCGAATTCATTACAGGTGGCATCCTCCCACCATATGGTTTCTTCTTCTTCCTTGAAAATCCAATCGTAGCTGTCAAATTGCTTATGTTGTTGCTTTGTCTGACATTTTCAGCTACAAGGAGTGTTTGCGTGTGTGTAGATCTGAATTCGCTCGAACACACCTGTATGAATTCGCTTTGCTTTAGCCGTTGCCGAGAAATTTGATTGTTGGAAAAATGTTCCCAAAATACTCCATAGTGCGCCGTTGGACATGTAATTTTTTTATTACAATTATTACTGGACAAAAATAGAAGAATCTGCTGAAAATGGGTCGAAATTACTTTTTTAATGAGAATTTCGAAATAAAAAGTTTTTGTTTGACATCGAGTACACATAAAGTTATCTAGGGCGTTCATCTAACCGAGCTGATAATGGTACAAATTTATGCATTTCGTAAGCTTATAAGGTTTGATGAGTCCCCTTATTGGGATATTTGGGAAATATGGAAAACTAGTTATTAGCTGTTGCAGAAGGGAGTGCCACTAAATCCCCAAAAGCAAAATCCACAAACACAAAATACCCAGCTTTTGAAAAATCCCCAAAACAAAAATCCCCAAACATAAAATCCCCATGTTTTGAGTATACAAGATTACCGTGTAAAAAAGTTATTTGAGGTCGAAAGTGGAGAAAAATAAAAAAACCTCAAATTTGGATTTTTTCTTGACTTCCGTCCCGAATAACTTTTTTCGCACAAATCGGATCGATGGCAACTTTTGACGTTTTGTTCCAGGGGGCGAACCTAAGCTCCTGACAAAAAAATTGGCTCTGTGGGATTTTTTGTTTTACAAGATAAACTAAATTTATTTTTATTTTTTTAATTATGCAGGGAGAAAAGGTGACCTCTGACTCCGAATAACTTTTTTAGCACATACGGGATCGATGGGGATTGAAGATTTCTGTTTGCCGGTGAACCTAAGCTCTCTACAAAAATGTGGCTCTGTGGGAATTATTGTTATTTCAAATGTTTATTTTGACGTATTGAAGGAAATATCTCAAATTAAGTGGTTTGAGATGGGACTGAATTGCAGAATACAGCTATAAAACAAAAAGCTTCTTATATAAAAAAAATTTAAAACAAATTATATAAAATTTTAAAAAATATTGAGCATAGATCAGGCATAGAACACACGCCCTTCGTGGTAAACGAAACTCAATGGACTTAGCTAATGCTGCATATTAGTTTCAATGGCAAAATAGCCAACTCATTATCTGCAGAACCAATAGTTCAACACCCATGTGAAATAAATTCAAATTAGGTTGAAAATCGCGGCGATTTGAAGCCAAATTTGAATTTATTTCATTGTTTAAAATGGAGGATTTTGATTTTAGGGGATTTTGATTTGGGAATTTTGTTTTGGGGATTTTGTTTTTGGGGATAATGTGGTACACCCGTTGCAGAAACTTTTGGTTTAGCACAGTCTCTAGCCGAATGCTGATGTCGAGTGAACATCTTCTTCTATTTGGTTACGCTTTTGAAATTGTTTTACCGTCCCGCTAAAAATATGATGATACATCCTACATATACGTATATCTCCACAAATAAGACCCTTAAAGCACAAGTGGTATAAGACCGGTTTCAGTATTTTTAGTTAGGCATGACACTATAGAGAGGGAAAATGTGTTCTATGTAACACGCTAACGGGGTTACTCCCAGTTCCCATAGCAACCGAATAAATAGCAGGACTTGGACTTGTTAAATCAAAGTTGACAACACAAAACCTTTAATATATCAGCTCAAGAAATAGTGGACTTACGCCACTTGGACTTTAAGGGTAATATAATAAAATTGTAAATTTCTGTCTGTCTGTCTGTATGTATGTTTGTGGACGTATCACTCAAAAACTGCTGAATGGAATTGAAAAAAAAAAAAATATCACTTAATTGGACCAGACCGCTCCACCTTTAGATGGGACAACATCTGCTGGGTCTATGAGTATTTAATATTCATATGTTTATCCACATACATATTGTAAATAAAAAAAAAATAAAAGCCCACCAAATCATTTAAGAAAGTTGCCGAAAAACGCAACATTGATCCAAGTATATGTTACATTCTGCAATCGAGACAGATGTTGCATTACACTAAACGTGGTTATGAAGGAAAATGCGAAATGATGCGGATGGCTGTTAAAAAGAGGGGTGTCTGTCGGTAAGCGTGTGGAAAATTCAAATTGCTTTATAATTATCTTGTTGCTGGTGTGTCTCGTTCGCAAAAGCAACGTCTTTAGGTTGCTTAGCAGTTAATGGTTGATGTCGCGATGCCTCTCTGACTCTGCTCTCGCCCCTGATGACGGTGCTGTTGCAAACAAAAGAGAGTTATGCAATAAAATATATGAATGCAAATGCACTATTTAAAGATTTTATATTCATAAGTAAGATACGTCTTTCGGAAATTTCGAAACTCTGCAGGAATAATGCTTGACTAGTTGGTTAAGATTTTTGAAATAACAGCCCAAGTGGAGTTAAGCCGAAATTGAGCTATAATACAGTTATAGAGTTATAAATATTTTGGAATGTTTTTACTCAAAAAAGTTTTGAAGTTCTTCACAAAATACTGTTCAGCACAAAAATATCTCTTTTCGTTGGTAGCTGTTGTTTTCTTTGTTTGTTGGCCCACCAATGGCTCAATTACTAAAATAGCTATAATTAAAGTTTCAATGATAATTTGTCATTATAGGGAAGGATCAACTTTTGGAAAAATGTTAATTTCGCATCACAGCATCTCGTTTCACATACTTTCTTCGTGACTAACGGCAGTTATAGAACTTGGTTAAATGTGTTGGTAATTATCGTAGTTGTTGTATTGCGCCTTTGATTATGTTGGCAATAAGCTTGTCGTTTATGTAAGCGCTGTTAATACTAACGGTATTTGGATGTTTTGGAATGTTGGCAGTTTGAAAATTTGCATAATTCGTGGCAGCTACATCCAGAGAATCTACCGTTGCCATTTGACATTACAGAATACACTTAATGCAAACATAACTACATGCCTCATAAGTAAATATGTGTATACCGTACAAATATATACCAACATGTGCTTGTTACACGAACTATTAATGTAAATGTCCTTAGTTACGTATTTGTGTAGCTATCTATGCATATTTATAATTACAATCTATTTACATTGAACTGTATCCTTGTGCCAAAATGTGCTTGCGGATGTATTTGCGAGTGAACAATCCCACATGTGGTCGATATGTAATTAATATGGTAATCAGAAGACGCCAAAGCAAGGCTATCGAATAGAAATACAGGGTGCTGAGATGTAATGAAGTGGTTTTATTTGTTGTGACTGTACATATCGTTACCTTAATTCACAAAGGCCCTAATTGACATAAAACAAGTCAGGAAAGCTGTCTTCGGCTATGGCGAAGGCCAAATACCTTTCATGAATAAGCGTCACGATTTTCACTGTTTGATCTCAGTACAGCCTGTGTGAATTTAACTTAAGCTCATACCGAAATTATCGGAACTATCGGGCGATGTGTTATATTGGTCCAATCTCATTGAATTTTAACACCGACATTCCACATTCTAAAATAGCAATAGATACGAAATTTCACGTTCCTACCTATATAATTACAGGAGTTATCTACCAAAATCCGTTGATCGGAACAATCGATTGTATGGGGGCTATGTGAAATATTTATCCCATCTCAATGATTTTCAACATCGATATTTCACATATAAAAATAGCAATACTTACAAAATTTCACGTAACTACCTCTTTAATTACAGGAGTTATAGCCCAAAATCTGTTTATCGGAACAATCGATTGTATGGGAGCTATATGTAATATCGGTCCGATCTTGCTGGTTACGACAAATGATTCCTATATTGGAAAATTATGGCCGCATACAAAATTTCACCCAAATATCTCAAAAACTGAGGGACTAGTTTGCGTTCAAACAGACAGACGGACAGACGGACATGGCTAAATCAACTTATCTCGTCATTCTGATCATTTCCGTATACTTATTGATGGGTCTACCTCTTCTTCTTCTCATACTTACAAACATCGGACCGAAGTTAAAATACCATTTCATGTTCATGAAAGGTATACAAATTTTACAGGAGAATCAAAAAACAAATTTTTTTTTTTACATTGAACGCATACAAATAAAAAATGAAAAAAGTCATTTTCGAAAAATGTGTCAATTAGGGCCTTTGTGAATTAAGGTAACGATATACGAAACAAATTCGGATAATTACGAGAAAGTTATGATATTGTTATGGTTATGATAGGTATGTCCTAATGGCAAAGTAATGGTATGTACCATTTGGGAACTCTTCTGTGTTCACCTCTAATTATTTTTTAACTATGTTGTGTTTTTTTTCTCTCGAAATGCGGGCCCATCTGGCCTTCAGTCTGCAATCATATCGGGCACTTAATCAAAAAGTTTCACAACTCAAAATCGGAGCAACTTGAAGTTAATCGCTCTTAGATCGAAAACAATCAACTTGATTTTTAAAAACTTGGGCATGAGAGTCTTGTTTAAGAGTAACAATAATAGTCGAAAAGAAAAATATTGAAGGTACTGGCTGTACTTATTTTTATTAAGCGATCTATGCTAAGAAAGTGACCAAAAAAAATTTGAGTTGTGACGATTTTGATTTAGGGTGCGATATGACGGTATTTTAGACTGCAATCATTTCGTTCAGTTTGCGGAATGTTTGATCGAGAATCACTAAAAAACTGTTGATTAGAATAGAATGCAGTAGATTGTATTTAAACAAGTAAGGGAGTCTGAATTCGGGTAAACCAAACATTAAATACCCAGCGATTTCTACCAGTTTTATCAGGAATATTTCCTATACCACCATGAAACCTGCCAAATTTCAATATATTTAGATTTATATTTATATTTATTTAGTAATTAATTAAAAAAAAATCAATTACAAAAGCAGTCTAGAGTACAATGACTTACAGACTACATGCGCGAAGTGGACAAAACTCTTCTGTACTTTTTCAAGTCTCTGAATATAGCACTCAGGATATGGTCTCCAAATGAAGCAAGCAGAATAGGACTTGGCAATAGTGGAGTTTATATGAGTTGAGAAAGAGAAATTAAGAGTCGAAAACGACTCCTAAGTCCCTTGTCTCACTAAGAACGGAGAGACAGGATCCACAGGATGACGTAAGACGTGGCAATAGTAAGGCGCGATTTGGAGAAGGTCCAGGATAGGAAAGTTGAGTGAAAGCCCAAACTGGCTAACTTAGAAACTAAAATAGAATCACTGACTTTGTCGAACGCCTCGTATCCACTTGAAGGCGGCTATTAAAAGCCGAAATGCAGAACTCTGAGATTGATAGGTTTGTCACGGTGGATCTACCGGACATGAAACCATGCTGGTTATCAGAAATTAGAGGTCGCACGGCAAAAAACATTTTTTGCTTTCCATTCTTGAAAATGGGACTTATAAAGGTAACATTCTAGTCATCAATAAACTCACCATACCCAAGAGATTTGTTGTTTTAAAAAGATAAGAAGACAGACCATCAACATCAGTCAGCGTAGATGATTCTACATTACCATCAAGAACATCATTGAGGGAAAGTGTCAGCGCCCCAAAGTTAATGTGAGAGAAGAAGTTCGCGAAAAGATTAGCAGCCTCGAAAGACGAAGAGGCACGGGCAGAATTGTAAAACACGGCGGTTTTTTAGATTTCACATAGTTCCAGAAGGCCTTAGGATTTTCCTTTATGCCCAATTCGAAATTGCGGACATAGATGCTATGAAGTCTTTTGCTGAGCGCTTTAAGTTTCCTGGAGCATCGTAGATATTTAGCTTTATGTGCCACGGAATTTGTAGACTTAAATGTTTTCTAATACAAATTTCATTAATTACATTTAATTACAGAAAAATCAGTTTTAAAGTTATGACCAGTCGAGTTTTCAAAAAGGCTTCTTTAAAAATTCACTTTTAAAGTTTAACAGAAATTTACATTAGAATGACCAGGAGGATTTACTTTCCAAATTATACTACTTTAGCTATTTACCTTAGGTTAGGTTAGGTTCAAGTGGCTGCCGCAGAGGCACACTTAGGCCAGTTTTGAAAGGCCCGTTGTGATACCACCAATACTAGCAAAGTCAGTTCTTTGGATTTTCAACATAGCAGAATCCTGGGACTGACACTCCTAAACCGACACCGTTACTCCTCCTAGAACCACTTAGATGACTTCATGCAGGCCATCAAATCTTTATGTCCAGCTCCGCAATCTGGCGTAGTCTATTAAGTGATTTTCGAAATTTTCCATATCGAAAGTGGGCGTGGTTGGAGGTTGATTTAATCCAATTTCATCAGGTATATTCCCAACGATACTAGTATGCTTTGTGCCAAATTGCATCGTTCTGCCGTAATCTGTTTAAAAGTTACGAATTTTCAAAAAAGGGTCTCTTAAAAAGGGGCAGTGCAACGCCCACTTTAAAAAATAAAAAAAAAATATCATAATAGAATGACCAAGGGGGTTGCCTTATAAAATTATATGATTTTAGCCATTTCAGCTACCGAGATAAGTCAATTTATGTGGTTTTCGAAACTTTCGATATTGAAAAAGGGGGCGATTTCGCCCATTTTCAATATCCACCTACCTTGGCCAGAAAGTAACCTGTATACGAAATTTCATGTAAATATCTCAATTTTTATTCAAGTTATCGTGTACACGGTGGGACAGACGGACGGACATGCCTAAACCAACACCTCTTTTCAACCTAGGAGCTTTCATATATGGAACTCTTTATCTATCTTAATTATTTTGTGTCGTTACGTAGTACCGTTATGTGGACAAAACTATAACACCCTTGTACTAGTACTAGTACGCTGGGTATAAAAAGGAGCCAAAAAAGAAAAAAAAAAACAGATAGAGAAATAAATTAAAAGTTATTTAAAATCTCACTCACACACTTGCACCCTGTTAAATTGGCAGCTGTTGATTCTCTGCAATTTGTTTTCTGTAGTTTGCAGCGAACTTTGACTTTTCACTCCACTAATATGGATGTTAGCTGGTATATATTTGCCAAAGCAATGTTTATGTTTATGCACACAAAAAGCATCTGGCAGGCGTTTCGTGGCGTCTGGCATTGCACCAGAGGAAGTGGGTGATACTTTGTGCAAGTTGGCACAAAATTTACAATGAATAAATTTTATAGTAGTTATACCGATAAGGAAAATCCTGTTGCCACTAATGAAGGCTTAGTCATGGACTCGATTACAGATTCCAAAGTTCTAACCCATGCCAATGAAATGCTTCGAGCTTTTTTAAGCGAGTTGTGGGAATGAAAATGCACACTTTGTGGCCACGGCAGCTCAGTTTATGAATAAATAAAAATATGCAATTTAAAATTCCCATTGTGTAGTCAAATGAAAAATAATTATTTTATACCAGTATGCACATACAGCATGTACAAATATGCAAATGTCTCAGAAGAAGATTAAAGTTGCATCAAACACATACACACATCCACACAAGCACACACACATGCATAGTAAAAAGAATAAAATTACATCACACTGCATTTATTAGCACAACAATTAGTAAAAGGCTGCTCCTTTATCATTCATAGCGCCAAGTAATCAACCAACAACAAATCTCTGGTTAAGAAAGCCAAGCAAGAGGTGAAGGCGGGTCGAATTATGCGGCTGGCAAAATTTTATTTAAACTTAAAATTTTGATTGGATATTCCTTTGGCAATTGCTGGCGTTATTTTTGCCAAATCGCCTACGCACATCTGTATATACATCCATAAGTATATTTACGTGTAAGAAGTATCTGTGTAAGCATACCCGCCAGCAAATGATATAGGAAACTATAAGAACTTGGATCAATAAGCCGCCTTACTTGCTTAAACTATTTATTATAAAATCCCTTATAAAAAAAAATCGAGACTCTCTCTCTGTTTTTTCTGTTTCCTTAATCTTCCTTAGCTTCATTGGTCTCAAAGGTGTTCGTCTCCCAAAGCAGCTGTCCCAAAAAATTTAACTCACATACAAACTCAGCCGTTTCCTCAAACTTAAAGACAGGAAGGGCTAATTGCCTCGCTTTCTATCCGGATCACCTAATGTGCTTAAATCAGTCTGCGAAATGGGGGACGGGGACTTTTGCAATTTTCTTCCAGGTTGTGAAGCTTTTGACAAAAAAATTGGCTCTGTGGGAATTTTTGTTAAACAAGATAAACTAAATTGACCGAACTAGTATTTTTGATATTGGACATGGAGAAAAGGTGGTCCTAACTCCACAACTATTGGCTTAAAAAAATAACTATTTTTATTGTCGATGGGCTAATTTTACAATCGCGATATGTTAAAACTGGATACTCCTAAAGAAAAAATACCCATATTTGTATAGAGTTTCCAGGTCTACAACTTGGCCTCAGGTAGTTCTTTGAAAAAAAAAAAAAAAAAAAAATTGGCGTTTTCGAGAAAAGTCCAAAAAACCTTAAATTTTTACTTTTGATCCCTAATCACTTTTTTACCACACATGGGATTCATGGGGACTTCTTAAATTTTCTTTCTGACGGCGAACCTAAGGTCTACTAAAATTTGTGGGAAGTATTGCTATTTTTTAAATGTTTATTTTAACTGGAATATTTGCTTAAATACTTCTTTTTTTAATTCAATTTGGAACTTTTGCCGCCCCATTTTAGTATCGTAACGGGAAATTTTGGGGATTGCTTTTGGATGATTTCTGGATTTTTCTTTGAGATTATTTTGGGACTTTTTCGGGACAAAACAAAACCTATGGCGGAATTTACTTACAGGTTATCATTAGAACCTCTAAGGAGATTTTTGTGCCGAACTTCTCTTTCAACTTGTAGTGTGTTGCAGCATGCTTTTTTCCTACAAATCTGCTTGAACTTCAGTTTTTTGCCGACTCTGAACGGCACCTGCAAGGCAGATGAATTTTTGCTAAGAAGCTTTTCATGACAGATTTCGGGTTTATTCTCGGATAGTTTCGGGACTTCTACAGGATTACTTTCGGATCATTTCGGTACAATTAACGGGATCTTTTTGGGACCTCTGTCTTCAACGAACTCCTCAGTGCCTGACGTAACTTCAATTTTGGAGCCGTGCCTTCGGGAGTGTCTGACAACGGGCAATGTTGATATGGGGTCTAGTGCCAGGGCTTGAAATATATCACGGCTTGATCTAAAGGAGCTAACTGAAATTGTGTAATTATAATACCTACCGATATGTATAATTGATTAACTAATAGCTTCACTACTCATCTAGAGGTGAACCATAGGTTTAAGTGGCTGCCGCAGAGGCACACCTAGGCCAGTATTAAAAGACCGGTTGTGATAACAACGTGAATCATAAAAAACGTTAAATGTCATGGGTCATATGGGCGAGACAGCCAGCTTTTAGAGTTTTCTGAACATTGTGATTTTTTGGGTTTATCGATGTTTAGATCTAGGTGTGAGATATGTTAGTCTGTCCTGTATGAGTCTTAATTTTCTTGGCGGTTAGGTATTTGAGTATTTCATAAGTGTTTATGTTCAAATTTTCAGTAAATCGAATATGTTGTTGTTGCAATTGTTTTTGTGTTCATTAAATTTGCATATCTGCTTACATAGCACAGTCAAGGATTACACAATTTTGCTTGAAAAAGCACCAGAAACGCTCAAGAAAATTGAACAGTGGAGAGTTTGTGCGGGATATCGTTTTCCCGAGTATTTCTATTTTCTGTGTAGTTTCATATCCTTTGGGAACGATTGTAAAATGCTCAAGGTGTGAATTTTGCCTTTTTATGTGCACGGCTCAATGCACGTGTATCTACATATGTATGTGGGTGTGTGCATGGCTGTGTGTGTCTTCATATTCATGTTTCTTGTCTGCTCGGATTGCGCATAATGATTGCAGAAAATATGTTTTTCGTTTTTGTTGCACACTTCCACCGTTCGAGTATTTGCATTTAGAAGTTTATTAGTTGCGTTAGGGGGGGAGCATGAGGTGACAGCTGTTTGCATTGCAAGCTACTTGAAACCGGCAAGTGGGTTGTCTTTTTCTTGAGCACTTGCCACCCCCACAAGCTCACATTGACAACAAAAAGATACCAAAAAAAAGGTTGCCTTCATAAACAAATACACCTCTTTCATATGTGCGTGTGTGTGTTTGTGCTGTTCATGTGTGGTTGCATGCGTTGGTTCTTTGAAGTGCAGGCATATCTAAATTGCGCTTTAATTTGTTTATATTTATTTGAGCATATTTTATATATTTTGTACAAGCAATAACACCAAATTGCTTATTGTTGTTGCCTTTGTTGTATGCATTCGAAATGAAATTGAGACTATTAGACTATCAAAGCTCCAGTAGATGATGCTTGCTTTGACTGGCTATGTTATTTTATACTTTTTGTAGACTGCATGAACGAGTTTAAGACCTTTGAAAATCTGTTGGTGAATTATTGTGGAAAATTGGAATTGAAAATGAGCTAAATGAGCGGGCGGGGATTTGTGGCAAAAAGCTATTATATTCATTGTAGTGGAAGTTTTATGTTAATTTATTGAAATTGTCAAGTGAACCTTTGAACTCGAACTGAAATTTGTAAGTGTGGACGAAGTGTTAATTAACTTAATTTCTTGTTTTAATAGCAATATTCTTTAACAAGAAAAACGAAACAGGAATGAAAAGAGTTAATGTTTTCTCAAAGTAGTTTTTATTACCTCTTCGAAGTACAGAAAACCATAATTGAGGAGTAAAGAAACAAAACGCCGTATTTCCACTTTCAAAAATTTTTCAGAAACTGAAAAAAACTGTGAAAGAGTCAAATAGCCAAAGTTTGAAGTTTTCAAGTGGCGTTACTAAATAGGTACATACTCCAAACTGCGATCATTTGGGCTTATATAAGTATTTTTTTTTTCAAAAATAACACAACAAATTGCTATACTGTTGTCAAAATTTTTTCCATCAAGAACAAAAAACACACATGAAAAAGAATTTAGTGCTCTAATTTAACTTCTTGTGTTTTTCATGAGCATTATGTAGCTTTTTGTCTATACAATTTGGAAATATGCCCTTTTGGTTGAAATAGGCAATTTTTTATGGGAATTTTTGTGTCAAAATAGCTGGGCGAAGGCTTACGTCGTGCCCTAGAAGTTTAATGACCGAAAAACACAAAAAATATTCATCGAAATAAACTGTTTTGGAAAAATAAAATATATTGGCATATCCATGGTTTTTTCGACCTATCCACAACTACGGCACGAGATAAGCATCGCCCAGTTGTTTTGATGCGAAAATTCCCAAGCACAAACATATGACAAGGAAATATTTCCCATTTGTACGAAATTTTGATTTTGAGGGATCTATTTTTATAGGAAATATGACGTTTTAGTAGTTTCTATTGAATAAATCATGCGTAGTTTTGTCTTAACAACCAAATTTCATCAAAATACTAAAAAAGTGAAAAATGGAAATACGTTTGTTTGTTCACTCCTCAATTATGGTTGGAGATATATTAAGCAAGTTATTAAACCGTAAATGCATAGAGCATAATAAAGCTGAAAACAGAAACAAGCTGATTTGATTTCATAGTACTCAAATGGGCTACCATGACACAATCAAAAGTGGCAAAATCCCAATTGGGGTTTTGACATCTTGAGCTGTAAAATGAAATTACAAGATTTATTTTTATTTTTGGCGAGAAACAGTGGCTTAATTGCAAAATACAGACTCCTCGCCCCCAGAAAAAGTAAATATGAGGAATGGTTCGTATTTTGCTCCTAATTATAATGGTATATTTTTTTTTGGTGGTGCAAATGAAAATTTTAGGAGTTAAAAGGGGGGCGAGGGGGGAAATTTGGCAAATCATGCAAAATCGCATATATATCCAAAACTACAGAATCGATTTTTACATAGTTAACTGGCACCATTGTACATGCATTTAAAAAATTGTTCGTAATGCACTTGTCTAATGTTACCTCTCTCAGGACTGGATGCTGGAAATTTACTAAGTCGAGCTTTTGTGTTTAGATAACGTGGGTTTTGATTTTGTTCTTATTTTCATAAAACTTGATATCTTAACATTGCGGAAACCCCACGACAATATTAACTGTGTAGACAAAATGGTTCCTGACTTGCAGTAACTGCAAGAAAATGATTCTATCGTCCCACCGTATAAAATATCGATTTCTTCATTAAGAAAATGTAGACCAACACATTGAATTGATATTAACCCATAAACGACTCATTTTAATTTCCGGCCACAATACGAAAGCTCTCTGGGTGGTCCCCACATTGAGCTCGCACGAAGTTAGAATAACCAAAACAATAAGGAAGTGTTTGTGATAAAGTTAATATCAATAAAATGAGTGCAAAAGGATCAACAAACTAATAAAAAGAACAAAGACATTTTACTTTTTATATTTAACGGTGAAGCGGCACACATTTCTAATTTACAGCTATATGTCAAGCACATGTACGTATGTATGTAAGTGGGTGTTGACACATAATCTGTATTGGATGTCACTAACGGAGATATAATCCATTTATGTAGCTTTTATGAATACTTCGAAGATGATATTTGTGAAGAGCGCATATTTATCTATTACCTCAGTATGTAAAAAATCGGCATAATGGATACAAAGCGGTGGTATCTCTTTCTTTTCTCCCTATGTGCTTTTTATTACCACATACCTTCCGTTATTAAGCGATTGCCTGTATTATGATGGTCACCCTATATCTATTTGCAAAAGGTAAGCTAAAGTCGTTAAAAAGTTAGTAAAGGTGCCAGTTTTAATACAGAACCTAAACAAAGGGTGTTAAAAACTTCAAAAAAAAAAAAAAAAAAATTTTTGAATGATAGACCCAAATAAAATAAGTCACCTTAATTCACAAAGGCCCTAATTGACACATTTTTCGAAAATGACTTTTTTAAGGAGTTACTTGCAGTAATAACGGAGATATTCCCAATATACGAAGCTTTATTTACATGCGTTCAATGTAAAAAAATGTTTCTTTTTACCTTCTCCTGTAACATTTTTTTTATATCAGTTAGATCTTTTGTGATTTAAGGTAACGATATATGTACATGTGTTTTTGTAGAGAACTTCGCCCAGATAAATTTTTCTGAACAAAGGTACAGTCCAACACATTTGGGTTATTTATTATTGACACTTGAAGAGCTACAATGGAACATTTTTTCTGCATACCTCCACTTACTTAAACTTTTCTAAAAAAGTGGCTTTGGCCGAGATCCGAATTAGTTTACTTTTAGTTAGTTATTCTATACACAATACTTTATTGAATATTCGAATTTCGAGTTTTCTTGGGCCAAAAGCCATTTTAACATTTTTTCAAAAGTCGCATATAGAATAATATCGTTGTGTAGGTACCAAATTGGACCATTTTACATACATACATATATCCCTCAATGACATGTTCAGTATTTTGATCTTCTTTGCAGTAAATTTATGAAAAAGTGGGCATGGTCGACAAGCGATTTTGCGTACTTTCAATGGTTGTACTTTACTCAATAATAATATGCTTCATAGTCAACTTTCTTTATTCTAACGTGAAGTGTTCTGAAGTTATTATCATTCGAAGTTTGAAAATTTGTTCACTCAGCGAGCATTTTCAAAATTTTGCAAAAAATAGCAATACTTCCCTTTTCCCAAACTAAATAATGAGGAGATACCAATACCATGGTTTGTTTGTTGGTACAAAATCGGAGTCTATTTCTGTCAGTGTTTCTACTAGGTCAATTTTGTGTAGACCTACTGGTAGACCTACTACATGAACGGCCATTTTTCTTTCTACCATATCTAAATCTAATTTTTTAGAAAATCCACCATAATCACCATAATTTCACAATGCTTATTTCATACATATTTAGCACACAGAACATATTTTAATGAGTATTGTACTATGTTCGTTTATTCTCATAAAGTTTACGGATGAAATAAATGATTCGAAATTCGAAAATTACTTCACGGACTTCACATTAACATAATGTTATGCCGGAATTCCATTGTTTTTTTGGAGATATACCAAATTTTTTTTAACCACAAAAACAAGGTTTGATAGTGCCAAAAGTGAAAAAATTCTGATTTGCGCTTATAATGAGTTAAAGGCCATAAATGGTTAAACGCGCTAAAACTTTTCAAGTGATGAAGTTAAACCATTACGAAGTGCATAACTTGAGATCGCTGATTGTCATAAAATCTTTTTATTACTCTATATATTCTAATTAAGACAGTTTCACTTATTTGAGTTTGACAATGGATTGTAAGTTGTACATGGACTTTATATGCGTGGAACAGTGTGTATGTACATTAGGGTGATTCAAAAAAAATATCGACTTGGTCTTACACCCTAAAAAGTTAGGTATTGATGATAAAATTTAACTATTTTAATAGTTAAGATACCATTTTGGAAGCTTCAAAGATTCAGCTTTAAGAGTATGTTAAAATATTTTGAAAAAAGTTTCAAAAATTAAAAGAAAATTCACTTTGAAAAAAAAAAAAAAAATGCCATTTTTCCCCATACAAAATGTATGTGAAAGGGCTAAAAAAATAGCCACCCCTAAGGGTTAAGTTAGAGCGCTAATTTTTTGCAAGGTTTATTTTCTCATCAATACCTAAAGACCGAAAAAAAACCAAATTTTTTTATTTGAATCACCCTAATGTACATACATTTAAGAAAGAGTATGCATATGAACGTGTCCGACCAACAACCACCGACCACATGAATTTTTATTGTTTTTGTCTTTTATTGCCACCCGCAGCCGAAATGGAGCTCACACTCAACCCTGTTGCTTTTGTAGTCATTACGTATCCTGTTGAATGTATAGAGGAAAGGACAAAATGTTAATATGGACTTAGTAAGCTAATCAAAAGTAATTGTAATTGATGTGACTATTCAGCATGAAACGTGCGGCAATGAATTTCCAATGACTTTAAGTAGATTGTTTAATTATGAAACGGATGAAGTGTGGGTAGTGGGTTTATAGTGGAATTGGAAGTCGAAGTGTGTCGCTATCACTTGTGTTATTGTTAAAAAATTGTCTTCAACTTGATCACAGTTGGCCACATACGACAAAATTATGCCAATAAGTCAAGTTTGTTGTTGTAAGGCGTACAGTTGTAAAAAACAAAAACGAAGTTTGTATTCTAGTGTTTGCGGAATACATCACTCCCACCATCGTGTTTATACTCCAGCATTAGCTTCGACCCCCGAAGTGAAGTTTTTTCAGATTGTATGCTCGAGTGCGCTTTCAAATCCACGCTTTGGATAGTTTGGTGCGTTCATTTGTTCCCCAAGGCAAAATTGACGCTGTTGCAAATGCAAACAACGACAAGAACCAAGTGCATTATTGCTTAAAGTTGATTGTACGACTAGTTGTTGAACATTTCGCACATCGGAAACTATTCAGCAGCTATAAGGCCAAAACGCCTCTTGATGGCCAAACTATTTCTCTATCACATACACGTTGATATATGAGAGTCCCCATATGGGTATTTCCTGCATTACGGACGTTCTCGCCAAATATTTTATTTTGCCTCACAATCTAAAGAAGGCACCAAAATAGACAAACTTTTATTTTTTTATTTAAATTTTTATAAAAAAGTTGATAAAAATCCGGTTTTAGAGCAGTCTTCGAAATCGCAGCTTTAGCTCTTTTTTAAAATTCATATCGAGCAGATCCTGTAGGGATAGGTAGAATAGGTAGCCTGAAGAAGGTTGACTGGTATGGAAGTATATTTAAATTGGTTTATCTAAATTGGTTTATTATTTACATATATTACCTTGTTCAAAGAGTAGCAACATAATTTGTTCTAGGAATAGATATATATTTATTTCATTTACCTAGTAAAACATCTACAAAAACTAACCTGAGTGAACTATAGATACCTTACAACCTAAATATGAGAAAGTTACAGTATAGAATTATTATTATTATGATTTATTATTAAATAAATTAACTGGTTAAATAGACTAGTGAGCACTAGCTGCCAGGGCTATCGGCTCTTATAGAATATTTTGTTCGGTATGTTGAATTCTTTGGTGCAGTGGGTGAATTTACACCCTATATATGTATTTTTGTATGAATAGGCCCAATAGTGTCCGACCGAAACTGTAATTTTAGGCCGAAGCCAAAACCGTAGCCAAATATTCGGCATAATCCTATATTCGGCGGATACCAAATAAGAAAAGAAATTATATGGAACAGTTAACTACAATACATAGACAAAAATGTGTATATACTGGATTATTTTTGTAATTTACTAGAAAAAAAATTTTTTTTTAAAAGATTTTTGGGGGATCACAAAAAAATAACTTTTTACTTCGAACTTAAAACTTACACCAAAAACGAGCAGGGCAATTCTAAATAGTTTTTCACGTTGCGGATTTTCTCACTCTCATAATAATTTGTGAGCAAAAAATGTGTGAAAAGGTGAAACGGTTCGCAGTAAAATATGATTTAGAATTGCCCTGAATTTGTATTTGCACTATTTTTATAACTTTATTATCTAAAAGAACAGATATCTTGGCAGATGGTCATAATCTTTAAATAAATAATTTTCAAATAACGAGTTATATTCCAAGCAAAATAATGTCAGGCCTTGATATTTTACATAAAGTTGGTTTGGTGATACCACTTATTGAAAATTAAATGTTTTCATTACGGGGATTCCTACTGCTGATTCCGGCGTTGTCAGTCAAGCAGCGATCAGGAGTCTGTTTCAATACCCAGCTGCACTAGTTACGATTGGAATCGCCCTAGTAATTTTATTAATAATCTTTTTCAGTATTTTGAGCCAAATTTCGAATCATATGGATCTATGTCTTAAATACTTTTGGACCAATCTTAGTTCCCTTTCAAGTGTGTTTTTAAACCAAATTTATGTTCACTTTAACCTTGCTTTAATTAAAGAATAAAAAGTTGGAGGAAATAACAAATAATTAATTTTTTCTCTATTAAATTAATAAATTAACTAAAACACTCTAAATGCAAAGAAATAAATAACGAAAACAAATGTATAAAAGAGAAGCGTCAAGGCGTTCATTGTAGCATACCTCTGAAGTTGGACGCAAAGTTTTGAGGTAGCAAATGTCAGGCGAGGTTAACAAAGCTTTATGTATTTGACCCTTTAGAGATTTTCCTTTTAGAGCAAGTTGACAAACATTTACATAGTTATTTCTCCACTTCAGAATTAACAAAATTCCCGTACACTGAACCAAAAAAGTTCATGTATCCAATGAAAAAGTACATAGATTTTAAGAATTGTTCGTTAAAACCTCTCCAAAGAACTTTTTCGTAGAAATTTACGAATATTTCCTAGAATATAAGTACTTTTTCGTAAAATATGTAAACAAATCCACAGAAAGCATGTATTCATTCATAAATTGTAAGAAAATTTTCTTAGATTCTATGAATTTTTTCTTATATTTTAAGAAAAACCAACGCGAACTTCTATGAAACATTGTTCGTAAAAAACATGTACGTTTTTGGTTCTGTGTATTAAAAAAATGTTTTTTAATTTGAGAACCCTATGATTCCGCTGTGGAATTACTGTTGTGAATTAACGTAGGATATTTGAGAAAGGAATTTGATTCCAAATGCGTCTCTAGTTGATATTAAACAAAATTGTTTATTGGGTGGCGCACTGTGTGCTATGTACTCGTATGTGTATATGTATTTGGCAACATAATTGCATTAAAACCTCTTCCATTAGACTGTTGAGTTCAATTATAGTCCCTGACAACCACACTTCCAGTTGTTGGCCATTACTGTTGCTTGTTGTTGTTGGCGCTTATTGCTGTTGGCTATTTTGTTGCCGTTGTTATTGTTGGCACTTGCTGCTGTTGCTGCTGCTGCTACTATTGCCGCTGTTTCAAATACATCTTTATGCGATTGTAATTGTTAGTGTTGTTGTCATCGCTATAAAGAGCCATCGTTTGGCCATTTTGTCCAGCTCGGTTGGCTGCGAGATGCTACTACCGTAGAACGGGGGAGGCGAGCGTATTGCATAGCCGAACGAACAGCTGGAAAATGTGCGACCAGCGGAAAATCTGAAAAATTTAAATAAAAATCGAAACTTACATCGTATTAAACATGGCAAAGTGTTAAGTTTTTTTGTTGTTGCTTTACTTTATATTCGCGTTTTGAAGCACAACAAATGCACACACAGTGTGGGTGATAGTGGGCGTGGTTAGTACGCATCGGTTAGGGGATGCCAGATAAAAACGCTGCTTAATAGCTTTAATTCATTTTATTTAATGTGAGCTGAACAAAAAGGCATTGTGAAGGATATGGAGAATGGAAATAAATTGCATTAAACTCATTGTCAGCGAGAGCGAGCGAGCTTCAGTTTAACACAAAATTTTTTGATCAAATTTATTAAGTGGCTGCAAATGAAATGGTTTCGAAGTGATATAGGACCTGCCATAAGGACATATTGGTTGCTATAAATACGACTACACCACAAATATAAAATGCACACACGCAAACATACTACTTACTTATATATACGCTTTTATATGAATTCCTATATGTAATTGCATGAAAGAAATTACTTTTTATAAACGTATGCAAATGCATTTCAGTTGTGGTAAGTGCAGGCTAAATGTAATTAAATTAAATATTTTGTACTCAAATATGTCGCAGGTTATTAAATTTGTAAAATTTTAACTTTCTCACCATTAGCTGCTACAAAGACAAAGACAGCGCTTTTACCAATAAACAGATGAAAACTTAATTACTGTTCATTGGATGATGATAATAATGTTTAATGGGACAGGACAACAAAATTTTGTACAAGACACCTTGAGATGTTCTCTTTATAGCTCTCAAGTTGTATGTAGCAAACTATCACATAATTCGTTGAGAAGAAACTTCAGTTCTAAGATTTAAATTTTATTTATTTCATTTTAATTTAAGTATTTTTTTTTTAATTTAATTTTGTTTAAACTGGTTTTGTTTTAATGGTCATGCATTTTTACATATAGGTAAGAATCTTATGAGCTTTAGACCGTGCTAATGATTCTTATTGAAAAACTTATATAATTATTAGGGGTTTTTTGTTTATGAAGAAAAACTGAAAAAAAGTCACAAACAATTTCAGGTGACTGTGATTAGAAGTTGAAGCTACCGATATCAAAGCCCGCTCGGATGCGGTACACTTCTATCATTACAAAGTGGTCCGTTGATAGCTTTCCCAGCTTGAAATAGTACTGTAACCATAGCGTGTAATATTGTTTGTGGCTTTTCTTCAGTTTTTCTTTAAGCAAAAACCCAATAATTATATGAATTTTTCAGAATTATTAGCACTGTCTAAAGCTCATGCAATTCTTACTTATATGTAAGAGTATAATGAAAATGTATATAAAAATATTTAGGGATGCACAGGGGATGAACAGGAGATATCCCAGAAATTAATTTTACAATATGGGTGTCAAATGACAGGTTTTCATTAGAGCCTGAACGTAGTGGAAGATTTATTTCGATATCTCTAAATGTTATTCATACGCTGTGTATGACTTATAAAAAGTGCACTATAATTGTAAAATTTCAAGATATACACAATTATTTTTGCTCAAAACAACGTAAATGCAGACAATCAAATTTTACTTTTTAATTTTTATACGAGCCACTATGTGGTAGGTGAAAGGGTCGTTTTTTTGACATTCTATTGCACAACCTCCGACTTTTTTATTACTAATAAATTGACCCGGGTACCCAGAAGTCCTGAGAAGTCCTGGTAAACAAATCTCATTTGTGACCTAACTGTGCCTTACGTGGTTTTCATTTGGTCGTTACGTTGTTTTGCATAAACACCGACGATATGTAGGTTAACGTTAAGCCCCAATCTCTATCAATATTTTTAGTAGAGTTTTCCGGAATACTTTCTCCTTCCCATCTCCTTATCCTCACCTGATCCAAAATCCCCATTGATAAAAAAATACCAAAAATATAACGGTAGTTCAGATGAACTCTATAACATTCCACAAGTCACCTCCTGTCCTTTTTGTTAAAGAAATATTCAATGTACAGACACGACTTTTCTAGTGTTTTATCATAGGATAGATTTTCCTTTATCTCTTGCCAGTCTTAGATTTGAGGGAATTCTTCCAAAACAACTCAGTTTTGTGAACATATTTATATATACTAGTATCGCTTGTGATCGAAAATTCGACCAATAAAATCTGGAGGGGGTCGTTGGGTCGCTAACCCCGTACCCCCCTCCCCCCCATTCTTAAATTTCGGAGATGCCCCTGAAAATATAACGCCTAGTTTTTCAATTTCCTTTCCATCGGTTCATATTTCATTCAAATCGGTCAAACGGTTCGCTCACAGGAGGTTCCTTAAGTTTTTCATGTGGCGTATTTGAAGACATGCATGGATGAAGGGGGTATGTCGCATTCTCACTCAATTTCTGTTTTTGGCATTGGTGAATAGTTTTTATGCAGATCTATATTTCTGTCTTATCAGAATCTGCCTATCGTGAAAATTGTAGAAGATAATTCATGGATGAAGGGGGTATGTACACAACTTTTCAATATGAATTGTGGAAGAAGGGGGTATGTTCCGGTTTTTTCATATAAAACACTAAATATAAACTTATGCTTTTTTTTGCATATTATGCAACGTCTTTTATGGCTTTGCATAATTGTTTTGTCAGTTTTCCATAAAGATTCGAAAAAACCTCAAATGTTTAAGCAAAACTTTAAAGCCGATTTTCTCGTTTCACTCAAAATGCGACATACCCCCTTCATCCATGCATGTCTTCATTTATATATGCATAGATAATAATAATTGACTCGATATAAAATATGCTTCTTGAACGGAATACTTTCTTACAATAAATGTGACTTTTTTTCGTTGTAATTCGCTGTAACCACCAACCACATCTACAAATTATTCTAGCAAATTTCCAAATAACCAAAAAAAAGTACTGAATGCTGAATTTGAAATGAAAAAAAGCAACTGCGCCTTTAAATAGATAATCGCGTGATAGTTTCGAATTTTTTCACCTACTAATGTAGCTATGTATGTACGCTCCTTTGAAACGCGCTGCATCGTCCGCGACTGAGTTTGCACTTTTTGCTTACGCTCGTGCACCGGAATCTACGTCATCATTTTTTAGAACGGTTTTTATTTTGTATTTTGTTGTTTGATCGTATTGTCATTGTATTCTAGTTGTACCTGAAAGGTAATCTTGCTGAAGTGGTACAAATATGTGCTGCAACAACAACTATCAGTTAGCAATAGTAATAAGTACTAGTAAGAGATAACAATGGAAAGAAATGTGCTAGCGATACACGACCATCCGTCTCTAAAGAAAACAAGGAAAAAACAGCAAATAAACCAAGCAACTTACCCACGAGTTTAGCTAGGGAAAATTCATGCGGTTTGTTGTATTGTTGTTGTTTTAGTGTTGCGTTTGTGTTGGCACTGCTGTCGTTGCTGATGTTGGCCGCGTGTTGCTTCTGTTGCATGGCTTGGTGAAATATGTTGAAAGGCACTTCCACATGCAACACATCTGCATGGCAATGTGGTGCGAGCAGCTAAAGTCCCGATTGGCCCACATTTATCACAAGCCCAATGTGTGAACAGTCCGATGAACGGCGAGTACAGATAGTATAATAGCAGAACTACAAGAACTAAATATAGCCAACAGGGTGGTGCATGGAGAAGCAGAGCATTAGGGATAATGCAGAAAGGCTAGGACATTCCTTACGTGTTGACAATTCGGCGCTTCCGTAGCATAAAATAGTCGCACAGTGGCCTTCTTTCAGCAATACATTTGCCATCATTTGGAATATGAATATGCCGTTCTAAGTTCTTATATAGCTTTTTCTTTACAACATCCCAGTTGACTCTTCATATCATCATCATCATCTTTTGAATGCGCAGCTCAAATAACGTTGTAAACGACGAAATATACAATGTTTGGTAGAAGAAAAGTACAAAAAACGCATTTTGAAAAAAATGTCGGTTACAACGTTGTTCATTTATTGACGCTTAACGGCTTAAGCGATTTTGGCCGTTGGCTATTATAGTACACCAGTCATTACTTTTTAGCGATAATTGACGCCAATTGGAAACCCCAAGGGAGTTCAAGTTATCCTCCATATCTTGTTTCTATCTCAGTAGAGGCCTCCCCTTCCTCTGCTGCCGAATTCGGGTGGCTATAGGAAAACCTTCTTGGCTGGAGCTTCTTTGTCCATTCGCATAACATGATCTAGCAGCGGAGCCATTGGGCTTTAACTCGCTGGGCTATGGTCAGATCTGCCTAAAGCTCGTACTGCTCATTAAATCTCCTTTGATACTCGTCGTAGGCATCACGGGAAGGACCATAAATCTGACTCTGCAGCTTTATCTGCCTAAGATTTTTTAATCTTGAAATAGGTTGTCCGATAGACTCCAGTGAAGAGTTTACTATACAGCTTCAAACGAAAAACGGTATATGATAAACTATGCCCACTGTTTCTGATCTAGCTGATTTAGAAACACAAAATGCCGGAAATGCCAGGCCACACGACAGTGGTCTTATGTCACACCCACCACCCCTTCCCAACACTCGTATGTGGTTTGGTTGTTGGCAATTTCGTGCTGGTAAAATAGCAAGTTTACGGGAAATGCATTAAAGTATTGCTAGTCGCTGCAATAACTCGCAAGCATAGCAACTTGACAGTCACTTTGTGTTGAATTTTCATTTCGGTTTATTTTTCGTTCAAACATTTTCGCCAATTTTGCTTTAAATCGTTTAAAAAATAAGATATGATTTTAGTTGACTTAAACGAAATTTTAGGCTTCACTGAGAATCGGGAAAACAACAAAAATTATTTTTTAAAAGACACAGCTACCACAATATCCGATTTAAGAACAAACATTAACAGAAATGCCACAAAGCAGACGGGAATTGGTTAAAAAAAACTTCAGGGAATACGATTTTTAAATTGCAAGCGAAGTTAATGGGGAATGGAGCATGTAGCGGTTGCGGTAAAGCTTTAAAACTTCTCAAAACCACAAGCGCTGATAGTTTCATTTTGTCTTCAAATTAAAAAAAAAAACCAGCGGTATATTTTACAAGTTACAACCCTTCGCTGTGAGCGAAACAAGGGGCCGAAGTTGGACAGAAAAAATATTATATTTTTGAATTCAAACAGTAAACTTTCGGTAGTTGAAAGTAAAACCGTTGGATAGCAACAACATAACTGAAAAAGGCTATCAAAATAGCAACACGCGTTAAAGCATCACTGCCTCCAGGCGCAACAAGGCAATCAATAAAATATGAGATAATAATAAACGAAAATATAAGCCTCCGGCAGCACGACTTACGTGTAAATAAAATATGCATTGAGCAAACTGATACCCGATGTTATTTGAGAGGCAATCTCCTTTTTTACCTCAATTGCACAGATTACTCATTAATATGCTGTCAGAAATGTTCACGTAAATCGACTTTGGTGACTGCATAAGCAAAGGCCGCACATCGAAGACAAATCCGGAATCACTGCAAAGCTGAGGCTGAATATCTATTAAAATTTGATAAGGGTAGTCGAATACCGATAGCATAGCTGATTAAGAAGGCATGAATGAATGTATATTGAAGAACATTCTTGGTTTAGTTGACGGAATGATTGAGGCAACACATACCTTTCACTTATGCTACTTTCAATACACGATGTCATATTCCGACTACTCGCAAAACTGAATATATGTATGTACATTAGGCAGGGTGCAAAAGATGACTGTTCCTTCTAAGGCATCGATCCCGGGAAATCCGGTTTGAAAATTTGTTTATAAATGTGTTTTGAAATGAAACGAATTGAACTGAATTGTTTTATGTATGCGTATCAGCTGGGTATGAGATGATCTGGAAAAATCCCGGGATTGTCATTTTGAAATCTCGAAATCCCGGGACTGTCCAAAAGCTTAGGGACTCGATGCCTTAGTTCTTACGATTAATCGAAGGCTCGTTAAAAGACCGGTAAGGTGTGGGAACTATAAGAAAACGACCTCAGATGTCAAAAGAACATGAGAAGAAAAGGAAGAGCTTCTCAAGATAAAAATTTTGATATATTATTTTTGAAAATTGGATTTCAAATAAAAAATTTAAAAATTAAAACTCATTTAGGTAGTATTTGTAAGGATACACAAAATATTGTCACGAACTTCCCCCTAGCATAAGCTTCAAATTTGCTTCTTTTTTTCGACCCGGTCTAATTTAAACATGTAGTCTACTTACATATGTATAAAAACTGAGATGTAGGAAAATATTTCTTGGCAAATCGGTGCATTTTTTCGCATTACCATTAATCTTTTAATATTTTGGGTTTCGTCCAGCAAATCATATATTGAGATGTAGGAAAATATTTCTTGGCAAATCGGTGCATTTTTTCGCATTACCATTAATCTTTTAATATTTTGGGTTTCGTCCAGCAAATCATATATGAATTAGGTTTTGATATTAGCTTCCACTTCACTGGAACAGAAAATTTTCTTTTAGTTTGTTACTTTGATTTTGGTTTGAAAAAGGTTTTACATCTCTTAGAATTTGTTTGAATTTATTTATAAGCATGGCAATTTTTTCGACCACAAAGTCAACTTTTTACCCATTGAAGTATGTTGTTTTGATCAAATATTAGTCATGCCTGTGTTTATTTAAACGCACGTGTTGAAAAAAACAATTTTTGTTTCTCCCAATTTGTACTTAAATTGAGAAACAAATTTTTTTGTTTTGATGGCTTCCCGAATATGAGGGACATGAATAGCCAGGCCGCCTTGAAATCAGAGTGCAGCATATTATGGTCCAGAGAACAAGAGATACCATGAGTAGCTTCAGGACATTCAAATGCTAATGCCGAGTAGAACTTTGTGAAATAAATGTTTATATTTCTTTTCGAATTTTATTAAAATCCTTCTTTAAGTGCATATTTCAGGAGACGGAGGTAGAAGGTGTGGGATGGTCTTGAGGGTTGAAGTGGTTATACACAAATGTGTATAAGATCGTAGGAGTACCGACAAAAATTTAAGGAATAGCACTAATACTTCAGAACAACACAAATTTCGTTAAAAATGAACCACAAAATAAAATCCTAATACTATTGTGAAGTTCTTAAATAATAACATTCTTCTGCGAACAGTATTTTACCGTTAAATATTTCAAAAACAACTTAACTATTTCTTATTAGTGATTCGAAACGCCTACTTATGTATGTATGGAATATTGATTTGATTCGTCGGGTTCAATAAATATTGTTACCCAGTATTAGAAGTCAAAGTTTGTTTAAAAAATTTCAAAAATCTACAAGCTTTTCGTATTTTTTTAAATGTGAAAGTGCGCCGCCTGCCATTGATGAGGAAAATTACCATGAAAATGTGGCAAAATAACTCAGTTCAATGCCATGGCAGGAGTAAAGTAAAAGTTTGTTGATTGTTCTCGCTGCCATTATTTTTCGATTTACATGAATTATTCAAAACTGTTGAGGGTCGTCCAGCGGGACGTATGAGCGACATTTATTGTTAAACTTTTCAATTCATTTGATACTTTCTATTAGCCGTTACATTTATTCCTGTAGCTACCGACTTTGCTCCTCGTGCAGCATTCTGGTTGCAACAAAGCAAATTGATGTTGATTGTTGTGGGTTTTTGATGTGGGCGATTACATAGTGGTTGACACAAAAAAAAAAAAAAAAATAAAGCACAATTAATGCTTTAAATAGCAGTTTGGAATAGTTGGCTACTCGTTTGGCGTTTATCGCGTTCAGCTAAATAAAGTTGAAATAGTTATTGTGTCGCATAAATTTAATAAAACACAAAAGTGAAGTACATAAAAGTTTAAGTGAAAACCCGTTTGAGTAAAATAGAATAATTGTGTTAACCCTTGAGTGAAAGCAGAGGACTCGAATGTTCTACTTTGTGTCCTGTAGGATTGGCACAAATTTACATTTTTTTAACGCTTCTATATGCGGTCGTTTTTAGTACTCAAATCCTAAACGCTAGCTCTCAAATTCGTAGCTACAAACCTTTTATAGTGTTTTCGAAGAAGACCGGAATGGATCGCAAGTAATCCGAAAAATAATTAGTTTGTTTCAAAAAGGTTATTTGTATAGTTGATTAATATTATTAAGTCGAATTTGGGTTGGGAGATATTTTTCCAGTTCAGAACACCTTGAGTTTTAAATGATAAAATATGCTAAAAATGGAATTGAGAACAACTTTATTATTTGAAATTTCCTATCCTTTTCTGGGCTCTATTGAGTATGTTGAAATATGATGTTCATGCTTAGGGACGATGTTATACGAAGAAAGGGTGTTCCAAATACTCATAATAATGTAACATTTAACAATGTGGGTTAAATTGAATTAACAAAAACACTACCTATACAATATAAGTTGTCCTATTAGAAGTTTCAAACGGATTACGCTGATACAATTTACGTTTCGCATGGGTACATGAGTTCGTTTCACTTTTGCAATTTAATTAAAAATGTTTTGTATAAATTCATATGCACCCGCAATAAAACCTAGCGAGACGTGACAATTTTATGACCTTAAAAACAACAAAACGAAAAACAAAAAAACAAAAAATCGAAAAGTAGAAGGTGGACGAGTTAAACAAAGCAAACGACAGTAGTTAAAGCAAAAGAACGAAAGTGCTTTTTTTCCGGAGCCTAGGTTTTGTTGTATAGCGCAACAATGAGAAGATTTGATGATTCGTTAAGATAGAAAATACAAAACCAAAGTTTGTTTGGTTAAAAGATATATTACGAGTGTTTTTCGTTTCATATATCTTATAAATGTATTTATATATTTATAGTTATTTTTACAACCTAGGGTTGCCCCATAATAATGATATCAATTTTTTGCCATATTCGCTATTATCTCGAAAACGATTTGATTCTATTGGGTGTACTTTTGAATAAAGGTGGAATTAGACATTTCAAGCTCTTATATTTAGGCACTGCCACTAGGCAGTTTTTACAGAGTTGCCACCTATTTAAATTTTCCCAAAATCGGGTGAGATATGCAAATATGGGTATCAAACGAAAGGTATTTAACGTCGTGTTGTAACAAAAATATATCCAGATAGGATTAATCCATAGGGTTGGCACCTAATAGCCTTACTTTTTTTTCGGTATATCCCTTATTATCTCGAGACTGCCTTGACACAGTTATATGAAATTGTTGTATAAGTTTTCTTATACAAGTGTTGTCCCTTGGGAGAAGTTATTTGTATTCAATTAGATCTGACAATGAGGGTACCAAAATAATGGTTTTACGTCCTTTTTAGACATAGTTCTTATTAGGATTATAGTCTCGCTTTTAAAATCACAAAAAGTATACTTGCTTGAACAGTAGACAAATATTAATACAGCAAGAAATGCAATTTAAATAATTCTCTTAAAAGTTTTCGCTGTCGTGAAATGATCTAACAAAATTTAAAAAAAATTAAAGTGGTATATAAAATTTCAAATCACTACAAACTGTTTTAAAAAGCTAAAGGCGTATTTTTATTTGCAATTTTCTTTTACACATCTTAGCAAATGAGCTCAACTTGTTGCTTCAACTTGCGTACTTAAAAGTAGTTTGTCTAACGCTTCCGTTCTATTTTTGTTGTCGCTTTTAACATCAGCATATGTATTGCAGGTCAGAGGTGTATCCGTGCTATTCTTCTTATGGGTTTTTATATAGATTTCTATAGCTACAAATTTCTGCGCTTACCCTCTCTCTTCGACCTTCAAACCCTCATTTATCTATTGTCGCAGCTGTGCCATGATTTCCACACCGCCTCTCACTCAGCACAGACCTTGTGGCGTAAGAAATGGCTAAAGTAGCGTGTTGTGCGTTTTCGATGCAATTATCCTGGATAAATATCTTCTTCCGTTTTAACTGTAATTACAAAAGTTTAATTGAGTTTTCACTGCTTTTTTAACTTTTCTTCTTTAGTGTCTTTTCAATACTTTTTTTTTGCGAATCACTTTGCGTCAGTCGCTGCTGTTCGTTTTACTTTGCTGTTGTCCTTGTCTTATTGTCTATTTGCTGTTGGTGTTTGCCTGTTTGTTGTTTTCCCGCGTGGATATTTGAATTTGTCATCAAAGATTTTGTTGCCAAGACATAGCGACGGAAGCAGGCGTTGTCAACAGCAGCCACGCCGCCAACAACAGAACCACAATATAAACAACAACAACACCTACCACGATGGTTTAATAAATGAAAACAATAAACAACATTTTTTATATAAAATCCCATCACTCACCAGCTATGATGTATTGAAGAAGGCGCAAAATTCTTCAAGCCTCCATTTTTCCGCATCTTTGCGCGCATTCACAGCCTTTCTTTCGCTTGATAGCACTCGGGGTCTCACTTCTAGTTTTTCTTTTTATTGACAGAAATGAGATTTGTTAGGAGCGGTTTATGGTAATTAACGTCACAAACTTGAATTCATTTTTTATTTATACGTCATTCTTCTTTTATGTGGTGCATGTGTGTGTATGTTAGACTGTCGGAAAAAATCGAAGTTGTCCTATTTAAATGCATATCCTCTCATTTTGACCATTATGCGCCAAAAACTATGCTGACAATTTGGACCACGGAAACCCACTGCTAATATATAATGATTAACGTATTCTTGTGACTCATATTGTTGTATCCTTACCGTTTGAAGACTGCATATAAAAAGTTGTTATCTGATAAAAGTCCTGAAAATGTATGTATATATGTACAAATATTTAAGAATGCACAGGAGATGAACAGGAGATATCCTAGAAATTAATTTTACAATATGGGTATCATATGAAAGGTGTTAGTGAGAGTCTGAACGCAATTTTATTTCTATATCTCAATACATTTCGGAGATATCAACCAAAACATGAATACAATTTATCTAAAATTTCTTATTTGGACAAGTAATTGTTACTCATACGCCGTGTATGACCTATAAAAAGTGCACTAAAATTGCAAAATTTCAAGATATCCACATTTATTTTTGATAGAAAACATATTGTTTCGCAATCTACTAAAATACTTTTAAAATTCCAATGTCCCTCTCTCGTGAATACGTCTTTTCAATATTCTCGTAAAGGATCCTGTTGTCCTTATAAAAATTCGAAGGTAGAGATTTGTTGCACAGTCCTTTATATATGGACACAATATTAAAATTATGTGCTTTCCTAAGCCTTATTGACCTTTTTGCCGATATAGCATAAGCAGCTAGATAAAACTTTAACTAAAAATCGGCACCGATTACCTCTATCCTACAACAATAAAACTTCGCACACATGTTATATAGGCTAAAACGCACCGAAATTTGTTTCCATATATTTTTGGGATGCTCTAATGTATGTGTCTAGATATTTATGTCGACGCCCACCCATTCCTCAGGACTTTATTTGTATTTGCTCGAAACAGAACTTGGCGTTCTATTTAGATGGTTTTGTGGCTAAAATTCTTTACTTAAGATTGAATTTTAATTAAAATGTAAATTATTTGTTTAATCACTTGCGGGGTGGATTATTTAATCTTTTTTTGTTCCTAATTGCCTTTAAATGTCTAGATAAATATTTCTTGGTTAAATATGTACATATGTATATGTTTATTATTATTTTATTTTCTCCAGCATTCATGCCATTGAACAGTCAATACACCGAAGTTGGAAGAAGCCCGCGATCACGGAGCTGATGATAACATTTTCTGGACTATGATCCGATAGAAGTCTTTATTACGTTTTCCACGCTAGCTCTCCCGCTCTAACAGTCAGTTTCAATTGGCAAGTTCTTTAACACTTAATATCATATAAGTTTAGGTACATATGTATATAAATAATTTATGAGTGTATCAAAAATTGAATGAAACGGTTTATGACCTAAAAATGCCGTTAACTTTAATCGTCAACAAAAGCATTTTCATTATGATTTTTTACAATAATAATCATTACTTTCGTAATACTCTGTATTATTATTACAATATAAATGTTACGATTATTGTTTTGGAAGTTGTTGCTGTTAGATATGTATACATACATGAAAAGAACAGACAGTCAAAGTTAATCTCATGTAATGCCTGCACGGTCAATAAACGTCAAATGTTCTTAACGATTCGCAAGCACACTCTTGACTACAAAATATTGTATTAACCTCATGCGGAAAAATTGGTCCAAATGGAAAAAGAAATTAAGAAACTTTTAAAAGCACTAAAGATCTTAAGTATTTTCGGCTAACACGGTTAATGAGCTTCGATATAATCAACATTTTTTGACTACTCCGTTTTGAAACTAGAGCAAATTTTTTTTCGTGAAAGAAGGCTGCGCCAAAATAATTATTTAAGATTACGACTTTTCTATCTTATTACCAGGAACGCAGTACCGGGTTTCTTGTCCCTTTTTCTATGTGTTCAGATTTTCCCACAGGGTAAGCTGAATTCTCATAAATTCCCCAAGAGAAGAGAAGCCGCAGCCAAAATCATTAGGCCACAAGTGCCAAACAACATTAGCTTAAATAGAAGATACAGAGGGCAAAGTCACAAATGCCAAACGGCAAACGGAAATTACACGCATTATCATATGTCGAAGATGTTGCGACCACATAATATTATGAGCATCACACAATACACCAACAGTATATGTATATGAAGTGCGCGTTGGTACATTATTAACGGCTTTATACCATGGTGCAAGAGTGATGTAAAGGTAAATAAAATTTCATAAAGTGCTTGATGATCATTCTATACAGAAATATTGCTAGAGTTCCTGGCAGGACTGGTCCAAATATTGATCGATAACTCCGACATCGGCCGATAACTTAGGAATCGGTCGAGTTATTGAAATAAAGTATATTTTATTATATTTTAAGTTCATCGTATAGTAAAGCGACAGTGAAGGTTTCTTTTAGTTTTATTGAGCAGTTTTTGAGTGATACAGCCACAAACATTCAGACAGATAGAAATTTACAATTTTATTATGTGCAGAGATAATAATAAAAAAAGATGGGTAAGCCCATTTCTGAATTCCTAGTATTTTCTAAAAAAAATGATTTAAATTTTTAAAATCTATCTATCTTCTTCTCTATTAGAAGGTTTTGTGTGACGAATCGGCTTCAAAAGTATTGAATGCATTTTTAAATAAATTTAATAGTTTGTTCTTTGAGTATCCCCCTAGATGGCTCTAGCGCAGCTATATCTGCAAAATCCATATTAATCCCCGGTTCTATTAGTTTTTGGTCCGTATGTTTAATCCCTGAAAAAATGGCAAAGTGCTCTAATCAATACACTGTAGAGCATGGGTCGGCAGATTTGTAAATGCAGGTGTATAAGTGAGAACGCTTATACACGCGCTGTGATCGTCCGAACTATATTTTTAACTTTCGCTGACCAAACAAGCGACACCACCACCCGATGTGGTTTCGCCCCTTGCCCAGCGACAACTAAATCATTTGGTAAACAAAGACCACAACGTGTCTGTGTGATGAATTCAACTTGTTGACTGATCTTAAGATCTATGGGGCGCCGATGCTTACCGTAGAGTATTCCAATACCGGAGTATTCAATAGTAGTCCAATTCCATAAAAAAGTATGCTACAATTAACATCGGGATGTCCTAGGATTGGACCAACTGTATACAATTAGTACTCCAATGTAAAGCGAGAGTTGAAGTAGGTGTTCCTCTTTCGTTACGCTTTCTACTCCAGCTGGAGTAATCTAGTTAGACCTTTTTTGAAAAAATACTACTGTGGGTAATCCATGAAGTACGGGATGGATTACTCCTAGTTGGATTAGGGGGTCCAACCCTAGGACATCACCATGTTAATTGGAGCACCTTTTTCATATCGAATTGGATTTTTCCTGGAGTTGTATGGATACTCCAACCTTTTTACAGGGATATGCATTACTAGACGTTTAACTTAAAATTTGAGATTTCACTTATTTCGATAACGCGACCGGTATTGGTATTGAACATTTCTACTATATCACGAACAATGATTTTCAATTGTAAACCACCGTGCGCTAGTGGCATGTCAAAGAACCCCCTCCCTGCTGGCATGTGGGGTGGTGCGGCTTTTTCGACTTTCTTATTGTTTCCCATTTTGGGTGGCTGTGGGACTTAATATAAAATCTATTTTGTATATTTTTAATGGGCAACACATTTTTCTACTTACACAAATTCTTCGAATGTTCTTAGTGATTTTTGCGAAAACACTTAATTGTCATAAAAAATTGTTTGCTGTTAGTCTTTGATGTTTGTGTTAGCAACATCTTTTTTCAACTTTTAGTATTGAATTCGCTGACACAACAAAAACAACAACAATGACTACATAAATGTTTATGAATGTTAAAAATTTAGTTGCACAAAAGCTTTATGAAGTGTATTTTATGTTGTTCCTGGCGTGATACATAAAGTATGCAGCAATTAAAGGCGTGACGTACTTTGATATAAATATTTTAATAGGAAATTCATGTATTGGAAGAATTTCCTTTTTTATTGATATAACTTAAATCATACTGCACTTGATTAATTTAAATGATTTTTTTAGTGAGATTATGTTTGAACTTTTGTGATAAACTTTTTATTTTAATTGCATTTTCTACGCGACTCGCCAGAATCTGTTTCCATCGAAACCTTTCCTTCGCTGCTAAGGATTGTGTCGTGTCGTTCTGAGTATAGAAACTAAGGTTGGAGAACTGGTGTCAGCTTCCGTTACGACTGATATGACGACCAAAATCGAATAGTGTTAATTAAATTGTCATTGTGTTTATGAAAAGGGTCTATTTCTTTAATACAAAATACAATTGATCGTTGATTGATTATACCCAATCTCATGTGCAAAACCACAACGCAACTGCGAATTGAATTAATATAAGATAAAAGGATTATCCACAGCCCACTGCAATCACAGTATTTCATCCAATAAAGAGTTGAGCGCATGAATATGACCAGCTGTTGAAAATATATATCGGGAATGCTTGGCCTTAATGATTTCAAAATGCTTCCAAAGCTAACAATAGAACTTCTAATTGCTGCAAGAGAAATGCCAATGAGTTTAACACATTCGCAACTACTCATTCGATCTGAAATGCTGTGGGCGGTTAAGAAGCCAATTCAATGGAAATATTCAACATTTCATATGCAAGTCACGCTCTCCAGGTAAAACAACAACAGCAATAATACAAAAGAAAATATAAAAACTCTTTCAACAAAATAAGCTTACATGAACGTGATTGACTGTACCCAGCCACACACATACACGCATGTACAATTGTACAAGGCTGCTGCACAAGTACAACCGGGGAGCTTCAAATTGGTCCACCTACCGGCTGTCTGCTACCTAAACGATAGGCTTTCTCTATGCTTTGTAGACATTCATATGAACTGAAGCTGTATTTGCTGGTGTTGCCATTGATGTGTCCGAAGTTGGACGCAAACGTAACTCTTTACAATGAAACATAAGCACGCCACTGGAGGTATGACATAGTGGACCGATATGAACGATTAACAGTTTTTCAAGGTATGGTGTCTGCTGGAGAAAAATTATATCTCACATGTTGTATTAGCTGAAGAATACAGGTGCGCTTGGTGGATTGATGTTGTTGCGCACTTGAAGGCGGAAGTTCATCACGGAAGCACTCAGTCCAAGTAGTGAAATCATTGAATGTTTGAATGGCTGAATGAACTAACAAATATGGATGTTTGAGTGGATGGTTAGATGAATGAAAGGAGGTAGAGAAAAATGTGTTGCAGCATAAATGTTAATTAATTTTTATTGTGGTTGACTTCAGTGTTAAATGCTGGTAATGCTGTTGCCACATAACCAACTAAAGTGGATGTGACTTTAAAAAGCTAATGATCGGTGCACTAATAGCTAATCAGTTTGAAGTGCCTCGCATAAAATAATCTGTGGTTAGATAAAAGAAATTGTTAGGTAAGTATCATCCAATGCATTGAACCATAATTCTAAGGTACAAACATTTATATAAGTATCGATACGTCTGCTCAAGCTGCATTGGCATCAATAAAAAATGGGGAGAACCCAAATGTGAGAGCTGCTTTGTTGGAAAAGCGAAGGAAAAAATTAGAGCGGGTACGCAAACCTGATTGATCATACATACAGTTTTTACAATAATAAAAAATGCGAGCATTCAGGTTCAAAAGATAAAATAAAAAAAAATAAAAATAAAAAAAATTAAAAATATAAAAAATAAAATTAAAAGAGAATAAAAAATAAAATGAAAAAATAATAGAAAGAAAAGGAAAAAGTATATTCCCGAATGAATGCGAAACCCATACCCATAGGGAACCGAAATTACCTCGAAAACAATGCTGAAGTAGTTCCGAAAAAGTACCGATGTTATACCGAAAACAATTTTGAAAAAGTTTCGAAAACAGTCCCGAAATGATCCGAAAACATTTCCAAAATACTCCCAACAAACTCCCGAAAAAGTCCCAAAATGATCTCGAAAATTACAGAAATGGTCTCCGAAAATTCCATAAATAAAACCCAAAACTCCCGACAAAAAAGTTTTTGATTCACTTTTCGTTTGGTATAACTAAAATAGTAGTTTGAAATTTTACTACTTCAACCTTCTGCCAATACTCAACTAAACATATACACCCCTTTCTGTATGGAATATGGCAAAATTTCTGAAAATGATCGACAAGAAGAACGCGCTATACATAAACTCGATAATGATTCCAGAATGCATTCGCGACCGATCTGCATTCTTTTATGTTTAGTTAATTATCCTTTTAAAATGTTTAATGTTCGCGGTTTCGAACGCTGTTATTTTTTCTCGAACGAAACCTAAGATTGTTCGTGAATTGGTTTTTGGAACATATGTACATATTCGAGCCTATCAATGGTGGAATGAATCTTAAAGGAATCTGGAAAAAATTGTTGTATTAACTATGAAGTAAGGTAAAATTTTAATAAAATTGTATTAAAAGTGTCCTTGCTTATGCAGTGCTGCGGTAGGGAAAGTAATTTGTAAACAATGCTGGTACAGAATAAATGTAACAGCATTCTTATTGTCGCTTTCACATGCAAAGTTAATCTGTACAAGCGGAAACAAAACCGTCAATTTGATGAATTAATAATTTCCGGGAAAAGTACAGCAAAAAACACTCCCTCACCTGAAGTTCAATTTATTCATAAATATGTACCGAAGAAGGTATAAAAATACAAACTAATGTAATTTATGTTGCATATTAGATATACATAGTATGTATATGTAACCTTTCATCCAGATGTAAACACCTTCCGCGTAGCTTCAGGGAGAGGGTAGTAATGCTTACAAAATCGACTTCACTTACAGCAATAAACACAAAAGTACCTAAATGATATCAGGAATTCACAATACCCTATAGCATATGCGAATAGTGGCATATCAAATATAAAAACAACAAGTAAAACAAGATTATCTAACTCACAAACTTCCAAAATCAACAAAATCAAATCAAAGTAACCAAGTCAAGCTGGCAAAGGGCAAGAGGCAATGGCATATAGGCAAGCAACGGCATAGAACTCGTTTTAAAGCTGTGATACCGGCTATCCCATTCGCATTTCAATTACTCGAATCATACACCGCAGGGAGGTCGCGAAGGAGTTGGAGTTGAAAAATGTGAGATTGTAGCAGTCGTGGGTAGCTGCACAAGCGGAAAATCATTATGAATTTCTTATGAGCATTTCACAGTGTTCACGCTCGCATACATTGATGTGAAGAACGTTTGTACGTGTGTGGTAGGGGTGTGCATTAATACTCATACATCCGGAAAGCTGAAAAATACTTACCGATTCCCTGGAGTTTTGAAATTTAAATGTCGGCTCCTTTAGTACAAATATTTGTTTGTTATGAGATTTTTATGCGCTCCTTATTACCACACGCCCTGTTCGTGCACACTCTATGTGAGCATCAAGTTTGTATATTATATAAGATAGAAAATCCTGTAGAAAGTTTAAATTTAAATAATTTATATATTAATTTTAATTTTAATTTTAATTTTAATTTTAATTTTAATTTTAATTTTAATTTTAATTTTAATTTTAATTTTAATTTTAATTTTAATTTTAATTTTAATTTTAATTTTAATTTTAATTTTAATTTTAATTTTAATTTTAATTTTAATTTTAATTTTAATTTTAATTTTAATTTTAATTTTAATTTTAATTTTAATTTTAATTTTAATTTTAATTTTAATTTTAATTTTAATTTTAATTTTAATTTTAATTTTAATTTTAATTTTAATTTTAATTTTAATTTTAATTTTAATTTTAATTTTAATTTTAATTTTAATTTTAATTTTAATTTTAATTTTAATTTTAATTTTAATTTTAATTTTAATTTTAATTTTAATTTTAATTTTAATTTTAATTTTAATTTTAATTTTAATTTTAATTTTAATTTTAATTTTAATTTTAATTTTAATTTTAATTTTAATTTTAATTTTAATTTTAATTTTAATTTTAATTTTAATTTTAATTTTAATTTTAATTTTAATTTTAATTTTAATTTTAATTTTAATTTTAATTTTAATTTTAATTTTAATTTTAATTTTAATTTTAATTTTAATTTTAATTTTAATTTTAATTTTAATTTTAATTTTAATTTTAATTTTAATTTTAATTTTAATTTTAATTTTAATTTTAATTTTAATTTTAATTTTGATTTTAATTTTAATTTTAATTTTAATTTTAATTTTAATTTTAATTTTAATTTTAATTTTAATTTTAATTTTAATTTTAATTTTAATTTTAATTTTAATTTTAATTTTAATTTTAATTTTAATTTTAATTTTAATTTTAATTTTAATTTTAATTTTAATTTTAATTTTAATTTTAATTTTAATTTTAATTTTAATTTTAATTTTAATTTTAATTTTAATTTTAATTTTAATTTTAATTTTAATTTTAATTTTAATTTTAATTTTAATTTTAATTTTAATTTTATTTTTAATTTTAATTTTAATTTTAATTTTTATACATTCGCCAAAGGGTTAATATACATATGTATAGGAATTCTGAATGGGTGTGTGCCGTTAAGTGAGTACATAGTGTCAAAAATTAAAAATTATTTCTGACGTACATACATATCCAAAGTAACAAGCGTAAAGAAGAGGAAAGCTCAATTGTCGAGGGGGGAAAAAGCAGTATGTAGGTGTGCGATGGTGAGGTGTGGTGGACTTAGAGCGGAGCTACCTCCACAGAGACCTTCTAAAATCGGCTTATATGCCAAGCAGACAAATGTTGCGAGATTTTAAGTTAATATTTAGCAATGCATCACCACAGATAGACTGCCTACACTCACATATACCGTACCCACACAGGCTTGAGGCTTTTATAGGAGAATACATACACATGTGTAACTGCAATCTGATTTTGTTCATGCAACTACAAGGCATTTTAGACGAAAAACACGATACTATTTTTCTACATATACTGGACCCTGCATAAAAAACATTTTGGCCAGAATTGATCCGCTATGAGTCATATATATAACCTTTCTTTGACTTTGAAAAAAAAAAAAAACAGATGCTGTTTCAATGATTAACGAGTAAAAGTTTCAAGCTTTTTCCGGTAGAGTTATTATATGACATTACTTATTATTTTCAAGTCAATAAAGATGTACCTATAGAATATATTCTGGATGACTCTCCCTAGAGACTAGTAGAACAACTTTTTGACAGGGAGTAAGTCTGCTCGTGTTTGCAACAACTGGCAGGTTGCCCGTTTCAAAATTGTAGCCCAGATTTTTCCGGTTGTTTTGTAATTCAATGCAACAACTGTTTAGCAAACATGAATCTAGGCACTAGAAAGCCAATAACAAGAAATAAGTTTTGTATGTACAACAAACTTGCTCGAAATCATTTTATAATCTGGCTGTGAGTGCAATGAACCAAAATATTTATGAATGCACTGAATACGTTCAACTGGAAATTGTTTGAGTCTGTATGTGTTGAAGACTTAATTTTGGTTTGTGATGCTGTGAGTGAGAGAGCTGGCATTCAAAATAGTTTTATGAATTAATGCATAACTTTTGAAAATAGTTCATGATACACAGAAAAATTGGGATACTTTCAAAATCATCACCTTCGCCCATTAGTGAAGTAAATTTGGGAGAAATTATTACTCTGCTATACACATACATACGGAATGTTTGGAAATTTGTACATAAATGCTGTTTATGTCTTAATTGAGCTATTTAACCTTTACGTACCCGTAATAGAAACATCTTCTAGGTCAACATATGGTCCACATTTTGGTGAATAAATTGAAAACAGGGTTTCAAAGGGCAGCTCAGTGCGCAGAGGGGGTTTTTGGGGTTTCAACCCAATAGTTATAGTGAATAGTGATAGTGATAGTGTTTTTCTGTTACAGACAGGCCCGTACGCAGCGGAAGGGGCTCTGCGCACGGGCCTGCAAACGGGACTAACTTATTAAAAAATCCATTAAAATATTTAAATTTACACCCATTTTGTAGGAACACCGTCTACGACCCCACCTGGTCCATATTTTGGTCAATATCTCGAAAACGGGGTCTCGTATGGGACTAATTACTACACCATGTTAAATAATTCGGTGTCGACGATTTGATATCCATATTGTATGCACCCGTTATAAGATTACCTTGGTCCACATTTTGCAGGATATCTCCAAAACCTTCCCGGATTATTAAATTTTTTGTTTGCCTATAACCATGTCGGGTTCAAGAAAAACTACGTGCGAAATTTAATGTCGCCAATTGGATAAGATTTATCTTATCTTCTTCCATATATGCAAAAGCTGCGCCTCAAAAGCTATTTGGGAAATATAAGGATTTCAAATAAAAGAAAGTTGTGTAAATTACAAAAATTATTTGCTTTTGATAAGTTTTTGCTATTACATATTACCAGCAACCGGAAACATTAAAAAAACTTGCAACGGCATTAAGCAAGTAAATAAAAAGGAAGCAAACAGAAAAACAAAAAAACTAACAAAAACAGAATCATGCAAACATATTTGCTTGGCTGTGCCACAAAAGCGGAAATGAACCCAATTGTTAGCACAACGAACAACAGAAAATTCAGGACAAACTAAAACATGTTACATACAAATATACACCGACACACCCTCAACATTTTATGATTTTGTGCAGGTGTGCAAGCGGAAGGTTAAAAAACGTCACCAAACAAAAAGCAAACACAAACAACTTTAAAATGTATGCAGCTCAATAATGAACAGCACCAGAGTTACTTTGTAATAACAAAAAGAAGGAAATGGTATCAAATGGAAAAAGTTAGTATTCGAAGTGGTCGTTCCTTACAAACACCAAGTGATTTTAGCCATGGCTGTTTGCTTTTACTTATTTTCATACGAAATGTTGCTCATACGACATGGCGCTCCTCACAAATGCTGCTGTACTCATTTTAGGTGCAGAAAAATAAAACAACAACCAAACGAATGAATTTTTGAAAAGCAACACGTAATTATTAAACAATACTTACAATAACACCCCGAGAGCTATTTAAACTGTTATTGTTTCTACCACATATTGTGTTTCAGGGGTATAACAGAACAGAACATGAATGCATGGATGAAGCAAGCGAGAAAATCTATGTTCCGGTTGCAGAAAATCTTAAATCGCCATTGCGGAAAATGCTCTACGGATCATTTTTAACAACTTTACTGAAGAAACTAAACATCTAAAATCTAGTTTGAGCCCCCGGGTTCGAATCAGGTAATGAACAATTTTGTATGCACCCTATCAGAGAAAAACTTGACTGACGAGTGACCATAAAACAAAACAAATTACAATGTTCGGGATTATTTCGAGATAATTTCGAAACTGTTTCGGGAATATTTCGGTACTGTTACAGGAAATTTCGGGACTGTTTTGGAATCACTTCTGGACTATTTTTGGTATAATTTTGGTAACAATGCAATGTATAAAACTGTATAAGAAAATTTAAGTGTTTGAAAATCCCACCGGGTGTGCTGAATCCGAATCTGAAATCAGTAAGGAAAGAAAACAGTATAATTTCTACTTTCCGAATAACTAAATATATATGATTACATAAACTCGAGGTGGGTTCAAATATTCAATAATTTTTATTTCATTAAAATAACGATTTACTCCAGGCCCAGGCAACATACAAATAGTGGAAGCTGTGTGCAAGTGTATGTTAGTATCAACTTACTAATAATTAAAAAGCCTAACATTCGAGAACAAATTTACCTTTGGCTATTGCCTACCCAAATACTTACATAACCGTACAGTTCACACCGACGCTGAGGCTGCAATATATGTAGTCAAAGGCATTGAAAAGTTGAATATGAATAGTTGATGAGTGTTTTTCAGATCAACCCAGTAACTTGAAAAATATTTATGAACAACAAAGTTGAAACAAGTAAGGAAGTCTAAGTTCGGGTGAAACCGAACATTACATACCCAGCTGTGCACATAAAGTGGGCGTTATCGTTCACCGATTTTTCTTATTTTCTGTGGTAGTACTCTACATAAACATAACATGCCTGGTACCTAGTTTCGTAAATCTATCTCACACCGTTCTGAAGTTGTTAGCAGTCGAATTTAAAAATTGCTTGACTCATAAGTGGGCGGTGCCACGCCCACTTTCCAAAATTTTGAAAAAATTATGTAAAGAATATGAAAGTTGATGTATGTACCAAATTATATTATTATACACAGAGCCAACAATGCCTAATAAATTAGAACAAAAGTCATAAGATATCTCTATAGATTTTCTTCAAGAAGATGTGCTTCTTATTATTGTAGAGACAGTCTTTTTAATTTTATTAAGAAGATTTTCTTTTTAATATTTTATGTGAAAAATAAAATGAAATCGCCCTCACCGAGAATCGAACTTACAATTTTCGGAATGATAAACCCAGCTGTTAACCATCAGGCCATCGCTCACTTTTGATTGCCAGCTTCTAATTACCGATATGTGTAGAGTTGTTAATGTTTCAAAGGAAAATCTTATAAATATATTTAAGAAGATTTCTTTTTAACATTTCTAATTAGGAAAAAAAGAGAGAGAATCGAACTTACAATTTTTCGATTGCTAAACCCAGCTGCTAACCATCCGGCCATCGTATACTAATAATTGCCAGCGTCTAACTACACCTTTGTACTAAATGTATAGTTTTTTAATAAGAATTTCTTCTTAGAACCAAAAAGATTTCCGTACAGTTTTTTCTTCGTTTGCACCGTTGCGACTACCCCTTTGCCCAAAAGCTGATCATGAAGACAATCTTATTAATTTTATTAGGCATTTTTGGCTCTGTGTAGCGAAATCAGTTAATTAGATATGGACTTTTCAATATTTCCACCTCCTTTCAATATAACTTTTATGAAAAAGTAGGCGTGGTCGCGAAGCGATTTCGTTTATTTTCTCTAGCTGAATTTACCACAACAATAGTATGTCCTCTACGAAATTTCGTTATACTAGCATAAACTGTTCTGAAGTTATTAAGAGTCAAAATTTTAAAATTTCTTCAAATATACGTGGGAGGTACCACGCCCCCTTTTCAAAAATTTTTATAAAATCGGCCTTAGAACATCTAAATCAATACATATTGCAAATTTTATCATTGTAGCTGCTTCTAATATTGAATTAACCCATTTTATACGTTTTTCGAAATTTTCGATATCGAAAAAGGGGCGTGGTTATGGTCCGATTTTACCCATTTTCAATAGCAATCTATTCTGAACCCAAATAAGTACGCATGCCAAATTTGGTGAAGATATCTCATTATTTGCTCAAGTTATCGTGTTAACGGACAGACGGACGGACGGACGGACGGACGGACGGACGGACGGACGGACATGGCTCAATCAAATTTTTTTTCGATCCTGATCATATTGATATATTGAAGTCTATATCTATCTCGATTCCTTTATACCTGTACAACCAACCGTTATCCTAACAAAGTTATAATACCCTGTGTACAAGTACAGCTGGGTATAAAAAGGTTAACAATATTGTACATATGTTTGTGTGTACACAATTGCATATGAATATTCATACATATTCCATCACATACTATAAGTGTGTAAATGATTGTAGTGCTTTGTAAGATTAAATTAAACTACAGCAGCTTGGGATTTGTCGAAGTTGTGTGTTTTGTTCTTTATTTAGCCGTTTACCTTCTCAGCATATTTGGGTTGATTACTTGCACACTAGTACTTGTTGATGCTTTTCTTGTTCTTGCTGTACTTTATGAAATTAATGCTCACTTTGATTGGCGCATACTAGCCACATCTACATATTTACATATACAAACTATGGAAAGAACTAGCCAACACTTTCGAACTCACCATATGCTTTGCAGTTAACAGTTAAAGTCTAATTTGGGTTTTACAATCAACTGTTACAGTGTAGGTTTATGTATGCAACTATGTGTGTAGCAGTGGTGGATATACAAATTTATTATTGGAGGCTTTGACAAAAAAAAGGTGAATTATATGAGTTTTTTTTTGTGTAATCCAGACCAATAGTTTCTCTCAGATTAATTTTCAGTTAGGTATATTTTAAGATTAAGATTTCTAAACTGAATGTCCCGCCACCCCCCCCAACACTGCCACTGGTATGTCCATAAAAACGTAAGAGGGCAGGTGTTGGCAAGTTTTTGTTGGTTGATTGGCGAAATATCCGTTGCATTCACTTTGCTCCAACATAACAGGCAAAACGATTGTTCCTCTACAAACAACACAATCATTCGTCCATCCATCCATCCATCTATCAATCCGCTCGTTCTATCCAATGTCCTCGCCAAAGCGTCACTCCCACATTTTACGCTTTTACCTGCGGTAGGATATGCATGTGTGTGTGTGTACTACTGGTGCGGCTGAATTGTTAATTGAATTCCATACAAGTGAAAAGTAAGCAGTCTCACATGGAGTTTAAATACTTATTGTATGTGTAGATGGAGTCGAAGTAACACAAGTACGTAAAACCCCTGCAACGAGCTAGGCGGCCAACAAGTAAAAGCTAATTCCGATCATAATTCAACATTCTCCAGTTCATAAGCTTGAAATATGGCTTACAGGTTCTAACTTTTCAACAACCCCATATTTCCTATTTCGTTCGAGGAATACTCCAACTCAGAATTCATATAAAAAACGCACTTTCAGTATCCTTTGCTCCAATTTTTTTTATAATTTTTTGAAAACAATTTCTGAAAAGAAGGTTCTTAGAACAATTTTTTGAGATAGGGAGGTTCTAGCACATAGCGGAAAAATGGAATAACAATGGAACAGAATAATAAGGTGAGTTTTAATCTAGTTGGAGCGTCACACAATTTTTTGTACCAGCTAATGAGACATATCTACAATGTGAAAGTTGGAAATAGAAACTATCGACATAGTACCGATAACTGAACTTCCAAATTTTTCAAAAGTTAAGATTAACGACAAACAGATGGAAAACGCCATCTTTACGTTTAGAAATGATTATGATAAACGATGAGTGGTTTCGAATGTAATTGCTCCGACCCAGAGATTTTCCCTACAGGGGAACGATTGCTCATGAGCTTGTATATAGAAAAATGTTTATCGAAGGTGTTCAAACATCAGCCCATTTATAACTGAATGCAAGCTATATATACAACCAATTTGAAGTTTCGATTGCTACAGTGAACGGCTTTAGCCCAATTTGCTTTTAATCCGAATGAGCTAGATTTTTCTAAGGCATTTTGTTTAAAATTCCGATACCGATTCAAACTAAGGAATTCCTTTTGCATACTTACACATACATACAAATTTTCATATTTTCAGACCATTGGAATCAGATTAAGGAGAGCTTCTTCTTGATGGAATGATTATAAAGATTTGAGAGGCCTTGATACCTCTAATTAGATCCAGTAAGCTAACGGCCAGATCATTTTAGTAACTTAAACTTCTATAGGAGGTTCAACGTCCCTATTTTGCAAAACCTCCCACTTTTCTTGGCATGTTTAGCTACATAGGCAGTTGTATCAAAAATAATGTGGTGTACCAGAAACCCTGGTACTTTGCTTCACTGTTCCCGACCACAATTGCCTAAGGATATTGTGGCTTCAGCTCATTCACTTGGCCAACACTTATGTTTAAATGATTTTGTGATATGTTATTTCCACAAAGTTTATTTTAATGCTTCAACTAAAATGCACATATGCGCACATGCATACATTTTGATCACATATGAATAAGAATGTTTATGGTGCGAGACGGGGAACTTGACACCATAAGGCGAAAGAAATTAAAAATAGCAAGAGAAACAATTCACATCCAATCGCCGTAGGTCATCTCTACAGAAAGCATTCAAGATTTACTTCCTTTGGATTTGTAAGGAGGTTGACTGGTTTTACGCAACAATGGTGGCTACATAAAGCCAAGCTGAGTATGTATGTGCACATACCAGTGAAATAATTATTTTTTTATAAATGGGAAATACCGACAAAGTGTCAATGCACCTGACGTAGCGTTTGTATGCACATACTTCAAGTTAACGCCACCATTTGAGTGATTATTCAATGGTTACGTCATGCAGGTAGCGGCCGGTTGTTTGGCTAGCTTTTTAACCAGCATCATATATTTTGTGTGTGTGCATGCGAAAATCAGAAAAATGTGTGAAAACCGCAGACGACAAGTGAAGGCCCCCAAAGACTGAAAAGAGGTTTACGAGTATTTGTGCAAAGTCTGTCTCCTTTGTGTGTCGATAAAGTTGGTCTAACTAGCATGGAGTGAGTAAATCGACTATGATTCTCGGCGCCAAGTGTTGCATAAGCACAAACAATGTGACTTTGACAATGAAAGCAAGTAATGAATTAAAAGAAAAATGTTTTATGCCAGTACAAACAATTTTAGAAACAGTGTTTATGTTTGGTATTTTAGAAATTGTCCATAACAAGAGATGTCGCTTCAAAATATTTAAAATGCAATTAGCTTCAATCACTCATTCTTACGGTAATGTCGAATGTAGCAATTTTCTTGCTAAGCCGTGAATTGAATTACATCATAGATGGTATGTAAACCCTATTCAATCAATAAAACAGAGCTAAGCCAAATGAAGGCAGGGTATCCTTTTTAAAGAGAAAAAATTTTCATATCCTTCTTTATGATTCATTTTAAGGAACTTGAAAGTTCATCTAAGTGGGCTTAAGCTTGTCAGACTTTCAAAATTTCGACTTGTCGCCGTGGTGTAGCGGTTACGTGTTCGGCCTTCTACACCAAGTCGTGGCGGTTCGATGCCCGGCAAATGAACATCAAAAATGATTTAGAAAAAGGGGTCGCCCCTCGGCAGTAGTTTGGCAATCTCTCCGGGTGTATTTTTGCCATGAGAAGCTTCTCAGCAAAAAATTCATTTGCTTTGCAAGTGCCGTTCGGAGTCGGCAAAAAACTGTAGGTCCCGCGAAGTTATAGGAAAACTCAAAAAGCAACACACCACAAGTTGGAAAAAGAAGCTCGGCTAAAACTCTCGTTACAGGTTATGATAACCTGTTGGTATATCGCCGCCATTAGTTTTTTTTTTTTTTTTCTTTATGTGTGTAAAGCCAACATTACTCTGTCTATCTGTCTATGCCATTATTATTTCGTATATGAAATTTTACATTTCGCTTTTCAAATACCATTTTTCCCATCGCCGTTGAATCAACAAAGTTTTTCGATGTGGCTTTGCAAACCCATAACATCCTATCTAAATTACAACTGTAGCAGCAGTACTTCATTTGCTCTGCTCTGGATCATGCGCTTCTTATTGACGAGCGCGCTTTAAAAGAGACGAGCGTAACTTTCATGCAATTTTGGTTGACTCTGTACATTCGCTAAAACCATAAATGCTTTGCCCTATTAGACTTCTAAATTCTACTAACAAAAGTGCTAACAGCTACCCATCTAACAACAATGTAGTTTCAAGCCTAATTTACTTCAAAAGATAAATTTTTCTAAATTACAATATGAGGCTGCAGCGTTTATATGTTGCTTAGACTCGGATAAGATGTACGTAGTTTGTATGAGATAGACTGTAGGCGAATCCAGTCCTAAAAAGTTAAATCTGAACATCTATCCTGTAAGGTAATCATGCTATCAGATAACAAAGTAATAATGTAGGTAAAGGGAAAGTCGTTAGTCTGAAATCTTATCATCGGCCCTTTGGCATTTTTACTTCAAAGTTACCCAAATATTGCCCTTAATATCGATACTTCGGGTATTCAGTTTTTTGTTTCGACGGCGATACTTTATTTTTTGATATTGAGTATTTTCATTCCAATTTCTAACCGTCGAGAACTATCCACAAAAAAATCCCAATTCTCTCTCCAAATTCAGGGTCGTGATAAAACTTGCCCTCAAGAAAATAGCATCGAGATCTGGTCTAAAATAGTACATATATGTATACTAAAACTAATGCAATGGTATCGAATTTTTTCAAGTCGAATTTTCATTAAAAAAAATGTTTCAATAAAATTTTATCCTATAAAATATCTCCAAATTAGAGACTTGAAATGAGACTAAGTTACATAATGTGCAAATGTAATTATTTGGCAGTTGCTGTTCTTTAAAATTTTTATTTATGAATACCTTCTACATCTTATTATTATGTATAGGTATTTCGCACTGTGCCACCCTGTACAAATATTTATGCCACCCACCATTGCTTATACAGATCAAGACTGAGCGCTTGAGGAGCTGGCATGAAGTTTGCGTTGAGATGCTAGATCTTCTTGCCATCCACCACAGACGTTGTTTCTGTTGCTGTTGTTGTCGTTACTGACGAGGAATGTTGCCGCAGAAAAAAACTCTTGGGAAATTATTTTATTAAATGTAGCCGCCGTAGCAACATTATGATTGCAGGTGAATTGCAAGTGAGCTCTTACTTACGAATTGACATGGCAACTATTTATTTAGCTGCTGCTCGCTCGTCTTTACCTCTGCAGCTGCAACATCAACAGCAAAAAACAACAAAACCACAGCTAGAACAACATTTGCCAGAGTAAGACGTCAGAAGAAAAAAAGTAAACATTTCCGTTTACCTAAACAGAACCGCAACGGAATTGCGCCAAAAACGATTACATTTACTAAGAAAAAAAATGGAAGTGAAGGGGACGAGGCTAAGAGCAATTTAATTTAGACTGTGAGTGCGGGAATATTGGATTTAAGCTTGTAGTACACGCTTGCCAATCTTAGCAGAGCCGACAAAATGTTTGTTCACAAAGTAATTTCATAGATATTATTCTATTACAACTGTGGTGAGCTAGTGACGGGCGGCGGCGCTCAATGGTTAGCGGTGAGCACTGAAGCGAATTGGTGACTGAGTGGGCGTGCAGCAATAAAATTTAGTAAAATGATTTGCTGAGAAATAAATGAAATTGGCAGTTCTGGCATTTGGTGCTTAGCATTAAATCAACATTCTTCGCAAATATAATGTGAACAAAATTAATTTCGAATTTTCTCCAAGGAGACAAAAAGAAAGCGCATATCTATCCTTTCAATTTATTTTTTAATATCTAAGAAGCGGTTGCCGAGAAAAATAGATAAAATAGGAAAATCCCAAATATAATGAAGAAATATTATTTCCATAATTCGATTTGAAGCTTTCACTCAATCAGTAGGCGACGTGGAACAATCGCACGGCTATAATGTATCTAAGTATGTCCTTGGGATGGTTGTGCGCACGGCTGATTGTGCAAACATATGGCATGGACTTCGATATGAATACATAGTAATTGAAATTAGACGAGTGGTTTGCTTTTGTGGGTAAATATACATAACTGTACATTTTGATTTGTCGAACTGCCCAACGTCCTGGCCACATCCATATGTAGCCTGCCAAACAACAGCTAAAACGTATATCACATTATTCTGATCAGAAAATCCATGAGAGTTGTTGAAACCGACAAAAGCAAGCAATCCCATCAGCCATCAACCAACTTATGCCAGGGATACACACACGGAGATTATCTCCAATAAATCTTCTTTGATCAGATCCAAATTTTACCCTGACACACACAAAATTGAAGATTAACAATCGGCGCCATCTAGTGTTTTGGTTGTATTTCTTGAGGTTTAAACTAGATATCGCTGAGGATTGTTTATTTTCTGGTAACATCTAGTGTCCACTAGCGGTAAAATCGTATTTCGTTTTCTGAAACCTGTTTAAATCTTCTTCATTTTTGGGAGTTTATAATGAAGATTATGCTCAAGTTAACTCCCAAAAGCGGAGTTAATTCGGAATTTGCGCTAATGTATCAGACCTATTACGGACCAACTAACCAACCAACCGAAACAGAAACAACCACACCAACAATAACCGGCTATCTTAAGATAGTGAGTGAGGCGCCAAAGGGCCAAACCGAAAAAAAAGTAAAATTTGTAGCCAAAGCACACGAAAATATTACATGAATTCGTAATGAAAACTGCTGTCAGTTGAGATCAGATATCCTTATCATCATCATCAGTTTTATTCGAGCACATCAAACGCACCAAACCAAAGACGCTTTTTACATAAATAAATAAATAAGCAATTCTAATACATATATGTAGGTATATACACATAAATAAAGTAAATGCACACATATGAATATTGCTCAGGGATGCTCATCGTAGTTGTTTTAATATATGCGACACGGGCGTAGTGAGGCAGTTTCTAGGGAGGGTAGAGCAGCATTTTAAAGAAATAAAGCTTTAATCTAAAAACTTTTCGAGAATTTTAAATAAATATTTTAGAACACAGAAAAAAATTACACTGGTAAAATTAACAATCTCGAACTGTTATTCATAATTCATAATTCATGTTAAATTCTGTTGATCAAATTTTTGTTACTTCCACGGAATTTTTTGATGAAATTCATTCAATTGTTAGTTGAACAGTCATAGATCTATTATCCTTTAATTAACAAGGTTTTGTAAACTGAGAGAATTTTTGTTGATCAAACAAAATTTTGTGTTGAATCAGCAAACTCCTGCAGTTAATCCAACTGAGACTGTCATTACTGTTATAGAACAAAGCTGTAATTAGACGTTGGCAGGCCTAATATACGATGGGATCATGGTAGACACCTCGGTTGAGTGTTCCAGACACCTAAGTCCGATTCCTGGTTAAGTCAATATAAGAACTCTGAAAATATTTTTTTACTTTGACTTCTTTTTGTGTTAAAATAAGACCTATCTTAATTTTTATATAGAGCAAAACTTGAAACAACAAAACTTTCTGTTTAAACAACAGTTAAATTAAGGTAAACAGTATCAATGCAGTTGAATCAACACATATTTTGGTTGATATGACCAGCTTATTTTTTTCTGTGTAATATCTTGAGAGTTTAAGTTTAGGAACGATTTGTGATATCTGTTCCCCTCATCTAGCTTCGATTCCCGCTAGATTATATGATCTAATTGGTTATGCTCCACGTCCTCTACCAAACTCCTCTCTGTATACGCCCATGGTAAGTTCATACGTATGTACTAAAATCCACTCATGTATTTATATCGGAGTTTCTCTTTAGGTAATTTACTATGGAGACTTTAATTCACTTTCTGAAAATGATTATGTTTCCATGCCATTTCGAATAATCCAACTGCGGATTTTATTTGACAGCTGTGTTCTAAGTTCGGTTTAACGGTCTTATTATATCTTTTGTTGCCTAAAAATTAGTTGTGGGACTAAAATAGCTTGTGACATGTTGAAATTGTTGTAATTTGACACGCATTTATTAACCATTCTATAAATATTATAAAGGAATGCATCAAATCGTATCAAATCCTAGTTATTGGATAACATATTTGGTAATCAGAACTGTCCAAAGACTGAGGCTTAGTATAACTAGGCTTGTAACTATGTAAAACTAAATATGAAACACAGGTTTTTATAAAGAGTTTAAAACATATTATATTTGCAATTGTAAGCCAATTGAATTAAAAAAGTATGCACTAAAGTTCCGAAAATATACCTGAGTTATAAGCCCTTGAAAGGCACTGGTAACGTTACAACAGAATCATGTAGCCGCGAAAAATCATTGCAGTATTATTCTTGGAATACCGTTAACGCCGCCACGATGCACACTCAACTCATTTCGAATTCAGACTTAATACTTGCTGGTGGAGCTTGTTGTTTTTATAAGTTGAAAGACCTGGTGACCCCTGGTCTAATGTGATTTTTGGATTGTGGGGATAACATAAGTTACAAGTTAAGAAATATCTGAAAATTTAAAGAAAATTAAATATAAAAAATTGTTCTGTTTGGGGACCAATGCAGTCTATCGAAAACGTGTGCACATGACAACAGGCTGCCTGAAGAAAATAAAATTAAAAAAAAAAAAATTTCAGCGCACTGGGTAATAAACAATATAAAAACTTTATAATGAAAGTTTTCATTGGATTTAACTTTGCTTATCTCCCCATAAGAGCATTTCATTACACTCACGCACACATACATAGATACATATTTTGTAATGAAACAAATTCAATTTGAATATTTCAAGTTTCTTTCCTTGTGCATTGCATCTGTCATGCACAGAGGAAGGGGCCATCTGCAACAAGTTCGAAATGGTAATGATATTATTTTATCTTATGAAAATATTTTTTACATACCAACATACACACATAACTCGTATTACCTTGGCCTCGTCCCAACACAGCGATCTGCATCAAACGATGTTGGCCACAAGACGCAGCAAACGGCATTAGCTCAGTCAGCGCAGAAACCAAGTGCAATAGACAAATTTCTTGACTGAGCAGGCAAATGTAATTACAGGGAAAAAACAAAAAATATTTATAAAAAAACGTTTAAGCTAATACCGATAAACACAAACATACATACATGCATTTAGATATATACACAATTATATGCTTGTCAGCAAAGCCCTCCGTACATGTCCGTAACGCATATATGTATACGTAAATAAATAAATATGTATGTGGCTGTGAGCATAAAAAGTTTGTAAATAAAATGAGGCCAAAAGTTAGTAAAACAAAATTCGAAAGACGATTTGCAGGCAAAAAAGTTTCTTAAGACGCAGACAAAAGTGTCCATGCAAATCGAAGCAGCTCAACGGATGAGGAGAGGCGAAACACGCTCGGAATTTATGATGTAATCGTAAATTGAATTTGATTGTCCGGCAGTCTTAATTTAATTTGTACGCTTTTGTTGTGCATAAAATAAATTCCACAACTGCGACGACCAACCGCCCTTGGGTGCTCTAGTCTTCGACTGCTTTGCAAATCTGGGCGCTGCCTCGTCTTAGCTAACGTCTTGAATTCTGCGCTCTGGCTGAACGGTGTTGTGGTTGCTCTGTTGAAAATTTGCTGTCACAACTGACAGCACAACTGACAGCTTAACATATTTCATTTTCTTTCTACAATTCGACCATAGTGCCACCCCTTTTTCCATGCTCTCTCAATTGTTGGCAACATGCACCCGACCGTCGGCTGCGAAATTTCCTTTTACTAACACAAAATACTTTTATCGTGTCACCTGTGTTGTCGGTGCATTCGTCGCAGTTCTGCAGCGTCTTTTGATATGCAAAGTGGCGTTCAAGTATGTAGTTGGCAATATAGTCTGGCGTACCTGGCGTAGTTGGACGGTGGCGTTCAATTGGCATGACGGTGGGCGTACAAAATGTAAAACTATTTTCAATAACAATATCAACAATATGAAGAACAACAAAAAACAGCACCAAGGGCAACAGCCGTTACGACAAAACGAATGACAATGGCAGTAACTGCCATACAATGCAAGAGTACTGCGTGGCCATCATTGCAGAACAGTTGATAAATATTTTCTTAAGAATTTTTGGGTTGAAAGTGACCCGGGTGAACCCGGTACAAAATAGCTCCAAAATTAATTTAGAAATTATTAGTAAAAAGTAAAAGTATTTTTAATTCAAGTAAAAGCAAAACGGGTAAAATATTTGATAAAAATACACAGAAAAATATTGAACTGGTAAAATCAACATCCTAGTATCTACAGTTATCCTGAATTTAACCAAATTCTTTTAAATGGCACAATTTTGGTTATTTCAACAGAATTTTTGGTTGAAGTAACTGCATTCAATTGTTGATTGAACGTTCATAGATCTGTCAATTTTTAATAAGCAAAATTTCGTAAAACTGGCAGATAGTTCAACAGCGAAGGAACTGTCAATTTAAATTTATTGCATCATCCAATAAAATTTATTAAACTGGCAAGGTTTTTGTTAATAAAAAAAATTTAGTGTTGAAACAAAAAATTTTTGCAGTTAATCCAACAGGAACTGTCATTTTAAAAACAACAAACTCCTGCAGTGAAGCCAACATAGAACAGAGCTGTATTTAGACACAAGCATAAGTACATGATGGCATCATGGTAGACACCTCCGTTAAGTAGTCAAAGAATGTGAGCTTGATTCTTGGGGAAAGCAGAAAAGCAACGTGAGTAAGTGTGGTATCATTTAGAACGAAGCTGTAATAAGACGCTGGCAAGCATAAGTATACGATGACATCATGATAGACACCTGGGTTGAGCGTTCAAGATACCTGGGATCGATTCTCGGTGAAGTCAAACTCTGAAAAATATTTTATTTTTTTTACTTTTCAAATATCTCTTCTTTTAATGGAAAAAATGAAAGCACATTGGGTTTTTACTGCCAGCTTTTCTATGTAAAATGAAATCGCTTGCGGGCCAGTGCATTTTTTATTTTTCCTACCTTATGAAAGGTAGGCTTCAAAATATATGACTCTGTGCCTACAGTTACTCCAAAGTCCGATATGCATATTTATAAAAGCCGACTGGACAAGCCAAGGCGAGATGAACCAAGCAAGTTGCAAGAACTGTGATTTGCTGAGTTGAGTTGTGTCGGGTCGAGCTGAGCTGAGGCATACTTGACTTGACATTTTTCAAAGGACATTGCTGAGCTTCAACCGGGCTCTTGTATGGTGGTTGCCTAAAGCTACTCATAACTCGTTTATTTCATGTTTTATAAGTTGCATGCAAGTTGACTGCCAACAAACCGGACACATCCTTCCCTCCAGACCCTTTGGCTGTTTGGCTAACTAAGAAATGGGTTTTATTTTGAAATTGTTGTAAGTTTTGGAGTTGTTGCTTTGCTGCCTTGAAAAGTTTTTGTCTTTAGCATTCTGTCAAATTCTTTGCCAAGTTTCTGTTTCGGTTTTTAAGTCAAATTCATATTTTTCTTCCCATACTGTCCTTTCAGTAAACAAATTTGTTGCTCATGCCGACGTATGTATGTATATGTGGTATATGAGTGGTATGAGTGTGTTGCGGTTAGAATATGCTTTGTAGTGCTTGGACAACCTGACAACCTCTTCTTGTTTTGAGCATTTGCAAATTCGCTAAAGTTCTGCCCGCATATCAATCAGGTGTTGTGCACGCCCAAAGAAAGTATGTAAGAAGCAGTGGAGGTGCAGCAGAAACAGAAGAAGAAGCATAAGCAAAGACTGACACAAGTGCTTTGCTTACATTAGTTCAACTCACCTTTACGACCTTCCAATGTGTTTCGAGATGTGTTGGCAATGGTATAGGGATAGTGGGAGCGACAAAGATTTGTTTGGAAATGTCGTTGACTTTATGACAGCAAAACCTACAAAAAAACGAAGTGACCAGAAAATTGCAGTAGCACAATAAAAATGCATCTTCTAGAAGGACACTTTGAAAGCAATAAATGAAAACGTGTTGGTTTGACTAAGAACAAAGGTTTTGATTCAATTATCGATGGAAATTGCAAGCCGCTGAGGCTTTTAAGATTCATTTTTCAACTTAATTGGGTTATTCGCAAGAGATTCTAGTTGAGTGGATAGTAATTCCTTGACGATTTTGACTACAATGCAGCAGTTGTGAAGACAGAGTCAGTCGATAGTACCATACTTCCGTACAAACGGACCGATAAAGCTTTTGCTTGGATAGAAATGAAATGAATTGAAAACGCTGAGTAAAAGGCACTTGAAAACGCTTAAGATTTCGTCCTGGTTTTAGATGGGAACAAGGCAGTAAGCTGATTTTGATGAAAACATTTGTCAAGAGTAGTTACTTATATCTGAAAGTTTTCCAGTTTAAAGAACCTCTTACAGTGGGTGAGGAGTACTTTTTAGTTAAAGATTTGAAAAAAAAAAAAATAAAATTAAAAACAAAAATAAAATAAAATAAAATAAAATAAAATAAAATAAAATAAAATAAAATAAAATAAAATAAAATAAAATAAAATAAAATAAAATAAAATAAAATAAAATAAAATAAAATAAAATAAAATAAAATAAAATAAAATAAAATAAAATAAAATAAAATAAAATAAAATAAAATAAAATAAAATAAAATAAAATAAAATAACATAAAATAAAATAAAATAAAATAAAATAAAATAAAATAAAATAAAATAAAATAAAATAAAATAAAATAAAATAAAATAAAATAAAATAAAATAAAATAAAATAAAATAAAATAAAATAAAATAAAATAAAATAAAATAAAATAAAATAAAATAAAATAAAATAAAATAAAATAAAATAAAATAAAATAAAATAAAATAAAATAAAATAAAATAAAATAAAATAAAATAAAATAAAATAAAATAAAATAAAATAAAATAAAATAAAATAAAATAAAATAAAATAAAATAAAATAAAATAAAATAAAATAAAATAAAATAAAATAAAATAAAATAAAATAAAATAAAATAAAATAAAATAAAATAAAATAAAATAAAATAAAATAAAATAAAATAAAATAAAATAAAATAAAATAAAATAAAATAAAATAAAATAAAATAAAATGAAAAATACAATAAAATAAACTAAAATAAAACAAAAAAAAAATAAAAAAAAATAAAAAAAATAAATAAATAAAATAAAATAACATAAAATAAACGAAAATAAAATAAATCAAAATGAAAAGAAGGAATAATAAAATAAAAAAAAAAAATATAATAAAAGGCAATGGGCGAAATAAGTTGTAGAAAAAAGAGTTTCAATCACTGAGCTAATCTATTTTAATTTTTTTCTTAGTTTGTAGTCATGTTTAGCAACCAAAATTTTCTCAACTCTCCCTCATAAACCTTAACTTTATTTAATATATTTACTACACACAGAATAATTTTTGTCAAAATGAACCATGTTAAACTAACAAGAAATGTTCGGTTAAATTTGCACGAGATAATGAGGCAGATAGTGTTATTTTATCAGGAATTCATGTTATTTTAACAGGAATTCATGTTAACTTAACAGGAAGTCATGTTAATTTAACAGGAAGTGAAGTTATTCAACATGAGCTTCATGAAAAATAATTACCTGAAAAAGTGTTGATTTTACATGAAAATTTGTCTGTGTGATACAAGGCGAATTCATTACAGGTGGCATCCTCCCACCATATGGTTTCTTCTTCTTCCTTGAAAATCCAATCGTAGCTGTCAAATTGCTTATGTTGTTGCTTTGTCTGACATTTTTAGCCACAAGGAGTGTGTGCGTGCGTGTAGATCTGAATTCGCTCGAACACACCTGTATGAATTCGCCTTGGTGTGATACTATCTTTGCAAACATTAACCTTTCATCTTAAAATTTGTTCACTAAAAATAAGAAAATCAATGAACGTCAAAACTTTTGCTACCAAACACTAATAACATTAAATTCCCATTTTCGAAGCATAAAGAAAATATGAGAAAAGGTTAATATTCGTATATTCTGCCTCTTTGCTCAAGGCTTTCTAAAGTCCGTGGCACATTTCGTTCGGCCAGTTGCAAGACCATACATCACTCGCTCATATCTGGATAAATGTAAAATATGTTTCATTTGTGGTATTTTGTGGCGTTTTCATTGATGTTGTTGGTGTTGCTGTATCAATAAATGGTGAAATGTAGCGTACACGAAATCATTGTACTTGGGCCGCCTAGCGCCCATTTAGGTGCGGTAGTGGGAATGGTCTCAACTCTTCGGCCGATGAAGTCAAGCGTGTGTCATTGGGCTGCTGTTGTTGCTGCCGCCGCTACCGCTGTTGCGGTTTTTGTATTTAACCAAGCGAAGGAATGAAAACAACTCAAGTGAAAATACCATCATATTTTTATTGCTGTAGCCACACACACACACGCACATGACACACACACAAACACACCTTTAATAAGAAAACGTTTTTCTTTGCTTTTGGCCGGCAGCATTTCACCGAAATTAAAGTTGCTGCGGCTGAGTATGAAGGGGCTTCAAGTGGGTTATGAAATCTAATGGAATCCAAACATATGGTCTGTAAAAAAATGCTGCAAAGACTGAGATGAAGGTAGCTAGAGCGACTAAACGGCTTCAAAATACAATATAATATTGCACATCGTTGGACATTGTTACATTAAGCGTAAACATATGAAGGATATTAAGCGAAGAAAAAAAAAAAAGAAACATAAAATTTAGTTATTGTATGTATGTGGTGGACGAAATTGAGCCAAACGAGCCGTGCTTCAAGGCATATATGAGTGGCAGTTTTGATTTCACAATTGAACCCAAGTTCGATGCGACTGGTTATGTGCAAATCGGGTAAAACATCAACTGCAATAAAAACAATGAAAAATGAAAACAAAACTCAAAGTAGCAGAAACTGAGACTAAAGTGGTAGGAGAAACATGCTTTCCTTAGGACATTATCGTCATGTGGGTGAAATACTGCTGCTCACACACACTCACATACGAAGGAATTTGTGAAAAGGTGAGGGGAAACGTTCCATATTTTCACATGCCACATGCGAATGCTCATAGTTTTTCATTTGGCGGGTTGCAGCTGGTCTGTCGCAATCGTTTGCCGGAGTAGCAGCTGTAATTTCCGAAATTTCGAAAAGAAAACTCTGATGATTCTCAAGTAAATGACCGCAAGGTAGAAATAGCAAATAACACAAACAACAGTGGGCATCATTTGTGCATTTAAGCGGTGTGTTTATCCTTCGATCGTTATTGAGTAGTCATGCTAGGCTGGCAGCAATGCTATGATGGAAGAATATGTTTTTGTTCTTTGTTGCTAGATGTTGGGTCGCTTTTGAATTTAGTTGTTAGTTAAAAGTACATTCAATGGAAGTGATATATTTTATGAGTTTGTTATTTACATACAATTTAGTGAATATATTAACAGTATTTAAGAAGCATTGAGCATACGAAAACAAGTCACAAGTCACGATTTCGTTTAACCGGTTTCTTAAAAGTAAATTTTAATAAAATAATGGAGAAAAACGTATCTGTGGGCTGGTGATCCAAATAGTTTCAATCTTTTCGAATGAGCTTCCAAAGTAAAATACAGGATCATTTCAAGAATTTTTGTCCAAGAAACTATAGGTCTAAAATGAATTTCGAGCCAGAAGTTTTTTCGATCAATTTTTTCTTCTACAAAATGTAATTCACTTGTTAAAAAGCTGTGTTGAAAACTAGTAAAAATCATTCTCTATGTGCATCTGGGTTTTTAGGGTCGAGGAATCCATTTCCGGTATTGGTTTTTTCTTTTGACGTCCACCAGAAGGGCGCTTTCGCTTCTTTTTTTTGATTCTAAATCCATTTTTTGAAAATCGACAATATGTTCCAGAAATCTATGAACTTTGACTTTCTTACATTTACTAAGCAGCTCAGCGGCGAAAATTAAGTGAACGGAAGGTGCATTTAACCAAAACTTATATCGATATTATATGGTTTATGAAAATATCATTTTTTTTTTTAAATTTTTTTATGAATTTCGCGAAACAATTGTATTCATTAAAATTTAAATTTCATTCTTTATGTGCATCTGGGGGTTTTATGGTCGAGGAATCCATTGCTGGTACTGATTTTTTCTTTTGACGTTCGCCAGAGGGCACTTCCGTCCATTTTTTGGATTTTAACACCTTTTTTCCGAAAATCAACAACAATGTTCCGAAAATCTATGAAACTTCACTTTCCCATAATGGAATTTCTTTTTTTCAAAGACTAACACCCTGATTCTGCGTTCTTGATGGATTATCAATCTTGATAAATTATCAAGAAAAAGTGTTTTAGAATTTTTGCATCAAAAAACAGTTGTATTTTATGTTATGAAACCTTTGATAGCATACTTACTTTGGGTTGACAATTTTTACGCAGTTGTACCATGTTTACCTGGTGGCACGAAGAATGGTCGGCGTCTGCCCGCGTACATCTAGCTGCCGGAGCTTCAGCCACTCATGTGGATTCGTTGACCAAACGACCGAACAAACCACCAGGTGAGACAAACCCAAGGCCAAACAGGAAAAGATTTACGCTCACGTAAGGGTTAAAGGAATTTCTTACCTCATGACATACTATGATCAATGATTTACACTGCACCAATGCGTCGCTTTTGGGGAAGTTATTCCGAAAATGTTTGCCCGCAGAATGAATTGGTTTGACAAATTAGGCGAATTTAATTTAATTAGATCTAATTTGGTGAATATTCATCCAAAAATTCTTATCTCTATGATATTTGGAGAATTTCATTCAAAATGTGTAAAACAAAGGTATGGCATCACGCAGTTCTCTCACGGCGCTCATTGAACTTAGAATTTACGTAGAAAATCAAAAATCATCAGACTTCAAAGTCAAGTCAAGTAGGGTAATCGATTACATGCAAACTTCACATAACAGAACGTTAAGTGGCAGTTCCCAAGTCAAGTCAGGTCCATGCTAGGTATCGCTAATGGATGCTTAAGTTTTAAGTATCTCAAAAATCTCCTTTAATTGTTAGAATTATTTTTTTGAGGGCACCAGACATTTTTTTCGCCTATTTTCTTGCCACAAAAAAAAAAAATAACATAAAATAAAATATAATAAAAAAAATAAAAAAAAATGAAAAAAAAATAAAAAACAAAGAAAATAAAATAAAAAATAAAATAAAATGAAAAACAATAAATTAAATAAAAAAAATTTAATTAAAAGAAAAACAAGTAAGGAAAGCTGTCTTCGGCTGTGCCGAAGGCTAAATACCTCTCATGAATAAGCGTCATGATTTTTGATTCCAGTACAGCCTGTGTGATTCCAGTACAGCCTGTGTGAATTTAACTTAAGCTCATACCGAAATTATCGGAACTATCGATTATATGGGGGCGATGTGTTATATTGGTCCAATCTCATTGATTTTTAACACCGACATTCCACATTCTAAAATAGCAATAGTTACGAAATTTCACGTTCCTACCTATATAACTACAGTAGTTATCTACCAAAATCCGTTTATTGGAACAATCGATTGTATGGGGGCTATGTGAAATATTTATCCCATCTCGATGATTTTCAACATCGATATTTCAGACATAAAAACAGCAATACGTCCAAAATTTCACTTTCCTACGTGTTTAATTACAGGACTTAGAGCCCAAAATCCGTTTATCGGAACAGTCGATTGTATGGGAGCTATATGTAATATCGGTCCGACCTTGCTGGTTCCGACAAATGATTCCTATATTGGAAAATGGTGGCCGCATACAAAATTTCAGCCAAATATCTCAAAAACTGAGGGACTAGTTTGCGTTCAAACAGACAGACAGACAGACACACAGACCGACAGACAGACAGACAGACGGACAGACGGACATGGCTAAATCAACTCATCTCGTCATCCTGATCATTTCGGTGTACTTATTGATGGGTCTATCTCTTCTTCTTCTTATACTTACAAACATCGGACCAAAGTTATAATACCATTTCATGTTCATGAAAGGTATAAAAATACTTTAGAATGTCGCTTTGGGTACGTGCAGTTAGGTAAGAATAACATTGGTAAATAAAAATAACAACAAAAATAGGCGAAGATATAGTTGCAATTTGCCTGGAGGCGCACTAAGCAGTGTTTGGTGTAATGGTTACACACTGCGGTTTAGAAATTCCTAATCTCCTCTCCTTGGTTCGATGACCAGTAAAGGTGATGAAAAATTTCTAAGAAACAATAAAAAGCGGTTTGACAAGATCCTTCAACAAGATCGAAATTGCAATCATCGTAGTTGGTATTGTATGTAGCATTTTTAAACTTGTTTCCGCCAAAAACTCGAAAAAGAATAATTTGATAAAAATTATTCGACTGGTCAAAAGTCACAAAATTTTAAAGTTCGTAAATATAATGACCAATAATAACAATAACTAAATTAAAATAAAATAAAGCAAAACAAAATAAAATAAAAAAAAATAAAAAAAAAATAAAATAAAAAAAGTAAAATAAAATAAAAATAAGAAAATAAAAAAGTAAAAAATGTATAAAAAAAATTTAATAAATAAATTGTTTAACTTTATTGATAGTAAAAACCCGCTAACTGAAAAATTAACATTTTTTTCTTAGAAAAAAATTGGTATACACAATACACAGACTCAATATTTCGCTGTAAGTCCTAATATTTGAATGCCTTCACTGCTTTTAAAATGATAAATTCACAAAAGTGCCATAAAATTAAAGGGTTAAATATGTATAGAGCGTTGAATCCCAAAGATTTGAAATACAAACACAGAATACCCTGGGAACAGTATCGCTCGCCATTAGCATGTAATCGAAAGTCGCTTAGCGGGAGTGCTACCAGTGCAGTGAAAAAGCCATGTGGGAAAATCCATTTAGTTATAATCTAAGATTGTTTTAAAAATCATAAAACCGGGTGCTAGAAATAGGGTGGAGGATAAATGCCGAATTTTCCAGAAATTGTGATTGCCCTAATTCATTCACTACTAGCAAAAATAAAAATAATTCCATTGCTATAACTTTTCCTACGAGGTCCAACAGCATTTATTCCAACTCTTTGTACTACGCACTACTTGCGGGTGTTTATGTATGATTACGTATAAATGTAAGCTGTGAAATAGACGATGGCATTATGTCGCTTCGTGCTTATGAATATTCATGATGGACCAAAAATACGAACGAAATAAGCGAAAATATAATGAAACGCGAACGTGGCTTAAAAATTCTCAACTTCATATAATCGCACTACTTGGCCATCCTGCAAATGTGTGTTAGTAAGTATGTATGTGTGAAAAACATGGATTTCCAACATATGTTACTCGGAACGTATTGCGTTTTTGGCTTTTTAATTATTAGAAATCTCTACATACCTACATATAATAAAATTGCAACAGGCCGCTGTCTGTACATTGCAGATATTGAAAAAAAAAATGGGGTCAACCATTATTAAGCCAATAGAGTCCAAATTAACTGTTTTTAGAAGTTCTGTCTGTCTGTCTGAATTGAAATAAATGAAACTTTCACCATTGCATTAGTAGACGTTCGAGTAAAAATTTAAGATATTCCTTATATCGATAACCCGACCGGTATTATAGTTATCGACCAATATGTCGACCAGGGGGACCAAATATGTGTTAGTACAATATGGTTATCAAACGAAAGGTGCTAACGAGTCCTTTCATAAGCAATATGATTAATTAAAATATCTCAGATGGTTTCGGAGATATCTCATAAAATGTGACAGGATTTAAAATAAATATAGTTCCGGTGGAACCTTTAATCAATGATATATTGGAGATAAGCAAATCAAATATTGATATTTTCAGTACTTTGGGGTCTTTTGGATCAAAGTTTTTTCTTCCAATAATTATATACATATCGTCGGTGACTATACAAACACTGTGACAAACACTTTTATAGCCCCTGGCGTTTAGACTTATTTATTTATTCTCAAGAAAACTACATTTGCGTTGGAAATTAATTAAAACAATCGATCTTGATCCGAGTTGTCTTAAAACTCAATAATTTGTTGCTGCAAAATCGCCAAACTGAAATATCCCATACACCAGAATCACCGACGATATATTTCGCCAGAATTTATTTTTAAAGTTTGGGAACCCGCTCTAAGGCTCATTGGCAGAACAGTGTTCACACATTGTCTTAACTGCTGTGTTGCTGGCTGTACTGGCTTTTAGATACGCTTTTACTATGTTTGCAATTAATTTCTCTTACGTACTTCTCAACATGTTTAACACTATAACGGCCCACGTCTTTTCTTTCCGGCATCCCCTTCCCCTCGCTTATGTTCACACTATTTGCATTTTTAAGCAAAAGACCTGCCTAAACTACTACAGAGTTGTGTTATCGAATCTATAATGGCTGTGCCGTTCATTGTATGGCCCACTGCCCATGAATGTGGCATTTTAATGAAGCTCTATATCGGGAAGGATCACACCTGAACAATGGTGATGAAAAAATACGAATTGTTACTCTTTGCCATTGCTATCGCCTCTGCTGCTTCTGCTGCTGTGCATTTCATAGTTCGGTTGAATAGCTCTTGTTCAGCTACTACAGATCAGCTTGTAGTATAGCGTGTAGTGTTGTATGCTATTGTATGCTACTGTAGGTGTATATATACTATCTGCAGTGGGTGGCAATTTCAACAGTAAACCACTTTGGCCTTTTGGCACATTTTGTTGATTAGTTTGTATGAATGGGCCAACGCCTTGTCGTTGGCGGTTTTGCCATTTGGCTCCCGTGTAACCCATGTGTGCGGGTGTATGAGTGTGGGTGTGTAAAATTTGAAATTCGAAAATATGTTTGCTTATGTGACACGGTGTAACTTTCTTTGTCCGTTCATTGTTTGCACAATAAAAGAACTATTTGTCTAGTAGTTGAATGTATGTAAACTTTAATTAGCTTTACTTGTTGATATGAGTTTAGAATGTAAATGAGAATTGGTAAAATGCGGTGTTGCATTGCAGAGACAAAACTAATTTCGCTATTTGCCAAGTAAAGTTGTATTTGCTTTGGATATGAAATGAGATTCTTTGCAGTTGGTAAAATAATTAAAAGGGCGAAAACAAACTATTTCAAACGGCTACTGCAAGCAAAAACTCAGTAATAGTGATCAGCCGCTTTGCTATAAAGAAATCGTATTAAGGGCACTTTTTGCAGTTTAAGAGGTCGGATCTTTCAGAGGTCGATGAAATGCAAATGAAATGTTTCCTTTATGAAATAAGTATCTTAGTGCAAATTTTTAATTAACGAAATTTTGTAAAACTTTAAAACAACAACTTCCTATAGAGTTTTTTATGATTTGATGATTGTTGTGGCTTGAGCGTTCAAGACACCTTAGTTCGATTTTTGGTAAAATCAATATCAGAACTTGCAACTTAGCCAAGTCGCAATTAAGTCAAGATGTCAAGTGTGGTAGCAAAGCATAGACGTCAAACACAAATGCATCAGAATCGGTGAGCTTAGGTGAGTGTAGTTTATGTGTCTCTTTCTAACATTCGTAAAGATAGGACTTCCTTTCAAAAGACACCATTTTGGATTGCGTGCGATGCGTGAAAACGTAAGAAAAGTGCGACCATGTACCAAACAACTGACTGGGTTGTTGTGTGTAAAATTATTCAAGCCGCCCATTTGGTGAAATCCAAAGTTCCCCAGTTCTCCACATAAAAGTTCTTAAGTAGCTTGAAAAGAGGAGTTGATTAAGACATGTCCGTCTATCCGTCCGTCTGTCCGTGTGCACCATAACTTGAGTAAAAATTGAGATACTTGCATGAAATTTGGTATACAGGCTACTTTCTGGCAAAAGTAGGTTGCTGTTGAAAATGGAAATGGTGAAATCGGATGATAACCACGCCCCCTTTTCGATAGCATTGTAAGGAGTGGAAAGTATCGAAAATCACAAAAATTTACATAATTCGGTAAGGTAAATAGCTAAAATAGTATAATTTGGTAGTTAAATCCTTCTAGGGCCTATATCATTGACAAGTCATGGGTTTTTTCCCGTGCTGAAAACTACCGCTGGGTATTTAATGTTCGGTTCCAAAAACAAAGTGTTGTTAGGTTGGGTCCCAGGGCATGCAGGACATGACGACAACGAAAAAGCGGACCAGCTTGCAAAACAAGGTGCTCCAACCGCATTTTATGGTCCGGAACCCTTTTGTGAGCTCACCAAGGCCCACGTAAAGGAGACCATAAGCAACTGGGAAGACAAACAGTTTAGGCAGCATTGGCTTAGCAGCCTAGGACAGAGGCAGGCCAAACTCTTTATAGAACCATCGCAAAGATCATCGGCCAGGCTCATAAATTTAAGAAGGGTGGATTTAAGAACCCTCACTGGGTATTATACGGGACATTGTAGTCTACGTTATCACCTGAGTAAATTGAATCTGTCAGATACAACAATTTGCGAACTGGACGATGAAACGCCGGTTCACATACTCTGCGAATGCATTGCGTTAGCAAGAAAGAGAGTTTGCTACCTAGGTGGTGGCACTCTCAATCCGTTCGTGATATGGAATAAAAAACCTGAGGAGGTGCTCAAATTTATAAAGAGCCTCCGCATACAGCAATAAGCTGATAGGTCACACAATAGATCGTACTAATGGTCGCGGGGTAATAAGGCCTTATAATAATAATAAAAATGTTCGGTTTACCCGAACTTAGACTTCCTTACTTGTTTTTTTTTTTGTTTACTTTGACTCCTATTGGTGTTAAAATAACACTTGTTTTAGTTTATACATAGAGAAACACCTTAAACAACCAAATTTTCTGTTAAACAACATTTAAATTAAGGTTAACAATTTCAATGCAGTTGAATTAACAGCATTGAATACTGGATAAGAATTGACCATGTTTTGTGTGAATCAACCCATATTTTGGTTGTTATGACCAGCTCATTTTTTTCTGTGTAGTTCGAGGCGTTACAAAAGTAAAAAAGAAATGTGCTCTTTTTCACTGAACCTTGCCAAATTTTTGGCATTCCCCATGCATATATTTACATAATCATTAACTCGCTGGTATAAAAGTAGATAAAGCGTCGGATTGGCGATGTGTCAGGCCTCACTTTTGGTGGTGTAATTTTTGAAAAGCAATTTCGTAGAAAAATATTTTATGCATATTATTTGAATGCCCGCCTAAATAACGTTGTAAACGACAAAATATAAAATGTTCAGTAGAAAAAAAAACAGTTTGAATTCGCTAGATAATTTATTTTTCAAAGGTTTAAACTTGTATGAAGCTAGGGCCTTTCTGGAACTGAAATATTGATTCCAAAATTTGTTTAGTGGAATAACGTTGTATGCAACTCATTCGAATGGATGATGAAAGGTTATTCCACTTTATCAGCATCATTCTGTTGTTGGATGAAACGTTATTCCACTGAAATACACTGATTTCTTCTAAAATTGACATTATATCTGCTTGGAAAGCAAAAAAGTGCTCAAAAAAGTTTTCTTTTTGAGTGTGGAGCCAGAAAAATACTCTAAGTAGCGCTCTTTTTTTAGAGTTATGAAAAACAGCCGCATTTAAAAAAAAAAAAAAAATGTCGATTACAACGTTATTTGAGGCGCGCATTTATTTGATGCCCAACCTTATACACACATACCCTATGTATGTATATATATATACCATATAGGTACCATCACCAAAAATAGCAGAATTAAGGATGTCAATATTGTGAAATTATTCAACATTTGTCAATGCATTGATGACGTCCGCACAATTTCTGTGAATTGCAACAAAATAATTGACACCAGTGGTTGGTTTCGTCGTTACTGTTGTCGATGCGGTTGAGTTGCTGGCGTATGAAATTAGCATATTCGCAAGCTGTGTAAGGTGAGTGATTATCACAATCGCAAATCAAATGTGCATATGAAAAAATAAAGAACTTACATATGCATATGCAGGCATATGAAAATTTTAAAAATGTCATGACTGGCCAACAACGGCAACAAAAAAAAATTATCTTATGAATATGCGTAATGTTTGTTTAACCCATTCACTTAAAAACCTTCGATTTTAAATTTCACCTTTTTAGTAAAAATTTTACAGTCTTGTCCTTAATGGATTAAGGGGAGTGTGGGACATTTGATTTCTGGATTTAGTTTTTTGATGAAACAGTTAGCGTTCGAAAAATGTTTCAATTGAAGCTACACCATACATTTTTTTGAGGAATTGATGAACCCGTTAAGGTGATTCGTTAAATGTATAATCATCATTAATATATATATTAGGGTGAGCAGATAAAAAATGGCGAAAGGGGTACTGGCGAAATCACAGACCTGGGAGCAAATTCGTGTTCATGAAGTGATGAAATGAAAGGAATTTTCTTACCAAATTTACGAAAAGAAATTTAAAATTAATACAAATTTTTTTACCTTATCATTTTCAGAGAATAGGAATTTGTGTCATACGTTTTTAAATTTGGCGGATTTTTGAAAAAATGCGTTAATTTCCACAAAAATTCGGAACCGCCCTCTGGTAGTCTTCGAAAGATAAAAATACTGGCATCTGTTCCAACAGGTGTGCCGCTTTTGAAAAAAGGTAGATATACAACACCTCTGGCTTGAAAACCAGTTTAGACCAATGGATTCCTGGCCAACTTTAAACGAATAGCTCTAACAGATCGACCAGCTCTGGTGTATGTATATATATATATTAGACCGGGCCAAAAAAAATTTCGTGTCTTTCAAAAGTTATATTGATTTTATATTTTAGAAAGGTGAAAAGAAATTACTGTAAAAATTACAGATATTAAATTCTAGAGGTCTATCAACGCTAGTTTATATTTTACAGACTTTTGGTATAAAAAGACAAACCGTTGTGTAAAAACACCATTTACCTAAACGTATTTTTGTAGGAAATCGTATTCCCTACAAAAGCTGTATAGACAAACATTTTCTCAGACTAGCCGTTTTCTTGTGTTCTAGCCTGTGAGTTGTTGCTCAGTTTGTTCGTTAATAACAAAAAAAATCATAATTTAAGCAATAAATTATTCTATCGTAAACGTATGTGTTTGTTGCTCCGTCCGGCATTGATTACCGAGTTTCTAACCGCTCGAAAAGGGTTCGTACTTCAAATTAGGCATGTGGGTTAGGCTGGGTCGACTTGTATGAACGAAAGTTAACCGATATCGCGCCATCGATTTTGCGATAGATTTTGGGCTCAGGGAAAAAAATTATTTTCGAACCTGCGAAATTTAATTTTTTTAATTATCTTAAAACTTTCATTTGATTTTAAAATATTCATGTAAGTCCTGTCCGACCCAAGAACGTCATCACTATGATAAGCGTCAGTTCAAAAATTTTCCTTCATTTGACAATTGTATGTGGAAATTTTACGAAATACATAACTATTTATTGAAATTATGAAAATATATATAATAATATAATATTTTCTAATACAAAAAAGTGTGAAAATTGTGGGAATTTATTTTAAGGTTCAGAGATTTCCTTGCAAATCATGCTTGGATTCCATTCGGCTCACTTTTCTGTAGTCGCCATGATCCCTTCGCGAACGTAACGCCCGGGGCCTCGAATATGGCATGGAATATTCGGATCCGGAAGCGGCGGCTCTTCATCATCTTCGTCTTCAAAATAAGCTTTCAAATGTTCATACCGTATGCCTCTGTGAAAGGCGGTTCTGAAAGCTCATTATCGTCGTTCAAATCAATCATATGAACGTAATCAGTGCAATCAAAATTAATTCTTGGTTTTACGTAGGCACGGAGAGATGGATCAAATAAATTATCACGGATATATACAATTTTTTCCAGTGCCGAATATAAACCTTAAAAATCAAAGTCGAAGAAAATTCAAAAAAATTAAATTTTTTTATTCTTTGGGGTATGCGTAGTGGAACTTTTTTTCCTGAGCCCAAAACCTATCGAAAAATCAATGGCGCGATATCGGTTAATAAATCGACCCGCCATAATGTGGGTAGAGGTGAATGTGTTCACTACAATGTCAGAACTTACTTCACAAACGGTAGTTAAATATTTCGTCCCAACTACGAAGGCTACTCCTGCGCAAAGTATTTGATGTAATTTGCTCTCCTTCACCATTCATCAACGCTGCTCTACTGATCCCTTGTGTCCATTTGAGCTGCCGCCCCCCGAAAAATATTCCGACTCATAAAAAATTTGCAAAACTTGTTCATGTGTGCAATATGTTAATAAATAAGCAAGGAAATCAGGTGGTGTGGCGGTGGACGTTTGCGTTGAAAGGCGATTACTCTAGTCCTTTAAACGTTACACGGGGTTGTGTTGCACAAAATCCCAGCAGCTCATCCAACTCATACTGGTAATTAAATGTTTTTGCAATTGACTATGTGCGTGGTGGTGGGTGATAGCGTTTCGGTTGTATCATTCAGAAAATCTGATTTATTATATTTTGCCAGGTCGAGTCGCATTTAGTTAGCTGGATGAATGGCTGGCATCCTTTTGAATTGTGGATACGCAGCCCTTCTGTGTGTTTGTCTATTTCGTTGTGTTTTGCATTTTGTTGGGTATTTGTTTATCCTTGCTGTTGTTGTTGCATTTGAAACTCGTCATTTCCGTTTTGCACCCTAATGAACCCATTTGTTTAGGTTAATTTGCACAAATAATTAAATTTTCCGTTTCATATTTTTCCAGTTGTAAACAAAATACATACATTTGATGCAAATTTTTAACTAGATTGTTCCAGCAGTTTATTGGAGAGGTAAAAGAATTGAAAGTGCGCGATAAAGCCAATTATTATTTTGCGAAATGGTTAGATTTCGACTGAGTATTAGGTTTGCGACTTAAAAAGAATTGGATAGTTCAATATAGGTATGTTATAGAGAAAGATACTTCGAAAAATTCAGTCTCAGTAGCGCAAAATCTGTGTAGTAAAGAAAAATAATAATGATAATTTTTCAAATCGGCTCTTGCAGCTGCTTTCTAAGAGCAGTCATCGATCTAACGATGTAACCGAGCAGTAACAGCTTAGTTCTAGAGCCCGCCGGAACATGGATTTAAGACCGAACAGAATTGTAACCGAACTTCAAGTCAAACCGAGACCAAACTGAACATCTTCTACATAAAATATCATGCATGAGATAAAATGAAAAAAAAAAAAATAAATAAAAAAAGTAAAATAAATAACACAATCAAGAAAAAGAACAGCAAAAAAGCTACGGAAAGGTATATTCAAAAGGTATATTATACAATTTTCAAAAATTTTATTCGGAGTGATTTGCCAGAACCTGCCTGAAAGTTGTGTGGTTGGGTTATAAAAAAGGAATGAAAGCGAAACCGTAACCGATTAAAACCGATTAAAACCGATTCATTTTTCAAAACCGAAACCGAAACCGAACCCGTAATCCTTATTTTGATCTGAAAAAGAACGGAACCGAAACGGTTTTACAAGCCGGAACCGGTTCCAAACGGTTTTGAAATTTTTAATGCTCACTTCTTTTGGTGGACACATAGGAATTTTCTTTTACAAACAGGTACCCTGAAAACTTTCAGGGAAGATTGTCGAGCAAGGTTACAAAAGACACGTTTTGACCTCAGTATAAAAATTCTGATGGATGAAGTTTGAATGAAGCGATCGAAAAAAATTTACGAGATCCGAAAAAGAAATGTTCAGTTGAGGGTTTCCGTAGTCAAATTTTTGTTCGTGTTTTTATTTGCAAACCGAAACCGGAACGAAACCGTAACCGAAACCGAAATAAATGTTGAAGAAAAGCGAAACTGGAACGTTATTTTAATCGGTTTGAGACCTTGTTGTAACTTACAACAAGTGGGCAAACACTGGTTACTGTTTATATTGAGTCGACGCATCCATTCGGGGAATGGAACGTGACGGACCAAATATTATTATACTGATATTAGCAGTACTTTGCCGGATATGATTCCGGAATCTTCCGGTGAATACCATCTTGGTACTAGTCCGCCGACCGTGGAAACGACTTCGATGACGCTGTTTATTTTAGTCGCCTTTTACGACAGGTATTCCTACGTGGGGTATATTCCGTGGCCTTAATCAGCAGGGATGCATAAAGATAAATTTCTCGTTACATAGAAAATATATCCTCCAGTTTAATAATATTTTCGAATCACAGCGCTACCGATACCTTCTCATCTGATGGTCATGTGTCTGCAATAGTCTCAAAGGTTCGTGGTCGCAACAAGATCCTCAAGTCACTTGCCGGCAGTACTTGGGGAAAAGACAAAGAAACGTTGCTGACTACATATAAAGCCATTGGCCGACCAGTCTTTGACTATGCTGCACCCATATGATCGCCTAATGTACATAACACCAACTGGACGAAGTTACAAGTCTGCCAAAATACTGCCATCAGAACTGCTACGGGATGTCTCCTCATGTCTTCCGAGTCTCACCTCCATCAGGAGGCAAAACTGCTCAATGTAAAAGAGCATGCGGAAAGGCTGAGTAGGCAGTTCCTTCTGAACTGCCACAAACCAGCACATCCAAACCGTCATCTTTTGGACATAGATCCGCCCCCCAGAGACATAAGGAAGCGGGCTCTAACCGACATCCACACCGAGTCGGTAGACACTTTTGTCGGATATCTACCTGTGAATCCCGTTCTGAACAGTCCTCCACCGGATATTGCTGAAGAAGAACGCACCTTACCAAGGGAGACAAGAGTCACCTTGGCACAGCTTAGGTCTGGATATAGTGTAAGATTAAACTCATACTTATCCAGACTTAATGATACAATCTCAAACACATGCCCTGCATGTGGTAGGACCCCCCATGATACTCTATATCTCTTCAATTGTTCATCTGAACCTACTCTTCTAACCCCTCTGTCCCTCTGGGCAAACCCTGTTGAAACTGCACGTTTCCTTGGACTCCCCTTAGAAGAGCTTGATGAAGATCTTCGGAATGATCATACACTCTAGACAGGGCAATGCATTGTTAACAACAACAACAAGAACAACCGATACCTTCTCAGCTTTAAGCGCTTCTCTCATTACAAGATATTAGATACATAAAGTAGATATATAAGTACGACTCGCCATATCATTCGAAATTAACTAAGCTGATATTGTTGCAGAAAACATATATTTTTGTTAGACATTGACATTTGCACGTTTCACTTTAAGTTCGCCAAATGATTGTGGACATTGTCGCTTCTTTAATGAACCCAAAGAAATTAATTAAAAGCGTTTGTTGTCCTTTCACACCACAGCAACGACACCATCAACGGCAGGCAATACCACAGTGTTGACACCTTAGCGCGCAACGAACCTTCAAAGGACAAACAGACAGCCCACACGCATAACCAATATAAACATATATATATGCACAAACACATAAACACCTGTAATGGAGTATACCCGATATAATTTATTGTTAGTAGTGGAAATATAGAGCTAAAACATACTAGGTCTTTTGATTGATAAGACTAGTTGTAAGCCTTATTTTACGTGAACACTCAGCTTTAAACATGTTGGTATGTCGTGGAGGGGAACGATTCAGCTCAGAAAAATTTATGAGTACACCGAGACTAATTTTGACCATTATACATAATTATCCTGACAAAGTTTTATGTAATTCGGGCCACGGCAACCCGTCCCAACTTCCAGTTGAAGTGATTGATAAAATCTTTCTGCATTCCACTGCGTTTCGCTAATTTTATGATCAATGTACTATAAAATATTTGGAATAGAGACTAAATATACATTTTTTAATTGCTCTTAAAGGATATGGAAATAATGCTCTTTAAAATTATTATCCTTCAACTTTTCAAAAACTCGATGTCCTAAAAGTACTGAAAATCTATATACAAATTTATTTTATATTACGGCTGTCAAATTTAAGGTGTTCATTTGATCATGTTACGAAGATATCAACCAAAACGTGAATACGTTTTTTCAATATTCTGGCAAAGGATCCTCTTATCGTTATAAAAATTCAAAGGTAGAGATTTGTTGCACAGTCCTTTAGGTATGGACACAATATTAAAGTATTATTCTTTCCCCTTGTTGAATTGTAAAAAGTGTTTGAGGACAACATTTCGACGGCTGAGTGGAAGATCAACCTATTTCACTATATTTTTTTAAAATAACGATCTATTTCACGTTTTTTTCTTTTAAACGCTCTTTCTCAATAAAATTTCAATGTATCTGCAGAAGAGATATGGGGTTATTGAATCAAAGTTTGAATAGGGCATTGGATATAATAATTAATAATAAAGATTAAGGGGTTTTTGAAAATCATTTTTTAATACTGAGATCTTCCAGTCAGGCGTCGATTTGTTGGTGGGTACTACGTCTATGTGTGTTGTTGCTTGAACTAGACCGTAGAACGGCGGTCTATTAACGCCCATATGCCGCACATGCCCCACACATGTAAATAAATAAGCAACTCACAAACTCAAAGGATCATCAACAACATTTACAAATACACAAACATTCGTACATATATGCACATATGTAGAAGAAAACAAATGTCCATTAACATGCCTGCACACAAAGCGAATGACCAACGCCTATCGAATGCAACAGTCAACACTCGTTCAAACAACACAAAGTAACAGTTTCGTGCGGTGTAAAGGGCGGAATGTTGATATTGGTTGGACGTTGATGGCGACGACGTTATGAAAAGTATACAAAGAGTGAACTGGGGGGCAGGTTATTCTAAGAGTTCAGCGGTATGCGGGCGATGGCACATATTGGTGTTGATAAAATAGTAAAAGTGTAGATATTGGCGACAAATTTTCAACATCGCCATCTACTCTTAGCGAGCTTAACGAAAAAGTTTATAGATATATTACAGAAAAAACATGCAATATCGACAACAACAAAAGCAATAAACATGCTAGCAATAGACAGAAATTGTTTTGTAGCGCTCGTTCATGCAATATGTCGCTCGATTGTGCTATTTCGTTTGTGTCACTGACAATGAGGATGACGACAACGTCGACGATGACAACAAGGCGACTACATGGAGTAAGGGCTCGCGTAAACGTTTTTGCACTCAATTTCATTGAATTCCAGCAAATTAGTTTGTTTGCAGCGATGAGTTTCCATGTGGCATCGGTCAAGCGACTTTCAATGTTCCGTAATGTCGCGAATATTCGTTAAATGCTTTTGTGAGACCGGTTAGCGGAGTCGTTCATTTTACAGTGTTGCCTACTAACTCCTCATCTATTCCAATATATGTATTTTTTTTGTTGCGTGTAGTTGTTTTTGTAGGCACTTGGACAGCTGTTAAATAGCTTTGCGCATCAATGCTTTTTTGCTTTGTCTTTTTTCTCATAACAACTCCGCCTTCACGTTTGTTATACTTTTTATGACTGTTCACTTAAACGGCTACATTGAACTCAATTCGCACAATACGAAGTACATAAATTTATGAGTACTTACAGTCCGGTTCATTAAATAAGATATCGTCGTGGAAGACTAGCATATTTCGTTGTTCGCGTGGAAGACTAACACGATTCAGTTCTATGCGAACTATGCGAGTTTTCCACGCAGAGAACTGAAGCGTGTTAGTCTTCCACGTGAAGGACGAACCATTCTAGTCTTCCACGCAAACAACGAACCGTGCTGATCTTCTTTGGGTAAGTTAAGTAATTAAGTAAGTTTTATGAAATAAAATACCTAATGAACGCTTCCCAATGCGCTTTATTGTGGAAAGGATTAAAAATAAAGGCTTAATCCATGGTAAGGTTAAGCTAGAGAGATTAAATTTAATTCAATTCAATTTAAGTTAATTTAATTTAATATTTAATTTAATTAAATTGTCTTAAAATCTAAAACTGGAAGTGGCAATTTAGTCGGAGATCGTTCATATTGTGTAAAAATGCTAGTTCTGAATAAGAGAGGTCTGACGAAAACTAACACTTTTCGATGGTACATTTTGTTCAGAGAAAATATGAAAGCGTTACTTTTCGTCAGACACAAATTGAAAGTGTTAGTTTTCGTCAAACACAAAGATTTTTCGATATATACTCGTACACAGAAAAAATTGGCACTGGTAAAATCAACAATCTCGTACTGTTATCTTGAATTTGGCCAAATTTTGGTTATTTGAGCGGAGCTTTCTGCCAATAAGATAATTGAAGCATCATCGCGAATAACGTTCTAAGTGTCATTTTTTTCAAAACCGGTTTTATTGTATTGCTCTCTGACATTGTTCAGATAACAAATTTTCTAAAATTTCGCACGCCATAACTGTAAAAATGCATTTAGTAATAGTAGGGTAATGTAAAGTGACATACATCATTTTGCACAGATGTGTCGAAAGTGATTCGAAACGGCACTGGAAGATCATAAGGAAGGTGTAAACCTGATAATATGAGAGATATAAAAGAAAAAGTTTAGGAGACAGTTGAAAAAATAAATTAAAAACATATGACTTTGGCGTTTTTTGCTCTCCTGACAAATTATGATTTTGTAACTTAGAACGTTATTCGCGATGATGCTTCAATTAGCAAAACTTGGTAAAACTGACAGAATTTTTTTGATGACACTAAATTTTTGTTGATGAAACTGTATCGATAAAACTGAATAAACTTAAAAACTGTATGAGGAGAAACAGAAAAGTTTCCCACGAGTCACATTCTTTTACCCATTGTAAAGGTTTCTTAAAGCTAGTACTAAACTTATTTTTAAAGAATATGGTACTATGTAGTAACTATGTACTTTCGATCATATACAAATTGTAGTTCAAAGTTGAATTTTATGGCTTAAATTCGTTTTCGTGCTCACAAAGATGCAAAAAAGTCACACTCAATTACTGACTGGTTATAAAGCTTTTTGTTGTAATTTGGCCAATTATTTTAATGCATTAATTATCAATGTAGATAAAAATATTTCATAACAATTGAAGTCACGAAGTCAGTTTTTGAGTCAAAGTTGACTTCACTCTGGAGTCAAATGTACAACGACTCACGGCGGAGTGTCCCAGAACTGACAGAGCTTTGTTGATCAAAAAAAATTTCATGTTGACATAACAAACTAATACGAAAGGACTGTCATTTTGAAAACAACAAACTCCTGCAGTTGAACCAACAGAAAAGATACCTTTAATTAAACGCCGGTAAGCATAAGAATACGATGGCATCATGGTAGACAACTCCGTTCAGCAGTCAAATAGTGTGAGCTCGTTTATCGGCGAAGGAAAAAAAGCAAGGTGAGAAACAACAAAGCTTAAATTAGACGCTAGCAAGCATAGCTACACGATGGCATCATGGTAGACACCTGGGGTAAGCGTCCAAGACAATTGAGTTCGATTATTGGTGAAGTTAATATAAGAATTCTGAAAAATACTCTTTTTTTTACTTTGACTTTTTTGGTGTTACAACAACACTTATTTTAGTTTGTGAATAGAGCAACACCTTAAACAACCAATTTTTCTGTTAAAACAACAGTTAAGTTAAGGTTAACAGTTTCAATGCAGTGGAATAAACAGCATTGAATAATGGATAAGATTTGACTGTGAGTTTGGTTGAATCTATTCATATTTTGGTTGACATGACCAGCTAACTTTTCTCTGTGTACATAGACATACATATTTACTGTAGTTTTCAATGCTTCCGTTGTTGCTGGTTTATTGCTGCTTAACAGTGTGCTTAAGCATGCTTTATTAATTTCGTATTAATGATATATTTTTAACCCTTAGCTGGGCCCTAAAAATAGCAAAAGTTGACACCTAAATTACATTTTTTTTTTATATTATGTATTGGGCAGGATGATTTTTATTTGTAAGCAAAAAATTGGTAATTGGCTTCAGTCTGGAAAAGTTTAAGTTCTAATAAATATTCATATGCGCATAATACAAAATTCGTATAGTTATTATATATCGCTGCTGTCACACAGTTAGCTCCAACTAAGAATTCTTCTCATGACCGCGGTTCTGGCAAGGGCGTCAACGCATTGCGGCCATTAACTTGACATATGACACGGCACCGCGATGGTTAAGTGAAAACCGATCCATGATTAAAACTTTAACAAGCAACACCTTCGACGCAATTGAGTCTCTGCGACATATTGGCAACGCCGCCGTTGCAGACTTTTAATGTTGTTTGCGGAGCTGGTAGGTCTGAATGGCTGACGCAAGCCATTTGTGACACCGAACCAATTGTAACTCACTCTCAGCCACCAACTGTTGCTTTTGCAGCTTGGCAACGAAATCGTTACTGTTATGTGTGTGCTGTTGCTAGTGTTATATAGTTCTGTTTTTTTTTTGTTGCTGCTGATGCCACAGTATGAGCTGCATGCGAGAAGTCATTAAAAAATCAATTAACTGTTGGGGATAAAATGCTTGTTTGTGTTGACACTTGCCACCGCACTCACCGCTCACCGCTCACCATTCAAACTGCGCCATTACCGCACTGAACTCTATAGGTTGGTATATTATATATTGGTATTTGTGTATATCTCAGGCAGGCACATTTCCAGTTACTTTAATGTGCAACACTGGCTTAACTGTGCGAATGCCATGACACATTGCCGCCGCGTTGAATGTGTGGGTATTACTTTGTTCTCTTTTTTTACGTTTCAAGGGCTATGCTTGCGTGTGTTTGTATATCTTCATTAATGTGTTGCATTGTGGTGTATGTGTGTGTACATCAGCCGTGGCAATTTATGTGAGCACTCAATTAACTACTCGAGGCAACTGACTTTGTCAGTATTTAATGCCTAGTACTTGCAATCAAAATTGCGCAGGTTATTAACTTGTCGCCTCTCATCCTCGTTAACCCACCTTCTTTCGCGAGAGTGCTTATATCATTTAACGCGATGAATTTATTTTTTCACAAGTTGGTTCGTTTAAATTGATGAAAACGGGAATATTTAATAATGGAGTGTTATTCTAAAAAATTATATGCCAACATTTAAAAACTTTTTACATATTTATAAAGATAGCATGATATTATTAAATGGGCGCATACCTCTCTCTCAGTTGCCTCATGTGCATGGTTTTTATTTGTTTTATTTACTTACTTAAAATAACCTTTAACCGCCTGGGCGATTTCGGCCGTCCAACTAGTTTCCCCAGTCGGTTCTCGGTTGAGCCAACCGGCGTCATTTGGAGACACCGCGCGATTTTAGATCTGCCTCCACTTGGTCCTGCCATCGGAGTAGTGGGGTCCCTCTTCCTCTACTTCCACCGGCCGGTGCCGACAAAAATACCTTCTGGCCAGGAGCGTCTTGGTTCATTCGCACAACGTTACCTAGCCAGCAAAACCGCTGGGTTTTAATTTGCTGAGCTATGTCTACGTCTCCGTAAAGCTCATCATTATATGTTCTTCGGTACTTGCGGCCGCCAACTTTTAGGGGTCCATAAATCTTTCTTTTCTCTCGAATACTCCCGTAGCCACCTTATCAGATGCTTTCAGTGTCCATGCTTCTGCATCATATAGCAGGACGGGTACGATAAGTGACTTATAGTGTTTTTTTGTTCGGTTGGAGAGGACTTTATTTCTCAATTGCCTACTTAGACCAAAGTAGCATTTCTTTGCAAAAGTTATCTTTAGGTGGATTTCTAGGCTAACATTGTTGATGATATTAATGCTGCTACTAGGTAAACAAAGTCCTTTGCTATCTCGAAATTATGGCTGCCAACAGTGACGTGAATGCGCTGACACTTTGCTGGATGCCAGAAGTTACTTTATTTTACCTTCGTTCACCAACAAACCTATTTTTTCCGCTTCTTCTAATTTGGAATAAGCAGAAGTTACGGCGCGGTTGTCGAGCCCAATGATGTCGCCGTCGACGGCATACGCCAACAGTTGTATGCCAGAAACCTGGTTTAGTTTCAGTTTCGAAGGGCTCGGAGAGGTCCTTTCAGATTCTGAACGAGCTGGTGGTGTTGCTTAGAGTCATTTTGCGTAGCCGTATAAGATTAGCGGGGAAACCAAAATCAGGCATTTAGGCAACTCCTTTTCGTGCTGTCGAAGGCGGCTTTATAATCAACAAAGAGGTCCTTTTCTCATAGGTTTTTTCCTTTAATATAATCAATTCAACCTGACTTACACAATTGTACTATATTCATAGAAAACACAAACAGAAAATAGAAGTGCTTTAAGTTCTGTGGGAATTTCGTAGGATTTTTCATTGAAGATATGTTAAATTGTGGGAACTTTTTTTTATTTTTGTGGAAAATTTGTATCTAAAAAAATTACTAGAAATATTAAACAACAATCAGCTTTTTAAGTTACAAAGATAGTACTATTGCGGAAGCGTTACATAATACTTGAAAAATTAACGATGCTATTAATAACACTGTACAACAAAATTGAAGTTTTTGAAATCCCCACTGGGTTTCTCGACGGTTTATAAAACTTTTGGGTGTGCTGAATCCGAATCTGAAGTCAAACTGTTCGGATCACCCTAGGTTTCCATTAATTTTAGTTTTTATAATTGGTGGCGTACAGATGTTCCATAGTGCAAAAAACTAGGGTACAGTAAGTTATTGAGAAAAAGAATTTAAAAAACTTAAAAAAAAAATACTTTTTTTACTAATACCGAAATCTGAACAAACTACCCTCTGGAGGGAAAGCCTAGGGTGACCCGAAAATTCTGTGTTCAGACTCGGAGTCAGCACACGCAAAAGATTTAGTAACCGATGAGAAACCCTCTGGGATTTTTTGGCTGTTGTACAGTGTAATTGTTTGTAATTTTTCACATAAGTATGTGGATAACGCCTTGGGCAATAATCAACTTTGAACTTGAAAAGTTAAAGATATTTGTCTTAGATTACATCATTCAAATGACTTTTATTTCAACTTCTAACTTACCTATTTAATTAAAAAGTAGCCATCATTTGCCCAGCTTTACAGAGATTAAAAACATACGCAGGGGGAGAAGGGGCCATATACAAATGCCAACTCTTTGGAATGCGCTGATAAACTCAGAAAATGTCAAAATTAATTTAAAACTGCAACAAAAAGGTTTCAAAGGCTTCGCCAACAAAAAATTTTCGAAGAGGATTTATGCAGCAGCAATTGATGAATGGGTTGAGCAGCAAAGAGCTACAAGGAGGAGGTAGAGAAAAAGGAGAATTTACAACTTTTTGCAAAACCAGGCAACTCAACTACGTAAATGTCAACACGATAACAGATGTGGCTTTTTTGAGGGTAATTAAAAGTTGGGCGAAAAATTAGATGAAAATGAGTTTTGACTGGCAGATGAAAGGAGAAGATTTCTCGGAAGAAGTTGAAGGCCTGCTGTGACAAATGACAAAGCAGACAAATCTCACATGCCATTCAAACAATTATTTTGCGAGTGTGGGCGAGAGTTCAAGGTATGGCTTTTTGTTGTCTGTAAGTGTGTGTGTTCTTTGCAGGTTAAGGCGTAAGTGAAATAGTTTTTGCATATTTGCAGATTGTTCAGGTGACAGTTTGTTCATTTTCACAAATTCCGTACGAATGTGTTGGCACATGTGTACGTGCTTGTGTGTGCGTGTGTGCTTGAGCGAGCGTAGTGTGGTAAACTGCAGGTCGTTTTGGTATTTTAACATTTGTTATTTTCAACGAAATGCATTTTAATGGCATATTTGCGCAGCCATTACCTTTCCACTTATGTGCTCTGCTCCTGTGGTAGCTTCTTGGCGTATACTGTTGCTTTGAGAGTCATTTCATTGAATTGTAAATGAGCGCTGTTGGGCTCACACCCGTCGCAATATGTTCACTTCACTTCTATGTTAGTTATTATGTTTACAATAAGCATGTCTCGCTAGCGTGTGTGCCTTTCTATATTTCAAATGGACTTCAGAATACTGGGCGGCTGCAAGATGGGCAGATGGGCGGCATTGACAACAGAGAAAGCATTCAACTGGAATTCGGTATTCTTTTTGCTCTAAATATAACTCTACCCTTAAATTCAGTACTTTTCATGTTAAGGATTTTTTGGGCATATGCCATTTGTTACGCCTTCAGAGATAAAACAAATAAACTTACCGACAGTTAGTCACTGCCTGTGCTGGTTGACCGATGGCAAACTCATTTTTGCACATAAAGTCCTTACTAACACATTAGACTGTCTCAAAAACCGATTTGGTTTTATTTATGCATCAAAAGCTATGCTGACAAAGTTTCATACAATTAGGACCAGGGCAGCTCGTGCCGACTTGCTGCTGAGTTGTTAGTAAAATCTCCTGCGTTTTGCAAAATTTAACTATGTATTTATGCACTCGTTTTAATCATATAACTGTATAATTACAGTTAAAGGGCTTTATAATGTGTAAATCGGTATTTTTGATTATTTACAGATGCTCAGCATATCCTTTAAAGGATCATAGTTGTTATTTTGTGTTTGAATAAAATTTTGCATTTGACAGTTTTTAAGATTTTAGAATAAACCAAATTGTCTCTTTGGGGTTAATATTTATTTCCTAATAAATCAAGAAAAATGTTCAGTAAGATATTTTTTTAGCTCCACCCTAATGTGTATGTCAGCAACTATGGAGTTGAATGACAAACTTGATTGAATATGTGGCAATTCTGCGGAAGATATACAAGTTTTATAAGCGGTGGCTTGCTGTTTCTTATTGCAAGCGTCAACGGCTGTTACAACATCCACTTACGGCTGCTCTTAGAAAATAGCTTTTTTAAAGTGTTGGTTTTTCCTTAGGCTTTGGCTTTAATTTGCACACCTACGTATGCTTGTATTCGTTTTTGAAATAAAAATTTACCTGAAAAATTTCTGGTATAAGTAACACCATAAGGCATGCAGCATGCGGAATGTTCAGGGCCGGAGAGAAAAATGTGAGGGGACCTGGACGACGATATTTATTGGCTGCTTGTTTTATAAATTTTGATAATTGTTTCCCATACGGAAATAACACAAACTTCGTTTAATTTCCTACTCAAATGAAAATGACACTTGGGTTTCCTTCCAAATTTTGTCTTAGACAGGATCACGATATCGCTATCTTGTACGTTAAGGGGCTCATATCAGACCTGTTTAAGTCGTTCGGGCCAAGGCGCGCACGACCTGTCGCCGACCGCCACAAACGCACAAATGTTGCTATTTCTATTGCCCTCTGGATATACCCCTTCGGGCTATTTGCATTTCGGCAAAATGCGCCATCATTAAATGCCAGTCAAATGCAAACGTTACAAAACTTTGTCGTAAAACTCTTTCTTATTAGGACCACATAAAACGCCTCATTTTAGCCAACACAAACAAAAAACTGTTCTGGTCGTACGAAATAAAAGTTCGTTTTTACTTTAATTTGATGCAGTTCCTTTTCCTTAATTGTGGTTGTTGTTTTTGGCTCTGTTGCTACTGGAATACCATACCCTACAAAGTTTAGTTGTTTCATATTTCAATCTTTAGGTTGTTCTCTCTAAAGTTTTGCATTTATGTTATCTTCATAGAAGGTCTCCGCTCGTGTTTGCCTCACCTGCCTTTTCGCGGCAAGAAGTTGGCTTGTGGCTAGCATCATGTTGCTGCAACAGCTGTGATTATTATCTACTGTTTGCCAGAAAACACATTTAAGCTTAACCACAAGCTTTTGAGTTCTTTGCGCTTGTTTTGTTTGTTGTTTTTTTTATGTAGTAGATGTTCTCCAAGTTGTTTGTAATTCCAAAGGATTCCATCTTACAGACAGGCAGCCACTTTTCAAGCTTCCAAATAAATATGAATTTTCGTCTCATATTTTCTTTCCTCAAATACTTACTTATTTAACTGACATGTATGTAGATGAGCCTCAAAAGCGTACCTGTGTTCGTGTGTGCGTGTGTAAGTACGTTTTTTCGTATGCCTTTTATATTTGCTAAAAGTTTTTGTGACATCTGAAAAAGTTTTTAAAGAGTCAAGATGCAAACAACCAAAACCACCGCAAAGGGCGCGGGCATGGTTATATAAGTAGTGACATACAAAAAAATATTCCCTAATGTAAGAGATGAAATAAAGAAATAAAAGCGGTAATAACCTCAGCAAGACATGAGACGTGTGCGTAATGTAATGCTGAAGGGCGATTGAAAGGACAACAAATGCTAAAGCATTGATACTTTTAGGAAAGTTGAAGATGAGCAAGAAGAAGTAGTAAAAGTACAACTGGTGCGAGTAATTGGTTCTTCTATTACTTATAATATTTCATCTCATTTACAATACCAACACAAACATATTATCACTACCACCCTGTTCGGCATTTTGTAACTTTCTTTGGATCTTTATGTTTAATTTTTTTTTTTGCTTTAAACAATGCTTTTTGCATATGAGTTTCTGTTTCTGTGACTCTGCAAATTTACATACATTTCATAAAAACATATTTGCAGATTTCTATCTTATGTTCGCTACTCTGCCCGCTTGGCTACCCGATCACACTTTTCATAATTATCAGATTTGTGCTATTTTCTTATAATACCTTGTGGTGAATTTTATCAATTCGCTTTACACCATCATTTCCATATGAAATTACGGAATTTTGAAAAGCCTTTTTAGGTAACTTCCCGTTGAGCTATACACTTGAAACTAGGAACCTAGCTCAGAAACCGGTGCATTGTGAAGGAAAAAAACGTCCGCTAGGTGGCGCACGGAGCGAGAAATTTGTGACTCATATTTAAGTAACTTTACGATAAGCTAGATTATTGAAACTTGGCATATAGATAAACACCTAAAGACAATACAATCTGTTGTACATAAAATTCCGCTGGCGCACTGATTGAGATAATTGTATATTCTTGAAAAGGAGGGGGAATCTTGTGATCAATTTTTGAGTAGCTTCCCCGCAACCGAGAGACTTGAAACATGACATATTTTTCAGAACCCGGGTACAGTGCAATTCCTCAGCAAAAAAATACCGGATCGAGCTATTTTTAACAATCGTTTGAAATCGGAATCTTCGATTGACTTCTAATCAGCTTCCTGGCAACCTATGGACTTGAAATTTAACATGTAGGTGAGAGCACGGCGACAGTACAATTTGTAGAAATCAAAATTCTGATAGGAGGAGCACTGGTCGATATAATTGAAAATATTAAAACGCGGGGGCAATCTTGCGATTGATTTTTAGTAACGTACAGGCAAGCTGGAAACTTGAACCTTAATACAGTTTTCAGAACTCGCCAAAAAAAATTTTGGCAGGGAACCCACGAATCGAGCTATTTCGAAAATTCGTTTGAAATTGGAAATCTTGTGAACGATTTTAACGAAACTCGTGGCAACGCACGGACTTGAAACTTGGCATATAGTTGAGGACACGATGACAATGCAATTTATAAACATTAAAATTTCGATAAGTGGGCGAGATAATTAAAACTTGCTGAAATACTCTGAAACATAGTGGAAAATCTTTCGATCGATTTTAAGTAATTATTTTGACAAATTATTCAGAACCCGGTGACAATTTAATATTTTATCAAAGCAATTACCGAGTCGGCAAAAAACTGTTGGTCCCGCCAACTTGTAGGAAAAAATTCAAAAGCAGGATGCTATAAGGTGGAAATGAAGCTCGGCACAATCATTTATTTAGAGGTTCTAAGGACAACCTGTGGGTATACCGCCGCCATAACTTTTATATTGCAGGTCTTTACTCCGCAGTAAATATTTACCGGCCATGAGAATTTGGTAACCATATTGCAATAGTGTCGCTAATGACATTTTGCACGCAGCTATAATAAAAGCAGAATATATTTGAAGAATTACATTAAAACGAACATCAGCAAGAAATAAAGTATACATTTCTTCTATAGTTTAAATGGTCCCATATACAAATTTGCATACCTACTTAAGCTTATATATGTACTTTTTTGTTGCCAACTAAAATCTTAAGTGGCGGCTGCTTTTTGATTTTCCTTCATCGAGTTGTAAACTTTGATTTGATTTCTTGAGTAAAATGATTCTTCACAAAGCTACCAAGAATTATACGAGCATCAGGCGATGTTGCATTAACCGTTAGCTTTATGGTCCGCACATTTTCCATAACGTCAAAGTCAATATTGATGGCCTGGTTGGTCGCTTGGCTTTTGTGCTTTTCTGCCTTTAACGCTTAATTGAATTTTTTATGAGTATTGCACTATGCTATGAGTATTGTAGTTGTTGTTACTGAAGCTGCTTGCAGCGCCATCGGTAGCAGCTCCATATTGGCGTTCAAGCGTGTAGCAGCGCCGCTAACGTATTTCAGTCGGCAAAGAAAAAAATGTTTGTACTTACAATAACAACACATGCGCCAGAAGCGGCCAAAATACAACAACAAACGATATACATACATAGCCATAACAACATAATTGAAAGTTGTATTAAGAGAACGTGCGTATGTATTACTAAATATAAAGTGAAAAGGAAGAAAACTCACATGAAAAAAGAAGAAAGGGGACTGAGGGGGTTATGCTATTAAGTAACTTATGCAAAGCAGACGATGTATCCTGTAGCAACATTAACTTGTTGCAAGTAGTTTTGCGTATGTGTTGCTGATGCTGTTAAACGAATATTGCTTATAAATTCAATTAAGCGTAGATGCACTCAAAGAGACGCCGCAGGGGTTGGTGGTATATCGAAACTGCTGAGGCTGCTTGCTATGTTAAATGTTATGATTTTCTTTATGTTTTATATAGCCAAAGAGCTCGTCCATTTTACACAGTTCATTTGCCTGATGTTGTGCGATAACTAAATTAAGTGTGAGTGTGTGAAAAGGAGCATGAATTTTGCAATATGGGTTTGATAGGTGTTGTAAGTAAAGTCATGACTATAATTTACCACACACAGCTTACTCAATGTTTGTTTAACCGAATGAAAAAGAAAGACACTTGAAACAAAAAATTCCGATAAATAAATTGAAAATTGAGATCACTCTTATTAGAAATCTCTTGTTAAATTCATTACATAGAGTCCATACATTCTTAAGTTTTTGTATACATAGTTGGCAAGGAAATACATGAATGCAAGCTGCAAAAGACTTGAACATCCAAAGACTACAAATTTCAGCTATGCCGATCCACCGGGTAAAGAATTAGTTTAGATGAATGTTGTTTTGAGGTTCACCAAGAAGAAAATTCGCCAGGACTACCCTCGACAAGCCCAACTGCTTTATTATTGTATGGAATTCCTTTTTATACCTTTCATGAAGATGAAATGGTTTTTTAACTTTGGTCCGATGTTTGTAAATATGAAAAGAAGAATAGATGGACCCGTCAATAAGTATACCGAAATGATCAGAATGACGAGATGAGTTGATTTAGCCAAGTCTATCTGTCTGTCGGTCTGTCCGTTTGAACGCAAACTCTTCCCTTAGTTTTTGAGATATTTGCCTGAAATTTTGTAATATAGGAATCATTTGTCGGAACCAGCAATATCGGACCGATATTAAATATAGCTCCTAAACAATCGATTGTTCCGATAAACGGATTTTGGGCTATAACTCCTGTAATTAAAGAGGTAGGAACGTGAAATTTTGTAAGAGCTGCTATTTTCATATGTGAAATTGCGATGTTGAAAACCATTGAGATGGGATAAATATTTCACATAACCCCCATACAATCGATTGTTCCGATAAACGGATTTTGGTAGATAACTCCTGTAATTATGTAGGTAGGAACATGAAATTTCGTAACTTTTTGTCTTTTCGGTTAAAAAATTATATATGTAAATGTCCGCTGAGCTTAGGTAGGCCTTAAAAAGGACTCATATACAAGATATGAGATAATTGTTTGGCCCAATTAAAAGATTAAACGCCATCACAAATTCTGCACAAAATGTGCTTAGATTTAATTATGCACAATGTGTGCTTTGATTCGACATATATTTCTCGTTCCGTTCCTTTTCACGTTCCGTTATGTTTGCGTATGCCGATTACGGTATTTTGATTCCGTCGTTTTTTGTTCAGGTATGTATATATGTATATATATTTTTTTTAAGACCAGCTTAGGGAAGTTTTGCATCTCCCAACTACTCCGATTTGTGAAGAGGAAGTGGACACGCCGTCCTTGAGTCCAGTTTATTAGCACGACCACGCCATCTACGGCATAAATTGTCGCCTTGCTACAAGGCGACCACTTACTTCGGCTTCACAAATCGACACGTATCTTCTTTTTTTGCTACTGGAATCAGAGTAATAGAAGGACCAAGTGTAATTCGATTTGAGATCTCTTGGTGTTTTCAATTGGTTTTAGTCGCAAAACGAAGCAACTACTGGCGCGTTAGTATATGTATAAATTTCAATCTCTAACTGATAATGCATTTATGTTTCCAAACACAATATATTTCATGTTTAGTGTCCAATGATGTCATCCGCTACACTTACAAATGCATAAGTGTCAACTCCATGGTTCATTTGATTCTATTTTCTATTTCTCCATCAACATTTTCTTTTTCACTTCATTAACGTTTTTGCTTGTGGAAAGCTATGTATTTGCTGTGCTAATTCCATTACCAACGAAAAGACACTAACACGATTTTGAATTGACTCCTCATTTACGGTAAGAGTGAGTTTTAAATACACATATCGATAAATACCCAGCAGGAAAAATGTGGTTCCAAATCAACTAGCACGCACTAGCAAAAATGTTGCGGCTTAGCACGAACTATTTGTAATTTATTTGATGAGCGCTAAGTAGTTTCGTAGAGCGATATCTACATCTTTTGAAACCTAACGGATTGTTTAATACCTATACCAGTTTCAGAAAATAGAAAAGAGTGAAGTTTCGGGTGTCTCGCATTGAAATGAAGGATTGTTTGGTCTTTAAAATTCAAGGTGAGATTGTAATTTTTTACATAAAAAACTCTAGAAAATTAAATTAGTTATTTACACCAAAGTATTTTAATTTGAATTATCTGTCTTCCTTTATGGTTACTTAACTTTTTCACGATAGCCAAGTTAAATTAGTTTTTAGAAAGCCTTCAAAACAGCCACTCAGGTTGTATTTGTATTTTTTACTGTAGGGTATAGTAGTCCCACTAATACCCAAGCAGATAGAGCAAGTACTTCAACAGTAAATCTTTTGCCTTATTCGCAATCAACTTGTTCAATTGGGCATGTCCTGTATACTAGTAGAAGTATCAAATGTACAACAACGAGTAGGAAGCTCTCTACCACCCCCTGTCGCTCACCTCTGGTCAATTGAGCTTAACTTAACTCAAGTAGACTGTACTACAAATTGCTCCACTTCGCCAGAATGTAGGCACCACTGGCTGTTGTTGTTGATGTTTTTGTTTATTGCGCCTTTAACATCGGTTGGTATTAAGTGAACATAACCTGGTGAACGAATTGATATGCAGGCGCAATGAGATTAGTTCTTATAGTCCTTTGCGCTGGATTTGTTTGAAAAAAATGTTGAAGTTGAAACTAGTGTCAAGCGATTTCTACATGGTCTCGCTTATGTCAGATTGCTTAGTGAGTAAGGTTGTGTTTCTTGTTGCTACCGATTTACGTTTCATTGCGTTTTATGTGTTTCGTTCCATCTTCATTGAATCCTGGACCTCACTTTAGCTGTTGCTGATGTTTTTATGACAATTTTAGTGGCGTCCAGTTTTTTTGTGCCATTCAAACCTTGTATTGACACCTCTATGGATACACACATATATATGTATTCAGTGTCTGTATATACATTTATGATTATTTGTGTCGTCTCTCTACATGGTTGTTCACAGTCATTTATTTGAATGTTTTTCAGTTTGTATACATGTTATCGTGTTTGTTTATCACAACTTGTTCGTCATTTTGTTTTACAATTTGCACTTCATTTTCCTTCTTCATTCATTCCGAGTCACTCAATGAGATTTCCTTTCTATTTTAAGAAAATTGTCTTTTCAGCATCGGGAAGTGTCATTACATTGAGTGGGTTGAATAACTTTCTTAGTGTTTGTAATCCTTCTATAGTTTTGTTATTGTTATTTTTATTGTTTGTGGATTTGTCGTTTTCGTAATGGTGTTTGTTACAAATTGAATTATATTTGCTCACCACTTGCAACCAATCACTCACACAATCTGCTAAATGTATTTAAACTTTTCATTACATTTTAGTGCATTCAAGCAAGCAATAGCCGATCGTTGCAGTTGAAGTATTTTTATTGTTTGAAAAGCGAAAGTTGTATTAAATAATTTCACTTAACACCAATATTTACTACACTTTTATTATTCACGTTTGGAGGTCAAAAGAATCATGGAACCCTGATTTGTGCGAAAGAAACCGAAACAAAACCTCCGATTTTCCAACAGTTTTCTCCCTCTCCCTCTAACTCCCAATACTCTCCACATCATGCCCGTCTGCTCTAAGCTTTCAAAAATGAATAAAAACAAAACAAAAATTGAAGACCGAAAAGGTTTTAATTGCAAACCAAAAAGTTTTAATTTTAAACCGAAAAGTTTTAATAATAAAATAAAATAAAAAAAGATGGCACTTAGCAGGATTTGAATGGAAGCGCTTAGGCGCGACTGCTCTACCACTGAGCTATGCCGTCTCGATTTTAATGTCGTCACACTCGACTCGATTCAAAATTGAAAAAAAAGAATACAATTTTGTCACTACCTCAAAAGCAAGTAAGAAAATAAATCGACAAAATAAATTTTTTTTTTATCGAAACAAAAAAATCAGTGTGACGTTAATATGACGTCAAATCGACTATTTCAGTCGAGACGATCGATCGAATTGAGTTACAGAAACGCAGTACTGATTACTTTTTCATTTAGATCTTAAATCGAAACCAAAAGAAATTTAAAATCTTTGAAGGTATTTGGGTTTAAAGTATTCCAAAAAAAGTTTAAAAATCGCTTAAACCTTAGAGGAGTTTAAAATTTAGGCTAATTTTTTCAACCCTCTGCAAGGCTGTTTCTACAAAAATTTATTTTAAACTTTATGTTATAACATCAATTGTAACGTACATTCATAATACGTACATTCAAAAGAGCACGTCTACTTTTTTCTATGCTTTCCATAGCAGCTGTTAACCAAATATCCAGGTCCATTTCAGAGAACTTGTAGTTTTCCAAATCGAAAGCTGATTTGTTTGAGGTTTTTGTGATTTTGTCGTGTAGCACCACGTAACAGCCGCTCGATAGGATTTTTCATCTAAAGCATTGTGTCTAAGTACATATGTATGTACGTATGTATTTGCATCATTGTGTGTTCGGCAATTCGTGAGCTAACATTGCATTGTATGTGGTAGGCTGGGGCGTATACGTAACCTTTATACAGTACATACGACAACGGTTGCCACAAGCATAAGCGAAGAAATTACCAAAGTGTTGGAAAAAAGTAACCAAAAAGTTACCAAGCGGTAATTGGCACCTAAACCTTGCATAATTCAATAATGCATCTGTGTATCGATTTATGAAATTTGAATTGGAGTTATGCCCTTCAAAATTATTTGCATTATCAATATCTGATAATCGATTTTTTTTACCAAAACTATTAGGGTACGCACTCACCTTCTAAAATTAGAAGGTTTTAACTATACCAAATTACCGTTTGTGAGCTGTGAGCACCCCCGCTTCACTTCGTGTATTGTCCTTCGGTAATACGCCTCGTATTTATCTGAAACTATTTATTAGGTCTGTTTACTGAACATAAAAAGGTTCAGAGCAGGTTAGAGCAGAGCAGAGCAGGGCAGCTGTCAAAATAGAAATAGAAAACTCAGAGCAGAAATATCATGAAACACTTGAATCTCGATAGTTTCTATTTATTTGGTTGTTTTGTTGAAATCCTCAAAATTAGAGCAAATACACGTTTACTAAAATGTTGGTTTTCTTGCAAGCTAGTTTTTTTGAAGTTTTTAAAAATTTTTTTTTTTTTGACTGACAATTGCTTCGCTGCTCTAATTTACTCCAAAAAAGAAGCTAGAGAAGAAATATGTGATCTGGATTACTCTAGTTTTGTTTTGAGCGTACTCATGAAACAAAAAATAGAGCAACCTAGAGCAATAAAAGTGTTCATTAAACACAATTTTGTGAAATATCTCAACCTGGCGTTAGCTAGAGCAGCTCAATAAACAAACCTATTAATATGTTTAAATTGCTCAAATAAATAAATAACAAATATACAAAAACTTACATTTTCCTTTTCTATTTGTTTGTTTATTTAAAAAAATTTAAGAAAAATTACAATTTTCAAATTAGCCAACTTTTTAAACGTAGGAACAAGCCCGGCAAGATTGCCTTAAGGTGGTATCTTCGATTTGCCGGCAAAACAAAAACAAAAAATTTGCTACCTGGTAACTTGTCAAGATATTGCTAGCTCGCAAAATTAGCAAAAATGAAAGGTACCAAGTTGCCAGCGGCGAAAAAAGTTACCACGTTTGGTAACTAATTACCAGGTTCGGCAACCGTGCATGCAACTTAGTTGATGCTTGCTGATGCGGCACGACTGCAACTAATGCTGCTGCTATTGTTGTTTGTCGTAATTTTGTTTTACCATTGCATTGTTTGTTTCCAAGTATATTACGTGGCGCATACTATTTCCGCAGAACTGTGGCGAGACGCCGTTTGTCCAAGAGCGCGCGCAGATACAGAGAAGTCTCCACTCACCCAAAGTGGCTACCACATGACAAGTTTGCCTTTGCCCAACGAAGCACATGCCACTTACTTTTCGATTTCCGTTAAAAATCGTTGTCTGTGCAGCAATAGACGGTCATCTGCATAACGAACATCATTGATGGGCATATTGTTGTATATGGCGTTGTTGCTCATTCGTGCCGTTCATGACGTTCATTTTGTTGCTTTGGTAACGCATTTGCGGCTTTTTCGTCATAAGCCCTTTGAAATGGTTGCGGTTGTCGCTGTGGTTGGGCAATTCTTTTTTGTCCTTCATTGTTTCTGGCATCCATTGTTGCAGTTGCATGCTGGTATGTGCTTATTTGCTCATATTTATACGGATTTACGACGAACCCAATTAAGGTTGCATTGCCGCTTTCGGTTGCCCAATCGGTTATAAGCCACGTTTCACGTTTTGCGGTTGGGTGCACAGTCGTCCTTTAAAATTCACACTTCTTCGGTGAAACTTATTCCAAATACTATTTATAGATTGGTTGCTTACAAAAAAAAATTTAATAGTTGTTTTGCGTCCGCTTTGCCGTGCAGTGGTTTCGGAGAAACTAATAGTTAGGTGTTTCTGTTCAATATTTTATTTTAAGATTTTATACTTGAGTGTTGGGATTGGAGCGGTTTACAGGGTTGCCAACTCTAATTTTTTTATATATCTAACTAGGAAGACATGCCAATATGGGTAATAATTTAAAGGTTGCCACCTAACAACATTTTATCCATTCCTTCCTATCATCATCACCATCAGCTTCCACAACTCCTATCGGAGTATAGGGCCTTTGTAAATCAGCCTACGCGATTTGGCCACATTTTTAAGCTCTTAAAAATTTAATAGGGTATGCCGACGATAAAATAAAAAATGTATTTTTAAACAAATTTAGTGATGAGCTATCAAAAAAATCAAAGTTCCATTTCCTGGATCATTTTGAAAGTCTTTCTGGATCATTTCCGAAATGTTTCGGCATAATTTCGGAACTGTTTCGGTAAAATTTCAGGACTGTTTTGAGATGACTTCTGCACTATTTTCGGAGACATTTCGGGCTGTTTTCGGATCATTTTGGTAATACTAGTATTTTTGAATGAAATAAACCGGTCACTCATCATTAGAGATAAGCGCGCACATGATTTTTGCTGCACGACACGACACGGTCACGAAAGGGACTGTCGAAATTAGGCACTAACACGCACGCGAAAAAATCACTAAAACAAAGTGTATAGTTTCTTTATGAAAGTATATTAGATTGATCCGTGAAACATTTCCACACTGGCGATTTTTCGGATTTTCCCTCCCCTAAAAATCAACCCCCTATAATATATTTCAGAATTTTTTTCAGCAACGCTCTATATGAGAGTTTGATTCAAAATCAACCTATCTAATGTTTTGAATTTTCGTTTCGTGTTTTTTTTTTGGACTCAGCACGATTACGCACGAGCACGATTCGAAATTACATTTTCTAGCAACCTATTTCAAAAAACATATTTCCAGGTAGGGTTACCACTTAGGGTTACCACCTTATTACATAACATTTTCTACTTGGGATGCTTTTAGAGAACGGCAAAGAAGGGTACTTTTGAGAAATCAAATATGACAATGAGTGTGTCAAAGTAATGTTTTTACGTCGTATTTCAAAATGGAGTTCCCAGCTAGGATTAAACTATTCATAAACACGACGAGAGAGTATTTACTGATGAGTATCTACAACAATCTAAGTTATATTGCAACCTCGAAAAATGCCAATCGATATCCCATGTACTTTCTTTAGCTGCTAGTCCCGTCATGTTCAGCTGGAACCTACGGTGTTTTAACTTAGCAGGGGTAGATTCTACCTGGCGGTCGATATACTTATCTTTGGTAAAGGAGGGTTCTCAATCAGTGGCCATTCTCGCGGACTGCATGTTTGGTTACCTTTGGTTTGTTTTTCATTGTATAATTCACACATAAGCCAGATTTCAATATTTCGTCCTGTTCGTTTTGTGTTGTGTTGTTTTGTATATGTATTAATTTTTTTACTGCCTTGATTGAATAGAGAAACCAATCTTGTGCGCAGGCAGCCATAAAACTGATTAGACAATATTGCAAAGCTGAAAAATGTGCAAAGAGAATTATTTACTAAGGATAAGCTGTCATATTTTTTTAAAAGATTTCATAGATGAAAAGTCTAAGCATACCTGCTAAGCAGCGCTAAGAGCTACAGGTGAAATGCTTAGCTCTGCACATTTTTTTCATTATTTTTCGTCAGCTATGAAAAGGAATCCCTTGAAGTTAAGCTTCGAGTAATTATTATCCAGCCTTCCGGTCTTTTTTGTTTGACAACAGCAAAGGGAATGCTTAAGCCAAGCATTTACGCTCATATTTATTTCAATGTTTTAGTGTATGCTTGAGTCAGTTAAAGCTTGTGGAACGCAAAGTGTTTGTAGGCGCTTTAAGCCATAAATTCCTTTTACAACGCATACACACACACACACACACACACACACACACACACACACACACAAGTACTGCCAAAAATCTAAATCCTTGTACAATGAAGCAAAAGTAAGCTAAAATTCCATTCCACACAGCCAGCAGCACCCAGATGCAGGAGGCAACAATTTCATCTGCAAATATAATTTCTGCTTGCATTTCAACAAATCTGTCCCAATGGCGTTGTGTGGCATAAAATTCGGATGGCATGGCATGGCAAAGTCGTGCTGCACACAAAGCTTCTACGCGCAGCAGCCACACAAAGCAACAAGGCACAAGCGGCAACTCGGTGGAGAAATAAAAGGCTAGCCGTGTAACGGTATTACTCACAAGCGGCTGTTGGCTGCAAGTAGTGCGTCCTGTAAGTAAAACTCAAGCGAGTTATGGCGACCAAAGCAAACGCTCATGCTAAGCCCACGCTGCCACCACCACCACCCCGTTCTTGTCAACCGTTGGCGTCGAGTGTCGGTTAAGTACTCTTGCTACATGACAACATAATTTTATTCCACTTTAGTTTTATTTTTCGAATATTTTATTGTTGTTGCTATTTGATGGTTTTGTGTTACTTTTTGGCTTTTCGGTAATTTCTACTTCTGCGCTTCGTGTCTCATAAGATATTTATGAAAATACAAGTGAATGCGAGAGGACAAAGCCAAGCCAAACACTACCACAGCATACATATCCCAATATTTTTACATTTATTAAGTGGGAGTGCTGTTGCTGGTGTAGTGGTATGTATGGTAGCACGTGGGTGTATGATGGCCAGCACGTCATGTTCATAAACTAAAATTACACTAGAAATTCATGTAGTGTATGAATGAAGAACAGAAAGAAGAGTGCTCGTAAGCGGGTGATGGCAGTGTTCGTGAAGGGGTAGCAAAGGTGGTGGCAATATTGGATCAGCACAAATTACACACATACAGACATATATGTAGTGGTATCATAGTAATATTCCCGCCTAGCGCATATATGCCGAAATTGATGTTGGTTTTATAACCAGCTGCACCTATGTTCTGTGATCATCTCTTACTATTTTCGGAGCTCTGTGGCGTTTCTTGGTGTTTTAACGAATCGTAAATGATAAATGTTCATTTCGTTACCAAATCATTCCAATATATCAAATGTCTACGGCTAGATGTTTTAGCACAAACATTTTTCCTCGTTAGATGATGTTTGGCCCAACACACAGTTAGGTATATAAAAATTGCGTTAGCACGAGCATGCGTGGACTTTTGTTGGCATAATTATTGAGTTCTTGGGCCATGCGAGGAATTCCGTTGCCGCCACACAAAACATTACTGCAATAAAAGTTTCACTTACATTTGGAGCACTCAGCAGCCATACGTGTGAGCCAACGTGCTAGTTATGTAACGCTATGTAAAAGTAAATGCGAGGTTGGAAGAAGTGAAGGCAGTACGGTCGCTGTAAAAGCTAAAGCAAGCTGAAGCACATGTTTCTTCACATTTTATATAAATAAATTTCATTTAATTTGGCGCTTCGGCAGTTGGTGTGGGTTTTTATTTTTGCATGGCGCCTTTTGCTCTTACTGTTGCTTTCGCTTTTGCCCACACTAAAAACATTTACGGTTATTTCGTAATTTTTTTTTTGTTTCGCTGCTGCTTGCCGCTGCTGCCTTCTTCTTAGCTCGCCTGCCTTTGATGTTGCTACCGTCCGAAAAGGTCGCCGTCTCTAAAATCGGAAAGTGTCATTTGTAGGCTTTCACTGCCACTTACACACGCGTACAAAAATATTGCCAACAAATGTGTATTATTGTATGTTTGTACGAGTGCTGTTGTGCATTCAGCTTTTTGGCTTCGTTTGTTCGGTTGTGTGATTGTGGCCGGCTCCTTTATGTGGCTGATTGCGGTTCCTTTGCTGCCACTGTCACTGCTCACTGCTCATTACAAACTTACAAAAAGCTGCGGATGCTGCTGCTTCTGCGTCTTTTGGAGTTAATGTTGCTCGGTTGTGTTTTAATATTGTTATACCCAGCGTACTAATACTAGTACAAGGATATTTTAATTTATCACATAACGGTTTTACTTTTTGGCCAAGGTAGGTTGCTATTGAAAATGGGCGAAATCGGATGATAACCACGCCCCCTTTTTCGATATCGAAAATTTCGAAAATCACACAAATTGAAATATCTCGGTAGCTGAAATGGCTAAAATGCCATAATTTTATAGGTGAATCCCCCTGGTCATTCTCTTATGGCACCGCCCACCGTTAAAAGAGGAATTTTTGAAAATTTGACTTGTAACTTTTAAACTGATAGATTACGATAGAACGATGGAATTTGGCACAAAGCATACTAGTATCGTTGGGAGTATACCAGATGAAATTGGATAAAATCGCCTTCCTACCACGCGCACTTTCGATATCCAAAATTTCTAAAATCACCTAAATTGACATAATTCGGTAAGGTAATTAGCTAAGACAGTAATAAATTTAGGTAAATCCTCCTAGGGCCTATATCATTGTTATTCCGTTCTGAAAATTACCGCTGGGTATCTAATGTTCGGTTCACCCTAACATAGACTTCCTTACTTGTTTTTGTTTTATGTTTATGCTTCTGGCATGAAAGTGAATTGCCGAACTGCTGATGTTCAGGCTAAATGTTAGTATCAGTACTTCCTTACTTATTTTGTGTTCTGTGGCTTTGTTTACACTTGTATGTATGCAAGTATGGAAGCAGGTATATTTAGATAAACTTGTTTGTTTTTGCTTTCATGTTGTATTTATATTTAATTTCGTTCGCGGTTTGCCTCTTGCCTTGTCTTAATAAGCTTTGGTTAATTTAGTATTGCCATGTAATTTGCCTTATACAACAACAACAATTAATAATTTTGTAATCAGCAGTGGCCTGTAGTCGCTACCGTATTCGTTCGTTCATTTATTCCATTTTTGGCCATCCTAAGTATTTCTTTACCTAAAACCACTGCAATGATAGTGCGTTAGTAAATGAGGACAATTTAGTTTGAAAATGTGAATATCCTTCGCTTTTACATAGCATTAACGTGGCATCAAATCTAATTGAGTTTAATCTGGAAGTTGGTATATAAGATTTAACACTACGAATTCCTCATCGCAATAATACTATCTAAAAGTTCTTTTTCGTATCTTTAGTTAGAATGAAATTTATCGAAATGGTTGGGAAGAAATTGTTCAGTCCTCAATATTAAAACTTTTCCATTCGAAATAACCAGCTTGAGACACAGAAAATATAAAACCGCTTGTAAGTTTTCAGCAACACCCACTAGAGCAGTCCAGTAAAAGATTTTCGAAACGTGTTAATTTCCTTCTATTAAATTCAACAATAGAATACTTTAGTTACAAGAGGATGTATGTTATGAAAATGTACATGGTACTTTGGATTGCTTTGTAAAAAGAGCCCCTTGGCAATTTTTCAAAACATGAAGGACTTCACAGAAAACCATAAGCACGCTTTCCTCTGGACGCTCGTATTCATCACGAGTTCCTAAAACTGTCACAAACGCTCACAACAGTTCTAAATTTTAAATTATTTTTTCTTTTAAATGCAATTTTTGATTTTTAAAATAATAGCGTAATTAGCGAGTTCATGGTCACACACATCATCATCATCATCATCATCAACAACAAAAACAACTTCCTTAATTCCTGTTGTATCCTGGGTGTATCTGCGTCCTCCAGTTCTTATACACAGTTCTTCGCTAAGTTTTCGCTAGTGCACCAAGTCGTCGAGTTTCCTGTAAATTCCATCGCAATGCTTCTCTGGCTTTATTTACTGAAAGTCTTCTAAGAGTATGGTCAATCTACGACAATTTGCGCTTGATTATTTCTGTGGCAGCCTAAGGTTGATCTGTTCGAGACCATAAGTCGTCATTTGATGTTCCAGCGAATTTTCAGAATTCGGCGCAGTCATTTATTAATAAACACTTGTAGGCGTTTCTGAATTAAAGTTGAACTTTTTCGACGTCTCGCAAACATAGAACAGAACTGGTTTAAAATTCGAAGCATACAGTCGTAGCTTCTTTTTTTAAAGATATAGATCCAGCCACTTCAAACGTTTGTCAATTTTCCAAAAGCCATTCTTGTTTTATTTATGAGGGACTGAACGACCTCATCTGCTCCACTTTTAATTTAGACAATACTACCAATATGAACAACGGAATCCACACCTTCGATTTCATTTTCGTAGACCGTAAGCACTGTTGGTTTTGCTGAAATATTGTAGCCGTATCTTATGACTTTCATGTTTGCTCTATTGATGCTTAGGCCGGCCTCCTTTGCACGTATGTTCACAGCTTCTAAATTTTGTTGCAGGCCAGTGCTTCTGTGACTTAGCAGACAGACATCGTCTGCATATTCCAAGTCCTCCAACTGACTGAAAGGCGTCCACTATACACCATGTTGCTGCGTTCCTAATAATGTCATCTAATGCCAAGATGAAAAAGAGCGGCGGGAGTATGCAGCCCTGTCGTACACCGCTTCAAACTTCGAAGGTTCTGAGAGGCACCCATACTGACTGACCCGGCACTCAAGTTCGGCATACATTGCCTTTATAATGTTATTTATTTTAGTGGGCATCCCCATCAAAAGCTTTTTAAAGTCCATAAAAATTAAACAAGCGGATATTTTGTATTCACAGCATTGTTTGTTCAACAATGATTCGGACGATATTTATTAGATCAACACAGGATCGATTTTGTGTAAAGCCAAACTGGGGTTTCCTTAGAGTTCCGGGACAGTAAAATCGTGGAGAATGCTTTGATAGGAATCGGGATTAATGTGATACCTCTGCAATTATTACACGGAGGGAAATCTATGGATGGAACATCCATAATTATTGATACCACGTTAAATAAAAATTGATAATCCTGCCCCATCAATGAATATAGATGTTCCATCAATACAGTTTTGATAAATCACTATTGAAAGGGTATCCATGTAAACTATTGATAAATTCTAAATAGTTTAAAAAAACAAAATTTTATATAATTTGACATCCCTACTCTTCTGGCACGTTAGCCTAGTATTCTACCATTCTGCTACGGCAAAATGTTCAATCAGAAGAAATTCAAAAAATTTTGAATTAAAAAAAAAATGCTCCAACAAGTTGTATATTGTTAGGAAATCCATAGTAAAAATTGTTGAACTTGTATGATTATGCGTCCCAGAAAAATTTACATTTCGCCCATATACAGTATGCACCTCTTTTTGGCAATTCTCACCAATTTCGGATTCAGAAAATTTATTTTAACTAATTTTTTCTGAAAAAGTTGATCACGATCTAATATATAAACTATAAACTATGTTTCCAAAATATGTAAAAATTTCAAATTTTTCCTAAGAATTTTTAGAATTTTTTTGAGTATGCACTTTTTTAGCCCATTCAATTTTAGTATGATAAGGTGTAAGTCTCAAGTCCTTAAAACATTTTCCTGATTTTTGGCAATTATTTTCTGAAGGGCTTCATTGTTTTTTTCCATATAAAAAAAAATTACGCCCATAAATTTAAATGGAGGAAAAGCCCAAAGACCTCAGGAAAAAAAATTGCCATAAATCAGGGAAATTTCTTACGTACTTGAGAGTCTCAAGATAAGACTTACACCTTATTACACTAAAATTGAATGAGCTACAAAACTGCATACTCAAAAAAATTCTGAAAATTCTTAGAAAAAATTTGAAAATTTCCATGAAAATTCGTCGAATTTTCCCGAATTTTTTACACATTTTGAAAATATAATTTATAGTTTATGTATTCGATCGTGACAAGCATTCTGAGTGGAAATTAGTTAAAATAAATACGCTATCTCTAAAATTATTACTATGCAGTAAATATGGATATGGATATACCAACAATAGAAATTCATATCACGACCATAGATATTGACATGCCGTTCAAATATATTACTATCTATATATATAAAAATGAAATATATATATAAAAATGAAATGGTGTATAATTGTAACGCTAAAACTCGAAAACGGCTGAACCAAATGAAAAACTTCCTTTGGGGGATTTGTTTGTTATTACCACGCGCAGGTCATGTCTTAAAATCAGAACAAAATATTAAGGGGCGTGGCACCTCCCATACAAACTGAATTTTTGAAGTTGAATATCTTCAAAAGTGTTTAAGTTAGGAACATGAAAATTGGTACAGAGCTACAGGATAACAGCGCCACTCTCACCTATAAAACTAGGGGTTATCCTATAAGGGGGCGTGGTACCTCCCATACAAACTAAATTTTTTAAGCAGAATATCTGTGAAAGGGTTCAAGGTAGGGACCTGAAAATTGGTATAGACCTATATGGTATCAAAAGCCTTCTTACACATAAAAGAAGGGGTAATCGGAAAAGGGGGCGTGGCACCTCCCATACAAACTGAATTTTTCAAGGTGAATATCTTCAAAAGTGTTTAAGGTAGGAACATGAAAATTGGTATAGAGCTATAGGATAACAACACCATTCTCACCCATAAAACTTGGGGTTATCGAAAAAGGGGCGTGGTACCTCCCATACAATCTATATATATAAAAATGAAATGGTGTATAATTGTAACGCTAAAACTCGAAAACGGCTGAACCAAATGAAATACTTCCTTTGGGGGATTTGTTTGTTATTACCACGAGCAGGTTATGTCTTAAAATCAGAACAAAATATTAGGGGCACCTCCCATACAAACATTTTTCAGGGTGAATATCTCTAAATGGGTTTAAGGTAGGTACCTGGAAATCGGTACAGACCTATAGGATAACAACACCATTCTCACCCATAAAACTGGGGGTTAAACAAAAGGGGGGCGTGGCACCTCCCATACGAATGAAATACTTCATAGTCGATATCTCTGGAAGTATTCATGTTAGACCACAGAAATTTGGTAAGGGATTATATGAGATCGACCCCTACCACCTCCAAAAAAGCTGGGGATAACAAAAACGGGGGCGTGGCACCTCCCATACAAATGAAATATTTCATAGTCGATATCTCTGGAAGTATTCATGTTAGACCACTGAAATTTGGTAAGGGGTTATATGAGTTCGATCCCTACCACCTCCAAAAAAACTGGGGATAACGAAAAAGGGGGCGTGGCACATCTCATACGAATGAAATACTTCATAGTCCATATCTCTGAAAGTACTTATGTTAGACCACTGAAACGTGGTTAGAGGTTAGATGAGGTCGATCCCTACCACCTCCAAAAAAACTAGGGTAACGAAAAAGGGGGCGTGGCACCTCCCATACGAATGAAATACTTCATAGTCCATATATCGGGAAGTGTTTAGGTTAGACCACTGAAATTTCTTGAGGAGTTAAATAAGATTAATCCCATCATCTCCAAAAAAACTGGAGATAAAGAAAAAGGGGGCGTGGCACCTCCCATACGAAGGAAACATTTCATAGCCCATATCTCTGCAAGTATTTATGTTAGACCACTGAAATTTGGTGAGGGTTTATATGTGATCGATCCCTAATACCTCCCAAAAAACTCGAGTTAACGATAAAGGGGGCGTGGCACCTCCCATACGAATAAAATACTTCATAGTCCATATCTCTAGAAGTATTTAGGTTAGACCACTGAAATTTTGTGAGGAGTTATATAAGATCAATCCCGGACACCTCCAAAAAAAAACTGGGGATAAGGAAAAAGGGGGCGTGGTTTCTCCTATATGAAGGAGATAGGGATATGGTTTAAAATAGATATAGGGATCGGGTTAGAGAAACAGACAGGGAAATAAAATTGTGGCAGGACAACGTCTGCCGGGTCAGCTAGTTCTATCCATAAATATGAGGGTAGGATTCTTCGTCCCATACATCACGATATATAGGAAGTAGAGCTGGATCTGCAATGAGGTATTCAGCATATATGTTATCAACTACTGGGGCCTTGCCGTTTTTAGGGACATGATTGCCGAAATTATTAAATTTTTTGTAGGGGTCGCGCTGTTCACTCCACTAAAATGGGGTTCTTTGTTGGAGTTTGCTTCACTAATGTTGGAATGTAGCTCCCCTTCATCTACATGATTATGTAATACCTTCTTGAAGTGTTCAACCCATACACTCATTTGTTTCCCACTGTCAGTAATAAGATTTCCATTTGGATCTTTTACTGGTTGTTGTCCACTCCTGAATTTTCCGGCGAGTTCCCTTCTAATCTCATAATGGTCACACAGGTTAACGGCAAATGTTACCGGCACGGCATGCACTTTTAGCCAAGTCATTTATATTTTGTTATTTACGAGTTCAAGTTTGGTCATTCAATGACCTATGACCTCTGAACTTCTACATCAAATACATATGTATATGCAAAGAAAAATGTTAAACTATTTAAAAAAAATCTCTTTAACGTATGAAGCTACTTCGGTCAAATTTGACCCCCACTAAATTAACTAAACCACAAGCAGCGCACAAAAATAATGCAACTTTTGATATGCCATTCACCAATCTGTACGAGTGCAAACGGCAGAAAATTGCAGCTGTTCAGGCCGAGATGAGAGTTATGTACTTGATTTTGATGCCAACTTGTGATGACTAACTAAATCGTCCGACTATTACACACTTATTAGTAGGATTTGCGCGCCCATAGGAAAATGTTAACACACACACACACACACACATGCAAACAAGGCAGTATAATGAACTCATAGAAATCCACCTGAAATAATTAGGCATGTTTGTGCTACCTTTAAACAAACTGTTAGCTGTCTCTCCGACGAGCCAAATGACTGACTAGAGACTTCATTTGGGTTTGTTGGAGAAAAAGTTTTTAATTAAAACAAAACAAATGCCAGCAAGAGTCACTGCGACCGCATTTTTAGAATTTTCCCTCAAATGGCGGGGCGCGGCGTAGACGCTTATTTTTCATTGCAATTTTGGGTTGAACGTTAAGCATATCAAAGAAGCGTAAATAGAAAAACATGCGATGATAAAAAGAAAATCGGCAGTAAAACAGCAACATAGACTTCAAGTAAGCAACCGAAAAAAAATAAATAAAAAGTGCTCAACAACAGTGAAATTAGCAAAGAAGTGAAAAAGTAGAGAAATAAGAAAAAAAAATTAAAGAAAAAGCTAAAAACCGGAAGAAAGTGCGGTTTGGCCGGCTGAAGGCCAACTTGTGCTCAGAATTGTAGTGCCATGGACACGACGCAATCGAGCAAAATTATATTCGCCACTTCGACAAAAAAAAGACCGAAAAAAGTGTAGCCGGCGTGGATGAAATAGAAATGTTTGTTGTTGGACAAAAACAAAAAGATACAATATTTTTATGTTGTGCCACAAAAAGGCATTCAAGTGAAATTAAGTTGTTACATTATTGTGAGCTTTTGTACCGCCAAAACAGCCACTTCTGCCTGCTTTAGGTAGGTTACTGGAGGCATGTTGGCATCTTAGTTGGCTTAGCGGTGGCAATGGGCATTAAACATTTTCATGTTATGCTTCTTAGACCGATTTAAAAAAGTGAGGTTTGCAATTCGTGGAATTGAAATTTTATTTCATGTCCTGAAATGACTATAAAAAGGGAATTTATTTTACAAAGTAATGTAAATTCTTCAGTAAATGATTAACTCTTTTTCTCGCTTACTAAGTAATGATTACTATTACACTAATATGATTAAAAGCGATCCAGTAGTAAAAGTAACCATTCAAATAGTGCAGTTGCTTGCAATTATTCCGTAAGCAATTTGTTTAGGATTATATAATAATCATTATGCAATTTAATCATTATTTAGTTACCAGGTCTAGTTTCAACTATTGTGTAAGCAATAGAGCGTAACAAAAATGTATGAAAAAATGTTGCTTCAAAATTTAGCTAAGAGATTATACCTACTAAGTTCGCCAAAAACTACATTAAGGCTTCTAAAATTACATGAATTAAATATTTTGCCCACACATAAGGACAAAAGGTTCCTTTACAAGGATATTTAAAAAACATATTCACTAGAAAAGGACATTGGAATTTCAAAAGAGTCTCAGTGGATTGCGTAACAATATGTTTTCTAACTAAAATAATTGTGTACATCTTGAAACTTTGCAATTATAGGTCATGCACGGCGTATGACTAACATTTATGTAGTTATACGTAAGTAAGAGAAGTTCAGGTAAATTGTATTCATATTTTAGTTGATATCTTCGAAACGGATTAAGATATGAAAATATAGCTTACACTACTTTTAGGCTCACATGAGCATCTTTCTTTTGATAAACATATTGTAAAATCGATTTCTAGGATATAGCTTGTCCGCATTTTGGTATAGCCTGGAACACATCGAGTTTTAACAAACTTGAAGGATAATAATTTTTTCATGACCTATATTCGAATTATTCTTTAAACTAGTAACCATATTTCTATATTTTGTTGAAATTTTTCGGGATGCGTTACAACTTTTGATACTTTAAAGGAGGTCCTGAGTATCTAGTAAATAAAGAAAAATACCAATTTACATATAAAACGAGTACATAAATAATTAAATTTGCAAAACGCAGTGGAATGCAGTGAGATTTTACTCATTACATCAACTGCAAGTCGGAACGGGTTGCCGTGGTCCGAACTGCATAAAACTTTGTCAGGATAGTTTTTGATTGGTCGAAGTTCGGAAGTTTAAATAAAACAGCTTACATTTTTTGAGACAGTCTAGTGTAAGCAATTTGCAAATTTTTTGCATCTCAGTTTCTGTCGGAAAGGGGTTTATTCGCCTTTACAATGTAAGTTCTTATTTCAATTTTTTTTGGCAAATTTTTTTTTTCTGTACCACGACTTTGCTGTTTTCTGTTCGCGCTTTTTACCTTTTACTGAGAATGAAGTCATTTGTTTGTTTGTTTCTTCTTTTTTACTACACCTCCTTTATGCTATTATTATGATTGTTTGTTGTTGTTTCAATGTAAAGTTTTGTTTGATGTTGCTCTTGTTGCCGGTGCGTTTTCACATTTCAGTTGACTTGTTAGTGCCAGTTGTGAATATGAAGTGGTCATAATCCACGCCGTAAGAATGGACTTAAGTGCTAAATTAAAAAAAAAATACTAAAAGATGGACATTGTTTCTATTTTTTTTTCTACAGCTCAAGTGTTGGTTGTAGCTGTGAACGAACCCAAATATATTAGCATGTTAGCCACTTGTTGTGTCTCTGTATCTATTTTTGTTGTTTTTATTTTGCACCATAAGAGTTTATAGGAGGTAGCTAGGGGTAAAGGTGTCGAGTTTTTTAATTGTTTGTTTTTCTTGGATGTTATGAGAATCTAGTGTAAGAACACTACTTTTAAGGTGGATACTTTTACATACAAACATATTTATAACAGTAATCTTCGTTTACTTGCTTCTGCCATTTACATTTATGTACCGAGTTTGTACTTCAAAACAAATAACACATTCAATTAATTTGGATTATTTTTAAAATATATATTCCACAAAATCAGATTCCACTGCTCGCTGTCATAGTCCAGAATATACCTACATAACATAATGAATTTTTGAAATCAACTTTCTGCGCAGGTCCATTCTCTTCGTATCTTATCCGGATTAGTCGAATTCATTTTACGGATTTGATTTGCTCATGTAAGGGAGTAAGTTTTTAAAAGTTCTCTTAGAAGTTCCCGATATGCAAACACAAAATGAATTCTGTTAAAGCAAAAACTATGCCTACGTTGGTTTGTGTATTTGCTAAAGGACATTTATGGCGCATCGTTTTCTATAATAATTGCACGAACTCGACTATGATTTTATGGAAACCTATTCACATCTGATACCTATGTTTATATGATTTATACACACTTTTGCGGAAACTTGAAAGGACAAATGTTTACACTTGGAGTAATTGAGCGATTGCAAACACCGCAGAAAAGAAATTATTACATTACTATGTTCAATTGAATTATTAGGTTTCTTTCCAATATGTACTTATTTCCAATTGTTTTAGAATTTTCAATTATTTCAAGCAAGTCAGAATAGAATTCTTTTGAAAAACATATAAAATAACGCACATTCACCTAAAAGTGGGTTGCAGCCCAGAAGAAAAGAGTAAAAACTAAATGTTGCTACGGATTTTTTTTTTAATTTAATTTACATACCGTCGATCGCTTCTCCGATCGAATCGTATTTGAAAATGTATTCCTCTCACAAAATTTAGAATTTTAGTTTTTGACATAAATATGTTTTTGCAGGTTATATTCTCATTACACTCTATCCACTGATATAGTTTTTACGTTAATATTCCTTCAATACCTCAAGATTCGGCACATTCACCTTTTAAAAATATTTGCAGCGAAAATTTTTTCTAAATTTTCGTTGTACCAGAAAAATGAATATGCTGCATGAACAATTTTCCTACACATTCATGTTTCTGGCAAAACGAAAATTTAAAGAAATTTAAAAAATCGGTTTTCTGGCACAATTTTCAGAGATTGAACTACACATTCATGAAAATAGCATTGCAAACTTCAGGGGTTTCCTTTACCTTTCGTAAATCGTAGAGAACCGAGAGGTTAACCACATGAGCCTATTAATTCAAATCTATTAATTCAAATCTCTGGCAAGAAAACGACATATGTCAACTCCTTTTTGCGTTTTTATCGTAACGACCATGTTTTCGAAATTTACTTTTTCTGTCCGAATTTTCTGATCCCTAAACGTCTGCGCTAATATTGAAAATGGGTAAGAAGTTTAATGAGATTAATCTTAATCTAAAACTTATAAAAGAAGGCGGGACGGAGAAGGGGCGTGGCACATCCCATACAAAAGGAATTGTCCATACTTCATATCTCTGGAAGTATCCATCATAGAATTTTGAAAATAGGTATGAATTTGAATGACATTAACCTCTAACACCTCAAAAAAAGGGGCGGAACGGAGAAGACAACAGAATTTTTCATACAGCATATGGGCAAATCCGCCGTAGTGTTACATTTTTGCCAAAAAAAAAAAAATTTTAAAACATCGAAGCACAAGAATAATTTTTTTCTGGTACATTGGTAGATAAAGAGGAGCTTAAATTTATCGGCGTAATTCGTCTTACATAATGCCTCAGAAAGATATAGTCAATAGATCTGAGATAATATATATAAATTCAAGTCGCAGTGTTTAATATACATTTATTTAAACACTACTGCACCGATTTTGTTGAAATTTTAGCAGCGTGTGGAGATATAAGAACCTTATATTTTTTTGATATCCGACATCCGGTTTTGGATATATCGTTAAAAATATATAGCCGAAAAACCGTCAAATATTTTTTAGTGCCAAGTTGGTTATGCATTCATTTTAACAGTTTCCTACCAATCATCTTGAAATTTTACCAGCGTACTGACGAATAAACGAAGAATGATTTGGGAAAAAATTGTCGATATCTGAAAACCGGTTTCGGATATATCGATGAAAGTAAAACCCGAAAAACCGTTAAATATTTTTGTTAATTTGAGCACTTCTTTACCGATTATGTTAAAAGTTTAGCAGCATGTAGATATTTATGTAAAGTATATTTGGGTAAACTTTTTTTGATACCCGAAACCCGGTTTTCGAGATATCCTCAAAAATATGAAACCGGGTAAAAAATCTTTCTACCTGCAATATGGGTATCCAACGAAAGGTACTGAAGAGAGCTTTCACGTACTATGGTTCTCATATCGATATTTCTACTTCTTCGGAGGTGTATTCCGATATTTGGACCCAGGGACCCACAAAAATAAAAAATAATGATGATATGTATATTTGCATGTTTTTTTTTTAATTATTATACTTAATTTGTGTTTCATTTCACTAACGTTTGAATAAAAATTAGTTTGGAAGTAATTAGATATATTTTTCCAAATTTTTTTACGGTTTCTGATATATCTCGAAAATTTCCCATATTTGCCCCTTGTTCAAATTTCAATAACTTTCGTTATGTTAATCTTTCAAAATGAGGCATTTGGTTTTATACTAGTGTAGTGTGGGACAACAAATTACAAAAGAGTAACATGTAATAAAAGTAACACTGTAGCTGTGCCAACAAAAAAACATGCTACCGAAAAAAAATTACGCAGCAAAGTACCTTGACATTTCTGCCTCTAACTTCAAAACTGCAGAGAGCACATCAAATTCAAAACCAGCGAAAGTTTCGCTGTATAATAGGCTATCATCGCGTATAACCAAAATTTTAATACTCTGTTGCCTCAAAAACTTATAAGCACAAATTCACAAATATTGAAAAAGGCCAAAAATAGAGTATCGCTACTTTCATTGATGATAACTTTAAATATTGGAGTAGCACATTAACCCCGCTTACATTTTTAGAATCTCCGTCTCAAAAACTACACCCAGTTAAAATTTCAAAGCGATACATTATTGCCTCAAAATTTTAAAGAACAAATACCAGAAAAAAAGCGAGTATCACTTGAAAAAACGGAAAAATCGACGTTTTTCACTCTTCAAAGTTCTGAAAAAACTTTTTGTCTACATTTTTTCCATCCATATCTTCAGAGGTGATAGTGAATACGTCAAACTAAATATCCATATGCTTTTTACCGGCTTTAATTCATTAACCCATGTGTAGCATCCGAGTATCCAAAAATGTAACACTACGGCGGATTTGCCCATATATAGATAAAAAACAGAGGAGCTAAAATTTCAAGGTCATAGGCCATTTGAAAGGAAGTTCTCAATGCTGTTTAAAAAAATTAAAACGGGAATTGTTCTACAAATAAAAAAAAAATTACGAAAGGCTTATTTACATTACGATTTTCTGGTCGATTTTTGTCGTAAGAGGCCCGCTATATTACTTAATTATCTAACCGCATGCCAAATTGAACCAACAAACAGCGATAAAAAAGAAAAAAAAGAAAATTTGCATTGATTTTGACAGATATTACACATGAAACTCGAGCTTATTGCCAACTTATTATTATTACTTATTATTATTTATTTATTTGAAGTCGACACAACACAAAGCGGTCGACTGTTAATATCACAAGTATTCAGGGCTGTTCTGAAATCCGATATCTGTCGGAATCGGAAAACAAAAAGCAGCAGCTTTTCCAGCAATAAATAAAAAAAGGGCAATTTCGGAGAAGGCACGACTTCATTTCTAGTTAATTTTGTTTGATTTTCATCAATTTATTCCTCCCATTGCGTGTAAAATTTTGTTCACTAATTTCAGTCTTTCTTTCCATTGTTCACTTTTTAGAGTACTCCATGTAAAAATTTCGCTGTTCGCTATATAGAGGTGTTCATTATAGTGGGGGTTTTATTTACAAATATCACTTATGTTGTAATGAATGCCATTTAAGTCACTTCTTTAAGCTTTACCAAAAATTAAAAACTCTGCAAACTTTGGCCTTAAATTTGAGTTTTGGACATAGAATATCTAGAAAAAATCTGACTATGCAGTTTTGTAGCACATTTAATTTAAATATAAAGATGTAACAGTTTGAAGTCCCTCGAAGGCGGGCTGATTTTTGAATTTTTTTTTATGTATTCTTTCTCCATATAACGAAATCACACAATTTTTTTTGTATGAAAAAATGCCGAAGAGTGTCCGATCTCTAGAGAGAAAAATTTCCTCCAAAAATAAAAAAGATAGCCATTTTTTTATGTAAAGTTAAAAATATTTAGACTTTTTGTGCCACTGAAATCGGTCGATCCACCCTCCAGAGTTAGTGGGGGTCGGTCATACATTTGGACTCGATTGGGTCACTCTAAATGGGACAAAGTAGGATTTTTCAAACTTTGACGCTCAAAGTCAAAAGTGCAGAGATCGTTTTAGAGGTATTCTTCCTTGAGCAAAGTATCTTATTTTGATACCTAAAATACGGCTTTTCTTGTCACTTAAGCGATTTTGAAACTAATTACACACAATGCCCCTGTAGGACTGTTTAGGCCAAAGGATTATGCTGCATATTTTAAAAACTTGAAGTCCTTTCGTAAAAAAACTGTTAAAATTAAAATGTGATCTGCTCTCTATGGTATATATATGTCCAAAAAATATCATTTATTGGCAATTAGTGGCAAAAAATGACTTCAAAATCGGAAAAACGAGAAAATTTTGTAAAAAATTCAACTTCCCGCGTAGAAAAGAATGTTGAACCTATTTTAAATAAAAAAACACTATATATACGTATTAGGGTGTCCCGTCCAGGTATGAGGTTTGAGACATATTTCTTTTTGAGATACGATAGGCAAGAGCTATCAAATTTAGGTAATTGAATACAGAGTTGTATAAATTTATGTATGTTAAGATAAATTTCATGTCGAAGCTGTCAACATTTCTCTATCCAAAGTCATTGGGAATTTTGAAATCGGTTGAAAATGTTGTTGTTTAATGATTTTTTCTTACGAAAAAACAGAAAAGACGGTTGTTTTGACCTTAAACCAGATTTTGGGGGTGGTACAGATCTTTTGAAGACGGTTCCGTGTATGACTAGGCCAGGAGAGCAGTCTCTACTAGGTCGCTTTGAAATTGTGTTCATTTATTTTTTCTAGCACTGTTTTATGTAACGGTTAGCGGTAGATACGAATCGAACATAAACATGAATTGACCTTTGTACAGACAAGCGACAGAGTTGTTTTATTTCTCTTGTCAAGAAAAAAAAAAAAAAAAAACCCACGATTTTTTTTGTTACTGTTCGACAAAAATCATATCTGGTTCTGTCGCTTCCATTGTCAGTCAGCGTTAAGATTTGTTTTATTGTCGGCGCGGTAAGTAGCCATACTCTTTAGTTAAAATTTTTGGCACATAACAGCTGTAAGCTCTACATGTAAAAAATTTGAATCTTTAGAAAAAAATTGTTTACTAAAATGAATTGGGCCATTCATATAAATGAACTCCGAGCTTGGCATATCGTTGAATAAATTAAGGTCTCAAGTTACTATGGTCAGTATCAAAAAAGCTAACGTTTTGAGAAGCTTAAACGACAGAGTAACTGTTAAATAACTTTTGCCTTGACCCCGAACTCAAGCAGCTTTATTTTCCTTACATTGTTTATATATACACACATATGTAAATAAAAAAAACTAAATTAGCAAATGAGAACAGTTAATAAATAATTTTGTGTTGAAGTATGGAGCTTTTGAAAGCTGCGGAGAAAGAACATTTTTTCGGATTTAACTCATAAACTTTACTTTATTATTGCTTTATGTTTGTGGTTTCATTCTTCACTAGTATCTGCTTTTATGTAGCAGTGGACTAATATAAGCTTTGTGTAGTACAACAAATTCAACCTTGGGAGCTTCGTTTGAGAATACAATTTTTTTAGCCTCACTTCAGTGACAATGTCTTGCCCTAGAGTCTTGGAAAATGTGGTAAAAGTATTATTTTTTCCGTCTCAAAAAAATAATTTCCACCACCTTATTTAAACCCACCATACCAAGACTTCCGAAATAGTCGGATATCAGACTTTTCTGAAGAAAATTTAAATAATTTTGACTTTACTTAAATAATTCGCAATCATTTCGTTAAATAAAAGTGTGAGTTAGTTATTAACAAAATTCCTGTGTAATTGGGTAGGTTGAAATTAAAATAAACATCAGCAAAAACAAAATTTTGCGATGCGATCTCCAAACACTCTCACGTGTTGCCCTTCTGTGTTTAGAGTGCTCCTTCAGGTTGCGTTCTGCGGGTCCAATTTTGCTCCTACGGACACCTTCGTACTTGGTAAGCTGGGTATCGACAACCGTGTCTTTTAACACCTCAAAGCAGTCTTCTGTGAATATATTTATTTCAATTACATGGTAATTTTTTATAAACTTCCGTGATGTCATTGGTATGAGTTTTAAAATGTGTGAATGTGTTTGTGCATATTTTGGGATGACAGGTACGATTGGTTTGGCCGATCGTAAACAAATTGGATTAATTGGCCATCGATGGAATTGAGGTTAATTTCAATGTATTTTGCGGTTAATTGAACAATAACCACCGTCAAGCCACACCCTTTGAACTGAGTTAAAATTGCTCCCCGCTCGCATCCAAATAAGACTGTTGCCATATTTTTTTATGACATATCAAACCATATCTTTGTGTATAATTGCAACGTATTTTATGAATTGTGGGCGTCAGCGTAGGCGTGCATGTGGACGTTTAAGCGTTAAAGTTGTGTTTCGATGCAAATCGTAATTGCCATAAATTTATCGTCATCTGAACGTAATTACATACTTGTAATTAATTGTTTATAAAACGAATTTACTCCCGCGAATGGTGAACAATTCACAGCAATACAAACACATATTCAACAGATATACTATGTAATATTATATACGTATGGGTGTGTATGAACTTTTCATTGAATTTTAAAACATAACCGCCAAAAGGGCTTAAGCGACAAAAAGAAAAGATTACAGTAGACGATTTTTTATAAAATTTTTAAATGTAGTGCCACATTGCGCACTTAAGCTCGGCTTAGCGCCGATTTTAATAATTTTATATTTTATGGTATGCCCTAATTACTTTTTTCATGTTACGATGAATAAGATAACAAGATAAAGCTTTGTCTGATTTGTGCCAATGTTTGAAAATTTAATATTTTTTGGAGTGTCTTTTTTGCATTTATATTATCTGCATGATACTACATACAAACATAAAAAGTGTGCGAATACATGCATTTGTTAGTGTTCACCTGATGGTTTTAGTAGATTCAGGATTAAGTGCTGTTGTGACATGTCAAACTATGTTAATTGTATTGTAATTTAAAAACAAAAAGTTTTTCCTATATACGAAAGCAAAACCAAACACTTTCGCACAATTCGGCTAAATCTGTAAAAATAATCTCGCCTATTAATATTGAAATCTCGCCAGTACATAGCTAGAAAATCGATTTTACGAGGCCGAATAAAAAAAAAATTGATTTTTTACCCCTTCTCAATACATTTACATACGAATACCGGTAAAAATTTACATATTAAAAAAATAGGAACAAAAACAACGGATGAGTAAAACAAAAAAGTATTTGAATACAGGAATGAATACAGAGCAAAAAGAGTGGCGGTGCGCCGGAGGATGCAAATTAACGTTGTGTAAAAGTGTCATAAAATATTGCCGTTGATTCATGCTCTTTTGTTGGTGTTGTTTTAATTGCTGCACCTGTTGTTGTTCTTGTTGCACTCTGCAACTAATGGAAGCGACCATTTCACTGGAAATGCAAGTGCAAAAGGAGGGGAGCGAAGACTTTATGAAACAGAATTGTGCAAAACGATTTTTTAAAGAATAAATTTGATCATATTAAAGCAAAAGTTTTTAATGCTTTTACATATAATATAGTAGTTATTTACTTTCATGTGAATGAATGTATGCTGGCATGTGTTCATGGATTTGTGTTTTAAGCCTTTGTTGTAGTTCAATTAATATGAATAATAATGCAATTAAACATCAAAGCTTTTTCTTTTTTTCGCTCCTTTTAGCATATAAATTTACATGAATTTATTAATCCGCATAAGTGTGTATGTAAGCATTTGTATGTAATCAGAGGATATAAACTATTATAAAAATGAAAGTTTCAAAAATTATTCAATTATGTAATGATTAAATGTTCCCACACAATAAACATTTTTTAAACTTTGTGCTTTTGCTAATTAGCGAAATTTTTGTGGTTAAGCGTTTTATTTTTTTTCTTTTCGTGATGGATTATCACTTTTCATAATCGATGCTTTTTTATTACAGCTATGTATTTTAATAGATTTTGGACTTATCAAATGGTTTTTCTGATTTTAAACGAATTGGACAGAAATGCGTATCTCTTTGGCGTATATATGAAACGCCGAAAATATTCCAAAAAATAATAAAATATTATTGAACCGACAAGTATTTACAGTCGCCAGCCAATTCACATCATAATACCCAATTGCTGTTGAGTTTTACAATTTTGCTTTCGATCAAGAAACATAATTTTGGGATAGTTTTGTTTGTCTAAAACAGCTGGGCAACGAAAGATTAACAACTAAACCACCGAGTTGAATGAAAACTAACTCCTAATTTGCTCGCTTCGTTTAGAAAAGGGAACCGACCTTTTTTAATGCAACTTTTTAGGTAAGAGCTAAAGCCTAGGGTTACCCGACAAATCTGAGTTCAGATTCGGACTCAGCACACCCAAACCCTTCGAGAACTTAAATTTTTTTGTACAGTGTAATTAAACTTGCTTTTTTTCAAACAATATTGCTTTGGGTTGCTATTCCAATCTATAAAACTAAATCAATTAGTCGAACTATAGTTCAATAAGGCGATAAGGATCCTAAAGAACTAGTTTAATCGTTTGAACGAAGTGGTTCTTTCAAAGAAGCAAAGAACAGAACTCTTCTGTGAAATAACCAATTCGAACACCACTGCGTATGAGTAACATTTTACCAATGTAAACACCTCACGAATTTCCTCTAGAATCGAATGATATGATAAGGCCGCTAATTCGCTATATTGTTTCGTATTTGCAAATGTCGACATGTTTGGAGGGAAAGTGACTAATAGTTCCACATGAGTTGGCAAAATTATGTAGTTGCATAAAAGTGAACCGGATAGTAAGAGACATAGCGAGTAGCATACCAACCATATGAAATGTGTAAAAATGTAAAAAGATTATTTGAATTGATATTATAAAAAAAAAAGTAAAAAAGAGCATATTCATATTTTTATTGGCTTTCAAAGAGAATTTTTTAGCCCTCACTGAATGTCTGCATTTTTAAATGCCTAATAAAGTCTCGAAGCTATGAATTAATTAGTTAATTGCGGAAAGACCAGCTGCTCGACTAAGATTTCATATTTAAGAAGTTAACGGAGGTTTCTCGCTACAATTGTTACTGCACTCAACCATTAAGATATTCCAATTTGCATTTACTATACGAAAATTATAAATTCAAATATGCTAAATGTACATATTTAGGTACTAATATGCGGCTGATGTGCCTTACAAATGTGCAAATAATATAGCTATTATATATATATATATATATATATATATATGTATATAAGATAAATGGTTCAATTGCTTTTATGAATTTAGTGATTCCGGTGCGAATGAAAACTATTAACAACTGCAAACAATTTTCGAATGAAATGCAATATTAAAATCAGTCATTTAGTTCCTCTTACCTACTTTATTTACCTTTGATTCATGTCATATTACTCATTCGAGACCGGTTTACTTGTTGCCGACTGCAGTGAAGACGACAAATGCCACAATTGCTGCCTTAGAGCGCGCGTTGCAGCTGTCATTTCCACATTCCTTCCGCTAGGGCCACCAGCAATGCATTGGCTTATGCAACAGCAACAACAAAATCAGCGTTGGCACTCGCAAATGTCACGATGTCAAATGGCAAGCATGAAGTCGGGGAAATCAGTGAAATATCCGCTTCAGCTGAAGGCAATTTCGCAGTTTCCAATTGCTTGTTGATTGACTGATGCAACGCGAATGGAACATACATCTGTACGTCTTGATGAAATCGAGTTTCAGACCTACGACAACGTTTTGCTGTTTGAAGGCCTGCGGCGCTGAATTGACAAACCAAGTGCGTTGATCGTCATCGCAGGAGTGTGTGCGGTGGAGTGTGGAAACAGCATCAGCGGCAGCACCCAATGTCGAACGCGCAGCGGATATTAATTTTAAGCGTGTGATAAATGCAACGAGACGTGCTATTGAAAGGTTCATTTGTGTATGTGTGAGGGAGTGGTTGTGGTTGTATGCAATTCGTGCATTTCGCCTTTTGCGCTGATTTCGAGTCTATTTCCCTGCCCTCATCCTCTTTACCGGTTTGTTCCTTTCATCATTCGATCATCTTAATTTTTTTCTCAATTTTTTGCAAGCATTTTTTGTTTGTACTCGAGTAAACGTTGCGATTGAATTACGTTAATCGATGACGGAAATTAGTTTTTCCTTTTAGCGTTCGTAGTTTCGCGCTTGAGATTTTTTAAATGAGAATTCCTTTATCGGAAATTGACTTTGAAAAGGTGCAGATTTTGTCAATATGCAATATCGGCGGGAAATAAAGTCTAGGAGTTCGAGTTGTTGCTGGAAATGAGTCGGAAGCATTTAAAAAATGCCCAGATTGTGTTATTGGCGAGTCAGAAGAATTGCATTTTGGTAAAGTGTTTGCGAAGTGTAGACAGTTTTATTAATTCCGGCAGCTTAAGATTAGGAAATTTAAGACCTCAGTATGAGACCTTTACAAACTTATTTAATTTTTACAAATAAACAGTGCTGCTAAAAAAATTTCATATCGAAGGGCTTTTATTTGCTTTTTCATATCGCCGCTCTCTTGCCAGAAGCATGAATGTGCCAAGATTAAAATTTTGGGAAATCGTATTTGGAGTTTATTCCTCTCGCAAAGTTTTAAATTTTGGTTTGTGACAAAAATATGTTTTAGCAGGTTATATTCTCATCATACTCTTTCCAGTAATAGTTTTCACGTTAATACTTATTCGTTCAATTCCTCAAAATTCGGCACATTCATCTCTTAAAAATTTCCAAATAAAATTTACATTTATGTTTCTGGCACAACGAAAATGTTTAAAAACTGAATTGTAAAATTTTTTGTTTTATTTATTTTTTTATTTATTATACTTAAGTAGGAGCAGCAATAACTAAGACCTTAGGCTCATATTTTTTTTTTAATTTTCGTTTTGTCAAAAACAGGAATGTGTTGCACTCAAAAACAGATAGCATGGCGTATACGTAACAATGTAACGTGGCAAAACAAAAATTTTAAAAGATTTAAAATTCAGTTTTTTTACCCGCCCAGGATTATCATTTTACCGTATTGTATTTATATTGTATATTATTAGGATCATATTTGGATTATTTTAGGATCATTTTGAGATCATTTAGGGATCACTTTGGAATAATTTTTGGGGCTATTTTGAGATTATTTTGGGTTCAATTTTGGATTAATTTGGGACAATTTTGGGGTAATTTTCGGATAATTTTGGGATCATCTTTGGATAATTTTGGGATAATTTTTGGGTCATTTTGTAACATTTTAGGGTCCTTTTGGGGTCATTTTATGGTCTTTTTGGGGTCATTTTTGGATCATTTTTGGGTCGTTTTGGGTTCAATTTCGTATTATTTTTGGGTCGTTTTGGGTTCAATTTCGTATCATTTTGGGAACATTTAAGGTTCTTTTTGGGATCGTTTTAGGATTATTTTGGGATTATTTCTGGGTCATTTTGGAATCGTTTTGGGTATGTAAACTTGGTTCTAAGTTGATAGCACCGAGCAAGCTCGGTCACCCAGGTACTAAAGCCCTTAAACGGGAAGGATACACTAATCTATTATATATAAATGCGCAAACATAACTGGTTCATCCCTTTTTTGCAATAACCACAATTCTAAGGTATATAAAATTTGGTATGTATCGATATGTCTCGCCGAGCAGGGTGGCCCAAAACAAACCAAAAATTAAAAAAAAATTAATTATAATATGATTTGAAAATCACACCACTACAAGTGCTATACACGCATTCGCTTTATAGAGCCGCTGTTATGGGTGTATGTATGTAGGTATGACCACTTGCATTGTGGTGTTTGCATTCATTGCAGTAGGGTGAGTTGTTTTGTTGGCAGCAATAAGATAACATGAGCCAGCGCGTCAACTTTATTGAGCTTAGGTACAAACAGTGTTTACAAAAACAAAATCTGTGCGTGGGGATTCATAGAAGCAAATTCTTTTGAAAAAAAGCACAAATAAGCTAGATCATGCACAAGGCCCTTCGTGGCTAGACTTAGTGAAATAAAATAAAATGGAAAATTGATAAAATAAAAAAAAAAGTAAAATCAGAAATAGAAAAGTGATTGAAAGTAAAAAAATAAAATGAAATAAATAAAAGTATTAAATTAAGAAAATAATAGGAAAGGAAAGGAATGGATATAAGGAAAATAAAGGTAAGTTAAGGTAACGAACGGAAAATATGACAGAAAAATCAAAGGGAAAGGAAAGGAATTGAAAAGAAAAAAGGAAGGGAAGAAAGGAAATGTAATGTAGGTAAAGCAGTGGAAAAGAGAAGCAAAAGGAGAAAAACAAAGAAAGGAAAGAAGGAAAAAAGAAGGGAAAGAAAAGGTAGCGAGGAAGAAGGTATGGAAAATAAATGAAAATAAAAAGAAAGAAAAATAAAGGAAAGAAAGGTAATGAAAAGCTAAAAAAAATAAATTAAGGAAATGAATGAAAGAAAAAGAAAAGCAAAGGAGTTGCGGAAAGGAACAAAAGAAAATAAGGAAACGGTAGGAAAGGAAAGGTAAGAAAAGGAAAGGCAAGGAAACGAAATGACAGGAAGGGAAATTTAAGAAAAAAAGTGAAAGAAAATATAGGTAAGAAAAAAATAAAAGAAAAGAAATGAAATGAAAAAAAAAAAGTGAAAAAAATGAAAGGAAACTAAAGCAACGGAAACGAAAGGAAAGGAAAGAAAAAGAAAATAAAAGGAAAAAGGAATGTAATGGAAATGGAAAGAAGGATCAGGTAAGAATATAAAAGAAACGAAAAGAAAGAAAAATAAAAGATAAAAACAGAAAAGAAAGAAAGAAAGAAGGGAAATAAAATGAAATGAATGAAGAGAAAAGGAAAGAAAAGGAAAGGAAAAGGAGAGGAAAGGAAAGGAAATAAAAGCAAATGAATGCTAAGGAAAGGAAAGGAAAGAAATACGTATGAAGACGACCTAAGAAGAATAAAAAATTATCAACATTGAAACTATATTGCTGAATGGTGTAAAGAGGGAGGAAAAGGCAAAATGAATAGGAATGTATAGAAACTAAAAATATACAAAATATGGAAAAGAAAGGAAAATTTAAGAAATAGCGAGAAGGTAGGAAAATAAAATAAGATTTTGTGGTTGAATTTCAACCACTGGGCGAACTCTAGTATGAGTAAAACGAGTACATTTACTAATCAATTCAACTGCAAGTCGACATGGGTTGCCGTGGTCTGAACTGCATTAAACTTTGTCAGCATAGTTTTTAATGCATAGGTTATGGTCTAAATAAGGGCGTGTACATTTGTATAACACAACTTTGACTTTTTGAAACAGTGTACTGTTCACCTAAATTTATTTATTTGCATTATAAGTACTTATCGATAAATATAAAACTTCAAATCAGCTTTTAATAATATAGACTATCATTTCGTTTTGTTTAGAAGATTTGAATCTTGCATGCACTGTTGGCTCCTTTATTGTCCAAATATGAATAAAACAAAATCGAATACAAATTAGCCCTATCAGTTTAAAACCGAATGTGTGCAACAAAAAAGAAATAGAAAGTGAAAATTAGGCTAAAGTCAAAGTCGTATAGTGTGCCAAAGTAGGAGGATTCATGATGAAGTGGCACAGTGATAGAGCGCATTAAACATTCCTACTCTTGCCAGCTGAAGGGTGCATGTGTTTGTTTCTATGCATTGATATGCCCATACATACTTCTATATACGAGTATATGATGCAGCTAAGCCAGTGGCGAGTTTTTATTTTTTTTAACTTCTTTTCACTCCATCGCCATTCAGAAGAGTGGTTTTTCGTTTGCCTAACATTCTCTTCTTACTTGGCGAGCTTTTCACTCTTATACTTGCATGCACTGTGAGAGGCGAGCTTCTGGCCTTATTTTCAGTGTCTCAATTTGTGATTTGTTGACAATTTGTCCGCATTTCTGGAAGATAAATATTGCTTGCTAATTTATGCTAATGGATTTAAAAAAAAAGCAGCATTACACTCATACATCTATCAATAGTTTCTTGAAATATGTATCTTTTTTCCTCATATATACATAGATATGTATATGCACTTATAAGTGCGTACATATCTACATACTATGAAATTGATATGCACACTTTGTTTTTTAGGTAGTAATAGGTTTTACAAACTAATTTGTTTGCTTTGAATTAATTCGCATTAATTTATACAATTTGTTTGGGTGTGTGGGGAGTCAGCAAAATTTAAATTATGCTGATAAAGGATACCCACAAAAAATTTAGCATTGGAGAGAGTTGTCTGCGAGTTAAGCTTCCGTTAGCGCAGACTTGAACTTAACTTAACTTACATAATTGGGTTTCCTTAAACGTTTTGTATAAAAATTCTCCAACTATTCCGTAGAGAAAATAATTTTTGGATGTTAGTAATTAATATGGCAGCCGGAAAACAAACTGTCAAATAAATAAGATTCACATTGGGCCAACCAAAAAAATATAATTTTTTTCTCCCAACATGTTTTATACTTTATTTTGGGGTTTTAATATATATTGATTCAGAATAAGCTTAGAATATCGAAACTTTATGCACGGCAAATGATTTTTGGCACTTTTGTATGATTTATGTGTAAAAAGTCTATTCGAGAGGATAAAATGTTATAACTATCCGAAACGGGCTAATGAGCTATCTCGTTATTTTTGTAAGGAAACCAAGTTAAGTTAAGTTAAGTCCAAGTCTACGCTAACAGAAGCTTAATACCTTTAGTCCACGAAATCTCGATAGAGGTTACGATAGCCTGTTGGGATATCGCCGTCATTCGTTTTTTGGTGTTTGTTTCCTTTAGCACCCAACTGCTAATAAATTAGCTAAAATTATGGGGCTGGGCTCAAAGGACGGGTTTTGGCCTCAGGATCACGAATCCGGATGGCTTTTTTTTTATATTTTGTTTATCTGAAGAGATATTTGCAATCAAAGTTGCAAGTTTTCATGTGGTTGTTGTAACTTTATTAGGCTGTACCTAAAAGCGTGCGAAAAAATGCGTTCAGGCAACCACCCGGACTTGGGTTGGCTTAGCTCAGGGTTATTTTTTATATGCGCGGCCGAAGGCCGCCAACTCAGAAAGGTGTTCAGCACATAAATAACATGGATTCCGCCCCAATTTTGGTATCGAACCCGGGTAATTTTTCGGTTTTTTTGTACCATAACTTTTCACTAAAACAAAAAATTAAAAAAGCGCTTCGGGATTCGTGATCCTTAGGCCAAACACCGTCTTTTGAGCTATCTTCCACAATCTAATCTAATTTATTAGTAGTTGGGTGCTTAAGGTAACAAATACCGTTTTTTTATTTAATTAGTGCAACATTTTATTTTTTCTTTATAAGAGGAATAGAAAAGGTTTACACATTTGTCACATTAAGTTTATTAGGAAAGAAAAAATATTTGAAGTATAGTTATAGGCTACTATACATGGTATGCCTGCGTGTAGGGGGCTTCATCAAACCGTACCTAGCTTTTATGTTGCTAAATTGTTCTTTTTAATGACGATCAGTTAAAGGTCACACGGTGTTCGAAGTCCCTGCTGTGTCTTTCCCCCTCTTTCTCAAACAAGATTGAATAAAGATATCAAAGAAAGGTAGCAAATGACTGTAAACATTTAAATTCAAGCGAAATAATCATTAATATCAGCGAAATTTTTTAAATTTTTCTGCTTCATATTGAAACATCAGCTTTGTATACCTCTGAATATATGTATTTAAAACTACACTGTTACGTACAAATATTACTTAGGTCTTAATTAAGTCACTTACGTTAAAATGCAACACTTTGGCCTTATGCACAACCATGGCCCCTTTTCTCTGTGCACTTCAAATTGAGACGACGAGCGTCAATTTACCATAAAGCTGATCTAGTTTCGAGCATCTAAGCTGCCACATAACACCTACACTTGCCACAGGCTTGTTTGTTGTGTTTGGGTGTATGTATGTAAGTGTATTTCAGCATTTAACCACAAGATATATGCACACATGTACATATGTATGTATCGAAGTATATATATCTTGGGGTTGGGCGCAATGTGGATGCAAACGTCTGGGCTATGGCGAATGCGTTTGACTGAGAGTTTATTAACAATGCCCTAATGAACATTTAAACTATCTTCCACTTGGCTAATTCCTGCTTAGAGGCTAAATTCCCCCCAACAATAGTGCGCTCATGCATTTATTTATATGTACTTGCACATACACACAAGAATGTGCATAGGAATGTGTATTTCACCTACAGACCTCATAAATGTAAGAACATGTGAATGAAATAGCGAATATAGTTAATTTCTAAGTTGTGAACACAGGAGTAAAACTGTTAGCTTCCTACTCAGTATATAAACTGGTTAGCACTGGATCCGATTTATTAAGGCTTCATTTTAATCATTACAATGATTTAATATGCGATATTATTACGAAGCAATTTTTTTGAAAAGGGCCAACAGCCTAAGTCAGCAAAATGTCATACTGATAAAAGCACGGTTATTGGAACACTAGTTTCAACGGTATGTTTCAGATATCATGTGCAATGTAATATAGGCAACCTCGCATCTAAACCACTTTAAACGGACCAACCGTATTACACCCAAATTTACTGGAAGAACATCACGTCTTAACCAATGAGCTTCCTTGCAGAACATTCACTTTGAATTTCTTAGCTTAGTTGAGCTTTTGGTAGCTACAATCACACAAACAATACATTCACGTTTATTCCACAAGAAGAAACATTAGCTTGATAAGCAAACAACAAATATAAAGGCTGCTTAACTTCCGTCACAGTGTACATTAAGTTGCCACACACACAAAAACATTTCTGTATACATAAAAACATCCTAGTCTACAATATTAAGATATCAAACTTTGAAATAACCAACACGAAACCTCGAGTTTTGCTTTTTAATATTTCAAATATCAACTGGGATATATTATATACAACAGTAAAAACATGCTCTTCATTTAAGGCTTATTTCGTTTGATCATAAGACTTATAGTTGAAGAGTTATAAGGCTTACAATTAAATTCCCCCTCTCTTTCTTTTCTCACTATCTTCCACTATTCGTGTATTGTGTATTATGTATAAGGCTGACCCATGTAAAGTACGACTTACATACATATGAGCCCCTTAAAACCTAACTCAAAGTTAAATTTAATAGTTGTCAAAAACGTATGAGTTTAACCCCCATTTGACGTTAACTCTGATTTAAAAATATAAATTTTCTTTATGGAAGTCAGCGTTAGCGACATGCGTTACAAAAACAAGTAAGGAAGTCTAATCTCGGGTAAACCGAACATTAAATACCACGCGATTTGTACCAGTTTCATCAAGAATATTTCCTATACCACCATGGAACCTGCCAAATTTCATCATTCTACTATAATTAGTTTTAAAGTTATGACGAGTCGAATTTTCCAAAGTGCGCCCCCTCAAAATGCACGGTGCCATGCCCACCTTTGAAGTTTAACAGAGAACCGCAACAGAATGACCAGTGGGATTTATCTAGCAAATTATACTATTTTATGTGATTTTCGAAATTTTCGGTCGGAAAGCGATTTCGTCCATTATCATCAGTTACCTATACTTGCTATAATGCTAGTAGGTATACTTTGCGCCCAATTTCATGTATCTAACGTAATTATTTTAAAAGTAATGACCAGTCCAATTTTCAAAAATGCCTTATTTAAAGGTGAGCGGGGCCACGCCCACTTTCAAAATTTTTTAAAAAGATCATAACAGAATGACCAGAAGAACTCACCTATAAAATTATATCATTTCAGCGTACTCGTATTAGTACAAGGGTATTATAATTTTGTTCACATAACGGTACTACGTAAAATTGTATACACCCAGAGAAAAAATACAGTAGAACGAACTGGATTACAGGTTAAAACAACAGAGTTCACATTCAAAAACCATCCAAACGATATATCTGTTGAAAAAAACAGATGCTGTTCGTTCGTGAAAAGTTTTAGCTGTTGTTTTAACAGAAAATTTTTGTTCTTTTAGGTATTCCGAGTTCGATTCTCGGTGAAGTCAATATAATTTTTTTTCAAAACAAAAACAAAACTTTTTTTTTCATAGTTCTTATATTGTGAATTCACCGAGAATCGGAACTCAGGGCTCTTGAACACTCAAATATTATGCCATCGCTTACTTATGCTTCCCAGCGTCTAATTACAGCTTTGTTCTAAATGACACTTTCCCACGTTGCTTTGTTGCCTCCCACCGATAATCGAGCCACACTGATTTGACAGTAATGGGAGTATCTTCGCTGCTGAATTACTGTTAAATCTGTTGGATTAACTGCAGAAGTCTGTTGGATTAACTGCAGAAGTCTGTTGTAAGAGTGTTAAATCTGTTGGATTAACTTAAATCTGTTGGATTAACTGCAGAAGTCTGTTGTGAGAGTGTTAAATCTGTTGAATTAACTTAAATCTGTTGGATTAACTGCAGAAGTCTGTTGGATTAACTGCAGAAGTCTGTTATGAGAGTGTCTTCGCTGTTAAATGATTGTTAAATCTGTTAGATTCACTGTAAATCTACATTACTTGACCAGATTTCCGTCAATTCAACAGTTTTTGGTATTAACAGTAGAGGACTGTTGATATAACTGTGATTTTTTCTCTGAGTGTACATGTTACTTTCTGGTCAAGGGAGGTTGCTATTAAAAATGGGCGAAATCGGATGGTAACCAAGGCCCATTTTTCGATATCGGTCATTCTCTTATGATTTTTCCATATTTTTTTTTAAGTGGGCGTGTCACCGCCCACTTTAAAGGGATTTTTGAAAATTCGACTGGTCGTAACTTTTAAACTGATTACGACAGAACGAGGAAATTTGGCACAAAGCATACAAGTATCGTTAGGAGCATAAATGATGAAATTGGATGAAATCGCCCTTCAACCATGCCCACTTTCGGTATCGAAAATTTCGAAAATCACCTAAATTGACATAATTCGGTAAAGGAATGGCTAAAATGATATAATTTTATAGGTGAATTCTCCTGGTCACTATATAATGATTTTTTGATAAATTTTTGAAAGTGGACGTGGCATTTTTGAAAATTCGATTAGTCGTAACTTTTAAACTGTTTACGGTGTATCGTTGGGAATAACCTGATGAAACTGGATAAAATCGCCCTCCAACCACGCCCACTTTCGATATCGAAAACTTCGAAAATCACCCAAGCTGACATAATTCGGTAAGGGGAATGGCTAAAATGATGTGTCTTGGTAGAATGAAATCCCTAGTCATTCTATTATGATTTTTTGATCAATTTTTTAAAGTAGGCGTGGCACCGCCCACTTTTCAGGGGGGCATTTTTGAAAATTTCACGGGTCATAACTTTTAAACTGATTATGGTAGAACAATGAAATTGGTACAAGGTATACTAGCATAATAAAGAGTATACCTGATGTAATTGGACGAAATCGCTTCCCAACCACGCCCACTTCCGAAATGGAATATTTCGAAAATCATATGAAAACTACCGCTGGGTATTTGATGTTCGGTTTACCCGAACTTAGACTTCCTTACTTGTTAAAATTCGATATGTTTTGTGGATTTTCCGACAGGGTGGAGAGTTGGTGTGTATGGAAACAATTTTCCGTCATCCTGATCACTTCAAACTTATAATTAAGTTTTTTTTAAAAGCCCAGTTTCAACGTTCTGCCATCTTCAGTGTTTAATTTCATTCATGAAAGTTATAAAGTCTATTTGTTATTATCACCTACGTATTTTTTTCTTAAGTGCTTGCTCACGGATGTGTCTCGGTTTGTGGCATTGGATGGGGCAAGGCATGTAAATATCTGTTTGTTTTGTTATAGTCCGTCGCATGTTGACATGTGAAATTTGTTGCTTGCACTTCCCTCATATCCTTGTGTGTCCTTTTAACTATTTATTACGTCAGCTTACACAAGCTTGCAATTTGTACATATATACTTAATATTTTCGTGTTAAAATGACAGTGTAGTTTTGCTGATGCTGACAGAGGAGAAAGGCATTAGTGCCTGACACATAATTTCGTTTACGGACGCAATAGTGTAGGCATCTAATTTAAGGTTGACGAAGCAGAATAACTATAAAAGCAAGAAATGGCCCTACGTGCCGCTGAAAGAAAAAGGAAAAGTTCTAGAGGGTTAGTAATATGCATTACATATATGAATTCGTGTCTAGATATTTATATCAAAAGTCATATGCGCTTGCTCGTCAGATCTTCAGTGGTTAAGGGAAATATTTTGACGAACTTTATAGAGATAACAATTGTTGAGTCTTTTTCTGAGGAATATCCAATATTTTTCATATATTTAGATTAATATAAAGTAACATAACTATCCTTTGTAATGATGAAAGAGATTATGTAGTTGTAATTAAGGAGTTTGATTTGTATTAATAAAAGTGTCGACTAAGTGCGGCATCTGCTAAGGAGGATGAATTATTTCTGTGAAGCAGCAAGTCATTATTTTCTTTTATTAATAAAGGCGATCTTGATTAGAAACTGGCTGTTTACGGTACTTTCTTTGTTGAGGTGTTTTGAGGAAACGCCACATAAAGACAGTGCTGGGCATCCTTTGGCCTTTATAAGTTGTAGTGTCGATTACCAGAACTTTTATTTTTATTATTTCCTCGATTAAGCTGACAATATAAATTGGAATTACATATGTCAATATATAATCTGTTTCTATATACGTATCATTAGTATGCATATACACGATGTATTAACACCTGCGTGTAAATATTTAAGTTTGTATGACTTTATATACGAATGAGTCCACCAGTGAAATCAAAATAGAAACAAGTAAGGTCAAATGGACATCTAGCAATGGTCTGTAAGGATAATAAATAAAGCTCAATGAACGCTGCACTTACCTTGTAGGAAAACCAATAACTTTCAACAAAAAATTTCATTCAATTATAAAACAACAATGCAAAGCAAGCAATAGCTCAGTTCATGCTTGATATGTATCAGTAAAAGGCTAAATTGAATGGGCTTTAAACAGAATTTTCAAAAAAAGTACAAAATCTACACTTTTTAGTAAAACTAACTCTAATTTCGGTATCAACGAGTAATTCCTTAAAAGCGGTTCGTCGCTATCATTTATATGCTGGCAAACCTAAGTATAAGATGGCATCATGGTAGACACCTGAGTTGAGTTTATCACTCAAAGAGTCGCGGTGAAGGCAATATGGCAAGTGTGCTGAGGCAACGTGAGTAAGTATGGCGTAATTCCTTAAAAAGAACAAAGGTCTAATAAGACGCTGGCTGGCATAAGTTTAGGATGGCATGATGGTAGAACACCTGAGTTTAGTATGTTAATCGTTAGCTCTAATATCTAGTAGCCTCTTAGTGAAGTATTCCTGCTGGGTGGACATGGTCACTCAGTTTACTTTGAATTTGCTTTTATATGCGTGCTCATATTCGTATCATTGTCATTTTATGAGCATCCCTAACCCTGCAACTTTCCACCTCAATTCAATTATTTGCTTACGAAACCTCTGTTATATATAGCTTTGTTACAGCTTCTTTCGTTGCCATATTAGCATGCAAATGGCGTGGGCGTGAATGGGGGTGAGGCGATAAAGTGTTAAGGAGCAAGCGACGAAAATAAAAGACTTTTGTGCGTATGCGTTGATCCTTTACCTTCATCACTTTTATGGTTCACATAAAAAATAATAAATTGTTTGCATATTTCGCAAAAAATAGACTGAATTGTTTCTTTACTTCGCTCCGCTACATCTTTTCACTGCATTGCTGATGCGGACCATTAGTACGTCGGTGGACTTTAGTATAGATAGAACAGAGCTGCCCCTCGCACACAACATCCACTTCACGTTCATCTTTGGCATTATCAGTAGCACCCGTCAACGCTGTCATCGCTTTTTTATACATTTTCAATGCTCCTTTTTCCTGAAACATGCCACTACACATACATATATACCTACATGTATGGGTGTGTGTATGTATATGTGTATGCGTCTGTGTGAGTGATGTTGCACGACTGCAATTGGGTTGTTAACACAATTTACTCGCCTTATTTTATATTCTTTGCTCTTTGAATTTTTATTTTACCATTTTCCGTCGATTCGTTGGTTGGCTCCGCATTCCTAACTATAATACGCTTAGCATATGAATCCATATGTTTGTCGGTACCGATGTGTGTGCCTGTGTGCTTGGACTTTTTACAGATGTCTTCATTTCAACACTCATTTATCATTGTCCTGCTAAGTTATGAATATTTTCCCATGATTTACGAGTATGTAAATTTTCGAAACAAGGAATTTGCGATACAATAAAAATTGCCATGCGAATGATATATTTATGTGAATTTGAGTATTTGCAACCGCAAGTGTGAATTACGATCGAAACCCATTTCCAATTTGAACGTGCTTGTGTGTGTGTGGTTGTGTGGGATGGTAGCAGCTACAGATTCTTGTGGCATTTATTGCTATTTTTAGTTTGAAATAGAGGAAATCGCTGTGGAGTAGTTAACATTTATTTTACTAAAACGCTTTTAAAGTTTTATTACGATTTTATGCGCACAAATGAAAGCAAACGAATTTTGAACAAACACAATGAACGAGATAAATGTGAATACCAAAATATATTGATGTTATGAACGATATGTCCCTACATATGAACTTATGTGAACTCTTAAGCTGGGCGAATTACTTCAGATTATGTCTACTAGATTGCTATTGTAAACTCCGTTCGGAGTTGACAAAAACTGTAGGTCCCGCTAATTTTTAGGAAAAAACACAAAAGCAACGCAAATTTACTAGATTTTATACGTATTACTGTGTATGTGTGCGCAATAGTACAAAAGTCAGTCAATTTTAAAAGGCTGTAATTATTTTAATGGTTAAGATAATCTCACATGGCTTACCATTTTGGAAGCTTCAAAGCTTCCACTTTAAGAGTATGTAAAAATATTTTCAAAAAACTTTCAAAAATTAAAATAAAATTCACTTAAAAAAATACCATTTTTTCCCATACAAAATGTATGGGAAAGGTCGAAAAAATAGACACCCCTAAGGGTTCAGTTAGAGCGTTAATTTTTTACAAGGCTTGTTTTCTCATCAATACCTAACTTTTTAGAGGGTAAGACCAAGGCGACATTTTTTTGAATCACCCTAATGTATATGTATATAATGCATTTATGCCAAGAATTAAATATAGTGGGAGTAGGTGACAAACATAAGGGGTTTTATACCCACATCGGGACTCCCTATAAACCCTCCAAGTAGTAAATCTTTGAATAAAGCGCTATCTATATTGATCCGAACTGAAGACAATTTGGTCACCAAATTTATACTGGTAGGGTTTACTAGCTCAATTCATGTTCAATCAGTTCCTTGGGAGAAATGGATGTTAGTGGAATTCGCCTCTGAAGCATATGATTTTCTTTATATTTTTACATACATTTTCAGATTCAGTTTAAAACAGCATTAGTATTGCACGTACAGCTATGGTCAGAGATTTAGCGCACTTTCCATTGTACTGGAAAATAGTACAGTAACTTTCAAGATAATACTAATTGCACAAAAAAATTTGAGGCTTAACAATAGTATTGTATTGCTCTCTTCAAATGACAAAAGAATTTCCGTTATATTTCTTTGATATTTGTTTTTGCTAAGTTTTTCTTTACATCCGTCTAAAGTGCATTGGACATCGATTTTGCGCACTTACGTTTGTTTTCATATTACTTGCGGATGGTTGAAAAAGTTAACTGTTTTTTGGTTAATATTTAATAAATAACCTCTTTTCTGATAATTTTGTTAAATTTTCTGGAAGAAAATACTGGTCGGTTTGACAAAAAAGATCCTTTTTTAATCAGGGACCAATCAAGGGCAAAATTTCAAGAATTTTGGTATGTTTTCGAGAAAAATGGTGTACAATGCCATCAGAGATGTGTGTTCGGATCCGAACTTGTCAAAGCATAACAAAAAACGTAAAGATCCACATTGTAAAACTTTTCCCCAAGGGGATAAAATGTTCGGAAGAAAGAGTAAAAGTCAACCTTTTAAGTCCTTGCCATTGAAAGTGGCTGAAATAATTGCGGAATTGTGCTCAACTGTGTCCAGAAAACTTATACGAAGACCCCTAAATGAAAATAAAAAGTATGGGCGCATAAACAGGAAAACGCCGCTCCTGTAAAACAAGAACATTAAAGCACGTTTGTCATTCTCAAGAATCCACACACTCAAAGGTGTAGAATTTTGAGAAATTGTACTTCTTTCGGATGCAACCAAATTAGGCCTTATCTATTCTGGCGAGAAAAGTGTATGCAACATGAAAAAAATCAAGAAACCAATCCACGGTAATCCGAAAACATGTTAGTGAGAACTTGGAAGTTTTAGGGAGCGGTCTAGTATAGTGTTCTTGTTTTGGCCGGAGGCGCGTTTTCTTGCTTATGCGCCCATACTTTTTATTTTCATTTAGGGGTCTTCGTATAAGTTTTCTGGACACAGTTGAGCACAATTCCGCAATTATTTCAGCCACTTTCAATGGCAAGGACTTAAAAGGTTGACTTTTACTCTTTCTTCCTAACATTTTATCCCCTTGGGGAAAAGTTTTACAATGTGGATCTTTACGTTTTTTGTTATGCTTTGACAAGTTCGGATCCGAACACACATCTCTGATGGCATTGTACACCATTTTTCTCGAAAACATACCAAAATTCTTGAAATTTTGCCCTTGATTGGTCCCTGATTAAAAAAGGTTCTTTTTTGTCAAACCGACCAGTATTTTCTTCCAGAAAATTTAACAAAATTATCAGAAAAGAGGTTATTTATTAAATATTAACCAAAAAACAGTTAACTTTTTCAACCAATCGCAAGTAATATGAAAACAAACGTAAGTGCGCTAAATCGATGTCCAATGCACTTTAGACGGATGTAAAGAAAAACTTAGCAAAAACAAATATCAAAGAAATATAACGGAAATTCTTTTGTCATTTGAAGAGAGCAATACAATACTATTGTTAAGCCTCAAATTTTTTTGTGCAATTAGTATTATATTGAAAGTTACTGTACTATTTTTCAGTACAATGGAAAGTGCGCTAAATCTCTGACCATAGCTGTATATATGTATGTAGGTCAAAGTACTCACGTACATATGTAGATATTATTGTCTTTCTAAATAAGTTTATTTTTATAAATTTGGATTTTATATGCATTTTTAGTTGTTGACCCACTTATTTTGCCTTTTAACTTACTATTCCAAAGAATATTTGCACATACAACAATAACGCAATGTATTACGTGTCCTTTGAAAGTTTTTTATTTTACCAGCCAAAGTTTTTTATTGCTGTTATACTTGTATGCTAATAAAAAACTCGAATATTAAAGAAAGGAATTGAGAAAAGTTCTTGGCCAGCGCTAAAATGGGCAAATACTCCAAGAATTCAACTACTTAAAATGTAATAAATAACTGTTTGTAAGTTCAATTTTGTGTCTATTGGGTTGAAAAGAGAACACTTTTTCAACTGATTCAATGGCCAACTTTCAAATGTGATTATATTTATTGACACAGGAATACTAAATGTAACTAAATGAAAAGTAACAATAATTATTTCTTGGCAATCAAAGTCTTTTTTTTTTGAAGAAAGCGAGTATAGAGAGAAACATGAGTTGGTCATATCAACCCAAATATGAGTAAATTTAAAGAAAATCACGGTCAATTCCTTTATTCAATGTTGTTGATTAAACTGCATTGAAACCGTTAAGCTTTACTTAATTTTTTTTTTTTGGTAATACAAAATTTCCACGTATTATGTCAAATTACCGAAATAAAAACAGTATTTCATACAAAATATTTGTGGTTTTCCAAAAACATAAGATTTTTGTTATCCAACCAGCGAAGCTATGGCATGACAAATTTAGGTGACAAAAAAGCAGAAAAAGTTCTGGAAAGGTTAAGGTATTGCTCAAAGTAAAAGAAATAAAAATAAAATTACTTTTCAGAGTACTTATATTGACTTCACCGAGAATCTGGCGTCTTGAACGCTCAACCCAAGGTGTCCACCATGATTCCATCGTATACTTATGTTTGCCAGCGCACTATGGCGCCTTTTGGGTTTTTTCTTGGCAAAAATCATAACTTTTGAACCGATAACGATTTAAAGTGCAAAAAAAAATGTTTTTAGTAAAAAATAAAAGGAAATAAAGTGAGATTTGTTTTATAAAGATGTATTTAAGCATAAAATCAGAAGGAATAAATATACAGGGTGCGACAATAACAGAATTCATATAAACTTTGACCACCTTAATGCAAACGGATAGAATATATGGAAAATTCTACTTAATTCTTGAAATTACCATAAGGCATTCTGTTCATTCTATTTTTATGATTATGCCATATTTCACTTTTATAATAATGTGCAATAACTCGGTTTTTTACGGTTACCCGTTACTGAAAACCGATTTCATTTTTTAAATAATCGTAATACAGACACTGTAGATGTAAAGTTTCAATAAATTGTGATAATTCCTCCATGTTTTTGTAAACACCACAATCAGATTGTTGTTATTCCCCATTTGTCTTTCATAAATATGTAATGTGAAAAACTAATTTTTTTTTAATCGGTACCCGGTACGGAAAATCGATTTCATTTTTAAAATTAGCATGGCTTAGTAATTTTAGTTGTAAGGCTCAACAAGTTCTGACGACTACTTCGCTTCTTATAAACATGTGCCTACCATGATTATGTCTTAATTTACCTTTTTATAAAATGGTAAAATTTTTTTTTAAAATTAATTGGTAACCGATGTTAAAAGGGCGAGTTTTCCTGAAATTGGAGTGGTATAGTCCTTTGAGGTGTAAAGTTTTGACCAATTTCTACGACTCCTTCTACTTATATCAACGCATGTCCACGATGCCTATTTTCATATAAAAATGCAAGAAAAACTCGGTTTTTGTGAAATGAGTATCCGGTACAGAAAACCCGATTTCATTTTCGAAATTAGCCACTAACCACTTCTTCTATCTTTTGTATGGAGTCTCGGTACTGTGAGGCACGTACTTATGCCCAAAGGCAGGTCGACTTTATGAATTGAGGTAACAGAATATTTCACAAATAACTACTGGTAATTTGACGGAGCATATTTTTGAACATTTTTTTTGTTTCCATCAAAGGTTTAAAAAGGCCCTAAAAATAGGCATTTCTAAAAACATGTAGATCAGCCTTTTAATAAAAAAACCAATTTTTTTTCTGTCTAAAATTAAATTACCTTTAATTTCTATACAAGAAAACGATAACCGGCCGCCTTATTTCCTGACAAAACCAATTTAAATACACCAAAAAAAAAAAAAAAATTCAAATAGACCTATAACTTTCTGTGAAATATTCTTAATCCCTGGAAAATTCTCAATTAGAAACATATATATATTCGATTTATTTAGCTTTGTCCTAAATGACACCACACTTTCTAACGTTGCACCATGATGCCATGTTGTTGTAACGGGTGTAGCCCTGCCTAAATGTCAGACAGGGTCACCCCGAGTGTAGTGCTCTTGGCCGGGTCGATATAAGAAAACGACCCGGGTCGTTTCGAGACGATGGGTACAGCACAAGTATACTGAGAGAAATGCATTGAATGTTGTGACAATATCGCTATTGATAGCGACGAGTTTGATGCAATATTCATTCAGAATGAGCGAGTTATTAAATATTATTTGCTCCCAATAAAAAGTAAAATGACATGTCAACCATTTCGATATGATGTACTATTTCTTATATTTATGGATAGAATGCTAATATATTTGAATGGCACGTCAATATATATGGTCGTCATATGAATTTCTATTGTCGGTATATCCATATCCATATTTACTGCATAGTAATAATGGTAGAGACAGCGCATTAATATATATTGGCGAAATATAAATTTTTCTGGGACGCATAATCATAATAGTTCAACAATTTTTACTATGGATTTCCTAACAATATTACAACTTGTTGGAGCGTTTTTTTAAATTCAAAATTTTTTGAATTTCTTATGATTGGACATTTTTCTAAAAATTGTATAATATGCCGTAGCCGAATGGTAGAATACTGGGCTAACGTGCCAGAGGAGCAGGGGTCGAATCTTACTGATTACGAATTATATAAAATTTTGTTTTTTTAAACTATTTAGAATTTATCAATAGTTTATATGGATACCATTTCAATAGTGATTTATCAAAAAAAGCATTGATGAAACATCCATATTCATTGATGGGACAGGATTATCAATTTTTATTTAATCTGATATCAATAATTATGGATGTTCCATCCATAGATTTCCCTCCGTGTACTGGTACCGTTCTCGTAGAACCGGCAATACAAGAAACTAGCCGTGTAGGCCATGTAGGTCATTTAGCGTTAACCAAGGTGCACCAACGGGGAGGCGACTTACTCTTACACATGATGCCATTGTGTACTTATGCTTGCCGGAATCTAATTACTGCTTTGTTCTATGACAGCGATGACAGTATCTTCGTTTGTTGTCTTTAAAATGGCAGCTCCTTCGCTGCTGAATAAGCTAGAGGAAGTTGTTGTTTTAACACAAAATTTAGTTTGATCAACAAAAATTCAGTCAGTCTGTTTTACCAAATCTTGTTAATTAAAAATTGACAGATCTATGACTGTTTAATCAACAATCGAATGCTGTTACTTCAACAAAAAATTCCGTTCAAATAACCAAAACTTGGTAAATTTACCAGAATTTCGTCAATTTCAGGATAACAGTAAGGCATTGTTGATTTTACCAGTGCCATTTTTTCTGTGTATGTGTATGCAAATTTGTTTCAGCTTCTAAGGATTTCTCCTTCTAGTTGTCAATACTTTTCAATGTAACTAAATACCATATTTTCTACGACTTGAATTTGCTCTTTCGCTTTTTGGCAGGTGCTTAAAAAGCAAAGTTTTAAACAGCGCTTTCTCAGTAGTATTTTGCAAGTGTTTCCATATTTTTTCAGTGGATTGAACTTTCGAAATGGACACTAATGCGAATGCAACAAAGCGTGTATTTTTGTTAAAAAAAAAGTTACTTACATATAAGAGCCTGGGTGTAAAAAATAAACACATTTTTCATGCAAGTAAAAAGGAAATTTTTAATAAAAAACTGAAAAATATTGTTCAGTGAATGGTAGACAAATCGTCTTTTTAATTGAAATGAAAACTTAAACGAAATTTCGACGATATCAAGGCTTCAATAAATATCTATTTTTTGGAGCACACTAATGTACATATCGCTACCTTAATTGACAAAGGCCCTAACTGACATAAAAAAAAATTACAGGAGAGCAAAAAACAAAAATTTTGTTATATTGAACCCATGCAAATATAGCTTTGTAAATTTGAAACATCTCCGTTACTACTGCTAGTAACTCCTTAAAATTTGTAGTGAGTGTGTTGTACTATATCATACTTAAATATGTGAAAAAGTAACTTTCGAAAAATATGTCAATTAGGGCCTTTCAGAATTAAGGTAACGACATGTACATGTGTAGCACGACACGATTTTTATGTCGTCGGAGAAAGTGCAAATTCGAACATTGCAATTCTGCAAAACCGCACATACGTAGCCGCACAAATTTTATAGGAGACACTGAAAACTGATTAACTTTTGTACGAGCCACTATGTGGTGGGTTAAATTCAAATGTAATTTTTTTGACATTCTATTTCACAAACCCCGATTTTTTTGTTACTAATGAATGGATCCGGGTACCCAAAAGCCCTGGCAGGCAAATCTCATTTTTGACATAAATGTTGAATGTGCGGTTTTGCAGAAGTGCGATGTGCGGTTTTGCACTTTTCCCGACGATATTCAATTTGGGTCAGTGGCGCTTTTAAATAAAATTTATTTAATAAAAATTAAAAATTTCCCATCGCTTTCCGCTCTATTTTAACGCTTTGAGTTGCTACTTTAATATACATTTGTAAACGTGGATGTTGTTGCTTTTTTGTTGATGTGGACAGGATGCTATCATTTTGAATTGACTGCATCCGGTCGAGTGAGTTTATTGCGTAATAAATTACATCTCGGCAATTTGTATGGCTCGCCAGTTGGTCAGTTGGTTGGCGAGTTGTCGTTAGAGGCTTAATAAGCGAATAGTTGCCGCAAAAAATGTGGCCAGCAGCTGTTGTAGCAACTATGCTGGATCATATAAAAAGACGAGAGAAACAACAATTGTTCTATATGTGCGTGCATACATCTTAACATGCAAAATAATTTACAGGAGTGAAACACTAACTCAATCGTCCTAACTGAATTTTATTTGTTTCACAATCGAAATAAGTATTTGTTGGAATGGACAGCGGGATGCGGCGTATTATTTGTTTGACAAAGTAAGATCTCTGTAATACCTGCATATATGTACCAACCTCACACATATTCCACAAGTCGTAATACCTATAAATTGTTACCTCTACATCCACTCAGACTTTAACTACCAAATAAAACTTCTACTTAACCTTAGACTCGCCCTCGTGATATTGTTTCAAATTTCTTAAAACATCAACTTCAACCGTAAGGCCTTCTTGTTATCAAGTCTCAATTTTGTTTTGCAATCTGCGGTGAGAGTATTGTATTGCCTCCGTGCAAATAAGGAGGCCCTAATGTACGTACGTGTATACGTTGTTCAATTTTTTTTTCACATTTTTTTTAATGGTCAACTCATTCAGTTCGCTGTTCTCCCCAATTTCCGTCGTATTTATGTAGCAATATTTTATCGGATATCAAAAATATTAAGCGCCACATTTGACCTTCCTTTTCCGCTTTTTCTCATTTGCATGCGTAAATCAGATGCGTGCGTGAACTTTTTGGATTATTGCTTAATACTTTCAATGGTTTAACTATGTGTTGTGTCAAATACATTCACAACTTTTAAAATGTATGCAAATACTTTGGCCTACATAGAGATGGGTACAATCCGAATAATGTCTTTAACAACACAGGAGGAAGATTGTAGGACTTCATTCTAAGTTTTACTTAACACGCATAACATGAGTATAATGAGGTTTTTTTTTAAATTATAAAAACTATTCTCCTCCGTACCAACGAGGAACCGGTCTTTGTGTCTCTATACAGAAATTATCGGGGCTGATAAATATCCGGCCAAGGACTAGTCATTCGGCCTAACTGTTCGACTGCTTTGAGAGAAATTTTGATTTACAACAAAAAACCAAAACAGCGACGTAATTTGTATGAAGTACCACAAATTAAAGAGATATACAACTCAACGTTACTTGACATTAGGTGTACTGTTAGCATTGAGTATGTCTTTGAGCACATATTATTTTTTACATTGTCATCATTTGTTCCTTTTGTAATTTTATTTACCGCTATTACTGGCATTCCTTTTTGGGAAATTTCCCTATTTCATTAAGCTTACTAAATTTCCCGTCAGGTATTCCAGTATGAACTTAAGCTTTAGGGATGGTAAACTTATCATTCATCGGCAGCGCCATCTAGTGCAACGAGCTTTATATGTATGCCAGCTTTCAAGTTTATCAAAATTTCTTGTGCTTCATCAAGCTAAATAGCTTTTATTGTCTAATGTTCAGTCTTCAGTTAGCAAGTTTATGAAAGGCTTTGCTTCCGTAATGTAATTTTACAGACCATTATGCATTCAAAAACTTTGAAAACCCAAAAGAAAAGTAGAAAACCATTATGTGCTGCCTGAATGCAGCCGTACACGGAAGGGTTTAAAACACTGAACAATAAACTTACATGTTTTTTTTTAAGAAAAAGTTTTATATTGATATTGATGATATCATCAGTTGATGAATAGATTTATGCGTTCTAAGACTTTGTTCATAGATTTCAGGAACACTTATTTATATTCTTATTCGAGGATTTCATAAACATTTTTTAAAATATATGGCTCAATTTAGGCAAAGCGTCGGAGCCCGGGGATTGATGTTTTTAATGGGGACATTGGTTATTGTACCTGGGTATGGTAAGACGAGGGAACATGAAGTACATCATATTAAGAGTTCATCAATCTCTCTGAGAGTTTAAGGAGAGCGCTCCGTCTAGAACTTGGATTTTTCTGAAAAAAAAACAAGAGTTCGATCCAATCATCTCTTCTTTTATTTCCTGTTTGCTTTTGAGCTTAAAGTGGCTCACCATAAATGCGACACCCTGCGTACGCTTTTCGATCTGACGGTTTCATTAGACGTGGCAAGTTGCAGTGGACGTATTTACATACCTTCGCCAAATGTGCTCCCAAATTGTTGTCCTTCAATAGTTTTCCATGTTTGGGGAGTTTCATAACAGCCCTATTTTCTTTGCAAGGTGATTTTATTTGACAGCTCTCAAACCAAATGTACGGGTACAACAGGCTCCTACTAGAAATGTCTACTACTTCGGAGAGTTCTGGTCAGGTTTTCGTCTTCTCACATCAGCTCACCATGGATGTGCACATCTACCCACAGGGCACATTCGGTGATTGGCGATCAGAAGCATTTCCTACTTGCGTAGACATATGTAAGCACATGACCATCGCTCCTATGTATGTATTTGTACAAAACATAATTATTAAAGACTTACAATGCAATTACTCAGTATCCTTTTAATTTTTATAGAATTTCGTGGTAATATTTTAAATTTTCTCTTTCTTAGTCTCTTTCAATTAGCTCAATCGAGAGTTTTCATTTAAGCAAGTACGAATCGTTTGTAACGAGCTAACTGAATTTCAGGCGTCCATATGTGACTACTAACTTTTGCAAGTAGATTTTCGTGTATGTACGTTCGTTTGTAGCTACGCCTGCACTCAACTATTCGAGTAATTGCGCTGACATTTGAGTTAATTTAAAATAAAATGTTTCGTCGAATGATGGACATAACTCCTTTATGCCTTTGGAAGCGGAAAGCAGTAAATCTCATTAACCATGTGAGAGCTGAATGATTGCGAAATATATATAAAAGTCAAGGGGATTTTAACGGAATTGAGTTATGCTTCGAAATGGATTGAGTCGTATTGAGTGGTATACCATGCAACAGGGCGGAATGAAGCGGCGGCTGAGATGAGTGGGCGGTATGCGGTTCAATGCTTCAATAAATAATATGAAGTGCATGGATTGAAGTGGCTGAACCATAACCAGTGCATCTCCGCCACTACAACTGAATTAACGAATTAAAAGTAATAAGGATTGCGCGCCGATGCAGCGGGTGGACAAAGTACGTCTTTGCCATATCAGTACGCAATATCCTAGCGCAGCATATCAGTTTATAATGCAACTTTTTTCATGTTGCAACAAGAGTGCGTGCAACGTAGCCGCTTCCTTTTGCTGTCACATTCAATCTGTTCTTATTTGCCCGTCTTGTCTACCAGATCAACTGGCTATCTTAGCAGGTGAGTGGTTGGAAGATAGATTTAAAGTACATAATGCTACAATACCAACAAAACAACAACTGCTGCAGCCAAATGTCGCATCGTATAAGCACTGACGCATGAATATCTCAGGTAACGGTACTGAGCTTCACCACACCTTGGCAAAAACGCGACATTTTGGGCTATCAAAAATGACAGTTGTTTAAAATGGAAAAATATAATTTTCTACATGAGCGACTCTGTACATAACTTCATCGGGAATTGCAGAAATGGATTATTGACTATCAGCAGCAGCTCGATGGCAAGAGTGCTAGCAAATTCTGATTAAACGCTAAGAGCGCTTTTCAATGTGGGTTGCTGTTGAGTGTGATATGTCTAGTGAAGGTTGAAAGTAAATACAAATTATAATTTGGAGATGTGATTTTGTATTGATAGTCTAAACGGTAGATAATATTCTATTGAATTTGTATCGATTTGATCAGAAAATTGTATTGAATTTACAAAATATATTTTACGCAGCTCCTTAAATTCCCTAGTCATAGAAATAGAGAGCGTTTGGGCAATATTAACGCCATTTTTCGGTGTCGAGTTAAGTAGAGAGCCGAATAGAGAAACATTTTAGAAAACTACACTAGTAATCGTCTCGAGAATGATTAGGGAGCTACTGTTAATTCAAACAAATTTGAGTCCAATTAGATATGTAATTATTTTAGAGATATTTTTAGCTGTCGGGGACCACCCAGAAACTTTAAAAATCGTAACTCAGTAAAGTTATAGACCTTGTATGCCCGTTCAAAAAGGAATGCGCTGAATCAGATTAAAGATGTCTGTGGTGGGTGAGCCCATTGCTGGCACGGCCAACGGCTTGCTACAAAATAAAAATATTTCAATAAAGACTCCCTTCAAATACTCGAATTTCATGGTAGATCTACGCGAAGCTCCAACCCTTCTGTTTTACCGTTTCACATTTTAGGAGATATCTCCGAAACCAGCTGTGATATTTAAATTTATCACATTGCTTATGACAGGACTCGTTAGCACCTTTCGTTTGATAACCATATTGTACTAACACAATTTTGGTCACCGCTGGTCCACATATTGGTCGATAGCTCTGAAACCGGTCAAGTTATCGAAATAAGATATATCTTAAATTTTGAGCTGAACGTCTACTAATACAATGGTGAAAGTTTAATTTGAGACCATTCAGAAGTTTTCGAGTAATACGATCACAAACATACAGACAGACAGAGAGACAAAAATTCTAAAAACGGTTGATTTGATAATGATTTTCTTGGAACATCGACCTGTTACAATTTTATTATATGTAGATATTAAAAATTGTATGAACACAAACTATTGGGTTTATTGGTGTTTTTTTTTTCATGGATATATGAGCTTAAAAGCAGATGTGCCTGACTAAAATCAGCGCGCTCAGCGTCAAATTGTTGTCAAAAATCCTTATGTCCATACAATTTGTATGAGCCCAACACAAGCAGCGCGGCGTCAACGCTGAGTAACTGGAGTTTTCAATTTTGACAGCGAATTTCAAGGCGAAGTGAGAAATGGGGGAATGAGAAAAGAAAAAAATGATAGGAATATAGCGCTTTTATTTGAGAAAAAACGCTACGACGAGCGCACTTATTCAAGTCAGGCTGGAAGAAGGCACTGACAATGTGTACTCCATTAGGGTGTTATCACTGAAGTTTTATTTTTTTCAACTCAACAACATGCCCAAGCATTTCATGTAAATATGTACAAATCTACAAAGTTAGAGAGCAACCAACATAAAATTACTTTTCGATTGATTATGCAAATAAATTCACAAGTTTCTTTTGTCACGTTCATAATAATTGTCAGCAGATACGGATAAATATCTTTCGCATGTAACAATAAACGAATACAAACACAGGCAAACGCTGGAACGGGGAATACCATGCACCCACACCACAGCAGGCCAGGGATACACCTCGTTACAACAACAACAACACCAACAACAACAACAACAACAACAGCAACATATCATATGTACATTTGTATGCCGGTTTTTATGAATATCCAAGCAAATGAGTGATGTAATGTCATTTTTTCGATTTCTATTTTTTCTTTTTTAACAAAGCTCCACTCTCTGTTGCGACTTAGACTTTTGCTTCTGGTTAAGTTGTTGCCGTGAATGTTGTACATAATTTATCATTTACTCGATTTGAGGATTGAACCTCATATCCTTAGCATGTGCTCGTATCACCGACTCTCTACTCCATGCACCTTCTTCGATATATATGAAAGTATGCACATTAGGGTGATTCAAATAAAAAAAATTTGTTTTTTTTAGGTCTTTAGTTAGGTCATCATCATTTATTGGCGCTTAACCGCCTAAGCGATTTTGGCCGTTGCATATCAAAGCACGCCATTCATTCCTTTTTAGCGATAACTGACGCCAATTGGAAACCCCAAGGGAGTTCAAGTCATCCTCCACCTGTTGTTTCCATCTCAGTCGAGGCCTCCCCCTTCCTCTGCGGCAGAATTCAGTTAAGATATTCACACATGGCTTACCATTTAGGAAGCTTCAAAGCTTCAACTTTAAGAGTTATAAAAATATTTTCAAAGAAGTTTCGAAAATTAAAAAAAAATTTACTTTGAAAAAAAATACCATTTTTCCCCATACAAAATATATAGGAAAGGGCGAAAAAATAGCCGACATTCTTTTTGAATCACCCTAATGCACATATACGAGTATATGAGCCCCTTAAAGCACAAGTGGTATAAGTCCATTTATTCTTGTTGCTAGATATTTAAGGGTTTGCTAAAACTTGGATATAAAAATCAGGATTAAATTTATACACTATAGGTTTGTTTACTGACCAAAAAAGTTCAGAGCAGGTTAGAGCAGAGCAGAGCAGGGCAGCTGTCAAAATAGAAATAAAGCAACTTAGAGCAACTCAGAGCAGAAATGCCATGAAACACTTGAATCTCGATAGTTTCTTTTTATTTGTTTTTTTTTTTTTTTTGTTTAAATCTTTAAAATTAATGCAAATTCACGTATACAAAAACATTGATTTTCTTGCAAGCTAATTTTTTTTGAAGTTTTCAAAAATTTATTTTTTTCTGACTGACAATTGCTTCTCTGCTCTAACTTACTCCATAAAAAAGCTAGAGCAGAAATTTGTGATCTGGATTACTCTAGTTTTGTTTTGAGCGTACTCATGAAAGAAAAGATAGAGCAAACTAGAGCAAGAAAAGTGTTCGTTAAACACAATTTTGTGAAATATCTCAATCTGGCGTAAGATAGAGCAGCCCAATAAACAAACCTTATGTTTTTGAATAAAACTTCAGAAAAAGGTTATATTCAAATTAAATTCATGTTTTCAAAACTTTTTATTCTTAAATTTGGGGTTTTCGAGTACCCCAAAGTACTTATACCACTTGTGCTGTAAGGGGTTTCAGGGTTTTATTTAGAGCGCAAACAAATTCAATAACGGTTAAATAACAATAATTCCCACAGAGCCAAACTTACCGTTTTTCGAAAAAAGTCCAAATTTTGACCTTTGACCCTGAATAACTTTTTTAGCAGAAATGGGATCGTTGAGGACTTTTGAGGTTTTCTATCTGAAGGTAAACGTAAGCTGTATGCAAAAATTAGGCTCTGGGGGAGTTATTATTGTTTCACATGTTTATATTGACCGGACTATATCAGGACACGCATTAATACAGTGAACCTAAGGGAAACTGGGACAGCCAAGTTTCAAAGTTTACACAAAGTGCAAGAGTGTTAATCAAAGGTGCCAAAAATTTAGTTGCCCAAAATGTCTTCAGAAATATGAAATGTCAAAATTGTGTATGCCAATCGGTGCTGCTTTATCGTGGATGATATACATGTGTTAGAAATTGATATATAGTATACTGTTTTGTTTGTTATTGCCATTTTTAAGGGCAAATAATCGCACCATCTACGACAGCGAGCGCAAGAAATGTTGCCTTTTGCAATTTTATAGGGGAGGGTGGTTGAGAAAAGATAATGATGCACTCTATGAAGGTAATGCCCACTTCACAACAGAACATGGTTTTTAGCGGGCATGCGGTGAGGGCGACATTTTCGTGCAGAAAAGAAAACGCTAAAAGTACGCAGTTTTATAGCCCTTTCAATGTCAGTATAACAATGTGCAAGTTTGAACTAGCTCAAAATTTCCCCTGAATTATCAGAATTTTTTTTGTAGGGGTGTTGAACAATTTCTTTCATACAAAATTTAATTTGTTGCTAATTTCAAAGTTTAAATTGTTTCTGTAAAATTTTAACTAGCAATGATACACCTCTAGCATTTAAATTTAAGATCTGCAACTTTTTCAGTAATTGTTTTTTCACCATTCCGAAAAATAAAATCAGTATAATTTTCCAAAAATCACAATTTTTGTATTTGGCCCAGTCTTATATACATAATAAAATATGCTTTAAAAATATTTTGCTGAAAATCTAGTCACAAAAAACACTAGAAAATAATTCCTCCTTTCACTAAAGTCACTGCACGGATGGTAAATTACCTTAAGGTACCACTTGTGCTGTCAACCAATATGGAAAGTGTTGACTGCACAAGTAAGTTTTGCCTTTTACGAGGTTGCTATGGGAACTAGGAAATATCCTGTTAGCGTGTTATATAGAACACATTTTCCCCTATATAGTGTCATGCCTAAATAAAAAAACGAAAACTGGACTTATACCACTTGTGCTTTAAACACATATATATACATAGTATGTATTTACATATGTATGTATTTATCCCAAGCATATTAGGCTTTTGTACAGTTGCTATTCTCCATGTGCTGCTTTACATTCTTTATGTCAACTTTTGGCGTCATTGCTCGATTTATCGTAAAACACTTATACAGCCGCACTTACAAATGCGAATATATCAATTGATGTTTCACACATTATTTTGTGATAAAAATTTTTTTTACATGTTTTTATATGTAACCACATGAACATTTTTGTTTGAACTGAATTTGAGAAGCATTTCAGACATTATTTCTCATAAATAGCAAAACCTTAATTCTTAATGCTGATCAGTTGATAACCTTAAAAAAAATGAATTATATGATCGACAAAGGCAGTTCATATATTCGGACCCATCTTTATTAGAATTTAAATGTCTTCTCAAATGTTTCACAATACTTACTTAGCTCGAAAAAATATGTTTGAGAAAGCATTTAGTTCACCAAATTGTGATTTGATATTATCCCAGATTTAAAAACAGACAGTTTATTATATAGTTTATTGGGTACTTATGTGGGTATGTATGCAGTGGTGTGGTAGAACACGAATCATTATCCAGCAGAAAAACAAACACATATAAGTACCTTGTTTAATTATCCAGCAACAAATTGTCTCACTAATCCCTGAAGGTGGTGGCCGGCTATTAGTCTCTTTCTTCTATTTGTGTATCGTGGTCGTAGGGGTAGAAAGTGTTAACTTAGTAATTTCATAGAAAGTTTTTCAGAAAAGATACCTGTGGAACCCATTTTGGACTAATCCATGATTCATCCTACACTATTCTCATTTATTGCAAGGTATTGCGTTTATATTTGTTGCGGTCCAAGTTTCTTATTTTGCCAAGCTTTGATAAGCCCATACTTTTTTGTCAACATATACGCACACATAGAAACATGAAGATATATGCAGATGCCATTCTACCTCTCGAGCTATTCCGTGGTTTTAAATGAGCTATAGCCATACTTTTGTGAATTATCCTTCTATAATTATAACAAATAAACAACAAAGCTTGCTATAAAGTCCACAAGTTCATCATCATTAAAATACAATATTCTCAGAGCCAAACTTCACTGCTATTGCAATGTCTTTGACTCTTTAGCCTGCGTGACGAGGGTTGGTGAATTCGACCAATCACTGCTCTCATTGAATGCAATAACATTTACGATGCTCTTTTTCAACTTTTACATTTCTTTTAGGAGCATTGCGTTCCATTGCTCTGCATACACATTTTCGTGAAGATATTTCCATGATTTTTCTTTATTTTTCCCATTCCTCTCTATTTCATTTTTGGCTCGTGTAATAACATATTTACAATTATGTATTTGCTGTTTTGTTCCAACTTTTATTGCACACATTTGCATAAATAATCTTCTAACAATTTCATGTTTATATCGGAATTTGATGTTTTAAACTTAAAAGTTATTCAGATAAAAGGGAAATTCTCATTACTGCCGATTGTCTTTACTCGCATGCACGCACACATAAAAGTAAATGTGTTTGTGCATGGTTATAGGGGTTTGATATTATTTCTATCCTTGCCTTCGAAAGTACTATAACCGTAAGCATAGAAAATTGCATATTGCGAACTAAAATCTTTATAATTTGCCAAAGTTGCTTAAGCGTCTCTGCTAAATGATGCATACATTGGTTAGGGTTTTTGTTACTTTGACATTGAAAGTGAAGACTTGAGTGCTTAAATAATTTGAAGATATGCGAAACGATTCATAAGGTTAACTCAATTGAGAGATTGGGTACAAATGGGACAATTCTTCAAAATTGTATTTTGAGATTTTAGTTTTTAAAGAAATATATTTTTTTTTTGTATTTATTATTTATTTATTCGGCATTTATTATCTTTCCAATATAGGTTTTCACATCATGCATAGAGTAGTTCTACTACAGCCACGAAACTGCCCGAATTCTCGGCTCGAATTTAAACTGCATTGTTTGGTAACCTTAACGATGACGGAGATTTTACGATTTTCAGGAATAATTAAAACAATAACACTTCAAAACGAAAGAAAGATTAACCTGAATAATAATAATAATAAATTCACTTTTTCATTATATCGATGTAAATAGTTACTCATACGCCCCGCCGAACGTTTTCTTATGGTGAGCACATAAAACTGTTTCAATATTAAGCTAAAAAAGATTTTTAATATTTAAAAAAAATCATTTAATTCACCAAACTTACGAAAACTATAAGCACGACTACAATAAACTTGCTCAATTTTATTTTATGGTAAAAGTTTTAAACTATTGCCAACGTTACATACTTAAATATGAATAAAGCGATTTCATTCCTAAATCACGTGTCTACATCTTCTATTTGCAATGAAAACTTCTCACATAATCAAGTTCTAGTTTATTTTGCTCTAATTTTTCTTATGTTTGGTGTATATATTTGAGATGAGAGAACGCCTTTGCTAACAAGGGAGGGGAGTTGAGCATGGAATTTGTAAATGTAATATACCTATCATGTTTTGCAAGGAGAAAACACCCATTGAGTGAACATAAACCATATCGAGACTACAAATTACGATGTGTACGGTGGCATTTTATGGTATTTAAATGAGCATGTGAAACGGGTTGCCACGTTGAAATTGTGTGTATGCCCAAAATGTGATCCGGCCTATTAACATTTATATGTATACCCGTTCCGGTTTCGGTTTTGTAACGTGTTTCGGTTTCGACTCCAGTTTCGTTCTTCAACATTTATTTCGGTTTCCGTTACGGTTATGGTTTCGTTGCGGTTTCGGTTTCCAAATAAAAACACGAACACAATAAATTTTACTACTAAAAAATTCAAGTATGTAGCTTCAAAATGTATCTAATAATAAATATTATTCACGCCACTCTATGTATGGATGAAATTTCTGCAAAACAAATTCCTAAAATTAACTCTACTTTTTATTAGAAAAATATTAGAATGAAAACTAAATAATTATGTTAATAGTCAAAAACATTAATATGATCTCGCTAACTTTTTTTATTCAACTATAGTCAGAATATTGATAACGATGTCAAAACGTATCTTTTGTAACCTTGCTCGACAATCATCGATGAAAACTTCCAGGTTATCTGTTTGTAAAAGGAAATACCTTTGTGTGCACTCCCAAAAGTAAGGTATTGAAAAAAATCAAAACCATTTGGAACCGGTTCCCTCGTTTCGGTTTTGAAATAAATATGTTTTAATCGGTTACGGTTACGGTTTCGGTTCAGTCCTTGATCAAAATTAACACTGAAAAATACTTAATGCTGAAAATACAAAAAATGGTCTAAAATTCCAATATATGAAAAGCGCACTCTTAAATACGTGCTGATCAAGACACAATGATTTTGTTGTGTCAGAAGAAAGGATCTATATGTTTTTCTCTTAAAATAATCATAAAGTAAAAACCTACGAATATCAATTGCAGTTGAAGCATCTTTGGGAATAACGTTCTAAAAACCACTTGGTGTTGCATATTCCCTTTGAAATAGCTCTTCCACATTGGTCAAGAAATCAATTTGCCAAAATTTTGGGGACTATTAGTTATTACGACGAACGGGAAACTCGGTAGAAATACAAAATTTATTGAAATGGTATACTGAATTCCGATATCTTTAGTGATTTCTATGGAGTTTCGAGCTACGACGGAATTGTTAATTGGCCGGTAAACACACTTGAGCTCTTAAATTTAACCCAAAAATAATCAATCAGCGGAAAAACGTGTTCGACAATTAGGGGTTTTTGCCTTCCTGAACAATTTGATTTCGTCACTCAGAACGTTATTCCCGATGATGCTTCAATTATTTTGATTGTGAGTATTTGTAGGTTAAGTATTTTCATGTATGTAATTCTTGAACGTAAATGTAATTATAACTATTTTTGATATTTTTTTTTTTGATTGGAACGATTTTCTTCTATTCTGAGTTTGTACGAGGAACGGCTGGGTAGACTCTTTTCGCTTCATTTATATAAAAGATTTATTGGCATGCAATCTCTATAACCAGAACCTGAAAGCATTTATTACATAAATTTGTATTGCTCTTGATTTCATTCGCGGGTTCTTTAGTGATTTCTCTTTATTTGTAAAATGTAACCCCATGTATTTTAAAAAGAAGTCAAAATATCGCGAAAGCCTTTTAATCTTTTTAATTGTTCAAAAAGGTAGCTTACAAGCATTTTTTGTTTTTAGCCGAATAAAGCGTTCCTGGAATTCTTTCATATAACATTCCTGCCTTTACTCCTTATCCTTTTCTGAACTAGTAATGCAACACTGTTTAGTAAAATTTGCGGAATGTTTCTGCGGTTGTTTATGAGTTAAAGAGTAGGAACGAGCACGCGTGGCATGCAAATATGTACTTGGATGGATGTAAATATATGTGCACATGTCTATATTAAACTTTTTCTCAGTGGTAACGAAAAATAAACAACAAAATCTTTAGTATTAATTTGCTTTACTCTAAAACATTTTCCATTCCATAAAAAATTAACATTACGTCATTATTAGGTCAAATCGCTTATTTCAGTCGAGACAATCGATCGAATTGAGCTGCAGAAACAGACTACAGATAAAAATGTATAAATTTTCGCCGATAAATTGATGTGAACGATTTTCAAAAAATTTTGATCAATGTGTTGAATTAGATTTAATTTGAGTTTTTCGTTGTCTGTATTGTAGGTATCTTAAGAGTTAATGATAAGGGATGTTTGGCTTATAAGTCTTGTTACAAGTATAAAACCTTTATTCATGCATGAAACGTCGAAAATTCGAAAAAGTTTCAAGAAGCACTACTTCAAATATTCAGATTTAAGAGTTATGCTCTTATCAGCTCTCGGTGTGCTATATATTGATTTGTTTAACGCAACCACATACTGACAGCGATAAAAAATATTGCGATGATGCTGATAAATGCCATCCAGCCTCTTACGTTGTCTCATATTCTGCGATGTCATCTGGTGGCGCTTTTGCTGTCCTTCATGTCAAGTTCCTTGTCTCGGATTTCCTTGTATTTTGTGAATTAGTCTATGCTGTTGTTGTGGAATATTTGGCAATGCAACAATGCTAGGTACATACACGCGTTTTCATAAATTCTTGGTAAGCTTAGCATATTCACACGTTTCAATTTGTTAGTTTATTTTTTATTGTTTTTTAGCAATACGGTGTGGACAGGTGAACAACTGCCGCTTAGCAAGGATTTTGAGGCAAAATAAAGACTTAGCCGCATGTTATACAGTGAGCTCTTGATTTCGTGAACTAAAAACATCGTGCTAATGTATAGAAGTTCATTCAAATTTACTGATGTTTGAAAAAACCCCGACTAAAACACAAACAGTTTCTATTACAAAAAGGGGTTGTTGTCTCTGGAAAGTTTCAACATTTTTATATGTTTAAACAGATTTGAAGGAATGACATGTTTCTCAAGACGTCAACGTTTATTTTGTGCTCTTTAACTGACAAATGAACAGTTGATTCGACAATAGAAATTATTATAAGAATTTTGAGATAGTCAACGGGTGAAGATCATAGTCTATAGAGGTTATCATTAAGTCTCCTTCGGAAGCCCGGCCTTAATATTCTCAGGTGTGCATATTACTTGGTCCTCAAATATTAGGAGCTCACTCTGTGCCCATTCCTAACCAATTTCTGTGAGCATCCCAAATGCTTTTACTACTTTTCAATTTACGCTGTGCCAGATTCTTACGTGGCGGCAGTCATACGTATCGTAAACAAACTTTCTTCGCACTTCTTGTAGCGGTACACATTCGCAAGTTATGTATTTTAACCAAATTCGTCAAAATGTAGCATAAAAAGAAACAAAAATGGTTTATTTTGAAACGCAAGTTTTTCTTCTTTGTATAAATCTTGAAGCGAAACCACAATAAATATCTATAGTTTAAAAAAAATAAAACTCACGCTTTTAGAGAGTATTGAACTAAAAAGTTGAAAATAATTTCAGAAACCCTACATAGTGGTACTGTGGAAAAAGCGTGGCCGCTTTGTTGCATAATTTTTGTTTGCTATTTAAATTATTTTTAACTTTTTAGTGCAATATTCTTTAAAAGCGTGTGTTTCGGTTTTTAAACTATATTTATTTTTTTTACTTTTAAGTTAAATGTGGTATGAAGTTATCTATAAATATATCGAGATTTACCGCAGTCCAAACGAAACCTCTGGGCCTCCACTTTCGTTTGATAACTCAGTTATCGATAAACATATTGTAATATCCAAATTGCAAATGAAACCTCCCTTTTATTTTGATACCGATATTGTTGGCAATTTTCAATGTTTTTTTGAACAACCACCTTTGGACCCATAACTCAATTTGTTTGATACCCATATTGTAGGCAAGTTTCAAGATTTTTGGACAAAGACATTGTGATCGATAACTCAGTTGCCAAGGTTTTTGGGACAGTCATAGGCCACTATGGGGTAGACTGAAGTAGTGTTATATACAAGCCAGTAAACATACATATGTATGTATGTACAAGTAAAGCTAATGAAAGCGTAGTTAAAAAACCGCATTATGCTGGAAAAGTGTCGAGCGCTCGATATACGAAAATTATGGCATAAAGCGGACCACGCTTTTTCCACAATACTACTGTGTGGGGATTTTAAAATTATTTTTAACTCTTTAGTTTAATACTCTCTAGAAGCGTGAGTTTTAGTTTTTATACCCAGCGTACCAGTACTAGTACAAGGGTATATTAATTTTGTTCACATAACGGTAGTATGCAACGGCACAAAATAATCGAGATAGATATTGAGTTCTACATATAAAAGTTCTTAGGCTGAAAAGAGGGGTTCAATAAGCCATGCCCGTCCGTCTGTCCGTTCATCCGTCTGTGTACACGATAACTTGAGCATACTATTATCGTTGGGAGTATACCTGAAACTGGAAAAAATCGCTCTCCAACCACGCACACTTTCGATTCCGTTAACGGAAATGGCTAAAATGATATAGTTTGGTAGGATGAACCCCCCAGACATTATATTATGATTTTTTTTGATAAATTTTTAAAAGTAGGCGTGGCATCGCCCACTTTTCAGGGAGGCATATGTGAAAATTTCACGTGTCTGATTACGGTAGAACGATTAAATTGGTAAAAGTTATCCTAGCATAACAGGGTGCATACTTGATGAAATTTGACGAAATCGCTTCCCGACCACGCTTACTTTCGATATGGAAAATTTCGAAAATCACATAAATTGACACAATTCGGTAACGGAAATGGCTAAATGATATATGAATTATATTATGATTTTTTTTATAAATGGTTAGATGTGGGCGTGGCAAGGCCCACCTTTAAGGGAGGTATTTTGAAATATTCGACTTACTTCAGACTAATGAAATTTGGCACAAATATACTAGCAATATAGGTGATGAGATTGGACTTAAGAACTGTTCACACAAAAATGGTACACATTTAAGAGATTCCTAAAATGCCATTTGTATAGGATACCAAACAAATTTTATAAATTTTAGTAGGCAATGACAGTACCGTTATATGATTGATTTTTAATTGTTTTACACGCGATGGAATTAGCTGCTCGAAAAACGATTGCGAAAAAATTTGTGCAAAATCCAACTTGGTCAGGAAATGAAATAGCGAAAGCTATAAAGTATCAAAAACAACTGTTTGTAGGGTATTAAAACGTTAAGCGAGTTTCCATTACTCGAGGGCAGTCCTTGGTTAAAATGTTGGTACAAACAAAAAATTGGCGATATAGTGCCAAAGGAATTGAACCCGCCGAATTGTCCGCAACTCCACTCAAACGAAAAATATGGGGCAATTGTTAGATACAAATTAAGGAGGAGTGGAGTTTTAATCAATAAAGCTGAATCAATGCGTCTTAAGTGGAACAAATTTGATGCAAAAGTGACCACACCGTATGTTCAACGTTTTATGTCGTCCATCAAGCGGTATGCTCGAAATTTCATATATAGCAATAAAATATAAAATTTGTATTCACTTCTTTTATAGCTTAAGAATCACTCTTTTGATTAAAGTATTAACCATTTTCCGGCGAATATTGGTTTTAATGATATAAGATGTTTTGCGTGTACCAATTTTGGTTGAACAGTTCTTTAGATCGCTTCCCGATCACGCCCACTTTCGATATGGAAATTTTCAAAAATCACATAAATTGACATAATTCGGTAAGAGAAATAGCTGAGATAGTAAAAACTTTAGGTATATCCACCTAGGGCCTATATCATTGTTATCCCGTTCTGAAAATTACCGATAGGTATTTAATGTTCGTTTCACCCGAACTTAGACTTCCTTACTTGCTTTAAACTATATTGATTTTTTACTTTTTAGTTAAATCCGCTATGAATATCGATAAATATATCTAAATATACCGCAGTCCAAACGAATCCTCTGGCCTCCCATTTCGTTTGATACCCATATTGTACGGAAATTTTAAGGTTTTTGGGCAAGCACATTTTGACCGATAACTCAGTTATCGATAAATTTATCGAAATATATCGATGTTCAAATGAAGCCTGGAGCCTTCCCCTGCAGGTGATACCCATATTGTAGGGACATTTTACGGTTTTTAAGCCACTAGGGCTTACACCGAACGATAGTTACATACATACAAGCAAACAAACATATAAGTGAAGCTAATAAAAGCGTGGTAAAAACTAACTAAAATTTTCATCAATGAGCTTAGCATGGCACCGAAACCCTAAAAATGAAACTCTTTAAAGAAACCGCGATTTTTTTGAGCACCCAATTCTAATCAACTTTCGCCATGACTGTGTTGTTATAATAAAAATTTTAGGTCACATTAACTACCTAAATGTGTTAATGAAAATTAAAATACTTCCCAAGCATATTCATTGTCTGGAAAATTTCGCTGGAAACATCCAAGCCAAAGTTTTGAAAAAGGCATCACCGCAACAACCGAATCAATGAAGTTCTTACAGCTGCTTAAATACTTTTGCACGTATATGCACAGCGGTGGTGAAAGTTCAAAATCGGCTTAGCGACATTGAGTGCGATAACTAAGCGTTGGTAATATTTTTAAAGGAATATGAATTTTGTGTGTAGGTTTTGGGTTGACGATTCGCGATTACAAATATACATTCACTTAATACATGGGCTCAATTCAATGCATATATTACACTGGGCAGATTTTTTGTGAAAACCCTATAGATATACGGTATATTCAAGAAGGGCGAAAAATACTGTATTTTAATATTTTTTATTCCGTACAAAAAAGGTTTGAAATAAAATCGTCGTAAGGCCAGCAGTGCCCAATAATGAAGCATTATAAAGATATGCGTTCTCTAAGTGTTAAAATACTTGCCTTATAAGAAGTATTATTTATACATATTTTACGCTTTCTCTTTAATTCATAGAGTGGAAAAATGCCCTAAAATAAAAAAATGCAGATTCTTTGTTTGCTCGGTCTATTAAATAAACACACACGTTTGTGGGCTGACGCATGGGTGATGGTATGTGAATTTATTTGAAGTGTTAAAAACAATAGAAATAATTTTATTATACTTATTTTGTTTTGTATGCCGACAATGAATTGAGGAATTCTAATTGAAATTCCTAAGTGACAGCAGCAATACCGTCTGTCACGTATTTTCCTTGCTCTTTCTTTAAATAAAGGACTCTTATACGAACTGTGGCTTATTTAGGTATGAATGGAATCACTCCGATATATAGAAAAAAAGAACAATTTATGTACATTAGGGTGATTCCAATAAAATAAATATGTGTCTTCAGGTCTTACCCCCTGTAAATTCATAAGAAAACAAGCCTTATTTTTTAAAATAAATTTGAGCTTCTCTAAATTACAACTGAGGTTTTCTGAAGTACATTTGGAATATTTGTAATACATTTGGGGATTTCTGAAAAATAAAATAAAATAAAAGGTGTAGTCCAAAAGTAATGTTTGATTTCGACCAGAAATTAATAGTCCCATTACTTTCAAGACTTACCATTTTATTTTATTTTGTTTATTTAGTCTTTAGAAAGCAGCGACTATTTGTATTTAGCAAACACGAAAAAGCATTTGTGAATTATAAGAGAAAAAAGAAGCAAACGAAATGATTTTTGGATTTTCGTAACTGGTATGTTTGCGGCCAGAAAATTATAGTTGTATATTAGTATGGAATGGATATTTCCTGAATAGGTAGAGTTCAGCCAGGAATTTATAGTTGTATACTAGAATTTTTCTCACTAGTTTGACGTTGCAAGAAAATTAGCGATGTAACTTACCCGTGAGATGTTGGATTTTTAAAATAAACTTTCTGATAGTTTTAAATTTTTTTTTTAATTTTACCTGTGCAGGTGAGCCATTTTCAAGATGGGCTTAGGTATTTTAAGAATTAATAATCGGGAATTGAGGGGCGGTAGAGAACCTGAAGGAAAGAGAACAAGAATTAGACGTCCTTACTTGTTAGACTGTATTCCTATTTGATTGATATATATCCGTTATGAAGAATATGTACGTATGTCGCTAAATGTATGGTTTGTATATATGTCCGATTGTAGAGGTATATTCAAATTATCTCGGAATAAATTTTTTTTTTTTTTTTTTGAAATTGACGAATAAGTATTTTTTAAAATTTCGTAAAAATCGGTACGAAAAAATTTCCTATAATCCAATTTTGTTATCTCATGTAAGAATTGAATTTTCTATTAAATTATTTTTTCAATAAGTAGGTATCTTGTTTTATTCTTATATTTTTCATAAAATTGTGTTTTTTGTAAAGCAACACATATGCGATATATGGCTGGTTCGTTAAACAAATACATAATATTTATGTAAAGGTTGTAAACAAACATATTGTGTTGCACTTTGTGGTCTATTCAATTTAATGAGAGTTGTAGAAACAAAATGAAACACATTTACCAAAGTCTACACTTAAGCAGAATATTGACATGCATACATACATTAGATAATAAAAAACATCATAAAAATTTGCATTTAAGCAATAACGAGCATATGTTTCCACATGGCTGAATGCTCGAATCATATTAGTATTACTATTTCAGTTAGACACAATAAAAGTCCCTCACATTTCTTCCTTTCCCCATATAATTTATTGTGTCAGAGCATTGATATCATAATATAGGTACCTACATACCCAAGTTAATACTTATACAATGTATACATATACATATATAAGTAGAATCTTTATAGTTGCCGAACTTCATATACTTAGAATTTTCTTTTTGGTTTTGGCGATAATGAATTGAATGGCTCATGAACTTGCCAAATTTATAGCGTTTCGTATTTTCGCTATAACGCGCACATTTATTGCACCACCCACAACACCATTCAAACGCTTACCAAAACTGGCGGTTGCAAAGCCATCGCTACGCGCAACAATTCTGATTCCCCAAGGACATTTTACTACCATGTTTGACATTTCATTATGTTAAAATTCTCTTAACGACAAACATGTAAAACACGCCGCATAATCGTAAAGTCATCGTTTTTCATTTTATTTTCTTCTACTTCATGTATTGTTTATTTTTTTTTGTTCCTCCGTTAGGCATGCTTAGTTCTTGTTGGTGTCCTATTTTGTGGGAAAGCCAGGGAAAATTTCCACCGCACCTTTGTCACACTATTTTGCTACAGAAGCTGGCTGTCAGCTCTGGCGTTCTAAACGTTTGCCAATGTATGAGTGCGGGCTGTGTGTGTGCATGAGGATGGCTGTTAGTTCAATAATATCAAGTTACAATTTTCTCTTTACCATTTACCGACGCCCTTTAAACATTTGTCTTATTCTTACCAAAGGCTGAGTAGGGTAGACGAAAAGGATAACTGCAAGACGTTTAACTTACTTACTAACGTATCAGCCGTAACAGCATTAGAAAAATCAAAACGATCTCATTATTTTTCGAAAAGATATCATATTTAACGCTGTTATGATTCTGTTATTGCACTTCGCTTTCATTTAAATCCAACAATCAACCCACATCCTCCGCTGGTTCGCCAACCCTGTTGCTGCGTGCTCAATTGTCGGACAATGGGTTTAAGGGGTATACATAAGCGGGGAAAAATGTATGCTTACGAGTATAAATGGGCATAAATAGCAACAGATTGGTTTTAGAAATATCAGTCAAAAAAGGGTAGAAGAGATTATAAGAAGTGGCAAATACGACCGCTAGGCTGCTTGCTGATTATGAAGGCCGGTAAGATTCAGTAAAGGATAACGATTCCGAAATTATTTTCCTATATGTATGCAAGTAAATCTTACTTTTCCTGACACATCGAACAATCACATATGAGCAAATCCGCCAAACCTTTACACTAGAAGATATTTTTGTGGAAATACCCTAGTTTTGATACCGATATATATATAAAAAATGTCAAATATATGGCAACCTCAAAAACTTCTTTGTGACAATACTTAGAAAGAAGAGCTTTAAGTGTATTGTGTTACCTATATTTAAAAGTCATCCAAATGAAATTATGTGGGAATCCTGCTTAGAAATATTTTTACTGAAACACCATGTAAAATACCTTACGTTTTGGCATACCCCATTTCAGCTATTATTTTTTTTATTGGTATCAAGGTTGTGTCACTGTATAAAAAATCTTTGGTTATTTTCGTAAACATTGTCAATAATGATTTGTATTACCTAATACCGTGCGGTATAAGTCCACAAATGATGCCCCGAGGGAAAATGAATCGCCCACTTACTGCCAATACTCATACCCGCCAACATCCAAGCCAACATCAAAACAACTACCATTGTTAAGATATATTTATGTAAATTTGAATTTGTTTTGTTATCATCAAAATAAGCATAACTGTCGCTGTGACAGTCGTTGGCACTGTCATTTATTAGATACACAACGCCGTGGCAACGCTCAGCTTGTAATGCACACTTGATGACGCCTGTACGCTTAGTAAGTCTCGTAGCTGTCTCTGCACTCGCACACAAACACTTTGTGTGGCCCGGGCGAGTCGGTATCCTGTCTCAGAGTGGCTGCATAAGAATAATGTTCCTGCATGAGGTATTTGTTGTCACATGAGAAAACTTGTAACTTTTCGTACTTACGTTTTACGGTAAGGCGTAAAATAAGAAAACTCATCCTCAAAAAAAAAAAACCTTCACGTCTCTCTGCTGTCACTCGCTTTTTCGTCTGCTTCTGTGCGGCATACGCGTATGTTATTTGATGTTGTACAGGATAATTTTTGGAAGTGTATGGAAATCTGAATTGAATCAACATGACGTTCTCCAGACGTATTGCATTGGGAATTCTAGACACTTACGTGCGCAGCGTTCAGTTCGCCTTCAACTAACTCTCAGCTCACCATTACATCTGTGCTGCATTGCGACTGCTATATTGACGCATGAGGCATATCCAAACTATTTCGGAGACGTCAGATTAAAGGGGTGATCAAATCCCAGGTGGATGAGTAGTCACAATACAGTCCCACAAAAATGTATGTTTTTTGCGGGATGTACATACATTAAGTAGTAGCGGGATGTTTGTCAATACACTATTTTGATTTTTGCATAAACGTGCGGCTGTCACAATACCTATGTAGTTTGGGAATACGCGCGTTCGCTCATACAAATCGAGTCAGCTCGTGGTGTGGAAATGACTTTGCTATTGGCAATGACGTACAATTTACGACATATGTTGTTTTTGCTGTTGTTGTCGGTGTTGTGTAAATTTTGTATTTGTGTGTTTATGCACTCACATGTGATTTGAGCTTTGGAAGGATGGATGGGCGTTTATGGTGATGAGGTATTCAAATCTCTTCGTCGATTCCTGTTGGACTAGGTAATCGAATAGAACCATGTGTGGAATACGCACATGGGGTAGTTGCTGTTGACTCCCAAATGCACTGCTGCCAATCATAAAAATATTCAGGCATTACATGCCTACCTAATACTTGTAATATTCCTTCTAAGCGAAGAATACAAATGTATGCGCGCAAAATTTGATTTGATTTGGCATATAGCAAAACAATTACGTTTTCATACTAAAAAAGTGTTGTTATTTGATTTGAGCTACTCGAGGCAAGCACCCGTTGAAGAAAAGGGGTTCAAACCCCTCAAGGGCTTTCAACGACAGAATATTTTTCTTAAAAACTGGTCGATCGAATAGTCTTGTTTTGATTGAAAGCCAATAACTGTGGTATTTTTTTTTCGTTATCAGAAACCATAACATTATTAGCATCAAAAAGTTAAGCGCGTACATCTCGAACGATACCCGTCGTTGGAATCACCGGAAGGGCCTGTTGAACATTTCAGAGGCCAACGTATCTTCTTTCGACACCGTCCTTGTTTCCAATCCGTACATCAGTACTGCTATGATGAGAGATCGTGAAGAAGTTACGTATATGTATACACTAAGAAAGCTTATGTAACGCTGATGTTTGCTACTGCTTCACCTTTTACTTAATGGTGTTGAAATTGAATAAATTGAATGTAAAATTAAATTCATTTTGACAAACCTGGCCATAGACATATCTACTTACATACAATGCCTTACATTAGCAAACAATCGGTTACAGTGGCCATGCAAAATACATGTAAATATGTTAGTACCTTTTTACTAATGATGCTGTTTGGCTACCACCACTATCGACGATCGCATTCTCTCCAGGCAACTCAACAGCTTATGAGCATTAAAGTTCGGGAGTACTTGAGTTCGACTCATTAATTTTGCGCCAGCACAGCAGGTGTACGATTCGCAAATGGCATCTATATCGATGAGCTTCCTATTTTGTAGATGTGGGCGGGGGCGTGTTGCGTTGCTGTTCATCTTTCCGCACTTCAACTTTCTAATTGATTTATAAGTGGAGTTTTCGAATGCAATTAATGGTGCTACCATTTCTGCTCTGGAATGGCAGACTTTTCGCCGAAATTACCTTCAAATTCACTAAGCCGTTGGAAGCATAGAAGATAGCGAACAAACTGTAGGCAGATTTCAACAAAATTTTGCTATTCATTAACTTTAGAGTATTTCAAAGTACTTGAAGAGTCGGGCGCAATTACGACTCGCACAGATTTTGTAGCTTATATGTATGCAGTTAATATATGTATGTACGTATGAATGTAGATATGTGTACGGAATTATACCCGTACGCTCCTAGAATGAATGCCCAAATACATTTATCACAGTTCTATTAAAATTGTGTAGGGTAGAAATTTCATTTAATCAAGTTTGAAAATAGCCTATTATTTTCCCGACACGATATAGAAACAAATTGAGATGTTAATCCCGTTGTCCTGTATGCTTTTTATTTTGTAATATTTATTTTTATTTTGTAATACTTATTTGAGCTGCTAGGATTTTAAGCCTTTTAAGCATTTGTTATACCACCAGTATTTGCAGGTTCGCCGATTTAGATGCTTTCTAAAAGAAACGGAGAATAACATCCTGATACTTTCAAGTCAGCAACAATTTCGTTGAGAAGATCATATCGTTGGTGACATTGCAAAACCCCGTAAATGCTGTTATTCAAATTTTAGAGGAGAGTTAGAAAACTGTTTAACATCCATAGGTGGTAAGCAAATCTCTTTATCACCAAAATGTAGATTACGCGGTTTTAAATTTGTGCGTTTCGTTGTTTTGCATTCTCAATGACAATATTTACAATACTGGCAAAAGTAATCAGCTCATTCTGACAGAATGTCTGTTAACGTACCCTTCCAACCATGACGAACTTCTGAGTACCTACGAAACATATTTTTATATAACTTTAATGGAAAACCAGAAGCTTTTCCGTGCCATTTTGGCATCCCAAAATCCCGTGATTTTACTACTCAAGTCCCGGGCTTTGGGATCTCCGGATTTGAATAAATATAATCCTGAGGTATCCTAAGACGCGTTTGGCTTCGATTTCCATAATCCAAAAGCGGAAATTAAGTGCAACTTTTTATATGAAGAGTTATTGACAAAAAAAGAATAATTTTATTTCATTTTAAAATTCCGGAATCCCGGGTGGCTCAAAAGTTTTCGGAAATCGGCGCCTTGCTAGCAAGTGAACGTTTCCGAACCAAACTACCAATTTTTTAATGCACTTTTTTCGCTCGACTCTTACTACTCTGTGGCATGGGACACGCTTTGTGTTGATGCGTTGCTTTGGTTTATTTTTAATTAAAAACGCCCAAATATTGCAAACACTAATGGCTTTTGCGGTGGCTAATTTTTTTTAGTAAAACAATAGTTCGTTAATTTGTGTGAGTGTATCAAAAAGCAAGCAAATACCAACAGAAGCACCTTCATTCAATCATTTTGTGTCTATGCACCTGTTATTATTCCAATAAAATTGAATGGCTTTCCCTGGTTACGAATAGTCTACGCGATCGAAACCCACCATAAGTGCTTTCAAATCGCGTAAATACGCTTTAGTAAATATGTATTTATGCATGTATGTATGTAGGTATATCTGCTCAGTGGACGTTGCTCATAGATTGTGCAATTCGTGCACATTGAGCGCCACCAAAAATGTAGAGTGAACGAAGTAAGATTTTTTCGATGCGTAAAATGATGCTCATTGCATGATGGCTCTTCATTCCGCGTTCCTCAACAAATCTATTGTCTGCGGGCAATGAAATTCAATGAAAATATCCACTACGTTGGTCCCATCATCCCAACCAGTCAAACAATGCCCACAATTGACATTGCCCAAATCGCACTGCAAGCTTCGAGTGAGCACACTGATGAGAAGGTAAGTGAAGTTTTTTGGTGAGTGGAGTTCCACCAAACTCACTGAAAGCAACAGCGTGTTTGACGGAGGTAAATGCGGTGCAGAACAATCACCGCAATGACAATCCAATGAGTTCGAGTCGAACGATGGTTAATTTTTGAAATGGTTGTTTGTTTTTGGCGTAGAAGATGGTGTTCGAAGTTGGGAAAAAAGTGACTCAAATCAAAAATAAACTATTGGTGAAGTCTAAAATGATTTGTTGGACGTATTGAAGGGTTCTCTGTTAATTTTATAGGTTTCAGGATTTACATTTATAGGCTGACTAAAATGTTCGGCTAGAGTTATTTTGAAAGCATTCACCTCGATCACAAAGGGATAGTGAGTGGATTGTTGAATAAAATAACTATTAAAAAAATGTTTGTATTGAAGTAGTTATTTTTTTCTTCAGTACAGTGAACTAAACTTTTTTAAGGTCAAAATGTACCTAAGTTTTTTAGAACGTATAACGTTATCATGTATCGGAACCGCTGTAATTTTAATTATTTGCTTTATATACACACGTCATGATAACAAAAGCAAACAATTTTATTAAGCGCTTAACTGGAAAGTCTTATGGGTGTTATAAGGGCCGGTTATAAGTTCTTAAACACAGTTCTTATTGATGGAGCGGATAATTCCCCCAATTAGGATTTAACTCTCATATAATAGCATTTTTAGTACTCAAATAAATCGTTTTGTAAATACGATATTTGTGTTCTTAGTTTCTACCATGCGCTTTTATTTTTAAAAGTGGAACGTGTGCATTTTAGATAATTTGTTTCGTTTTCATTCGGACTCCTTTTTGTTGGTCACTTGTTGTCGTTATCATAACAAATCCATACTTTTTCTCTTATGAATTTATAAGATGTTATTGTTAGCTGGCGTTGAGCAACTCAAATTGTCTTTGTGTCTTGAAAGTTTTTTTTGTATGTAAAAAGCTGCATTGATATGAGCTTGGGCTTTTTATTTTTGCGATGCTGCATGCCTGGCATTGCAGTGATTACCCACTAAGACTACATGGTTTTTTTTAACTTTGCTCATCCCATTTTACACTTTTTCAAATTTCACTTTTACAAACTTCTTTCGCCGTGATTACTCAATGGCTTTAAATTTCATACAGAAATTAATAAATACCCAGCCAACTAGGTGCTCCGCTCCCCTCTAAGGGTGGTTCTTAGGACTCCTCTATGGTGCGTTTACTTAGTCCCAAATCCTCATATAATTCGTAGGGACTCCGTATGGATTCCTCTTTTCAATGAAATCGTCAACGATTCCATATGATACTATCTAGGACTTCCTGTTCGCTCCTCAATTGGAGCACTCCTTCAAGAGAGTTTTGACGGAGTCCCATTTCGCTCCTTTTTTGGGAGCGATCCGTACTTTGTTGGCTGGATGCATATAGACATATGTATTTGTCTAATAAAAATTGTCTTACTTCATTATTTACTTATTCAGGCCACGTTATAGTTATGAGCACATTAAGCTGATCCTAAATGGGTTTTTAGCAGCACATTGAATCCCTAAAAGGATTGGCATGAAGTTCTTCATATCGCTCGTGCGTTTCCTGTAGACGCATTGCACTGCGAGCTTGATTAGTGTGGGGTTAAGATATCAACCTGGAAAACCGTATATGTATGTCTTTCTTCATTTTCAATTCTTTACGACTGCTTTAAAATATATTAAATATTTAGTTATTCCATTTTATTTCATAAAAACTTTCCTTTTGTTTTACTTTGCAATTTTAAGCAAATAAAATTGTGTGTGTCATTTATTACATGTTTGCGTCATTGAGTGAAGAAGAGATTTAAAATATAATTGCTGTTTTTGCCAAATACTTTGAAATAAATACATATACCTACTTGGATCAATTTTATAACAAGCTGTAGTAGTACATGTAACGGCATTAACCAATCGAAATATCCATTTCGTTATGCTGATGGTACCTCGCCCACTGAGAATGTGTTTCAAAAATTATTATAGAATGAACAGAGGGATTCACCTATAAAATTTTGTCCTTTTGGCCATTTAAACTACGAAGATATGCCAATTTATATGACTTTCGAAACTTTCGATATCGAAAAAGGGGGCGTGATTATTATCTGATTTCGCCCATTTTCAATATTAACTTACCTTGGCCTGAAAGTAACCTGTATACCAAATTTCATGGCCCAATGTATAAGTACAAATATTAGGGGTCCATAGTTCATATTGCACCCTAAATCAAAAACCGTCACAACTCAACCTTTTTTTTGGTCGAATTTTTAGCATAGATCGCTTAATAAAAATAGGTATAACCAGTGCATTATTTTTTTTTTCTTTTTAACTATTATCGTTACTCAGGGGCGTAAGCATGGGGGCAGGGGGAGACGCGTTGCCCCAACCTTACCAAATGAAACTCAATGAAAAAACCCACGAAAAATTATAGTTACTTAGGAAATATATAAATGCCCACCCGGTTTTTCGCTCTCCTGAAAAATTGTCAAATCTGAAATGAGTTGTTTTGTCAAAGATGTCAAAAGTTATCACTTTCTCTTCAACTGGGAAGACATATTTGGTACTAATACTCACTGATTACTTTCCTATATGATAATGCATATATGTATTTGTATGTATGAATGTTGTCGTGGCAAGCAACAGCTGTGCTGAGCATAGAAGCGTAAATGACCACAGTACTTAAGGCTAAAATTCAATAAAATTAAGCGGACATCAAATGTTTTTTGTTGTAATTTGATGTGAGTATGGAGGGCAGTCAATTGCATAGGAAAAAAAACATCATTCTATATACTTGCATGTGCAAAACATGTGATAAGTCTAAAATGTGCCCGGGATGTGTCGCAAAAGGGCATGTAACTACTCAAGTTTTGGTCTCTTTATATGGGTTCAGCTGTTCTTTTTTGGGAATGTCCTTCAAAGATTCTGGTTACACCTTTTTACATGTCCACTTGCTATACAATTATAATGGGTTCATCGCGGCTTACTATTTTTAGATACACAGAAAATCAACAATCTTTTACCGTTATCCGTAAGTTGACCAAATTCTGTTAAACCGATCAAATTTTGATTATTTGAGCGGCGTTTTTTATTGAAGTAACTGCATTCAATTGTTGACTGAACAGTCATGGATCAATTAATTTTTAATTAAGAAAGTTTTGTAAAACTGGCAGAATTTTTTTCGATTGAACTAAATTTTGTGTTAAAACAACTTTCTCGAGTAAATTCAACAGCGAAGGAACTGTCATTTTAAAAACAACAAACTCCTGCAGTTAATCTACTGTCACAGAACAAAGTTGTAATTAGACGCCGGCAAACATAGCTGCTCGACGGCATCATGGTAGACATCTCAGTTCAGAAGTCAAATATTGTGAGCTCGATTCTCGGTGAAGGCAAAAACGGAACGTGAAAAAGTGTGGTATCATTTAGAACAAAGCTGTAAATAGACGCTGGTAAGCATAAGTATACGATGGCATCGTGGTAGACACCTGGATTGAGCGTTCAAGACACCTGCGTTCGATTATCCGTGAAGCCAATATAAGAACCCTGAAAAATGTTTTTTTCTTTGACTCCTTTTGGTGCTAAAATTACCCTTTTAGTTTAAATATAAAACAACACCTTAATTACAAAATTTTCTGTTAAAAACCAGTTAAATCAGCTGAATTGAATAATGGATAAGAATTGCCCGTGAATTTGATTGAATCAACCCATATTTTGATTAATATGACCAACTCATTCTTCGCGATGTTTGCAGGAAAATGTATAAAAAGTAAGAATATCTTAAGTTTAAATACTGGTCAGCAAATATTGCAGTTGTAAAGGAGGGTCTTCTGACCAAAATATAACTAGAGCCAGAAGAGCTAGATTTGTGCCAGCTTTTGGCGGCTGTTTGGTGGTTACGAATATCGTCCAGCTCTTTGAAAAGTATGAGTAAGTAGTAGGTTACATCTATGTAGTCGGTTTGATTTAAGGTGAAAAGCACTCATGTTTTGATATTATTGTTAACACATTCCCAGCTATCGGTCCATTGTAGCTTTGTGCATTTGTCGCACATTTTCCGAATGGCTCTTTTTGATTTCAGAAACTCAAGTAAAGATATTGTATTCGTACTTATGAGGTGTTTGCCTCAATCAATGTCCTATCAATGGACCAAATGGCAGCTCAATAACGCAACTACATTATTGCTCTTCCCTTCATTTGCTTTGCCACTCCCACGCAAAATGACCAATGTATGTGTTTATGTGGGTACGTAAGTATATTTGCTTAAAAACACTTTGCTAGCGTTAGACGAACAAAGCCAAAAAAATAGAAGGAGGAGAGAAGGGGAGGATAGTACGTGTAATGGTATAATATATAGAGAAAGTAAATTTGGTCTTAAGTGCATTTAATTTATTGGCAGTGGTGCCCAAACGAGTGCCATTCCGCAAAAACCCTTTGGGGTCTCCAAACCGTTGCATAAGTCATAATATAAATTGAATTGAAAAACTACGCCAGCCATAGCAGCAGAGTTCAAAAGTAATTTTCGCTTGTTTGCAGTAATTGGCGGCATGTCGATAACTTCTTTTGGTGTATGCAATGAAAGTTTAATTGTAAAATGCGGCGTCATAGCGTGGCAAATTTTACATGGCGCACCCTGCCACACAGTCGAACTTTCACCACCCAAAACCCAACAGCACCCGCTGCCACTCTATGTTCTACAAACACGCCACAACATCGAACTAATACCAACCTAAGCATTGGGGGGGACATGGGGCTACAGAGAATTTGAGATTGTAAAAAGTGGCAAAACAATGACGGTGTTAAAGTAGGCGAGGAAATCATCTCGTATGTTGTCTAATAGTTTGCGTTGTCGAAGAACGTGCTGCAGCAAATGTTTGCCAAGCTTAACTGGAGTGTTAAACACAAGCAGCTGTCGCGTTGTCTGGTTTGATTGGCCGCTTGCCTCGCATGCTCCCGTTTCCTCCACCGGCAGGCATTGTGGCGTTGTGTTGCGGTGTGGCAAGTTGCCGTAGTATGTTGCACGCAGTAAGTTCTGTCGTAACAGCGTTCCACACATTCTCGAATACCCACACCAACACCAATATACATCTATCTGTACATAGTGAATGCATTAAATTGGCAGCCGAAAGACGTTCTTTACTGGCCACCAACAACATTTCGTACGCAAGACTTAAAAAAAACATTTGTGGGGCCAGCAGTTGGGTGATTTCCTTCCGATAACTTTTCGCTTTCAACAAAGTGCTTGGCTGCCGCCATTGTTTTTGCTTGCCACTATCAGCCGTATTAGTGCGACAAGCTCTTATGCTCGTTGCTTGTTTTTCGTAAGCTATGCCGCGCCAAAGTTTACTTAAAAGCAATTTGAGTTATCGAGCCATTGCCATGTTTATGGATTTTTTTACCCCATGCTCTGCTTGCTGCTCGATAAACAACAGACCTATCTAGCCTGTGGTTTTTGTGCTGGACAAAAATTCGCTAAACCTTAACTGGATTAATTCAGTTTGTATCTGGCTTTGACTTTACATCGATACGTTGGTATGCGGTTTGGCAGCCTTGGTCCTGGCAAGGCATGTGTGAGTGTGAGTGCCTGCAGTTGTTGCCGACGACAATGTTTTCTATAAATAGGATAAAAGCAAAATTTACAATATTTTTGTTCTTGCCTGCTTTCTTTGAATTTTCTACGTTTTGCAGACAAAATTACTTTTCCTTTTAATTTTCTTTTACTTTTCAATTTCGCTTACAGCACACACCTTCACGTGTTCATACAACAATAAAATTACGACAAATAGAAAACGCACACACATAAATGTACATAGAAAAGTACTTATATTGGTATCTTGAAATAGAAAATTGGTAATTAATTATTAATGCAATGCTCGATACCATTCATGGCTTTCTGATTATTGACTCTGTAGTAAGTTGCTGTTGCTATGTTGTATTTGCTCCAGAACTGTTTGTGTCATATTATTTATTTACTTTTTAGTATTTGATTTTAATTTATTTTTGATGTCGTGCAATCAGCTTCGTTGGGTTCGCCAAGTTGTTAAAATTATCAGCACCGCACATTAGGCAAAGGGCACGATTTAGTGGAACAAAAATCTAAAATTGTGGTGATACTGCGTTGTAATTGAAAGATATATTTTTTCATGAGTTAAGGTATGACCGTTTTAAAACTACTTGTTTAAACGTCAGCCAAATTTTATGATTCTACTGTAATCAGTTTAAAAGTTATGACCAGCCGAAAACAATTCCATTAGCATCACCAACATCTTCAGCACCAACGAAATTGCTATTGGTTACCAACAGAGCTAGATTTTTCCATTACGAATGGACTTTCTAGAAATATGTTTGAATTCAATTATTGGACTGTTAAAAATTTACTTAGCATTTTTATTAAAAAATAGTTACACAAGGATTCATATCGGTGGGCCAAAGTGTGGTTGTAAATATAAATTTGTATAATATGAGTGTAAAATGTTAATTTTAGCGTTGTGTAAAAATAAAGAGTTCCCGATTCTTATTAAATTTTTGGGGTACTTATTAAATAAATAAATATTTAAAATAAACAAGTTTTACATCATTTTTGTAAACTTTATATTTATAAAAATCGTAAATTTCTGCCTGTCTATATGTTTGCGGACGTATCACTCAAAAACTGCTTAATGGAATTCAATTTATCTTCCCTGTTGTATTACTAGACGACTAACTTAAAATTTAAGATATCGCTTATTTCGACAACTCGATCGCTTTCTAATATATTGGTATCGGAGCTTTCAGAAAATATTTGAGTCAGTCCTCTACCTTTGAGGTGGTTAACATTTGCCGGGTCTAGTTTAGTTAATCAAAAGTCTTAGTAAATCTATGCTTCACAGAGCAGAAATTAATCACTATAAGCATGTCTAGGTTCACCCAATAATTTTCGAAATGTAAACAAACATGCACTTAACTAACAATGGGTAAGCCGAAACTATCAGGATTAGAGTTGATTTAAACAACTGCATTCGTATTATCTCTGCCTATAACAAAATTGTAAACTTCTGTGCTTCTGCCTGTATGTTTGTGGAAATATCGTTGAAAAACTGCTGAAAAGAATAGACTGAAACTTCAACTTTTGTAATATTAGACGTCTAACTCAAAATTAAAGATATCAATGATTTCAATAACTCGACCGATTTGAAAGTTATCGACCGATTTCGGAACTATCGACCAATCATTCATCATCATTTATTGGCGCTTAACCGCCTAAGCGATTTTGGCCGTCGCCTATCAAAGCACGCCAGTCATTCCTTTTTAGCGATAACTGGCGCCAATTGGAAACCCCAAGGGAGTTCAAGTCATCCTCCACCTGTTGTTTCCATCTCAGTCGAGGTCTCCCCCTTCCTCTGCTGCCGAATTCGGGTGACGATTGGAAAACCTTCTGGGCTGGAGCTTCTTTGTCCATTCGCATAACATGGCCCAGCCAGCGGAGTCTTTGGGCTTTAATTCGCTGGACTATGGTCAGATCTGCGTAGAGCTCGTACAGCTCATCGTTAAATTTCCTTCTATACTCGCCGTTGGCATCACGGGAAGGACCATAAATCTTCCGGAGAACTTTTCTCTCAAATACTCCAAGGGCCATCTCATCTTCTCTTGACATTGTCCATGAATCTGAGCCATACATCAGGACAGGTATGATGAGAGACTTATAGAGCGTGATCTTTGTTCTTCGAGAGAGGACTTTACTTCTCAATTGCCTACGCAGTCCAAAGTGGCACTTGTTGGCAAGAGTGATTCTCCGCTGGATTTCTAGACTGATATTATTTTCGGTGTTGATACTGGTTCCCAAATAGACGAAGTCCCTCACAGTTTCAAATTTGTAACTATCAACAGTGACATGGCTGCCAAAGCGCAGGTGCGCCGATTCTTGCTTTGATGACAGCAAATACTTCGTCTTGTCCTCGTTCACGGCAAGACCCACTTTTTTCGCTTCCTTATCCAGTCCAGAGAAGGCAGCGCTTACGGCGCGGTTGTTAAGGCCAATGATATCAATATCATCGGCATACGCCAGCAATTGCACGCTCTTGTAAAAGATTGTACCATTGCGGTTTAGCTCTGCTGCTCGAATTATCTTCTCCAGCATCAGGTTGAAGAAATCGCACGAAAGGGAGTCGCCCTGTCTGAAGCCTCGTTTGGTTTCAAATGGCTCAGAGAGGTCCTTCCCGATTCTGACGGAGCTGTTGGTATTGCTCAACGTCATTTGACAAAGCCGTATAAGCTTTGCAGGGAAGTCAAATTCAGACATGGCGGCATACAGGCAACTCCTTTTTACGCTGTCAAAAGCGGCTTTAAAATCGACAAAGAGATGGTGAGTGTCGATTCTCTTATCATGGGTCTTCTCCAGGATTTGGCGTATCGTGAAAATCTGGTCGATGGTAGACTTACCAGGTCTAAAGCCACACTGATAAGGTCCAATCAGTTTGTCTACGATGGGCTTCAGCCTTTCACACAACACGCTAGAAAGAACCTTATATGCGATATCAAGAAGACTAATTCCGCGGTAGTTGGTGCGGTTAGCGGGATCGCCTTTCTTGTGGATTGGGCAAAGCACACTTAAATTCCAATCCGGAGGCATGCATTCGTCTGACCATATTCTGCATAAGAGCTGATGCATGCTTTTTACCAGCTCTTCGCCTCCGCGTTTGAACAGCTCGGCGGGTAGTCCGTCTTTTCCAGGCGCTTTGTTGTTTTTGAGCCGGGATATAGCTATCCTCACTTCATCATAGTCAGGTGGTGGGACGACTTTTCCATCGTCAGGGATTGGGGTATCGGGTTCGACGTCTCCCTCGCAATTTATCAGTGAGGAGAAGTGCTCCCTCCATAATTTAAGTACACCTTGTACGTCGGTTACCAGGTCGCCATTATTGTCCTTACAGGAGCTTGCCCCGGTCTTAAAACCTTCCGTCATCCGCCGGATCTTTTCATAGAATTTTCGGGCATCATTCCTGTCAGCCAGCATCTCAAGCTCCTCACACTCACGCCTTTCGGCCTCACTTTTCTTTTTTCTGAAAAGGCGTCTCTCTTCCTTCTTTGCCTCACGACCAATACTGGGATATTTTTGCCGAGATAAGACTCATGGTTTCGTGTTAAACTCTTCACATGAAACAAGTGCGTTCATACCAGTCATTCCTGTTTTCTATTGATAACAATCTAGTACCCCTGTATGGCTAATAGCTCAATCAAAAGAGAGCGTAAATGTATATTGTTGTATAAAATATTATAATTTCAGTGTATCTGTTTTATTTCATTTAACTTTAGTTAAGTGATCATGAGAAAAGAAAAGACGTTCGATTTTTAACGTCTCTCAAAGAAAACTAAATCATTATGTATACACATTTTATAAGCATTATATCACGACTATTGTTCTTACAGGGAAGGTACCCTACAATATTAGTGATGTGACAATACGTTTTTCGATTATTATAGATAAATTTTAGGGGCGGCCCTGCTTGGAAGCTGTTTTTAATGTTGTTTTGGAATAAATCGAGTGGCTTTCGGGGACATGCTTTTCAGCATGTTTTGCCTCGAAAACGAGAATGAGCTCCAAAACACGCCAGTGTGTAGTTAGTATAATATTTGCCGGGTCTACTAGTTATAAATGTTAATTGAAACTACCCCCTAGAGTATTAAGGCTATTATTGCTATGAATTTACGGGACCGTGGCCAGATTAAGCTGGAAAGCTAATCGTGGTGGAACTACACTTAGAAAATGGTTTTCGGGTAACGTTTTCTTTTCTACGAGGTTTTGTTATTTCACTTTGAACTTTTGGCATTTGACACGTAACCACTATACGGAGGCGACGCCGCCTTGTCTATATTAATTAAAAACAAAAACACTTTTTTAAATATACCCACCGCGGCTTTCGGGACTGGAAAATCTTCAAGGGAATAGTGCTTGGACCTTTTCACCTTCAATTAAATTTGCTGAGATCAATTTAGAGTACCGTTTGAGCAAGTACTAATACCACCACTCAAAACTGCAATTGTATTTGTGTGTATGGGTCTGCAATTGGTATGGTATGAAGCTTTGTTTGTTCATCTAATTGGTTAATATTAATTCATTTATAATTAAGATGTAACAATTGAATTGTTTAAGTGTGTTGCATGTAGAGCAATGGCTTGCTGAGATGACTCAAGCATTTGAAATTGCATTTACGAGAGATAGTCAGCAACCGCAAATTCCTAAGGTGCATTTGAAGATTTGTATCAAGATGAACTGAAACTAATGTGAATATATATATATATATTCGGGTATTCGTGTATGCTTTTAAATGAATGTGTGCATTAATAATGCCTTAACAGTAGGTCCTCGAGTGAGTATTTTCGGTATAAAATGTAATCAACATTTCCTTTTAATTTACTCAAGTTGAAGATATTCCTCAAAGATTTTTGAAGCACACTCCACGAATGTGAATGCACTTCTGTTTGCAGCATACGTAATGGTTAGTGTATCATTTGAACGCACTTGTCTTGCTCCTACAATCTTCAAGCATTTCGTACAAATCGAGCTTCTGTGTGACACACGCAGTATTGGTTGCGATTCCAATCGAATAGATGCTAATGAAATTAGCAAAATGCATAGATACAATCGCACAGCCTCAATTCGACATTGCTCTACTCGGTAGCTGCTTCTGTGCATATGTGTGCATAAAACATTCCTTAGCAAAATTCCACAAACAGTTATCAACGCTTTTACATTGATGCATTGCAGCGGTTATCGGCATTCACAGTGACGTCCATACCACACATTAGCCCCACTTACAACGGCAACATTGCGTAGTTTTGCTCATAATGCATATACGTATGTACAAACATACGCATACAGTTAAGTGCATGGACACCTCCCACTCACTCAACTATTCAGCACGACCTATACTTACTCGTTTCTAGTGGATGGTTACATCTGTAATTTAGCCAAATAGCATTTGCAAGCTCCTTGTAATTTACCTTTGCTCTTTGGCTTGAACTATACAATTATTTTTCATACTTTGTGGAATGGAGTAAAATATTTCAATTCCCTTTTTTTCTTAAACTCGTCTTTCTTATCAAAACATGTGTAAATATGTGTTGCTTGACTAAATTTTTTTTTTTTTGTAAAATATGTTTTGGTTTCGGCACGACTCACACTGAGTTTTTTCACATAAATATCTGGTTTTCAGTTATCCCCAAAGTTTATACTTTGCAAAATCCCATACATTATGTGGATGTTATAAAAAACAAATATACGTACCCAGCCAGCAAGGTACCGTACATTTTACGAACATTGCGATTTACGAGTTATTCTCGAATAAAAAAACAATAACAAAAGAAGCTTTTCCTGCCACGTCAAAGTAAAAAATAAAACAAAAAATGTCAAACAAAAATTTTTAAACGAAAATTTTGAAACTGATATTTTAAAAGTAAGTATATTTGTAAAATATGTATTTAAAAACCCAATTAACATAAAATATATCTTTTAAATTATAACTAGCGTGCTGGAAGGTGGCTTTGCGGATTTGTGCAGAAGATTTCAAAATAGTATTCCGGTGAGTAATTCAAATTTAATCATACAACTTCGTACCACAATTTCATTATTTATTTTTACATAAGAACGTGCTGGAGGAAATTTATTACCGATGAAGTAGCCGAGCATTTTTCGTGGAGGGGTACTGGTTTGAAAATTAGCGCAATTGGTTTGGCAACGACTGCAGCTATAAGAAGTATGTATGTTACATTTTCAATAATACTTATTATGTTTAATCGTTTATTTTGTTCTCTTAGGTGCATTTTATAACAAGTTCAATTCAGAGGAAGAAGTGTTTTCGACGATTTCGAAAAAGCACTTTCAATATGCCCATGACAGGAAAACGAAGTTGGCAGCATACCGTCGAAAATAAAATGAATATATTATTAAAATTATAGCATCCACTACCGTTGTTTTGTTAAATTATATATAATTATAATTTTCGCATCTATTACCATTGTTTAGTTTATATTAAACATTATTTAATAAAAAAAACTTTATACCTAAAATTTAGGTTTGTTTATTTGCATTATTTTTCGCATTGAAATCAGTCGGTAAGGCAGTCTAGGAAGTCGGTTTTTCTATCGAAAATTAATCGTTTACGAGTACATTTACGATAAAAATACGGACGTAAAAAGATTCATATACGAGTGCTTTTTCGATACTTTTACGACAATCGTAGGCAAAAAACATTTCAGAGCGAAACCGGATTCGTAGGCGAATCGTAAACGGATATCATAAACGATATTTTATCAGAGTTTTCTTCGAGAAAACGTCAGTTTACGAGCTCGTTTACGATGATTTTGCTGGCTGGGTAGAGTGGCCTACTTAATATTTATTTATTGATTGCTTAGTTATACTTAATTCTTTTTCTATTGTTATGCACTTTATTAGTACACAAATACACACATAAATGCAGATATATATAATGCCAATGTTCACAGTTTCATAAATTTCAGGAATGCTAATCCGAATGTTTAACCAAACCATTTAATAAAATCTTTATTCGACTGGAAGAACCGTTTCAACTTGACTTCATATGAAGAGATTTGTTGACGGTAAAGAAGAACTTGTACAGGAAAAAATGACACGGGTAAAGTAAAAAACCTGAATCTGAAGTTGACCAAAATTTTGTTAAATTTATCCAGGCAGAGTTTTTGTTGATCAAGCAAAATTTTTTTGGAAACAACAGACTCGTGTAGTTAATCCCACAGCGAAGATACTGTCATTACTGTCAGAGAACAACCCTGTAATTAGAAGCCTGCAAGCATAAGTACTAGAGTTCGGAAAATATGTCAAAATCAAACGCCTAAAATTACGGAAACAGAACCGATTTTAAAATTGTTCAATTTATCCTTGCAATCAGCGTCATTTCCATCAATTTGGAAACAGTCTGTTTACGCGGCATAAGCTATGATTATTTCGTTCATTTCATATCTTCTGCATTACATACCAATGTAATTCGCAGATAGTTTATAGAATTTTCTGAATACATAGCTTATAGCTGCTTCAACAAAGTGTGGTTTTAGCACTCACGCTAGCCTCCTATGCATACGCTTCGAAGGGGATCTACGCCCCCAATGACAATGATGCATATAAATAACTTTTGGAAGGGATCTACGTCCCAAAATAAATACTAAGTATAAAATAATATAATGTGGGTAAAGTGAGTGTCAATCAGCTAAGGCTGCTAACTGCCTCAGGGCCTAGTGCTGAGTATCATTCAGCTTTTGCTGCTAACTGTCTCGTTAGGCCTAGCGCTCACCCTCATTAAATAACAATAAAGTTTAATAAAATGATTTTACAGTCCACTAAACTAAATAGAAAATTAAAATAATAAAATAAATAAAATTAAAAAGACTTTGGTTGAGGTGGGATTCGAACCGGCAACCCCGGCCAACTCCCTCAGCTATATAATATAACAACAACAATAATAGTAAACTGCTCGCCGTCCACCATTTAACTCCAGCTTAGATACAGTCATTTATCATTCCTCTGCATAAAAATGTAGTAGAACTAATATTGAGAATTATAGAGGAAATCCTAAGCTTTCAGCTATTCCTAAAACATTTAAACAAATTCATTATTACCAGTCAACTTCGACATGCGTGTATTAATCGCGCTTTGAACATGGTTTTGTGAGAAGTAGATCAACCCAGAAACCTTCTTAGGTCTACTTCTTTAGTTCGGGATGGTTTTTTGGCTAATAAGCAAACAGAAGTGGTTTAAAGGAATTTCAGTAAAGCTTTTGAATCAGTGAATCACAAACTTCTGATTCAGAAGCTCGATTTACTGGACTTCCCGAAGAATTTGATTTTATCTCAAGCTATCTTTCTGATAGAACTCAAAAGGTGTGCCTCAAGGCAGTCATTTAGGCCCACTGCCTTTCACTCTTTTTATAAATGACTTGCCACAGATTTTGAATCATTCTCCTTCTTAATATATGCTAGACTCCTGCATGATTGGATTCAAACTTTGAGTACAATAGAATACAGTAAATTTGAATTTTCCATTTGAAGAACCAAAAAACTCAGCCTTGAATATTTTATAATTGGAATATTCACTTTGCCTAAAATTTTCAAAATTAAAAAAAAAGAATATGAATGAATGAATGAAAATAATTTTATTCATTCTGATTCAAAACAAATATATTGGCTACACATCTTACAATTTCACATATTTTTTTTATAAATGTGTAGAGTATTAGTAAAATTGGCTTTATAGAACATAAATGGGTTTATTTTATTTGTAATTGTAGAGTTTTGAGTTTTGTGAGGGTTAGAAATACATCTCGCTAAAAGTTCTTGGTTAAGTTGGCTACAATAAATACCACTGCTTTTGGTTTTCAATCCTTAAATATTTCAGAAAAATTCTTGAAAAAACCCTAGTAAAAGTATTTATTATAATATGTATACAAATATGGGAATAAGACTTGTTCCTTTATTCTCAAGAAAACTACATTTGCGTTGAAAAATCATTAAAAGAATCGATCTTGATCGGAGTTGTCTTAAAATTTTATAATTTGTAGCTGCAAAACCGCCAAACTTAAATATCGCATACTACTAATGGCGGCGATATACCAACAGGTTATCATAACCTCTAACGAGATTTTCAGCCGAGATTCTCTTTCCAACTTGTGGTGTGTTGCTTTTTCAGTTTTCCTACAAGTTGGCGAGACCTACAATTTTTTGCCGACTCCGAACGCCACTTGCAAAGCAAATGAATTTTTTGCTGAGAAGCTTCTCATGGCAGAAATACACCCGCATAGTTTGCCAAACTACTGCCGAGAGGCGACCCCGTTTAGAAAAATTATTTTTCTAAATAATTTTTGATGTTACTTTTGCCGGGCATCGAACCGCCACGACTTGGTGTAGAAGGCCGAACACTTAACCGCTACACCACGGCGGCCGCCAACGCATACACCGTTTTGAAAATGCCCGTTACGTCGCTTTGCAGAATCACCGAGGATATGTTTTTTTTAACAGCAAAATTAACACCTTTTGTACAGACTGGACTTAAGCCCATTTTGAAGATATATGTATGAAATGCCCATGTAGCGTTCAAATTTACAATCCAACATTCAATTCTACAAACTTTCACAGAAATGATTGTTGTGATACCTTCATGGATTTAAAAAAAAATGTTAAAATATGAATTCAATTTCGTTTGAAATTTTTTGAATATTCAAAGTAGACATTTATTTCAAACAGCCAGATATTCAAATTCAAAGCAAAGCAAAGCCAATTCAATTCAATTCAAATTCAATATGAATGATTCATTTGCCGTTTTGAATGGAGTCATGCAGAGGTCTAATATATGTCGATGAGGTGAAAATTTGCTATACATGCAACCTTCGGTTGATTTGGATTTATTTCAACGTTGGTGTACAATAAATGCATTAGTTGTACACAGTTCTAAGTTTATGACATTAAATCGCGTGAAGCCTATCCTGTCGTCTTATGTACTTCATGGCACTCCTATGGAGGTATAACTTCGGTTAATAGTTCAGAGGTTCTGTTCCACTCGAAACTGAGCTTAAATTCGTATATAACCACTATTACTAATAAATAAATGGGTACTCTTGGTTTCGTGAAGCCCTGGGATAAGGAGTTTAACGATCCTTATCTCACCAAAGTCCTCTGGACTTCGTTGGTCCGTCCAATACTTGAGTATTGATCGTATGTTTGGTGTCTATTATATATTACTCATATAAAGCGTATTGAGTCAGTGCAGAAACAACTTTGAGTCTTTGTTCTAAATGCACTTCACTTTCAGTCTTTGTTCTAAATGCACTTCACATTTTGCGTGTTGGAAAATTACCTCTTCTGGATGTAATTTTACCACTGGGAATTGTAATTTTTCGAATAAGCGATCGAATTACAATTTGTGTAAGCTTGAATTACTTTATTTACTGTAGTAAATTTGCGAAAAAATTGTTTATTTCAAACAAAAATTACAACTATTATGGTAGCCATATTAAACGGAGTTTTCAGTGTGTACTGAGCTTAATCTATAGAGTCCTTTCCGGCTCAAGTGCTCCCTTCTCGGTACTATGCATCTACTCCCTACTGAGATTATTTCATTGAGTCGTTTCTTTCAAGCTTGGTATGTAAGTATTTTTCAATCTGTTGGCTATTGAATCAATAATATTATTATAAATTTAGTTCTTGTTGAATGTTAGATAAAATTGTTATTTTTTTTTTAATTTTATTATTTTTATGTTATTTTACTTTGTATTCTGTGTTAGTCGACCATACTTGATAGTCGACTCTAAATAAATAAATAATAATAATAACTTCCACAGCTGACACAATATTTTTTAAATAAAGTTACAAAGTTTTTTTTAGGCGCTTGATTTGACATATTTTTCTGATCTCTTATAAGTACATATTATGGTAGACACCTGCGTTCAGCAGTCAAATATTGTGAGCTTGATTCTCGGTGAAGACAACAATGCAACGTGAGAAAGTGTAGTGTCATTTAGAACAAAGATGTAATTAGATGCTGGCAAGCATAGGTATAGGATGGCATAATGGTGGACACCTGGGTTGAGCGTCCAAGATGCCTGGGTTCAATTTTCGGTGAAGTCAATTAAAAAACTCTGAAAAATATTTTTTTAATTTTTTTACTTTGACTACTTTCGGTGTTGAAATAACACTTATTTTAGTTTTTTACAGAGCATTGCCTTAAATAACAATTTTTTTTGTTAAAATAACAGTTAAGTCAAGGTGAAGAGTTTCAATGCAGTTGAATCAACAGCATTGAATAATGGATACGAATTTACCGTAATTTTGGTTGAATGAATCCATATTTTGGTTGATATGACCAATTCATTTTTATCGATATACCACTTGGTAGCAATAAAGTACAATTTGGAAAGCACCCGCTATAAGTTCTTTCACCTTTGGACTGTTAGTCACGCCTCTCTCGTGGATGGATGGACAGATATTACTAAGTAGGCTAAGTAAATCGTCAGCACTATGTCACATCATCAAAGTGTAATCATTCGGAGTATTTCAGTTTCGTTTTCAATTAAAAAAGGCTACTTCAACAATACCTGAGTAGTCGCCAGAAGTGTTCGTAAACTTCGACCTATGAGTTTGTATGAATTCGTCTAATATTCATGTGATCTGCTGAAAAAGTAAATGTTTGAATAGTACAAATCATTCGTGTGCGCTTATTCGTAACAGGCCTAGGCTTACCTGTTTTTTGCTGATTTATGAATAACTCGGTTTGAATTTTTAATTATGAACAACAAACGCAAGTTTTATGACCTTTGCAAAGAATGAAAAATTATCTGACTAAACTCAAGCGTTAGTGTTTTTTTGCCTTTGAATGTCATCAAAAAGTTTAGCGCATCGAGCAGAAAAACCTAGTCATAATGTAATTGGCGACAGCGCTCTTATACAACGCAGCGCCATTTTGTAGCAATTAACAATTAATTATTTAAATTAAATGACAATTTATGCTTTTTCCTGATTTTAAGGTGGAATTTATAGTTAAATGCCTTTTACAATACTTCACACGGTTTCCTACCTGCTTTTCATTTTTCAATAAGTGTTCAAAATATGTTTGTTGTAAATAATTGTTGTTGTTTTTATATTTACTTTTTTATCAGCATATCTTTGTATTTCACATGTTGCACTGTTTTTGTTTAATGATATAAAATGACAAAAATTAAATAAATTACCAATTCACACAAGGCAGTCACGTGTTAATATTTTAAATCATAAATAATATCAATTGCAATCAACCGAGCGACTATTACAACAAACAAACAGGCAGCACATACATATAACCAGTGTGTGTTTGTTGTTTTATTAAGGGCGAATGTTGCATGTCAAATGATGCTATTTTTTGCCCTTACCATGGCTAGGTCAGACAGTCTGTCCATTTTTTTTTTGTTTTTTTTTTTTTTTGTTTTTGTGTGGGCGGTCACCATTGGCTACGCATACATATTTTGAGCGGGCGAAATGAAAAAAAACTCAACGAAATTATATCAACGCACCCTTGGCCATAAATTAGTAGTAAAACAATATGTGCAACACGGCGCGCAAGCTGATAATAATGCGACAAGAACAGCGCGATAACGGATTTCTACCTCTGCTGACTGCACTAGCAGCAGACATACAGATACATGAGTTTGTATAAATATCGAGTACCGGCCAAACGACCGACCAATGCCGTGAGGCTTCAATGCGTCAAAAATTTCGAACAGAAAAAAATATTCGCTACTCATTTGTTTGCGATTTCCCTGTTTAATTAACACATTTACACGTACTTCAATACGTTTGCTTGCTGTGCAGGTGTGTGATTGTACGGTATATGTGTTGTGTTGTGTGATGGCCCATGGATAACTGTAAATGTTTGTCAACAAACACTTGCTGCATGTACTGCAGGCTGGTTTGTCATTGTTTACCTGGCCATGTTTGTTTGTTCGCGCTTCAAGCGTTTGCGAGTTTAAATATCAACTTCCGTTTAAATATGTTTCGGTAAACACAAACATACGTATTCTAACAGCTATGTATATTGCGGACTTTGTCATCAGATATAAATAATTTTCGAAAAAAAAAATCCTAGATCCGCAAATGGTATTTGGCCTTGTCTTCTTTTAGTCTCGAGTTCAGAGCAGACATGTTTCATGACGATTAAACATCCTCGGTGATTATGCAAACCCACGTTTGATTAATATTAATTATAATTGGAATTTTCATTAATTTTAATTATTTGGTTGATTTAAATCAAAAATAAAAAGCAATTTTTTCTGTTATTTTTGATCATTTTTTAAATAACTAATTGAATATTTCTGATTGAGGTCAATAAAATTAAAAAAAGTTAAAAACATTAATCGTTATTAAAAAAAACCAATAGTAGAGCGTCCCAAAAATTGTATGGAAAAAATGTTGGTTCGAAATTTTATATGCATACCCTCTATATCGGTGCGTTTTAGCCTAAATAAGTGTGTGAAGTTTTATTGATCTAGGATAACGGCAACATGTGCTGATAATTAGTTAAAGCTTTTGCTAGCAGCTTATACTAAGTTCGCAAATAAGTAGGCTTCAAAGTTTACATATCTGTACCTTTAAATTTTTATAAGGACTCAGTATCCTTCCTTTACCAGGATATTGAAAAAACATATTCACGAGAAAAGTACATTGGAGTTTTAAAAGTAATTTAGTAGATTTGTAATACAATGTTTTTTAGCAAAAACAATTGTGTATGTCTTGAAATTTTACAACTAAAGTGCACTTTTTATTCGTCGTACACGGCGTATGAGAAACATTTAGTTGTTCAAGTAAGAAAAGTTCAAATAAATTGTACTCATATTTTGGCCGGATTGAGATATCGAAATAAATCTTATACTACGTCCAGACCCTCATGAACAACATTCATTTCATACCCGTATTGTAAAATCGATCTCCAGGATATTTCCTGTCAATCTCCTGTGTATCCTTTAATATTTTTATTTACATTTTCAGGACTTTTATTAGATAACAACTTTTTAGAACACATCGAGTGTAAGGCACCTGCAAAGCAAATGGCAGAAATACACTCGGAGAGTTTGTCAAACCACAGCCGAGAGCCACTTACAAGTTTTTCATATTGAGCATTTAATAGGATTAAATATTCTCCTCGTGGTTTGTTTTGTTGCGCTGAGTGCCTTGCAAATTGAAGAAAAGTTTTAATACAATTCAGACTAACAATTGTGAGCACATTTGAGTCCATTTAAAAAGTATTGCGAAAACAATACAGCTCAGATTTGGCTATAAAAACGAGCAAACGGATTAATTGATTTCGTGATTTAATTAAAATTACTTTTTATTTTGATGCAAACAATGAAATTAATATATGTATGCAATAAATATCATACAATCACACAGAAACTCTCACACACACACAAACATTGCAAATAAACAAATTTATGTATGTCCTTGCATACGTTTCGAGACGTGCATATGGTATTGATTGTGAAAGTGTGCGTGAGCGTATACCCGGCATAAAATAGCGAGGATTCTCTGAAGGCATTTAGAGAGTACTGCTTTGGGCATAAAATGGTAATGAAACTACCATCAGAACACCAGTCGTGTTTTTTGGAGCCAAGTAGACAAGTTAAAAATGGGAGCGCTCGCCCACTTCATTGGGTAGTTTGTCTACATTCATTTGTCGATGTAGTTCTCTTTCATAGGTTGGCATGTAGTAGCCAGACAAACACTTTGTTAGAGTAGAGTAGAGTACCTATCACGCGCTCCTCAATGCTTTTATAAACTATGCATGTCTGAGTGGTTCATTGCTTTGCTCATATGTATGTATACTTGTTGTATGGATGATCATATATCGCGTGGTACATACATATGTGCTAGTAATATCAGTATGTAACGCCACGTTATCTATTTGTTAGTTGGAGTGCTTTCGTTCAGCTGTTCGCTTGATCCTATATTTATTTGCATAAGGATTTTTTAATTAAAACTAAACGAAAATATAATTGAAAATGCGATTTACAACATGCCAAAGCCGACCAGCTGAAAAAGCAAGCCCAGCGCTATAGCTAACGCCACAGCTTCAAAAAGAAGCCACCCTATTAAAAAATAACAACAACATTGAGGAAGACAAATGAAAATGATTATTATATTTTGCCCATCGCATGCGTAGCATAACTGTAAATAAGTGGCCGACAACACATCGCTTACATATGTTATGTATATGAAAATATGTGTGAATATTTGCAGAAAAACCGCAGAAAATAATAACCAGCTGTAGAATTTACATTTTAACAGGCAAATAAAAAATATTTCAACAATTTACACACGTTTAAAAACGGAATTAAGCATGTGCGCAAGTGTGTGTGCCTAGGTGCGCATTATCTCTGTGAATGACTGATTTTTGATAACGTTGTATCATTGAATTGGCTTTCATCTTGTTTTCTATCAACTTCAGTATGTTAAGTGGCAAAAATGGTGGAAGAAAAAAATGCGCCTCGTAACAAAAAAAAAAAAAAACACTAAGTTCATGGGCAACAAAGTTTATCTTTCGCTCATAGTGAGTTCTCCTTTATTTTAAATTGGCGTACATGGCGTATGAGCAACATTAAATGTGTGCTGAGAAATTTTTTTTGCAAAAATATCAAATTAACCGTGCAAACCAAAATGTTGAGCTTAACAAAATAAAATAAAACAAGTTCAACAATAACAAATGTGTTTAAAGTGCTGGTGATTCATAAATAATAAGTGCAATTTGTCCCTTTCGCTTGGCCAAAAACAAAATCGTACGCAATTTATGGAGCAGCATGCAATTGATGTGCGCAATGTTATTTGTTATATTCATTGATATGTATGTATGTGTGTAACTTTATGTTTGAATATTTTGCGATAGTTTATTGGCTTACAAACACTGTTTTTTGCTTTGAATTCTATGGCACGCTTCAATGCATTGTGCTACTGCTGCAGCTGTAAAGATAAGAAAAATTCACATTTAGTCTTTTTTTCAATGTTTAGATAGAAGGAATAAATCATACTCATATGATGCGAATTGAGTTGAGAAGAATTTTTAGTATACAACGCTTTAGGTAAGTCCATACATGCATTGCCTTTATCCTTCCTTTGAATGTGCACTAACTATATTACTTCGTTATATAGCGCACCGAAATGCTCCGGAGAGATGAGTAATTGAGGAAGAAATTGAAGATTAATTCTTGGTATCCTCCATGCAGCTAATAAAGCTGTGATTAACCAAAATATTTTACTATATCACATGAACTCCAACCAGCAAGTACACACTCAAAAAAAAAGCTGATATCAGGGCGATGCTAAATAGCCATCAATATGCAACTTTAGAGCATGGGTCGGCAGATTTGTAAATGCAGGTGTATAAGTGAGAACGCTTATACACGCGCTGTGATCGTCCGAACTATATTTTTAACATTCGCTGACCAAACAAGCGACACCCCACGCGATGTGTTTTCGACCCTTGCCCAGCGACGACTAAATCATTTGGTAAACAAAGAGCGCAACGTGTCTGTGTGATGAATCCAACTTGTTTGACTGATCTTAAGATCTATGGGGCGCCGATGCTTGCTTTAGAGTATCAATTTTTCCTCATTAAAAGTGTTATGCAATTAATATTTTTGAAGTTTATGGTTTAATACTAACTATTATCAATTAGATATAGTACCTGGGTGACCGAGCTTGCGCGGTGCTATCAATTTAGTGCTAACTTTACTTACCAAGACTATAAGCTTTCCAACATAGATTTCCAAAAAAATATCAAATGGGTTGGAACCTTGTGAAGATGTGTTACACTGTCTTTATATGTGGGCAAATTATTAAAACTAGAGTTCGCCCAGTGGTTGAAATTCAACCACAAAACCTTATTTTACTTTCCTATCTTTTTACTATTTCTTAAATTTTCCTTTCTTTTCCATATTTTGTACATTTTTGGTTTCTATACATTCCTGCTCGTTTTGCCTTTTCCTCCCTCTTTACACCATTCAGTAATATAGTTTCATAATTTGATAATTATTTATTCTTCTTAGTTCGTCTACATACGTATTTCTTTCCTTTCCTTTGCTATCATTTGCTATTATTTCATTTCCTTTCCTCTCCTTTCATCTCAATTTATATGTTTTGCTTTTCTTTCCTTCCCTTCTCTTTTCTTTCCTTTTCTATTCTTTCCTCTCCGTTCTTTTCCTTTTCTCTTCTTTCATTTCATTTTATTTCCCTTCTTTCTTTTCTGTTATTTTCTTTCATGTTCCTTTCTTTTCGTTTCTTTTATTTTCTTACCTTTCCTTCCCTTACCTTTCCTTTTCTTACCTTTACTTTCCTACCGTTTCCTTACTTTCTTTTTTTTCCTTTCGTAACTCCTTTAGTTTTCTTTCTTTTCCATTCATTTCCTTTACTTATCTTTTAAGCTTTTCCTCTCTTTCCTTTATTTGTCTTTATTTTTATTTTCATTTATTTTCATACCTTCCTCCTCGCTACCTCTTCTTTCCTTTCATTTTCTCTTCTTTCCTTTCTTTGTCTCTCTCTATTTGTCTCTCTTTTCCACTCCTTTACCTACATTACATTTCCTTTCTTCCCTTCCTTTTTTCTTTTCCATTCCTTTCCTTTCCCTACCTGTATTTGCCTTTGATTTTTCTCTAATATTTTCCGTTCCTTACCTTAACTTACCTTTATTTTCCTTTTATCCATTCCTTTCGCAGTCTTTCCTTTCTTTTATACTTTATTCATTTCATTTTGTTTTATTTTTATTTATTTTATAATATTTCTTTTCCTTTCTTTTGCAACAAATTTCTTTTTTTACTTTCAATCACTTTTCTATTTTTTATTTAATTTTTTTTTTTTTTTAATTTATCAATTTTCCATTTTATTTTATTTCACTAAGCCTAGCCACGAAGGACCTTGTGCATGATCTAGCTTATTTGTGCTTTTTTAAAACATCATGTCTGAGCAAGCATTTGCCTCTATGAATACCCACTCACAGATTTTCTTCACTCATGTTTGATGACATGCATGGATGAAGGGGGTATGTCGCATTTTGAAACGAGAACTTCGCCTTTAAAGTTTTGCTTAAACATTTGAAACGCGAAAATCGGCTTTAAAGTTTTGCTTAAACATTTGAGGTTTTTTCGAATCTTTACTGACAAAAAAAGTATGCAAAGCCATAAAAGACGTTGCATAATATGCAATAAAAAGCATACATTTATATTTAGTGTTTTATATGAAAAAATCGGAACATACCCCCTTCTTCCACAATTCATATTGAAAAGTTGTGTACATACCCCCTTCATCCATGAATTATATTCTACAATTTTCACGATAGGCAGATTCTGATAAGACAGAAATATAGATCTGCATAAACACTATTCACTAATGCCAAAAACAGAAATTGAGTGAGAATGCGACATACCCCCTTCATCCATGCATGTCTTCGTTTATTATTACTGCCAACAAAACAACTCACACTCCGACTCTCCCCAACTGCAATGAATGCAAACACAACAATGGAAGTGGCCATACCTACTTACACACATGAATGCGTGTTTAGCACTTGTAGTGGTGTGAATTTCAAATCATATTATAATTAATTTTTTTTAATTTTTGGTTTGTTGTCGCACTTTTGAACATTGCGCACTTATATATTATAGATTTTTTAATTTTCGTAGCCGTAGTGGACTTTTTGCGGACAACCCTACTGAAAAATATTTTAGTTAGTATGCCAGCGAAAATACCTTTCATTTTGAACCCTACTTGAAAATATTTTAGTTGGTATGTCAGCGAAAATACCTTTCATTTGATACCCATAGTGGTATATCTAGCTCCATAAATAAAAAAAATTAAATAGGTGGCAACCCTGTAAACCACTCCAAGTGGCAACCCCAAAGTGTATAGTCTTAGAATCAATCATACTATCTATATGCCAATTGTATCCCAATCGGTCAAGCGGTCCTCGAGATAGTACCGGACCTACAAAAATACAAATATACAAGTTTAGCTCGTTTGAAGTTATTAGATATGTTTGGGTGAGGTAACAAAAGAGCGAGCGAAAATGGACTGATTCTAATCATAGTTTTGTCGATCAGTTGCCCTCTGTTTGTTTTATTCGCTTTTTTATTACTTCTCAAGTGAATTTCTATTTTGGAGATTAAAAAATACTCCCTATGAATATTAATGCTAAGTAGCTGTATCAATAAATGTCTATCATATTGTTGATTTACATTTGAATGTGTGTGTAGACAGTCGATTTTGTGCTTTCTTATCCTATTTTAAGAATTGAATTCAAGTGAACGATCGCTTTTATTAGTGTAAGTGTGTATGTATGTAATTAAATAAACATTTCTGATCAAGACCCAAAAATTAACTAAATTAATTTTTATAAAACCAAATATACTAACCATTATTATTGTCAATGAAGGATTAGCAGGTCTGATTTCAAGCTAAATTTATAATATCATTGAAAGTTATTATATTTGCTCGGAAGTGATTTTTACCTGATAAGGTTAAAATATAGGAAAATCTACATATTTCTCTCGTTCCCATGGTTTGATACTCAAATTGAGATATCAACATTTTGACAGATATTTAGTGGTGTAAATACATTTCTGTTTGAGTGTATTGTCATTTAAGCCAACAAATCAGATTGAATTCCGATTGCATTATTTACTGTGTTAATTTAAGCAAAACATTAACTTCAAAATTTATAATAATTTATACAAATTGAAAATGCAAATCGAAAATTTCCAATCAAGCAAACATGTACGTGCTTGAATTAAGCATTTTCCAATTGTTTATACTTGTGGGTAAATTCAAATAAGCAAATAAATACTGAACGGTGGCCGGACTTGTTTTAGGAAGCTTTAAAACTAAATCTGGTCAACACGAAGTTCAATCGCAAAAAAAAGTGTCGAAACTGAATAGCGTAAATAATTATCAGCAATCAAAATTCACATTCCCGTTAGTTGCCACTATATTGTGTTGATGTTATGTTGCATCACAGCAGCTTTTTTTTGTTGTTGTTGATGGTGCTCACTTTATTATCATGGACGGCGCGCAGGGAATGCCAGCTTGCCTCAGTAAAATCACTTTAATTAACAACAATTAGTAATAGATATTTCATTTTGTGTAGTTGCACTAGTATTATGCCGGCAATAAAAACAATAACAACTTTGTAATAAAATAAAAAGCGGTGTGCATCGATTTGTAAACAAATGGCCGTTATATGCTAGTAGCCATCGACGCATTAACCGCAGTCTGCGTACCAGACACATTTACAAATGGCCCGCATATAGATCGGATGCCACCCCTACCTCTCCCAAAGCAGCTAAAAATGTTACAAAGCATTTTTACTAATCTGAACACTTTAGCCGCAAAAATTTTCAATAATTCGAATGGAAATTTATTACCAATAAGTACAGGTTATCACTGAATGTTATGCATTGAATTGTGTTTATACAGTGGAAAATGTGTACCTTTGACATTTTTATAGAGTCGCATGCATGGTGTGAGTTCGACAAATAACTGTATGCCTGTGTGTGTCTCTTTGTAGAAAAGTTTAGCTTGAATCCCACAAAGTTTTTAATGCAATTTCGAAACTTGGATATAGTTTTGCAATATACCCGCTGACAGCTGTCAAACATGATATTATTTCTTATCTCTGTTGTGTTATCTCCAAGGCTGCATTATGACACGTTTGGACTGTGGGCAGCGCACAGTGGCTTTTCAGCGGCTAGTTCTTACGGAGAACTTTAGAGGCTGTTCTTGTTACAGGAAGTTGAAAAACAGGCTAATAGGAATCTTCTATTTCTGTAAGTACTATAAGAGGAGAGAAAATCAGACAGTTAGTAGTTAGGAGCGGTCGCTAGGGATTGCTATGAATTTGAACCTTCACTGACATCTCTAGACTCAAGACTCACCTATTCGCAATCATCTAGGTCAGAGAAGGCATAACTTAGCTAGTGATTGATTCTTAATATAAAACAAAATTCTACACAGCTCCAACCATCATTTAGGACGTAAGCTTATTTAAAATAACCTGGTAATAATGGTAGGAAAATGTTTGTGTCACAGAAAAATCTGTTTTTTATAGGCGATTCGTGTTCAAATATCAACAAAACAAACAAGTTAATTTCACATTACTTTTTACATCTTTAGCACACTGTGCTGATAACACTCTTAGTTGTGGTAAATATCGTCTTTGGGCATTAAAACTTTTTCCATTTGACCAAATAAAGGTAGCATGCAGAAAAAATGTGTATATATTTACACAAATGCTCATTCATGCGTATCCAGAAATATTGACAACTAGATACTAAAAAAATGCTATGTTATCTATATAAAAAAGAAGTGAAACTTCTTTTCCCACTATTACTATAACGATTTAATAGTCGTGATTTTTTCACCCCTATTGGTTCCCACTTGGGGTAATTCCATTTGAGTGGTGATTTCCTTTTTCATCTGCTTAAGATAATATTACTTTCAAATCAAATATCTAGCTTGCTTTTTGGATTCCTTTGGATTACCTCAAAAAGTTAGCTTTAATTTGGCTCTCCCTGCCAGTGGGACCAAATTTCGTTTTACATCTTTAAACGAGAGTACAGAAACATTCACTTCGAAAATAAGCAAATAAAACAATATTTCACAGAATGTAGGAAATCATTTTTATAAATCTGTAGGGCTGTAGATATCTTTTTTTTTCTTTCACCTTAATACAAGTTAATACTCATATTGCTTCAAATCGACACGTTGCCTTTCCAACTTTCCTGATAAGATTGTGTTGCGGTGTAAAGGCGTGTCATAATCTCAAAAGATAAACGAAAAAACTTTTGCTATTAAACGCCTTCCTCATGCACTACGCAGGAATTATATTTACAACATTTACCTTTACCACAAGCACCTTATATTTTGTTTTGGTATAGGTAGTTGCAAATACGTTGTTAAATTAAAATATGCTTACCAGAATGGGACATGACCAGCTTATGCAACAGGCTTGGAAGGGGTTAAACAACTACATTAACCACATACTTTACAAAGTATTAATATAAGCACGTTGGAAATTGGATAAACGACAAGGGTCATAAGACAGCTGTCAGCGAGTAGCCAAATTAGAGTCCGTTCAACCAATAACAAGCTATGAATATGAATTGAAGATTTTCAAATTTTCAATAAGTCCAGTTAAGAAGATAAGCAAAATACATTAAACGACGTGATGCTGGCATGTTTATTAGTCGCTTAGTTGTTAACAATGCAAACCACAAAACATTAAACCAATTTAAGCATAAATTACACCGGAGATGTGTTGGTCGAGACTCCTAAATTGAAATATTGTCCCAGTCCAATTGACGGTAATAAACGGGCTCAATTGATTGATTGCTTTGAGTACATTGTTCTATCGACTTTAGAGCCAAAACTTTACTATTCCGATTGAAGTCACACAGACAGATTGACTTTTCGAATGAGCTTGAAAGAGTTTAGGTAATGCAACTGCTGGTGGTACGCAATACAAAAGCAATGTCAAATCTGACTGACCAGTTGAGAGACATGCTTTGCAAATATGCATAGAATATCATATCTTAACTAACATGCAGACATATATGTATATACACTAGGGTGATTCAAATAAATAAAAAATTGAATCAGTCTTACCCCTAAAAGGTTATAAGAAAAAAATAAGCCTTGCAATAACTATCGCTGTAACTTAGTCCTTGGGATGGCTATTTTTCACCCTTTCCCATACATTTTGTATGGAAAAAAATGGGACTTTTTCAAAATGAATTTTCTCATATGTATCTAATTTTTGAAATTTTTTTTCTAAAAAACCTCTACATATTCTTTAAGTTGAAGCTTCCAAAAGGTCAAACCTTGTGCGATTATCTTAACTATTAAACTTATTACAGCCATTTAAAAATGCCTGAGTTTTGGGCTATTGCCAAGAATGGTTAAACTCCATATAAAAAAATGTTCAAGAAATGGTCAAGAAATTTTTTCCGCGTCAAATTTTCTTGAGCTCATAAGAAAAAATACTAAAATTTACGAATCACGGCAAATGTGAGTACATATTTCGCTACACATGTTTTACACTGAAATAAAAAGGTTGAAAGTGCACATTGAAAGTAACATATCAAAACCACTCTCAAATCGATTATGGAAATACTGTATTTACTGTAAAATTGGCAGTAAAAACATGTGATTTTTGAAAAATATCAATTAATGATATGAGTCCACTTTCAAATTTACAGTAATTCATGTCAATATGATAGTATATTCGAAGAATATTAGGGGATCACTTTCAAAATTGATATTACCCACTGTTGGACGAAAAATGACAGGGTTTACTGTTAATTTGACGGCCGTTTCTTGTAGATTTTTTTTTTCAGTGTAGTTATACATTTTTATAAAAGTAATTTGCAATAAAATGGAAAATGTTGTAAACATCCAAATTTCTTGAGCGTGCATAAAAAATATATGCTCGTATTTTTCTTTCAGTTAAGATAATCGCACACGGTTTGACGTTTCGGAAGCTTCAAAGCTCCAACTTTAATTAATCCGAATTAGTATAGAAATAACTTAAAAAAGCTTAAAAATTGCAATTCTAACAAATTAGCAGAACGTGTATCTGATTACCGAAAAATCAAATCAAGTTAAGCAGCCATTAGCCATACGTAGCATAGCTTGGCTTGACTTGAGAAGGGCCACTTAGCGTTCAATGAAGTTTGCATGTAATCGATTACCCTACTTGACTTGACTTAGAAGTCTGTTGAATTGTGGTTTTCTACGTAAATTCAAACTTCATTGAGCGCCGTCAGATAACTGTTGATGCCATAGCTTTTTTTACACATTAATAATATAAAATTCTCCAACTTTTCCATTGAGATAAGAATTGTTGGATGTATATTATTCATATGACAGCCGCAAAATTAACTGTCCAATAAATTAAATTCAAATTGGGCCAACGAAAAACAAACTTTTTTCCTCCCAACAACCAATTAACCGATTAAAATAACGTTCCGGTTACGGTTACAGTTTTGTAACGTGTTTCGATTTCGGTTCCGGTTTCGTTCTTTAACTTTTATTTCGGTTTCGGTTACGGGTTCGGTTTCCAAAAAAAAACACGAACTCAATAAATTTTACTACTAAAAAACTCAAGTATGTATGTAGCTTCAAAATAGGTCTGAGTTATCATAACTTTTTTCCTGTGGCCATGATGGAATTTCTCCACTAAAATAATAAATATTATTGACGCTATGTATGGGTGAAATTTCTACAAAACAAATTCTTAAAAATAACTCTACTTTTTTATTAGAAAAATGTTAGAATGGAAGCTAAATGAAAGCTGTAAATCGTCAAATAAATAATATTAGTGATGCTTACTGAGACAAGCCTGAGCATTTCTTTTTCGGATCTCATAAATTTTCGATGGCTTCATTCAACTTTTAATTATAGCAAGCCGATGATTCAAGACAAAAACTAGGTTTTTCTTTGATCCTACGCGTTTCGATGTGTTTTTACATCTTCATCAGGGAGTCTGATTTATTTAAGTATAAAACCTTTATCTTGTCAAACTTCATCTTTTATAATTTTTATACTGAGGTCAAAACGTGTCTTTTGTAACCTTGCTCGGCAATCTTCCATGAAAATTTTTCAGCGTAATTGTTTGTAAAAGAAAATAACTATGCGCCAACTAAAAGAAGTGAGACATTAAAAAAATTCAAAACCGTTTGGAACCGGTTCCGGCTTTTGAAACGGTTTCGGTTCTTTTTCAAATCAAAATAACGGTTACGGTTTCGGTTTTATAAAATGAATCGGTTACAATCGGTAACGGGTGCGGTTTCGGTTTCGGTGTGAGTCCTTGATCGAAACAGAGTTAATGGGGTAAGACCTAGACAACATTTTTTTGAATCACCCTAATATACCCAGTAGGAAATGAAACTAATTTGAAACTCGCTCAAATGCATCCATTTGCCAAACATTCAGTAAGTATATCTGTATAACAAAAACTACTTAAAATTAAGTTGACGTGACACCTTTCATACAATTTCAATTGGTAATATCACAAACTAAAGGCATGAGTTATATATTTTTTTTATTGTTTGGGGACCCTTCTTCAAGATCTTAATTATTAAAAACTTATGTCGGCTTAATAAGTGACTTTGTTCTTTTAACAACTATGTAATTATAAATTTTTCGGCAGGGCATACTCTACTATGTAGGTAATACAAGCAAAAATATTTCCTGTCTGTCATCAGCATTCCCCACACTGCATCATGTGTCATTGGTTGACAACAGTTGGCGTTGTAATTTATCAAACTTTAAATATTACATGATTTTGTTCGTATATTGATGTTTTCATATTTTGAAATGTGTGCATATTTTGACATTTCTTTACAAAAACGTCACACACATTTCCATAAATAGTGACACACACATACATAGACTCGTGCTTATTTGTTGAATGAATGCATCAAATGACCAGTATGTAACTCGAGATTGATATGTTCATGTTTTGCTTGCTTTGTACTTTCTACTTATGTATGTATGTAGCTTACGTAGCACACTGCAAATGGCGTGCTGTGCCCCATGGCCTACCCGACGCCCCGTATGGCCAGAGGTCATGACACTGCACTTGTTCTTTTCCAATATTTGTGTAGAAAATTTGACAAAATTTTGATGCGGGCTCACGTAATTTCGAAAAACTTTAACATCTCAAAAAGATGACAATTCAGCAGCAACAGCACCAACAACAACAACAACAACAACAACAAAACAGCTGCATAGACCATTCACAAAACAATAGTTGCAACGATATGTGCGTTCGATTGCAACAACAATCTCATATGAAAGCAAAATGGCATGTGCTGGAGCTTAGCTAGGCGCTCAGTCAAGCAGTTATTACAATACAGGAACGGTTAGGAGTGATACCAACGTAGCCGGTTTCGATGGCAGTGAGTGGGCAGCAAAGTAAGCAACAGAAATTGACTTAATAGCTCATCAATGATTCAAACGGAAATCCTGTATGTCCGAGCGTATCCTGTACTTGCTGAGCAGCGGAAGAGTTTTAGCGTCTGTATACGCACATACCCTCACATACACGTTTTAACTCGAACAATTCGACAAGCTGACATATGAGAATTGTTGTTTTGTTGTTCAGTTGCTCGTTGTGTCTGTCGCACGTTTACTTGCTTTATTTAGTGCGTACATTGTAACTTTGTATGTTTGTAGATATGAAGATGGCGTGTGGGTGATTGCTTGAATATGCAAGTGTCTGGCGTGTCCAGTGTCACAGAGAAGCACACACTTACCTAGGCAAATGCATACCTACCTGAAATTAGGAAAGACCACCTCGTTGTCGATAAAGTAAATTTGTATATATAGGTTTGGGCGAATGTTCGGAACACATATCTGCATTTCGTTGCAGAACAATTGAATGCGCGCCTCAAATAACGTTGTAAGCGACAAAATATAAAATGTTTAGCAAGGGAAAAAAAAGTTTGAAGTCGCCAGATAATTTTTTTTTTAATGTTTTAGACTTTTATTAAAATAGGTCCTTACTAGAATTGAAATATGTAAAAAAAAAATGAAATAATACGTCCTCAATAGCCAATAAATGGTTTGCAAAATTGGTTTAGTGGAATAACGTTGTGTGCAGTACATTCGAATGGAGGATACAACGTTGTTTCGCTCTCAGGCATCATTCTGGTGGTGGATAAAACGTTATTCTACTGAAAAACACTGATTTCTTCTGAACTTGGCATTATATCTGCTTGGAGAGCAAAAAAGTATTAAAAAAAAGCTCTCTTTTTAAGTTTGAAAAATGCCGAAATAAAAATACCTGCTGGTAGAACAAAAAAGGAAAAAAGGCATATTCAGCAACGAAAATACATAATACAAAGATGCAAAGGAAATTATTTCCGACATTTTTGTTTCAATGACCATTGTATAAGATTAAATATAATGTTCTCTGCCAGTTATCAAAATGTATCATAATTAGAGATCGGAAAAATATGTCAAATCAAGCGCCTGAAAAAAACTTTGTAAATATGTATATTTAAAAAAAATAATGTTAGCATAATTTTAGGCGTTTGATTTTGACATTTTTTCCGAACTCTAATCAATCTAATGCATAAAAAAACTAAAATTTCCTGTTTGAAGTATGTATCTCAAGATATTGAAGTAAGCCCATGCGACTTTTTGGACCCTTGTTTATTTGTGTATTTGTGTCATTTCACGGATATCTGCACTGTATTCCCATTTACTTAAGTATTCGCACCCAATAAATACATTCGCATTTGACGTTCATTGCTTTTGACTCGCTCGTTATCCTTGCTATCCTGCATAGTAGCTCTTCACAACCCCTACTTTGCCAACAGTGTAAATCAACATTTACATATTTGTTTGGAAAAACGTAGATAGATATATCTATTCCACATTCTCTATTCAATGCCACATACTCTTACGTTCGAAATGCCGGCCTGATGTCACAATGATTGAAATATAACCAAAACGTCAACTGACTGCGCCGGACATTCCGATCATACGTACATACAATAGGTTAATATTCAGATGTTCGGTTCAGTCTTCGTTGGCACAAAGTTATCGCTATGATTCATCAGTCGATATGGACATACGCAAAATAGACTATTTTTGCTTTCAAGATTTGCATAAGAACAAAACACAAAAACCAAAAATTTTTGATAAAGGAGTCTGGATTATGAAGTGGAAAATATGTACTTGATTTTGTTTATTTCCTCGAATTGCTTATTTTATTTCAATCCTGACCCATTATAAAGTCTAAGTATTCCTTAAATTATGAAAATCTGTCATACTTAATTTAGTTTACACAAACTCATGTGAAATGCGCCCTAATCAGTTTATCAAAGATTAAATTGGTTTTAGAAATAGTGAAATTTAAAACGAGTTTCCATGATGAATACACCGTAAGAAACTGGAGTTGCATTTTTATAGATAATTGTTTTTTATTCAATTACAGCAAGACCTCGAAATATTTTGAAGAAAAAAAAGCCTACCCAAAAATACACATATTTAAATACACTCTCATCTATAGAACCTAATTTTTCAGCGTGCATTCATTCATAGATAGTTACTTCGTAAGCAATACCTATACTATCAAAACTAGCAACCACACTACTGTACGTTGTAATTGGCAATTGTAGGAATTTCCGTTTGCCGTGAATCGGAGAAATTAATGCTTTGGTGCGCTGAAATATTCGTATACCAATGTGTAAGGAATCACCAAAGTAACTTGAAGCTGAAGCGAGTCAAATGTAACGTAATGAACTTGATGATCTATTGTCAAATATGAATGGGAGTTACGTACGTAGGTCAATGTGTGTGCTTTCAAATACATACGTTCATATGCGTAAGTATCCTGCTTGCTATGCGTGTAACGATGTGCATACAAATGTTGGGCCGGCCAGCCAGCCGCCTATCTACCTAGTCATCTTTTGCGTCATTCATCCCTTTGATTGTTAATTCGTTATCAGTAGGCTATGAGTATTGTTGCACCAACTAGTCGAGGGCAAAGTGAAAAGGCTTGGGATGTGAAACTGGCTTGTCAAATAACCCTTCCAATTTCTTATTCAGTTTCGTCACGATGACCAGTCACTTTACTCGTGTACATACATATGTATGTTTGTATATTTGTTTATTTGTGTCAATATGTACGACCATTTAAATTGTGTACGAATCAATGGAGTGGTCAGAGAGTTGGGTCAGCAATACAATGCGGCTGGTTTATCTATAGGAACGAATAAAAATTGTGGTTGGGATGGGGGTGGTGTGTGGTCAAGTTTCGAATGTGACATATTCGTAGCAAACCGGATGTGTAACGTTCGCATGTGGCATGGAATATTCAATTAGGAAACGTACGATGACAAAATAATTGCATTGAAGTGGTACTTGTATGTGTTTGTGCTACACACACACACACGCTTCCGTACTCACGAAAGTGCCTTGCAAAAATCCTGTGTCTAATCTCTAAAGAGAGTGATCTTGTTAAAAAAAAAAACGTATGGCGGGGAGCTTCTCTTCCAATTTGTTGTGTGCTGCTTTCAATTTTTTCCTACAAACTGATGGGATCTACAGTTTTTTGCCGACTCTGAACGGCCCTGCAAAGCAAACGAATTTTTTCTGAGAAGCTTTTCATGGCAAAAATACATACACTCGGAGAGTTTAGAAAAAGATTTTTCTAAATAATTTTTGATGGTTGTTTGACTGGGAGTCCAGGCCATCTTTTGTTTACAGTGGGATAAAGTTTAATGCAACGTTGCTGATTCACAAAGTCCCTAACTGACAAACGAAAAATTTTACAGAAGAAGCAAAAAACAAATATTTTTACAAAACATATGTATGTGTATAGTTACAGATACAAGGTTTTTTTTTAAAATGTCACTCTTTTTTTCGTATTAACATTTTAAATTCTTTAATGTAGGTGTATTTTCATTACCATTCCGCTGTATAAAATTTTGCATTCAATATATAATTACAAAATTAACGTATAAATATATACATTGGATTTATTCCATAAATAAAACTTCGTATTTTAGAATATGTTACCAAAATCCGTGAAAACGCAATTTCGAAAAATGTGTCAGTTAGGTCCGTTGTGAATTAAGGTGACGATAAGTAAATTGTATTGTAAGCATACTCATAAGCATGAAAGAAAGAAAATATGATATCGGAAATGTGACAACTGACACCTGCACAATGCCATGTCAAAAAATACCAGTTGCTTAAATGACTAGTGGCGCTTCCTGTTCAATAGTTTTAAAGTAATTTACAACTAAGCAGTTCGACTGCGGGGTACGTCCATAAAAACAGTCATATGTCCATATGTAATAAATACATTAAAATTGTAGTATTTTCATACATAGTGTACAAATCCGTTAGTTCGAAAGCAACGATTTAAAGTGGGTGACGTTCCTTCTGTTATAAATGCGAGCAACTGGGACTATTAAATGGTGATGTACGACCAAACTTTAATTCGTCGATGGTACTAGATGAGTGTAACAATTTTAAAGTTATGATTGAGCTGTAATAAATGTAGGTTACGAAGAACAACATCATTTTTCTAAAGCGCAACCTCTCGAAATATTATAGCCACAGATACTTACTTACTTAATATAGCCTTTAACCGCCTAGGCGATTTTGGCCATAGATATCATGCAGAAATTTCCGGACCGATTAGACACGGTTAAGGTAACACAACTTGTATTCGCTATCACTTCTAAATCTTAGTGCCTCCTAAGCAGAAGTTAACTAAATTGAGCAATCATTCGTAGATATTGTTTTGCAGGTTTGTCACATTGGCGTCCTTTCACTTTGATGTGTTTCCTATTCCTGTCAGTGACAGCAAAACTTTTCCTTTGACATAATAATTTTTGTTGCGCGGATTTCTGAGAAATCCCACAACTATCCACACATAAAATATCACTTTCAACTATAACTCTCTCATTCAATTGTTAAGTAAAAACTTTTCGTTTATATTCTGCCCGCATTTAGTGCTGCTAAAATGTCACCAGCAAACATCATAATATCACCCGAAACAAACAAACTTCAATGCCAATATTTCTCACAAAAAATAATATACTTGTATTCGACATTCGTTGCTCAAAAAACACTTTGAGCGCAACAACTTTACTTGTGGTCTACTCCATCTTCGATGCGATAATTGTGCAACCATTTGACTTCACTCTTATTCAGTCCTTTATCTTGCTGAAGTGATTCTATGGCACGGGGATGTTAGATTAAAATTGCTGTTTGTATAAGAAAACGAGAATTTCTGGAAAGTGAAATCCATCAAAATAAATAGTTATATACATGTGTACCTACGTATCCAAGGAGGTGCTATGGTAAGATGTCGAATATATATAGACGTGCAAGTCACTCAAGCATGAACTCCATGGCTGGTCTGTTGGGAAGGTGTTCTAGACATCATCTGTTTTACCTATACTATTTACACAGCTAAAAAGTGAGGTGAGGACAAGAACGCCCAAGAGCCTAGTCAGGGAGTTCTCTACTTTCTTTTTGGAAAGTATTTAAAAGCATTATAAGTCGAAAACTAAATACCATTGCTACTCATAGAACGAATGATGAATTTGTACCAGGCCTAATTTTGCCAAATAAACTTCTATCGTTTGCAATCCCAAAATCATTAAAAAATATTTCTGACCATAGTTATTATGAAAACTTCACAACATAAGGGAGTTGATAGGTCAATTTTTTTCTTTGAGACACATTTCACTTCAAGCGCATGCAACTGAGTTAAAAGGCCTCCGGAAATTATTTTTCTTTTTACTACAAGTTTGAACTGTGTCATAAATTTGATTAGTTTACAATATTGACTAATTTTAATAAAGTTTTTCTTCTTAGAGCTAACAAATGCTATTTTTTTCTTGATAAAGTATAACTTTACAAATCTGATTACACATTATTTGAGTAACAAGTGCGCCAAAAAATCAGTGCTACCTCAATTATAGAAAGGGACATGTTGTCACAGAGTGGCAAATGCATACAGGAAAACAAGAACAAATAAGGATATGAATGAATGAATGAATGAAATGATTTACAAGTAAAAGTGAAGCGAAAACCAAATAAAATTATGAACATCCATTTTGTATTGTATATATTTACATTAGCGTGTGTCATGAACAGTTGGCAATGCGGCCCCCAGATTTAAACAAATAGCTTTTCGGGAATGCAAATAATCAGAAACATGTGATAAAGCTATGCACGCATATTTGACACTCGATTCTATCAGTGATATGTTTTTGTAATATTAAGGATGAATCTATACAAATTTTTGTATGAATATTTCTAGAAGCCATATTAAAACTTTTAGTACCTAGCGAGTTTGCTGAAAAAAAAAATCAATTGTGTTGGTCTTGAAATTCTCGCAAGATAAGTGCTCCATTACATGAAGAATACACTGTTTCCCCGCCAATGTCGTGATACACCCTAATGGGCATATGGCTTCATGCTAAAAACTTCTAGCAGTTCAGTTCTACATTTGTAAACTTTTCTAACGCGTTATTCAAGAAAAATAACTTTGCCTCAGTCAAGTCAAATGCTACTTTCGGTGTGACGTAGAAAGTGACGCGAACGTCCTCTGTTTCATATACAATATACATAAATTTATACTTATATTGGACTGTCCCAAGAATTATACCGTTTATGAATTCCTGTGTTTGTAGCACAAATATTTAGGATCCCGAGGCTCTTATTGTAGTAAGGAAAAGTAAAAAAATAATCATTTTTTCAAAGTTCTTTGCTGTCTTCATTGAGATTCGAACTCACAATAATACAATGCTGAACTAAGGTGGCTACCATGATGCCAGTGCCTACTTATGTTTGGCATCGGGTTATTTTCCGTCATACTAAGTAAATCGAAAAGAGGGAAACGGGTTCGCTGTTTCAATGAAATGCTTTTTTCTGATTGTGAACAATTTTTCGTTTGTTAGCTAAGGTCTTTATGAATTAAGATAACGACACATAGTGCTATGTTCTGGAACGATCTTTTAAATTAACTGGAATATGAATGTGCTCAAATATTTCGGAGCAAGTGGTGATCCAGTATTCGATATCTCTAAAAGAAGTTATTTTCCACAGTTTTAGGCTTTTTACGCTGAAAACAAAATAATTTTTTTTCTGAATCGGCCTAGTATACATATAATACATTGATATATGTATAAACCCATCCCCCTTGTACGTGTTCATATTATACTGAAGAACAGAGATATTCTAAGATTCACTTTAACTGCGAAGTGCACAGCGACGAATATTCTTCGTTGCTGACAGAATAGCGATTTGAAGATGATGATGTGTGTAGGTGTGTGTGTGTTTGTGTATAGGAAAAGCGTCCTTAGATGAAAATTAACTTATAAAAAATTATGTGAAAAAATCCCAGCACGTCAGCTGTCTTGATACGCAGACAGAATTCATTACAACGCGAAAACTGACAAATACTCCATGTAGCGAAAGTATAAGAAGAATAAAAAATAACAAGAATATGAAATGAAAGTTAAACTCAAGTCTTAGCATATCAAAAAGAAAATCAAAGGAAGATTCAACATGGGCGCGTTAAACTTATGCAGTTTTGTTCATAAAGCGCGGGACGCATCAGCGAGAATGTCACACAAACAACGCCAGCGTGTATAAACCCAATTTGGTGTGTACGAATTCAACATGAATTCACTTATTATTCCAATTTGCTCTACTATTCATGCTGAATTTAGTTGTTAGTATGCCACTGCAACTTTTTCACTCTTAACTATGGGTTTTTTGTCTTGTGTTAGAGTGTCGGTGTAAGTGCAAGCATATTGACTGTTTGCCTGGCTGCCTGGTTGTTTGGTTGGTTGGTTAGTTGGCACTTTTCCCCCATTAGTTGGCAATTCATATGTGCAGTGACGCGCATTCAAGCACTCGCACTCATACTCGGTTGGATCTGTGAAGCTTTCGACTTTGAATTCTCATCAAAAAGTCCAACTATCTTTTAGTTTGTCTCGTTTCATATGCAATCTCCCGATATCTCCACCACGGCAATTCTGCTCTACAAAATAAGTAAGACTCCTGCCCCCACCGCATTTGGAACTTTGGCGTTAGTTGACTTCTAGTTATGATATCCGAGGGTGCGCTTAGCGAAAGTGTCGTTGCACGTTTCTAAAGTCGACATGCTTGCCAGTGGTATGAGTGCTGTTGTTGTTTAGCGGGCTTGTAACGGTTAGTTGTAGCAATAGCTGTTTCTAATGATGCTACGTGTTTCTGACATCGAAATTTTGGTGTTTAAAATCACACACTGCTCGTCTGAGTTCACACGACTCCATACTACCAATGTGCGTGGCAGCTACTCGACAATAAAAAAAATGACAACAGCAACGAAAAAATATTATAGGTTTTAAGAAGCTTGTTAAAGTTATAACGCAAGCGATGACAGCGTTGTTTGCCTTGCGGGATGTGTTGTGCGGTAAAAGCAGGTGGAGTCAGATTTGTTGACATGTATTGGTAGGTGGATACATAGTTTGCGACTGTGCTGTAGCGTTGATTTGGTCGCGACATTTAGGTTGATATGGAAACTTTTCAAGGTCTTTGATTAAATTGTGCGAAACTGCATTAGGGACAGTAAACGAAAAGCGGATTGTAAGTCGCACGCTTCAGAACACAGCTAAAGAAACTCTCACAAGTTTTCAAATGCAAGCAAGTGTATGCAGAGGATTGCTCAAAGTTTTTAACGAATATGTAGGTACTTCAGTTTGGATTCATATTTTAATGAATAACAACAAGTATGTTACGATATTTTAGATTATTTTCCATTTAAGCTACACTAACACCTTGTCATTTAAGTGACAGTTATAAAGAACTTTCTGCTTTAAGTAACTAGGAAGCATTTGAAAATCTTTATTATACAATTTTAATAGCCAACATCTGAAATTTTTTTTCTCATCATTGGGTTAGCAGCAATAGTAATTCAATAATACCGTCGAACTTCTTTATAGTGAATTCCCAGGGACCAGAAAATCACTTCACTTTATAGAAATTTCATTATATAGAAACTAAGATTTTTTCTAAAGTTTAACTATCTGCTAAAAGTGCGATTTGTCCAATGCGTTCGGAATTAGTCGTAGGTGAACAGTAGACTACTACTTTTTTAGTCTCTTTATATGGAATTAATTTATCGCATTGCTCCGAATATGCCATATGAAGAGACTAATTGTACCCATTTTATATCAGAACGGGTAAAAATGTATATATACTACCATTGGGGGGACCTGAGTTTGATTCTAGGTGAAGGCAATGTAAGAACTCTGAAAAATTGCTATTTTTTTTATTTTTTATTTTTCAGGAACAAGGAAAAATATAAAAAAAAAATTTAGAGTTCTTAGATTGCCTTCACCGAGAATCGAACTCAGGTGTCTAGAACGCTCAACGGAAGTTTCTAACATGATGCCAGCATTTACTTATACTTGCCAGTTTCTAATTACAGCTTTGTTCTAAATGAGGCAATTGAGAATATTTTTCTGACTAATCTCCAACTCTACCCGCAAGCCATGAGTTGGGTACATCTATAGACCAGTTCTACCCGAAAGGGATTAACCAAAGAAAACTAGAGATTGATCGCAAAATGTTTCGCTCGGTAGTCAGTCGTCAATAGTACGTAAGGCATCTCAATGTTCAAATATGTAGAATGAAAAAAAAAAATTTAATTAAATTAATGCATTTAATTTGGCATTGGAGAATTTCTAGTGTGGGTGGTATCATAACGGGCCTTTAAAAACAGGCCTAGGTGTGCCTCTGCGGCAGCCACTTGAACCTACCCTAATCAAATAAAAAATATGTAAAATAAAATAATTGTTTTCCGTTTCTATTAGAGCTTTCGATTTTCTTCCCACATTTTCGAGTAACTCGGGCAAATTTTCAACGAGTACTCGAATACTAGCTCAATATCGAGCTTGAACTGGAGCACATGGAGCTTTTTCGAGCAATATTTTTATTTTTTGTTTTGAAATGAGTTTGATTTTTTTGTCAGCGCGTTGTTTTCTGGTTTCACAGTTTCTTATTTTACAGTGCCAAATTAAGCTAAAAGGCAAAGAAACTTATAGCTTCGATAGGAATCTGAGAGCCACAAGAAAGCTACGGTTATCCATTTAGCCGAAAAGGGTGACAATATGGTAAACATATTTCCAAACTAATAGAGGGGTGCGGGCTGTTATGGATTCGGGAACAAGCAGAGTCTACAAGATGTTAGATCACTGTTGTGTCTTTCAGGCGGAAATGGTGGCGTGACCAGGCCAAAAGTAATACAGGAAGAAAACTGCTTAGACAGGCAGTCATTAGTCACGCAACACACTAACTTAAATTACACAAGCGCTAGGAAGAACTGTCACAAGCAGGAAGTTAGACTTATGATAATTTTCTCCCCATGTGGCCTAAATGGCAAACGTAATGACTGATGTTTAGCCGAAGAGGTGGCAGCTCTTGACCTCCCAATCCGATTGGGAGAGTTGAATTGCATTTCAGAGTTCCAAATGATAAGCCAAGGAAAAAGGCAGGCGTGGGGGTTTAGCCATCGAATTCTCAAAGCAGAAAGTGGAGTATCTCCTGAAAGCCGCTGACCTAATGCCAGAGCGATAAAGTCGGTAACTGTATATACTGTACAGTAATTACTTTTAATTTACAATATTTTTATGTCCAAATAACGGTACTACGTAACGGATATCAAACAAACTTACTTTATTATGGCACAAAATAATCGAGATAGATATTTATTTAATAATTAAGTCTTTGAATTTACAAATACTTATAGACTAAGTTAATATTAGGAAAAAAAGATCTTAGAAGACTAATTATAGTCGGATAGGAGATAGTGAAGTCAACACCAGTGGAATTGAAAAAATATATTCAGATCAGCACACGCTCTAGAGATAGGAGCATTTGCAGCATAGTTAGTTCTAGCAAAACCAAATTTTAAGGTCTCAAACTGTCGGAAATTCCTACAAGGGATATTGAACTGAATTTTGCTCAGAAGTGATGAACTATCGACAGCTACAGAAATTATACCAATAACAAACGAGCAGGATAGAATGGATCTTCTACCTTCAAGTGTACTTAGTTCAATCAGAAGACATCTAGATTCATATGAAGGCAAAGGATCCGAAAAATTTAGTGAGCGGAGAGCAAACCGTAGGAAAACCTTCTGAATTCTCTCAATGCGTTTAGAAGGACCAATTTGATAGGGCCTCCAAATAACAGCCACATATTCTAATCTCGACCTGACAAGCGCACAATATAGCGACTTGAGTGCGTGAGGATTAGGAAATGCGGAACAGTTTCTACGAATAAACGCATACATTGCATAGAGCGAGAAATGACGTAATTGAATTGGTTAGAGAAACTGAATTTGGAGTAAAAAAATACACCCAAGTCTTTAATCTCCTTAACAGATTGCGGGACACAACCAGAAATAACATACGTTGAACATAGAGTATTACCTGATTTTGAAAAGGTAACCTGAAAACACTTTTTAATGTTAAGCGTGAGACGATTTAAGCAGCACCAGTTTTCAACATTAAGAAGGTCAGCTTGTAGCAGCTCAGAGTCACGGGAGCTCTTAATAACTGCGAATATTTTAAAATCATCGAAGGAGAAGCACGAACCAATGTCATTTATAAATAAAATGAAAAAGAGAGGCCCCAAAATACTTCCTTGCGGGACACCTGACGATGCAATGAAAGGCCTAGATGTCGCATTATCCACTTCGACAACACAGTGTCTGTTAGTTAGGTAAGACTCAATCCACATCAAAAACGTAGAGTGGAATCCCATCGCACCCAACTTCAACAAGAGCATCCTGTGGCATACCTTGTCAAAAGCCTTCGAAAAGTCCGTATAGATCGTGTCAACTTGCAGTCTGTCATGAAACGCTGAAATGCAGTATTCACTGAAAATAGTTAAATTGCTAACAGTGGAACGTTTTGGGACGAACCCATGCTGGTTATTCGAAATTAGGCTTTTTACCGCAAAATATAGTTTTTCATTAACTACTATCTCAAAGAGTTTGGATACAGACGAGAGTTTCGAGATCGGCCTATAGCTTTTTAGAAATATTACTGAAAGCCCATCCGAGTCCATTTTAGTCGCAGGCTTAAGCTTCCCAATACCATTCAGTACATCGATGGCGGATACGCTCATAGAGCCGAAGTTAAGCGAGGAGTCACTCATGGATGGAACACTTCAAAATAGAGTAGAGTCTGATTCGAAATTAGAACAAAAAAAGTTACCAAATAAATTCGCAGAGTCTACAGCACTATTTGCGTATGTATCATTATAGAATACATTGTTTGGGACTTTTTTGATTGGATGAAACGCCAAAATGCCTTTGAATTCTGGATTATGTTGTTTTCAAAGCCTAGAACATAATTTCTTTATAGGAACTTATTCAGACAGTTGAATTCCTTTAAATGGTATTGAAATTTTGAAAAGTGCTCAGGATCACCAGTCTTCTTGTACTTTTTCTCAAATTTGTTTTTCAAATTCCTAAGACGTTTTAACCTCCTAGTATGCCAAGTTGTCTTAAACGCTTTTTTGTTAATAATAGGAATATGCTTCAAGCACAATTCATAAACCTTAGTTTTAAAAATATGAAAACATCATTGTCTCGGAAGGCATCGCACCAATCAATGCTCATCAATACATCAATAAAGCTAGACCAGTCGCAAGCGTTATAGTTAAATTTAATTTCCGGATTCTCAGAAATTTTAGAAAATTAATAAAATTCCAACTCAAGCGAGATAGGAACGTGATGTTTATCAGTCACAGAGATTGGTGCAATGCATTCCGACAGAATGTAATTGTCATAAATCCAAAATTCTATTTAATCTATTATAAAGACCATTAATATGAGCTAAATCAAGGCTTAAAAAACTGTCAATAACGTGAATTTCGGCTGAAGAGTTAACATTAGTGGCCATAAGCGCAGCCGAGTTTTCAATCGGTGACCAATTTAGATTACAAAGATTAAAATCCCCGAGGACGCAAAGATGATTATCACCAACTAGATTTGACGCCAATGATTGTCAACGTGTGCAAAATATAAACTATCCGCACTATTCGGCGGGATATAGGACACATAAGTATAGAACACATAAGTACAGGATTCCTGATGAGCCATGTACGCGTACGCAGAGCTGGTCAATAAGTGTATCAGAGTTAGTGAGTGTTATTAACGCTGCCTGAAATTTCCTCCGATCAGCAATAAGAACACCCCCGCCTCTGGAGCAGCCCAATCTAACAAGATCACGGTCCTTACAAAATACGTCATAGGTGTTAGGATCAAAAAGTTCACTATTAAAAAACTTATCATTCAGCCAAGATTCAACAAAAACGAAAATATCTTAATTTAACGAACTGCTATTCATATACACAGCTGCACATTTAGTCCGAAGACCAGATACATTTTGAAAATAGATCTTAAGAGATTTAAAATTAGAATTTAAATTTGAATCAAGCCTCGGTTGAACTGCAGTATCAGGAAGCACTCCGCTTGGCTGGAAAGGGACGAAATGGCTGAACAGTAACATTAACCGGCCAAATTTCTGATTTTAAAACCATGTCAGAAATGTCTTCCGGTACACCAATTTTAAAATTAACCCATTTTAACGTTAACATCCTTTTTGACCAACGTTTAACGTTAACATCCTTTTTGACCAACTTATAGCAAATTAGCTGGTTTTTGTTAACAGAAACTCGTTGGACAAGGTATTCAATAATATTCTCCTCAGACACAGAATTCAAAAATGACGAGATATGTAGCCAAGTGATACGCCTCACAAGAACAGCTAAATCAGCATTTGCGCTCGTACCAACAACAGACAATAATCGTTTATTGCGATTGCTTTCGCTGTTTAAATTATTCACCTCAGTGCTTTGATTTTGGATTTCATTGTTTTTCCTCTCCCTCTACTTGCGCCTTTCAACAGTTTTCCACTCAGATTTACCTTGTGACGTAGTAGCATCAGCCGAAGCGTCATCACCATTAGTAGCAGAAACAGGGGCATCAGAGATATTAACCAAATTACTTACAGCGTGGTATGTATGAATTTTATCCACAGCATTAGCGGGCTCAACAATAGCAATGTTATCTACTTGAGCTTTATTTTCATTGCTGACGAAGTCCATATCAGTGCACGAAGACGAATCACTAATAAGTACCTGGGTGACCGAGCTTGCTCGGTGCTATCAATTTAGCGCTAAATTTACTTACCCAAAATGATCCCAAAATGACCCTAAAATAATCCAAAAATAATCCTAAAATGATCCCAAAAAGACCCTTAAATGTTCCCAAAATGATCCGAAATTGAACCCAAAACGACCCAAAAATGATCCGAAAATGAACCTAAAATTATTCCAAATTGGTCCAAAAATAATTCCCAAATTACCCCAAAAATACCCTTAAATGCACACTAAACGATCCAAAAAATACACCAAAATGATCACAAATATATCCTAAAATAATCCCAAAACCACCCCAAAAAGACCGTCAAATGTTCCCAAAGTAACCCAAAAATTATCCCAAAATGATACAAAAATCATCCAAAAATGGCCCCAAAATGAACCGAAAATTACCCAAAATTGTACCAAATTAATCCGAAATTTAACCCAAAATGGTCTCAAGCAAGCCCCAAAATTATCCCAAAGTGATGTTCTCAAAATAATCCTAAAATATCCAAATATGATCCCAAAATACAAAATACAATTACAATACGGTAAAATGGTAACCCTGGGTCGCAACCCTACTTGAAAATATTTTAGCTGGTATGTCGGCGACAATACCTTTACTTTGATACCCAAAACTACACAAAAATGATCCCAAAATGACCCTAAAATGATCCCAAATTGGTCCAAAAATAATTCACAAATTACCCCAAAAACACCCTTAAATGTACCCTAAACGATTCGAAAATTACCACAAAATTATCCAAAAATGATCCCAAAATAATCCTTGAATAGTCCCTCAGATGTTCCCAAAATAACCCAAAAATTATCCCAAATGATGACGTGGCAACCCCCAAATTGATAGTCTTAGAATCAATCATACTATCTACATACCAAATTTCATCAAAATCGGTCAAGCGGTTCTCGAGATAGTGCCGGATATAGAAATATATTGTGGTAAGGTGGCAACCCTAGGTGGCAACCCTACTTGAAAATATTTTAGTTGGTATCTCGCCGAAAATACCTTTCATATGATACCCATATTGGCATATCTTGCTCCATAATTAAAAAAAAAAAGGGATAGGTGGCAACCCTGTAAACCGCCCCAAGTGGCAACCCTAAAGTGGGTAGTCTTAAAATCGATCATACTATCACCATGCCAAATTTCAGCCAATTCGGTCAAGCGATTCTCGAGATAGTACCGGATATATAAATATATTGTAGTAAGGTGGCAACCCTCGGTGGAAACTCTACTTGAAAATATTTTAGTTGGTATCTCGCCGAAAATACCTTTCATATGATACCCATATTGGCATATCTTGCTCCATAATTAAAAAAAAATGGGATAGGTGGCAACCCTGTAAACCGCCCCAAGTGGCAACCCTAAAGTGGGTAGTCTTAGAATCCATCATACTATCTTTGTGCCAAATTTCATCCCAATCGGTCAAGCGGTTCTCGAGATAGTCCGAACATACAAATATACAAATATACAAGATTAACTCGTTTAAAGATATTAGATAATATTGTTTACATCAACAACACCAACAGTAGCACGATCATCGTTGGTCTCTATATTCTCAGCGACAGCATTATCCAACTTATCGCAAGAGTGGAAACGAACGCCTGACAATGGCAGATTTGACTTGATAATATCAAAATTGTCTTTTAAGTCTTTGATGCCATTAGTTACAACAATGTGATTGCCCTGAACTAATTTGCTCATAGCGCATAATTCAGCATGCAGGTCATTAACTTGCGCACGCAAAAACTTGTTTTGTTCTATGATCTAACTCAAAATAGATTTTATGTTCAGTTCTTGATCACTGCATACACACTTATTATTGTTTTTGTAATTATCAGCAAAAGAGAAATCATGATTACTCGATATATTGTTAGGTAAGGGGGGCGGCGAATGAAATGATTTTCGGCGCGCTCTTTCACATATCTACTTTGCAATAAAAAGTAATATTAGATTTATATAAATAATCCATATCAGCTGGACGAATTTCCACACAGGGCAAATGAAAAAGTTCACTGCAGCTAGCACATTGAATTGACTGTTGATTACGATCAACTCTTTGACCACAGCTGCACGGCATTTTAATTGAATAGGTACACCAAAACAATAAAATAAAAAGAAATTAAAAACTTTTAAGCGCGCACTTAGAAAGCACGTCCGAACAGCACGACGGTTAGCTTACTCAATATTTCCGAAAAAATTAGATAGGTCTCAACCCTGTATACCGCCCTAAGTAGCAACACCAAAGTGGACAGTCTTAGATAACGCATACTATCTCTATATAGAGTTCCATATATGAAAGTTCTTAGATTGAAAAGAGGAGTTCATTAAGGCATGTCCGTATGTCTGTCCGTCTGACGGTCTGTCCGTGTACACGATAACTTGAGTAAAAATTGAGATATTTGCATGAAATTGTGAATACAGGTTACTTTCTAGCCAAGGCAGGTTGCTAACCACATAACATACATAAATTGACATATCGCGGTAGCTGAAATGGCTAAAATAATATAATTTTATAGTGAATCCCCCTGCTCATTATCTTATGATTTTTCCATAAATTTTTTATAGTGGGCATGGCACCGCCCACTTTTAAGGGAGGAAATTTTTCAAAATTCGACTGGTCGTAGCTTTTAAATTGATTACGATAGAACGATGAAATTTGGCACAAAGCATACTAGTATCGTTGGAAGCATATCTGATAAAATTGGATAAAATCGCCCTCCAACCACGATCACTTTCGAGATCAAAAACTTCGAACCTAATTGACATAATGAGGTAACGAAAATGGCTAAAATGATATAGTTTGGTAGGATGAGCCCTCTAGTCATTCTATTATGATTTTTTGATAAGTTTTTAAAAGTAGGCGTGGCACCGCTCACTTTTAAGGGAGGCATATTTGAAAATTCGACTGGTCGTAACTTTTAAACTAATGACGGTAGAACGATGAAATTGGTACAAGGACGAAATCGCTTCCCAACCACGCCCACTTCCGAAATGGAATATTTCGAAAATCATATGAAAACTACCGCTGGGTATTTAATGTTCAGTTTACCCGAACTTGTTGTGTTCTATAATAGAACTTCTGTTTGTAGAAAAAATGATTTAATGTTGACCAATAATTTTCAAAATCTGACAAATATTCTTAAATTTCTATAAAATAGTTCTTTGGTGAGGTTTTAATGAAAATTTCTCAACGACGCTCGGCGCGTATTTGCAAAAAGCAATACGGCGTAACTTTTTCAAAATACCGGGGTTCGCATTGTTTATTTCAAAGAAAATAGGTTCCATAAACGTTGTTTTATTTATTTATTCGGGTTTTTATTGATAAAAATGGTGGAATTTTAACGTAAATGCATTAAGACCGATGAGTCCTAGTCAGGCTAACGAAATCTCGATTTTGAAAGTTTTGGTACATACGACGTATGGCTTTTTGCAAATACGCGGTATTGCGCGCCGAGCGACGTTAAAATCCATGTACTTTTTCTTTTTAAACATGCACTTTTTTGGTTCATTGTATGTATTCAAAATTTTGTAAATCCTTAACGGTCTTTTCCATTCCTATTAGGTACATTAAGCTTTTGATATACATACATATATGTATGACTCTTTAAATATCAATTCGTTAGTGTTGTGAAACTAAAAGCTGGGCTGCACACTTTTGCTTTTAAAATTAAATCAATCAAAGCTCATCGCACGAACAAATAAAAGTGAAACGCCCAATTCGAAATGCCACTTATCAAGCTAAACCAGTGTCTGCGCCTGCTTTTACACACTTACACCCATCCTCAAATTCTTCATGAAGCGCGCAACCATGCCCGTAACTAAAGCCAATTCACCGAATTACAGGCATGAATCATAATTCAGTTAATTCATTCAATTTTCCGGACCGAGTGGTTTCAATGAATTGCCGCGCAGTAGGTTTGGCTGTGGACTGGCCAACGATAAAAAATGGTCACAAATCAAAATTCAGTGAAATCGACATTAATAAAATTAAAATTTGAAAAGAATAAAACACGAAGAACAAAAATAGCTCATCTCTTGTTGGCCCAAAATCAAAACATCAAAACTTTCATAGAAAATTGAAAACAAAGACTTCAAACAAAACTGCTTCAGTACCTTGGGGAGCTCGTGGGTAGTAAATCATTAGTGAATTTTGTTTTTGTATTTTGCAAGTACGTACCTACGTACGAACATGATTACATGTACGTATACTTATCAAAATAGACACACGAGGTAGAGTGAGTCGAATTTTGATCGACTCGTTCCAATTGCTTTATGAAACGAAAAGAAAAATATTGCACTGTTATGAAACTATCTCTATACTAAATCTGCCCACAGGACGTTTGCTTTGATTCTGTACTGTTAGTAGGGTACGACCGGAAGTTTGGTATTATTCAATTTTGGATGTAAGCATGGATTGAATTTGACGAAGAAAGGTGGTGTCGATTCTCGTATCGTGGGACTTCTACAGAATTTTCGGGTTTTTTTATAAAAATCATCTCTCAAAGTCTCTTGGCCATAGAAAGTACCGTAACGAATTTAGAGCAAAAGCAATTTTGCCGTAAGTGCCATGCGTTAGCTTTATTGAGCTAGCAGTGGCTCATACGTATTTTTTCTCTTTTGAAATTAATGTAATAGAGCGAGATCCGTGATTTATATTTTATGAAACCATTACTCCTGGATAGTCCTCCCCGAATCTAGAACGAATGTGGAAATTTCAAAGCTCTACCTATGACAGGGGCCTAGGTACCAGGGGTCAAATTCGCCAAAAAATGACCGTAACTTCACTTACTTTATTATGGATGATTTTCACATGTTTGTCGTAGAATACCACCCTGGGTTAGTATCTAGTGTTGTTAATCCCATATTAGTGACAGGACTCCAGCCAGACAACCAAAGCTCGCGGATATTCCTATGGAAACTAGTTCGGTCTTAATAATTTAACAGATTTGGCCAGCTTTGGCTGTTTTTAAATGCCCGATTTTTTCCCAGTTTTTGTAGTACACTACTCTTAAGTAGTATCAGGCATTTTGGGGTTTGCACATCTTGGGGGTTTTTTAGTGGTGGCTCTTTACACATGTGTCGTAGAACACTACCCTTAAGTAGTGTCAGGTATTTTCAGACTTCGTCTCATGACAAAAACTTAAGCCAGACATCTCAAAGATTGGGCCTTTTTTTAATTTTTACTGTAATTGCACTAGTTCAAGCGGCTTTGCCCAGCTTTGGCTGTTTTTAAATAGCGGATCCTTACACATATGTCGTAGAACACTGCCTTTAGGTAGTATCAGGCATTTCCACAGTTCATTCCATGACCAAAACTTCATACAGACACCTCGAAATTGGAGACTTTTCTCAATTCTTACTGCAATTTCACTTGTTCAAGCGGTTTTATCCAACTTTGGCTATTTTTAAATGGCGGTTCTTGACTTTTTTAGACTTCGTCCCATGACAAAAACTTCAGCCAGACACATCAAAGCAGGTGACTTGTCTTCAGTCTTACTGCGATTTCTGTTGTTTAAGCAGGTTTATCCAACTTTGACTGTTATTAAATGGTGAATTTTTTATGAAAACCAATGAATTTAACTTATAACCCCTTATTTTACACTTGCAAAAACAATTAATTTAAAATAATGAAAGAAAAGGGCAGAAAACAAACATTTGTTTAAAAAAAAACTTTAACGTAACAGCCAATTTATCGGACAGTAGCTTGATTTTGTGCAGGCAAAAAAGACGTATGAGCCAAAAATTACCCTTATGCTACTAATATTAAAATAATATTTACTGCATTATATAAAAGCGAACTAAATAAAGTTACTTACTAAATTTCATGACAATATATAAACAAGATGCAAAGAAATTAATAGAAAACCGTCTCCTGAATAATTTAATTTTTGCCTCATACGTATTTCTCTTTTGCGCCCACGACTCGATATGAAGAATTAAAAATCAATATCCTAAGTTACGAAGATAAAATAAAGTGGATAAACCTAAAACAAAAATTCAACAACTATTATCAAGTTTGTGAAAAAAAGTTTAAGTGCGCAAATCCAATAATAATGCGAATTATGCCGTCGAAGTCTTAGCTGTGTTAGTTCGTTCGCAGTTATTTAAAGGAAGAGTCAATGGCATTGCCAATATTCCAGCACCACGACCCCTCATGAAATGGGGAGAAGAAATAATAGACAACAAAGGCGTCGACGCCAACGTTGTATAGGACACGAACGCACACAATTTCTACAGACGACAATGAATATTTCCAAGGTGATGGCTATTCCACAGATCGAAAAGCTTTTACTTTTACGCACAGACACACATTCATTTCTTGTACAGCATCCTAACCTGAAGAGGAGTGCTCCCGGCTGTTCCCATTGAGGCGTTTAGTATTTGCCTTTTTTCCATATTCGCCATATTCAAAATGTTACGTACAAAGTCATAAATCATAAAATTGCTGCAGGATATTTAATCATAATCACATAAAAAACGAAGAAATGAGCAAACTTTATTGAAAGTCACTAAATTCGATTCGATTTGCGAAATAGGCAGGTCAAAAGTATTTCATTTCCCAGATGGTTGGTTGAGTGGATCGTTGCTTACAGATTGGTAGAGAGTGGATGAACGCTATTTTGTTTCGGGTGTGTTTGACAGCTGGCAGTGGGTTAATGCCTTTTAAGTGGTGGGCGTTAACTCAAGTTTAAGGGCGGCTTCGTTAAATTAATTTCAATATTTCATTTTGATTTTGAAGTGAAAGTGCAAATTCATCATGCAACATAAAGTCATATGGGGTGCGTATATGATAACTGGGAAGGTGTTTTGCATACTTACCCCTTGAGTTGTGTTGAAGTGAGGTCGATAGCCCTGAAGACGAATTTAATAGCTATGGCAAATTAACAAACATGCATACGTTTTCTTCAACCGGCATTGCTCGAAGGGAATGTTTCCACCTAGGCTATCAAATACAGTCCTTTAAATTTGAAAGGCCTCACAAACATGCCGCGGGTTTATTCATAGAACTTATTTTCTAAAAACCATACAATTTTCTCTGTATAAAGCATATTGATTTTTGTTTAAGCAATAAGTATCCCATTAAAAGGTAACATAAAATAATAAAGGAATAAGTATTGTTCTATATATGAGCTGTTTAAAGCACAAGTGGTATAAGTCCAGTTTTCGTTTTTTTTGTTAGGCATGACGCTATGTATGTATGGGAAAATGTGTTCTATATAACATGCTAACGGGGTAAGTCCTAGCTTACATAGAAACCGAATAAATAGCAGAACTAACTTGTGAAATCAAGGGTACCCCCTATTTGTTGACAACACAATACCTTAAATATCTCAGTTCGAGAAAAGGTGGACTTATACCACTTGTGCTTTAAGGGGCTCATATTGTAGGGCGTCTTAATAGGTATTTAAACTTTATAAAAAATGACTGCCATAAATGTTAACAAAAACTAGTCTGAGTTGAAAATACTTAGTTGACATAAATATTCCTTTTCTTATTGTCGTCGTTTTACTTCCCTTCAATGCGTATGCATATTTGTAGAACATAACCAGCAAAAAATTATGCAGGTGCTTTTACAAAGACAAGAAGAGAATAATTTATTTCACTTCGTTAACGTCAGACTATATAGGCTTTTAACCAATCTTTTTTTACTTCAAAACCGGATAAGATCATATAGGAAAGACTAGCTGTGGGTGTTAAGCAGTCGTCGGCATTGAGAGTGCTCACTATGTTAAAGCATTAGTATTTCCCTGCCAGGATTTTATTTTCCGGTCTATGGTGTGAAGTAACATGTTCCTAAAAAAATGGTCCCTACTGAGGTATGGTGATCTTTCACTTTTTTTTGTATACCTACAACTAATACCGTACGTATTGCAGGCATAGTGCCACTTTGGAAATTTTTTTTTCTACCAAAACCTACCTAAAGCAGTAGTCGGCACAGAGAGAGCGCTCACTATGTTTAAGCATTAAAATTTTCCTCCCAGGAAAGTATTTGCCGGCCTATGACCTAAAGCCTAATCCTACCAATTTTTTACATGTTTTTCTCTTGCCCAATGAAGGTCCATACTCATTTTAGCGGACTAAAAATTCACTAATAAACGCACCTATCAAAATTAACACAGCAAAATACTGACTTCAAAGGTCCAAAGAATGAGACGGAGCATTCAGGGATCTGAATAGATCACTCCTGACCCGTCCTTGATCCAGTACTCACATTTTAGAAAACCAATTTGCATCACAACTGAGTCAAATCCGTCATATACATATGTAACGAAGTTCCAGATAAAAAAGTGATAATACATGTTTGCTATGAAAGTGCCTTCGAAGGTAAAAACCTACCAAAATTCAGATGGAAACCATCTTACCAACAGGAAGAAACCTACCAGTTTTATTAGGAAAGCCCACATAATCCATCCCCGATGGAGGCTTCTCGAGTTGTAAGCCCAATAATACAAGGTGCAACTTTTTTCTGGCGTTTTATTTCGAATATGTGTATGTTTATATGTGTGGTTGTGTATGCCTATTTTTGTGTTTAAAGACAATTTGCAAGGTTGTCAACTTGCTGTGCTTGTCGTTGCAGCCGGCTATTTGTTGTTGTAGCTTCTTCAACCGCTCATGGCACAGTCTTCATACGGTGATTGTTTTGGCTTTTGCCCTTCGCCAGTGCATTTGCAACATATTTTTGTACGAAAAATATGTTTTACAAGCACTTTTGTCATAAATTTCGAAATATTTACGCTGCAAAACGAATGGGCGGTTGCTTGTATGTCCGCTTGCCGGTTTGGCAGATATAAACGATTGTGTGGTATACACAAACGCACGCAAGTAACTCAGCCACAAGCAGACACGTGTGAGACATCGGTGTGGTAGTGTGTTCCGATGGAACAATACCAGTTTATGGGCCAGCTTACCGAGTTGTTTTCCGGATAAGCTTCTTGAATGTATACGAGAAAGATGACTAACTGCTACAATAACGATAACAACAATGGTGAGGAGAACAACAACAGTGGTGACATGGGATAAACGTTTAGGGAAAAATATTCGCTGAACGGTATGAGATTCACTTTACTTGTAGTTTGCCAAGTTAGAAGCCAAAGAAGTTACTTGTCAAAAGTTTGCCATGTCAAACAATTACAACAACGACAAAAACGAACTTTACATTACGAACAATTTGGAACTTCGTTTAGACAAAAGTCTAAAACAGGAAATTGCCGCTAATTTGGCAGTCGCAGGGGTGTGTCCGAATGTTTTGCCTGCGACATTGTTCAAAGGGCAGCGGGCGAGAGTGTGGATGTGGATAACGTAAAAGACGCATAAATTATAATTAAATTGTGCGTTTTTATGTAACTTCTTTATATTTTTCAAATAAATTAGCGCTGAGTTATTGCGACATTTGTGCGTTTCTGCTAAGATCCTTAATTTCAATTTTCTTTGGTTCTTGCTTGTTTACCTTTGGCCCTGGGGAGTGAGCCAATTAAGGCAAAATGCCTAATTAAATGAGTGAGGTAAATTAAAAACAATGAAAAGCGAACAAAATATGATTATGCTTTGGTCAGCCATTGTAAACCGTTAAGTGTTTCACGTGGCCCGCTATCACATTTTTTTATTAGTTCAAGGATACAAATAGAAAAACAAAATTTTTCTTTCCTTGCAACAATGTTATTAGTCTAGACTTCATCCGGGATGAGTCTCCCCATTGTTCCCATTGATATCCGAACGGGTACGAAAGAACTAATCCTCTCTCTAGCCCTACATGTATGAAGTAATATGTTTGCCCAAATAAGTGTATTATCAAAAATTTGCCCGGATATACATTGTTAGTGAAGCTTATTTATGGGAGAAATATACAAGGAGAGGCTGTCAGCCACCGCGCGAGGAACGACTCCGTTTTGAAGAAACTATACCAAGTAGTCGGGTATCGATACCCGGCAACAGCAACATCAAAAGTTAAATTTGTGGTGAGCTGCTTTAAATTTTTTCCTACAGTTTTTCAAATCTTACAAATGAATTTTGCTGAGAAGCTTTTCATATAGGAAATACACTCGGAGAGTTCGCCAAACCACTGCCGAGGGGTGGCCCCGTTTAGAAAAAGCTTTTTCTCAATAACTGTTGAGGTTGCTTTGACGGGACCCGATTACTTGGACCGTAACCCGATTACTTGGTATAGTAGGCCAAGCACCCTACCGCTACACCACGGCGGCCGCCAAAGTTTTTTTGTATACCTGAAAAATAACTTCTTTAATGTGAGAAGAAAGTGGGAAAAAGTCTGCCGGGTCTAACCCTGCAGCGAAAGCAACTAGTTGAAAACTAGGTGGTGCACCGGGCCCAACTAGTCGCTGTTTTGCCTTTTCCATATAAACAACTTTTTTTTTAAGTGTTGATGTCCTACGAAATGTCAATTGTCAGATTTCGACCAGAACATACCAGTTATCTACTAGTCAGGAAATACGAGTTTCATACTAGTTGTAAAATACCAGTTCCATACTAGTTCAACCTGGACTAGTATGATTTCCATAAAATGTACTAGTCCAAAACGGACTATTATGAAATATACTAGTCCCATAATAGTCCAAAAAGCATTGAACCTAGTAAGATTTCAGCCAGAAAATTCTAGTTGTATACTAGTATGAAATGGATATTTCCTGACTAGTATGAGTTCTGCGACAAAATTATAAGTAGTTGTATACTAGCATTTTTTTCTTTTGAGGTTTCGCTGCAGGGAAGAGTTGCAATTTGTTTATTAACATAAAATTTTACTGAATTTTTAAAAGCGTCTAATTACTATATGTAAAAATGTAGAATTAAAAGTGGTAACGCTTTTTGCAACATCTCATACTCTGAACTCTACCACACCCCAATTTGTAAATGCAAATTTCAAAAAGAAAATTTCACTTTTAGCTAGCCTCTTTTAGCTAACCTCAAAGAACACAACAAATATGAAGCTTAAACTAAGCCAAACAACATATTAAGCTGCAATGCGATCGACATGTCTGGGAAAAATAAATTTCTATAAAAAGTAAATTGAGAGCGGACACAGCACGGCTAGGCTTATACCACAGACTAATACAACAAACACACGCGGTATTAGAGCATGCAAAGTCTTAAGGGAATGGGTCAAACTGGTAACCGTTAAATTTAGTGCTTTTATACTATTAGAAGCCACATGGTGTTGACGGGAGGGGGCGGGGGGATGGATACCTTCACCAGCCAGTTGTATAGTGTTGCTTTTAATGCTCTCATCGGTAATTAAATTGGCGAACAAATTTCATTTTCTTAATTAATTGTTATGAATGGAGTGAGTAGCGAGTAGTCGCCTGGCCGAAGAAAGTCTCCTGTTCTAATTTTTTTTTGCAACTTTCGTAATTTAATAGCCCAAAAGTGTTCAAGAGGTGGTAAAAAGAGTATCATCGTGACATAATTGAAATTTACGCTAAGATTTTCAGAAATCCAACAAACTCATATTACCACAAAACTCAATAACAACACTGCTGTGAAGGAACAGAACAGAGGAAAATTTCCAAAGGGGCTGGGACATTTGATTTGTGGTACCCAGCATTTTTTGATGTGTAAACATATTTGCGATGGGGGTCATCCAGATCAAGTTACGCGTAAGATTTAGTATGTAAGATGTAAGAGGTGGGGATGGGGTGTAAGGTGTAAGATGTAAGGGGAAGGAGTTGGGTGTAGGATGTAAGATGTAAGAGGTGGGGGTGAGTAGTAAGATGTAAGGTGTAAGGGGTGGGGTGTAAGATTGGAGATCTAAGACGTAGGGGGTGGGATGTAAGATGTTTGATGTAGGATATAAGAGGTAGGTGTAAGATATAGGTGTAAGATATAGGGGCTGGGGTGCTAGATGCAAGAGGTAGGGGGTCGGTTTATGTTTGTGTGTATCCAAATGCTTTACTGGCGCGTTAATCGTGTTTAAATACAAAATACGCAAGAAAACGCGCAACAACACAAAGGCGAGCCCTTTCTGAGACATGATTCTCGGTGGGTGGCCTGTTTTGTTTTTATTGATGTGTAAACATCTTTCCACTGGGGGTCTATACCAGGGTTGGGCATTTTTGCACTACCACTAATTTTTTAGTGACAATTTCTTCAGTGATGTTAAAATCAAAAATCACTATCACTAAGTTTTTAATAATAGTGGGGGTCGACTTTATGATAATACCCTACCATTTCGAATTTTCCAACGAAACTTGGCAAAAAGACTTCCTTTAACTCAATTTAACAAAATTTTAGAAAGAACTGGGTCCGAAAATAATAATAAATAAAATCAAAAATCACTATCACCAAAATTTTAGTTATAGTGGTTTTTGATTTTAACTATCACTGAAAAAATTATCACTAAAAAACTAATGGTAGTGCAAAAATGCCCAACCGTGGTCTATACAGAAAAAGTTACATTCTACTTATTTGGTTCTTTTAAAATTTAAATGTATTATGTAAATGTAAGATGTAAGTGTAAGAGAGGTTTATGCGCTGAGTTCAGATTATTTGAGAGAAAAATTCTTGCTTGACTGGTTGCTGATACCTGACGCTGTACTTATGTGTGTACGTATATCCGAGTGCTTTCCTGGCGCTTGCTTAATCGTGTTTAAGTACTTTATAAGCAAACAAACGCACAACAACAAAAATGCGATCACTTGCTCAGACATGATTTACCTACAAATCTCGCATGAGACACAAAACTCGCGATTATAGAAAAGGAAAGATAAATTATGGAAGGGAAAGAAAAGGAAAGGAAAGGACAGGAATTGAAAGCAAGAAAAGGAAAGAAAGGGAGAGGAAAGGAATGGAAAGTAATAAAAATTAAAGGAAAGGAATGAAAATTAAAGGAAAGGTATGGAAGGGGGAAAAAAGTAAATTAAAGGAAAAGGAAGGAAAAGGAAAGGAATGGATGGAATTGGAAGTGAAGAGAATGGAAGGGATGGGAAAAGAAGGGAAGGGAAGGGAAGGGAAGGGAAGGGAAGGGAAGGGAAGGGAAGGGAAGGGAAGGGAAGGGAAGGGAAGGGAAGGGAAGGGAAGGGAAGGGAAGGGAAGGGAAGGGAAGGGAAGGGAAGGGAAGGGAAGGGAAGGGAAGGGAAGGGAAGGGAAGGGAAGGGAAGGGAAGGGAAGGGAAGGTAAGGGAAGGGAAGTGAAGGAAAGGAAATGTGAGGAAAGATGAATTGGGGTAATTTTGGGGTCAATTTGAAATCATTTTGGGGTCATATTGGGATCATTTTTATGACTTTACAAATAAAAAAAAAAAATAGCAAATTTTTTGTTGTTGTTCTGAAGGTGATTCGATGAATGAGAAACATTAATTTCGCGTTTGCTTCGAAGGAAATACGCCTAAAAATAATAATTTTATTAAACTTATTGCGGATACACATGTTTACACATCAAACGTCACGAGTACTTAGAACTCACGTCTTTTTTTATTTTTTATTTTCTTTTCAAAGGTTACCGAATGCAAATTTAATAATGTCATTATCAATTAATTTTTTTATAACGATTTCGAAAAAGTCGTAGAAGCACAAAAACAACTAAATTATAGTTACATGTTTCTGTCCTATCACGGGAGCACAATAAAGAGGTCGGCAACAGTACGCAAGAGAAATATCGTACAAGCACAAAAATCTATTACAATGCAAAATGTGCGAATCGGATTTTGGTTTGAATTTGTGCGACGCGCATAAAAATCACGTAAAATATGCAAAATGGCGAGCGTTCGAAGCGGAATACCATTTAAAATGTTGTTAAAAGCTGGTGGATACCAACGCAGTGCAAAGAAGGCTGTGTGAAGTGAGCGTGCGGGGCGTAGAGGAGGGCTGCCGAGTAAGATGTGGCAGAGATGTTGGAAATCAAATTAAATGCAGCAACACGTTCAGCGGAAAGACAAACTAACATTAGATGGCTGTCTGCAATATCAACAGCTACAGCACAGACTACAACAACAACAATAAAAATAATAACTTCTAATACAACAGCTCTCTGTGACAATTTCAGAAGCATGCTGCTTAAGAATCCAATTTTCAGGCTGTTCCACGTCTGCCATGCCACATGTTTGCTGTTGTTGTTTCTGCATTTCACAAACTGCCGCTTGAGGCAACTGTTGCAGGCGGCGCAATACTTTATTGTTTCGCTGTCATGGCGTCAAATGTCGCCCATTTTACTGTGGTTTGTTGTCATGCAGCGCCAAGCACCCTACATTTCCCATGCTGGACTGTCACGCGTTGCAGGGCTCTAGCGATGCAGGACGAGGAGTGGCAGACGGCTTTACGACAATACCATGCAAATTTGTTTTTGAGCGTATTTTGTTCTCTTACAATAATGTTCATTTTTTATTTCTGGGTTCATTACGCTTTGTAAAATTGTAGCATTCGATCCGGTATTTTAGCGAATGTTGCTGCGAAAGATCAAAAGCGATTATTTGATTTGGCCAAAATACAGTTTCGAGTATCCAACTAGAACTACACCTTTTCAAGTTTATATTGAGAAAACAAAAGTTGATAATGAGAAATGTAAGCTGATATTTAGAATAAAGAAGTTGATAATGAGAATTGTAAGTTGATATTGAGAATACGTAAATTGATAATGAGAACATGAAAGTTGATAACGAGAAAATTTCAATATCAATATCTACTTACACTCCCTCATTATCAACTTGTGTTTTCTCAATATCAACTTACATTTCTCATTATTAACTTGAAAAGGTGTAGAGCAGTAAAATAGTTTCGAAATAAGGTATTTATATTTTACACTTTGTAAAATGTAAGAAATATGTACATTTTTTTATCAAAACTTAAAAATTTCCTGTTTACTTAAGGGCTGGTTACATAGCGGTGAAGTACGTTGTCAAAAATACTGCCATGTAAAAGTAATCGGGTGTAAACTAAGAAGACGGTGAAGTTTGCCGTAATGTAATATAGCGGCAACCATTCAAATATAGCGGCCGTCATGACGGTGGCAATTTTTCGTCAACGTTTTTCCCACCGTCATTGTCATAGCGCTGTCAATTCAATAAAATTCTACAAATTCATTTATAAAAACAACTATTAATGCCTTTACTGAAATGTGAGTTTGGCGAAAGCGGAGGTGTAGAGGGAGTGCTCTACTTTGCTACCATATATGAAGCAGTCAAAGGTTAAGATTAACCTTAGAATTTATTATAAACTGCTTTACGAGCTAGGATTCTGTAAAAATGTTTGTTGGGTGCTGTTGAAATATGTGAGCACTTGTTTGAGTGAAAAGCCATACATACATTGTTCTCGTGCCCACCTTCATTGCTATGTGACAAAGCATCAATTATGTGCGACCAAATTAATTTCATTCGAATTCGCGTTGTCGAGTGTGGAAACAAATGGCAGTCATTAGAAAGTGAAACGAAGAGTATCCGAGTGTCATTTGCGTTCAAGAGAGAGGAAAGAATTGAAAAATATTATGTTGGTCGCCGTGATGAACCGAGAACTAAAACTTAATTTTGCAGTGTCACTGTGGCTGTGGGATTTTAATTGGATTGCAGCAGCAACGGGTGGCCTAGTACGAACGAATTAAAGGAAGTGTTAATTTACATGCTGAGCGAATGTGTCCAAGCCAAAGTAAGGCTTCTAAATAATTTATACATCTTACTAATATTATAAATGTGAATGTAGCGATGTTTGGATATTTGGATGTTGGGATGTCCAGACGTTTACTTCTGTTCCTCAATAACGTGAGAATGGCAAGACGGATTTTGTTGAAATTTGGTAGGCAGACAGCTAATAGTCTGGAAGGAGGGATAGGCAATTTTTTTTTTTTAATTTTGGGGTCCGGCCATGCTAGGGACCGATACTTTTCGATTTTTTTGTTTTTCCATATAACTCTGAGTACACTTGATCTAAACTTATGATATTTCGCATACAGGGGTAGAAACTTCGAACAATATGGGTATCAAACGAAACTGGAAGGTGCCAGGTCTCATTTGGACTTCGATATATTTCGATAAATTTATCTATAACTGAGTTATCAGTCGAAATGAGATTGCCCAGAAACCTTAAATTTTGCCTGCAATATGGGTATCAAACGAAAGGGGATGACCCCAGGTTTCATTTGGACTTCGATATATTTCGATAAATTTATCGATAACTGAGTTATCGGTCAAAATATGATTGCCCAAAAACCTATAAAATTCCCTACAATATGGGTATCAAACGAAAGGTGAAGGCCCCAGGTTTCATTTGGACATAGACATATTTCGATAAATTTATCGATAACTGAGTTATCGCTCTAAATGTGGTTGCCCGAAAACCTTAAAATTTCCCTACAATATGGGTATCAAACGAAAGGTGAAGGCCCCACGTCTCATTTGGACATCGACATATTTCGATCAATTTATCGATAACTGAGTTATCGGTCAAAATATGATTGCCCAAAAACCTAAAAACTTCCCTACAATATGGGTATCAAACGAAAGGTGAAGGCCCCAGGTTTCATTTGGACTTCGATATATCTCGATAAATTTATCGATATCTAAGTTATAGGGCGGCCGCCGTGGGGTAGAGGTTAAGTGTTCGGCCTTCTACACCAAGTCGTGTCGGTTCGATGCCCGGCAAAAGTAACATCCAAAATTATTTAGAAAAAGAATTTTTCTAAACGGGGTCGCCCCCCGGCAGTAGTTTGGCAAACTCTCCGGGTGTATTTCTGCCATGAGAAGCTTCTCAGCAAAAAATTCATTTGCTTTGCAAGTGCCGTTCGGAGTCGGCAAAAAACTGTAGGTCCCGCCAACTTGTAGGAAAAACGCAAAGGCAACACACCACAAGTTGGAAAGAGAAGCTCGGCTAAAAATCTCGTTAGAGGTTATGATGACCTGTTGGTATATCGCCGCCATTAGTAGTAGTAGTTATCGGTGAAAATGTGATTGTCAAAAAACCTTAAAATTTCCCCACCATATGGGTATCAAAAGAAAAAAAAGGGCCATCCCCAGGTTTCATCTGGACTTTAATATATTTCGATAAATTTATTGATAACTGAGTTATCGGTGAAAAATCCTTAAAATTGCCCTACAGTATGGGTTTCAAACGAAAGGGGATGGCCCCAGTTTTCATTTGGACTTCAATACATTTCGATAAATTTATCGATAATTGAGTTATCGGTGAACACGAGATGGCTCAAAAGCCTTAAAATTTGCCAACAATATAGGTATCAAACGAAAAGGGATGGCCCCAGGTTTCATCTGGACTTCGATATATGTATTTCGATATATTTATCGATAACTGAGTTATCGGTCAAAACGTGATCGCCCAAAAACATCAAATTATTTAATCGATCTACCTTTCCCCATTGATGGGAATTTTGAAAATTTTAAATACCCTTGGTAAATGCTTCAGTATTCAATAATATTATATAAATATCAAAGTTTGAAGTTTAGATGAACTATTCGATAAATGCTTTCCGAATGATTTATATCCATACTTAAAGCCAAAGCAATATTTAACTTTAGAAACCTCACTTTCAATCGATTTCAAGGATATGTATATTAAATAAAATTTTTGAAAACCGTTTTTCAATACATACTATTTTTTCAAAACTCTAGGAACATAGACAAATAATTGATCTTCCAACAGTTTTTTATTTTACCAATCTACCTAACTTGGTGAACTTCGACGACCGAATTTTTTCTTAAAATGTTGAAAGGGTACTTCGCAGGGGCGGGCAAGGCTGCGGGTATATACTAGTACATACATATATGTACGTTAAGTCTGGAAAATAGAAGAAAATCAATTTTGCTGAAAAATTAAAACATTCACTTATTGGTTAGGTGGAATTTCGACTTTGTAAGCAGATCTTCAGGATTTTTATAGCATTTATAAAAAAGCGAAAAAGTCGCGTTACGATGGATGTAGTTAAAAATTTTTAATTAGATATATGTTTCGAATTAAATCCCACCGGTTTCGAATGTTACTTCATGTTAACAATTGCCAGGATACAGTTTACTTACGTTGTTTTCGATTTAAATAAAGTCAAAAGAAACCCGATTATGTCCAAATAGGTTCATTAGTTTTGACATTTATTGATTTTTAGTTTAAGTTATAATTTAATGTGAAATTGTATTGGTATAGGTTATACATATTTTCCGCTCCGATGTGCGTACTCGTGTTTGATCTCGTTCAACTATTATAATTCAAACTTCTGCTTAGTGATGGTACAAATGATTAGTGATGGCAAGGATTTAGCGTGTTACAGAGTTGTTTTAGGGCAGAGTTGATATTAAGTGGAGTCACACAAAGAAAAAAAAAACTGTGGCTTAGCATATTTTGTATCGACTTCGAAACTTTGCAGCAAAGTTAGAAGGATGCATTGACTGAAGTGGAAAAATTACTAATGAATGTAAATATATTAAAGATGATTTCGAAGACAATTTGAAAATCCCCAGAACTCCCCAGAAGCTTTATAAAACTGATTCACAACATTGCCAAAAGCGTCTACACCAGGCCTAGGCACCTAGTGGGACAATTATCCGGAAATCAGAGAACTTAATTCACACAAATTATAGCGTTCTTTGATTGTCCTCTCGATCAATGAAATTTTAATGATCTTGTGAGAGCGGGATGACGGCACTGACCAATCAATGGATTTCGTTGGTTATGCTCAGTTACTTACTTTTAGCCAACGACTCAATAACATACGCTGTTACTTTAGTACTTGCTAGTGATTAAAAGAGCACAAATAGATAACATTATTTGATTGGTGCGATGACCGCTCATTCACTAATACACGCTCACTTCCATTCTGCTGGGCCCTAGTCTACACAGAAAAAAATGGCACTGATAAAATCAACAATCTCTTACTGTTATCCCGAAGTTGACCAAATTCGGTTAAAATGACCAAATTTTGGTTATTTGAGCGGATGTATTCAATTGTTGATTGAACAGTCATGGGACTGTATATTTTTAATTAACAAAATTTGATAAAGCTGACAGAAATTTTGTGTTGTAACAGCCAAATCCTGTAGTTAATCCAACAGCGAAGATACAGTCATTACTCTCATAGAACAAAGCTGTAATTAGACGTCGGCAAGCATAAGTACACGATGGCATCATGGCAGACACCTCAGTCAGCAATCGGTAAAGGCAACAAAGCAACGTGAGAAGGTGTGGTGTCATTTAGAACAATGCTGTAATTAGATCCTGACAAGCATAAGTATACGATGGCATTATGAAAGAAACCCGGATAAAGATACCTGAGTTCGATTCTCGGTGAAGTCAATGTAAGAATTTTGAAAAATATTTTTTATTTTTAAAACCTTTATATTAAATCGCTTTCTTGTTTGCACCACCTTTTTCATACGAAATTTCGGAATCTTGCACAGTCTTTTTAGGCAGCTTCCCGTTGAGCTAGACACTTGAAACTTGGAACATAGTTCGGAGCTCCGTGACAATGCAATGTGAACGAAAAAATTTGCTGACGCTTTTTGACAGCATTCATATAAAGGTTGTCTTTAAAATTTTTTTATCATCTTTTTATTATTTTTTACTTTGATTCCTTTTGGTGCTAAAATACCCCTTAAATTAGTTTATATAGAGCAACACCTTAAACAACAAAATTTTCGACAATTAAGTTAAGGTTAATAGTTTCAATGAAGTTAAATCAACAGCATTGAATAATGGATAAAAATTGACCGTGATTTTGGTTGAATCAAACCATATTTTGGTTGATATGACCAGCTCATTTTTCTGTGTAAAACATTTCTTTAAATTGAAATTGCAAGTAACTACGAGTAAAATAAACGTTAAAACTAAAAGTTTGAGATTTTCTACCACTATGCTTGAGCACGTAAAGGAAAGAAAAATGTTGCGGAAATGAATCACTCTATTTAATATAAATAGTGTGTACAAGATATACAAGTAATTACAAATTTTGATTCTCATTCGGGACATTTTCAATAAAATTGACAATCTGTTGAGGGCTTACAGGATTTAAGAGAAAGGATCATTTAATTGCAAGAACACAAACCAGGTGTGGCCACATGTTAATTATTATTACGAATACAATCTTTTAGTGACCACACACATACATAAATGCGTTTATGTGTGCAAATTTTATAAGTTAACGCAAATCCCCGAACCAGCCACATATCCTCAGAGAGGAATTTGCTTCAAGCGATGGAGGAATGTGAGGGTAAATTGTAATCCAGAAATCAACCCAAAAGGATTTTAGTTAGACAATAAATGCTTTTGTCATTTTATGGTTCCTTTGTTGGGTTTCACATTGCTAAAAGTGTATGGCTTTGATGAACCCAACTAAACTCCAAAAGTGGTGGGGGAAACGTAGCAGCTACGCAAACAAAAACTTTCACATATTTGTGAGATTCTTTAATTAATAACTGAGCAAATAACCATCAAAAGATTAAGGCATAGCACCCGCATAACCGACCTCTGCCCCCAACACCCACAATTTTATTATGAGCCGACATTTGTGCGCGCACATAAATGATACACAAAATGCCGCCGAAAGTGGGGTTGGGTGCCGCGCGTGTGCCTCGATGACAATGAAGTCTTGAGAAAAAGTTGATGAGTTTAATTATTTCATTGCTAACTTTGTATGGTTTTTTGTTTACTTGCTTCTTCGCCTTCCCTCGCTGTCAAAGGCCAGCATCTGTTTGCAGCTTATATGAGAATGTTAGAGCTATTCGCTATTTCAGAAAAGACTTAACATGTTGTTGGTTTTCTGTTAGCCACCAACAGACAATAATGGTATTTCTCTCACATGCTCACAAACATTTAGGCATTCGCACATAATCACTGCCAATTTTGCATTCCTTTTTATCCATTTTTCAATCAACTTCCAGAATTTGACTGTGCGGGCAGTGGATCTAAAAAGCGCTAGAATAAATATCGACGTCTATGCAAAACCACCTATCTACCAGATTTAAAACCTCCCAAATGACGAAAGTGGCAAAAATGAGATTTGGAACCTCGGGTTCCAGGCATCAAATTTCGCCAATAAAAATAATAAATTTCGCATGCTTCAGTGGTTTTGTATAGGCATCGACGATATGAAAGAGTGATTTTTCATTATTATCAGCAAAATTGTTTTATTGCCACCATGATTTTATAAATTTTTTGTAATGCGCATAAGGGCAATTTGAGGGGGAGAATTCCCAATAAACAATTTTGTTTGATATCATTAAGATCTTAAGGCAACAAGTCCTGTCATAAATTTGCTAACAGTTTCTCAACTGTATCTCAAGTTACGTGCATGTTGTAATCAACTTGAGAACTAAATATTTATCAATCGTTTGAGAATATATTGTTCTGTGATGTGGCATTAGGTAGTCATATCATATACTCACATTCTTGAAATTTTTTTTTTTAGCCCTTTTAAACCTTAATGCTCAGCCCAAACGCCATTTATCTTAAGTTCTTCTCTCTATATGGAATGCAGTTATGGAAAATAGAAATATTATTTGCAGATATTAAGAAAATTCCATTCAAACGAGAATTCATAAAAGCGCGGTTAATAACACTGTACAAAATGAGGGTTCCCCTCTCCGTAATTGATGAAACCAAAATAAAATGAAACTTTATCCCTCCCATATAGTTACATAAACGTACCCACAGCCCTACTCCTACATATACTTATACATTACTAGCGGACCCTCACCCGCTTCGCTGGGTGAAAGAAAAAGAGAAATGAAAGTTGTTCTTTGTTTTTTTTTTTTTCTTGTTTTATCATTTAATTCATGTTCGGCCATTATTTTGTGACTTATTCTAATAACAATGTTTTATTTATTTAAGTTACTTGCCTAATTATTGTAAACTAACAACTTGTTCTAACGCCTTCTGATACACAACATTTTCGTTTTTATTTTCATGCGGTGTATAAATATACAGCATAGGCCGGCAAATACTTTCCTGGGAGGAAAATACTAATGCTTTAACATAGAGAGCGCTCTCTCCGTGCCGACCACTGATATACAGTAACGATAGTTTCCCTACTTATATCTCTATCCTAATTTTCAGCCACCTACCTTAACCTTAGAGGCATTCAACCTCAAGAAATTAAGTTTGTGTGGGAGGGGCCACGCCCCCTTTTCTGATAACCCCCTTTTTTATGTGTGAAAATGCTTTTGACATCATATAGGTCTATACCAATTTACAGGTCCCTACCTTCAACCCTTTCACAGATATTCTGCTTGAAAAATTTAGTTTGTATGGAAGGTGCCACGCCCCCTTTTTTAGTTATAAACTTTCTCCACATGTGTCTCTTCAATGTGGCAAAGGTTGGTTAAAATCGGTTCAGCCATTCTCCGTAAAGTTCATTACAACTCGAAAAACGGCTAAATTTTTATATATATAGATTTACCTATTTACCTTCTTTGTATTCATTACCCTACAATTTCTAGTTTCTTAATATACTACTCATTTATTACTTGTTATATACATAACTGTTATCCTCTCATCAGACTTTGCTTATAAATTCCTTTTCTTCTTAGCCTTAATATTTATTACACTCTCAATTAGCTTACCAATAACGAATCCCTATTTTTAAATCTTACGTTAGTTTTAAGAGCAAGCATTGATGAATCAATGTTTAACTCTTAACCTGTGCGGATCATTTTGTAACAATCAAAAATTATAACAATTTTATTTTATAAATGTCTATTAAAAAACTTAAAACAAGTGAATTTTAAATAAAGAAACAATATTTAACAGAAACGAAAAGTTTCTGTGTGATTTAATTTATTTACGAATGTAGGTGCACAAATATCGTACACCTACATCAAACTCTATGGGTCTGGTTTAATTTTTATTTGTTAAATTGGTAACCCTGTGTATGGGATAAACTTATTAAAACTTGATCAAACAAAGCAATTTTAGGGGAATTTTTTTCTATAATGCAATTTTTTAGGTCGAGGGACTCATTTTTGACCTTAACTTCACCTACATAAATCTTTTGATAGGTGGCGCTAAAATTTTACTTATCTTTGATAGTTTTTCTTGGAAAAGTTATAACTCGTTTAATGGAAAAGTTTACTTTCATTGTAGGAAATTTACTAAATTTTTCAAACAAAAATATTATCCATTGTGCCTATAATTAACAAAGAATAATGAGTTAACAATTTATTTAAATAAAGTGCCAGTCTAATATGTTTACATAGATACAATATTTAACTTTTATTGCACGGAGGGAAATCTATGGATGGAACATCCATAATTATTGATATCACATTAAATAAAAATTGATATTTCTGTCCCATCAATGAATATGGATGTTTCATCAATGCTTTTTTGATAAATCACTATTGAAATGGTATCCATATAAACTATTGATAAATTCTAAATAGTTAAAAAAAATTTTATATAATTTGACATCTGGTTTCAGTGAGACTCGAACCATGCTCCTCTGGCACGTTAGCCCAGTATTCTACCATACCATGCTACGGCATATTATACAATTTTTAGAAAAATGTTCAATCATAAGAAATTCAAAAAATTTTGAATTTAAAAAACCGCTCCAACAAGTTGTAATATTGTTAGAAAATCCATAGTAAAAATTGTTGAACTATTACGATTATGCGTCCCAGAAAAATTTACATTTCGTCCATATATATTAATACGCTGTCTCTACCATTATTACTATGTAGTAAATATGGATATGGATATACCGACAATAGAAATTCATATCACGACCATATATATTGACATGCCGTTCAAATATATTAGTATTCTATCTATAAATATAAAAAATAGTACATTATATCGAAATAGTTGACATGTCATTTTACTTTTTATTGGGAGCAAATAATATTTGATAAATCGCTCATTCTGAATGAATCAAACTCGGCGCTATCAATAGTGATATTGTCACCACGTTCAATGCATTTCTCTCAGTGTGTCATTCGCATTTATTGCGGCTTGAAATTTGTGACGCGTTAGCAAAATTAAAATAAAATTATAGGCATCAAAGCACAAACTAATGCAACCGTCAAGCGTCATATTAATGTATATTTTTTATCTACATAAATGGCGAATATGTTTTGTATATTAACACTGCATTATGGTTGCCACATTGATGAAACCGCTAATGAATACATTAGACCGCGACTTCCGGTGCGTTGATCGGCCTTACTATGCGGGGGGCGAAACTTCTACACAACGATGTATGCACCTGTGTATGCATGTGTGTGCAATAGCAATGTAGTAGGATAGCTTTAGAAAAAGCATACATGTATAAAAAATTAATTAAATTAAAACCATCAAAACCAAACCGCAACACGTACATCGAATAGATTGCGGGACATTTGGCCAAGTTGGATGATGGACTAATGGTATCAGCAGGTGGCAAGTGGCAGGTGAGCGTAAATTACGCTGAATCTGCATTAAATGCACGTCCTTCGTTTATGCCCGCACTTAGTTGAGCTAGCACTACGCAACGGCACAGTTTGTGAGCAGTAGAGAGACGCTGAGCGTCAAGTGACGGTCGGGCGTGGGTGCTGTGTTATATCTACTAAAATTGTAATTTCATATATATTTTGCAAATTCGGCAAAAACATTCTCTGGAAAATTGTAAACATTATGAACTGAATGTGTGCTGTTGCTGTAAGTGCCATGCGCTTGAGTGTGCAATGTGAGAGTGCGTGCGGTGTCGCTTTTGTGGTATGAATATGCAAATTATGCAATAAATTTCCAGGTAACTACTTCAGTAACTGCGTTTAATTCGCAAAATGTGTGTGTTTTTGGCAGAAATATTGGTTTTGCTTTTATTTTTGTTCTATTTTTGGTTGTTGTAAGCGTTCATTTTAATTTGTTGTTTGTTGGGTGGCTATAACGTTAATAGTGTTAGTGTATAACGTTACCAGCTATGTGATGCATTTTCGATTTTGATGAACTGATCTATTTTTAACACATTTCGCATTTAAAAATTTGTTAATATTCGCTGAGTTTGATTAAATCTGCTTGAGTGTATGTGTGTCTGTGTGTTATTTGAATGTGCAATGAATCGGGCGAGGTGAAGAGTGATTGCTGAGTAGTGGCTAATTGAAATACACCGATGGAGGCGACATCCAATGTGGGCTATCGACGTGGTATGCCATTTGGTTCAATAGTTTTTATACCCAGCGTACAAGTACTAGTACAATGGTATATTAATTTTGTTCACATAACGGTTGTATGTAACGGCACAAAATAATCGAGATAGATATAGAGTTCCATATATGAAAGTTCTTAGGATTAAAAGAGGAGTTGATTAATGCATGTCCGTCGGTCTGTCCGTCCGTGTACACGATAACTTGAGTAAAAATTGAGATATTTGCATGAAATTTTGTACACAAGTTACTTTCTGGCCAAGGTAGGTTGCTATTGAAAATGGGCGAAATCGGATGATAGCCACGCCGCCTTTTTCAATATCGAAAATTTCGAAAATTTCGAAAATCACACAAATTGACTTATCTCGGCAGCTGAAATGGCCAAAATGATATAATTTTATAGGTGAATCCCCCTGGACATTCTCTTATGATTTTTCCATAAATTTTTTATAGTGGGCGTGGCACCGCCCACTTTTAAGGGAGGCGTTTTTTGAAAATTTGACTGGTCGTAACTTTTAAACTGATTACGATAGAACGATGGAATTCCTCACAGAGCATACTAGTATCGTTGGGAGTATACCTGATGAAACTGGATAAAATCGCCCTTCAACCACGCCCACTTTCGATATCGAAAATCACACAAATTGACTTATCTCGGCAGCTGAAATGGCTAAAATGATATAATTTTATAGGTGAATCCCCCTGGTCATTTCTTATGATTTTTCCATAAATTTTTTATAGTGGGCGTGGCACCGCCCACTTTTAAGGGAGGCGTTTTTTGAAAATTTGACTGGTCGTAACTTTTAAACTGATTACGTTAGAACGATGGAATTCGTCACAGAGCATACTAGTATCGTTGGGAGTATACTTGATGAAACTGGAAAAAATCGCTCTCCAACCACGCCCACTTTCGATATCGAAAATCACATAAATTGAAGTAATTCGGTAACGGAAATTAAGTAAATCCTCCTAGGGTCTAATGATTGTTATCCCGTTCTAAAAATTACCGCTGGGTATTAAATGTTCGGTTCACCCGAACTTAGACTTCCTTGCTTGTTTTAGTTGCCGTTGGGCACAAGCGCCAAAAAATACATAACGCCACATTGAAAGCCGCACAATAAACAATTAATTGCAAATTACATCCAACAACTAAGTGCGGAAAGTAGCAAAAAAAGATTAATTACCCGGTAGTAAAATTTGCGAAGTATACTCCAAAAATTTTAAGTAGCTACACACCTCGCGATTTTTTTTGTACCGGTTGAAAAAGTTATAGTTAAAAGACATTTTGAATTATGTATCGAATCCAGGGTAGTTCTCCCTCTTTGGATAGTTTTCTGAAATATAACCAGCTAAGCACGAAATTTTCTACAGTTGCGATAAAGAATTTAAGAGAAACGTAATATTTTTTCACTTAAACTTATTTGTGAAACGGATCTAGAAAAACTTTCTTTTCTTTTCACATCAAGAGATTTGGTAAATAAGGAAATAAGCTAAATAAATGCCAATATTTTCTAACCTCAATTGGATTCCGTACCAGGATACGCAGTTATGGGTCAACAATACCACCACGTCGCAGTACCATGTATATTATATGGGATAATGTAGTTGGAGAGAGTCATAAAATTTAAGCTTTCACATTTTAAATAGTGTTTTAATTGAAATTATTCATGGTTTGAATTCAAACCACGTTGTCTAAATTTGTGTAAGTTCAGATTCAGCTTAAATTTAAACCTTTTCATTTTGAATTCAAATTATGAAAGGTTTTAATTCAAACTCCAAGTGGCCTAAATTTTAATAAAATCAGTTTATAATTTCAAACATCTCGGTTTGAATTGAAATTACATATGTATGGTTTGAATTTTAATAAATGAAGGCTTTGATTTCAATCTTCAAGGTTTAAATTCAAATTATTCACGGTTTTAATCAAAAACCATATGTACTAAATTTTCAAACCTCGGGCTTAAAACCCAAGCCACCAATTAGATAGCATAATTTTTGCTTTTAAAACTAAAGGATTTTAATTCGAAACCAGTAAAAATACATTTGAATAATTACAGTTTAAAATCCAAACCGAACTCAAAACTATCACCTTTGTGAAAAGTATAGAAGATTTATTTTCAAACCAAATTTGGTTTGATCATATATGTAGTCCAAAAAAGTTTTAAATTTAGGTCAAAATATTTCACCGTTTACCCAGGTGCATGCCCTTCTCAATCACGCCCCGGGCATTTGAAACCTTTTTGGCAAATATGCTAAAAAAGTTACCCGGGGACAGAAGTCGAGAAAAATCCAAATTTTAGTTTTTTTTTTTATTTCTCTCAACTTTTGACCGCGAATAACTTTTTTAGCACAAACGGGATCGATGGGGATTTTTGCACCAAAAAATTGGCTCTGTGGAAATATTTGTTACAGAAGATAAACTAATACCTCAATTCTGTAAGCTGTATCTGGCCACTAATAGAGACATTTCGTGGTCTATTTCACATTTGATACAATTTGGTATTCAGTAAGCTGCCTCACATCTCTAGTCTCAATAAAGAGTCACTAATTTGTCATCTGCTTGTAGGCAGGTAACAAACACAATTAATTAAAGAAAATTTGTTAAACAATTAAAAAAATTAAAAAAAAAGTGAATTTACTAATTAGAAGTACTTAAATGTTTAAAAAAAGTTAATTAAATTTGAAAAAATTAAATAAAAAAATAAAAATTTACTGTCTGCGGACCGGCACTTGAACCTGCGACCTCCCGTGTCATAATCCGGACGCTTAACGCCTAGGCTTCATCGATATCTATAGGATGGTTGTCAAATACGTTACTTAAAATTTATGCAATTTTTGTATTCACCACACCTTAAAATGAGCGAGAGAGAGACTGTGGTAGATTTCTTGTGACTTTCTCTTATAGAATACCGGAATCATCTGAAGTCACAAAAATTGTATCTAATGAAATATCTCAAATTTAGTGACTAGATATGAGACAGAATTACAGAATACTGGTATAAATTTACCGGACTAGTATTTTTTTATATCTAGCTCGAGAACTAAAAGCTTTACAAAAATAACTGTTTTCATTGTCGATGGGGAACTTCTTGACAAATAAAGGGTAAACGAAAATTTTTCTACGCACACTAAAGTTTTCGAGAAAAACCCTAAAAAGCCCATACGTGGCGTATATTTTCATATACCTTCCAGAACTAATTTTACAATCGCGATATCTGAGAACTGGTTACTCTTAGGGAAAAAATGTTAGAAAAAAACGAATTTAATCCACATTTTGCAGTTTATGTCCTCTCGCGATAGGGTACATATATTTCCCTGCTAGATGGCTCCCTGATATAATTTTTTATGACTGCTTTATAATCAGGATCTCTGTTACAAAAAATAAGCCCGATTGTAGTGCTCGAGATGAGATATTAATAAAAGTAGTAGTCTGATTGCGTAAGTTTCGCAGACAAAGTCGCGGGCATCTGCTATAGAACTTTGGGCACCAATTTGTCCATAAAAATATACAAGCAATCACAGTTATTCTAAATGTATCTCTAAATGTATGTATACAAGTTTTTAAGTTGTGAAATAAATGTGGAATAATTACAAAATATCGTATGCATACTAAAATTATATGTGTTGGTTGTGGGACTCGGCCAACAACATAACAAGTAAGTGGAAAAGTCAAAAATAACTTGACATATTTGCCCCAATGATTGGCCGCAATGATTCCTGGTCATACTGACAGCAACACCAACATCAACAACAACATCGAGCGTGTTTCAACGCGGGAATGCTGAAAAACGCAAATTTTGAATTGTTATCGTGTTTGTTCACAAAATGACAACACCAAAAGCTAAAATAAACGCATTTGTTGCTGCGACGGCTGAAGCGCAGAGCAAAGCTCATTTGGAAATCCTCCGTGGCAAAGTATACTGCTGGGACATACATACATTCATGCATACATACATGCAAATTCATACATAGAAACACATTAGCACTAATATATGCGCCGGTGCGCATTTGTGGAATTTTATGGGGCGCTGATAGGTCATCAGTGGGATGCGCAAAATATCGGCAGCATCAATGTGGCCAGCGGCAATATTATCAGGCGGCAGTCGAAGCAGCTTTTCCGCCGTTGTAAGCACTAGAACGCTTTACATAGTAAAATGCCATGCACAATATGGTAGCTAAAAACAACAACAATAAATATCATACATAGAACACATCATCATCACCAAAACTAATCGCCAAATTTGCATTTACGCCCATCCCTTACAGAACCATATGCTGTAGTCATACATACAAACAGGTACATATATTTTCGTGTGTGAAAAAAAATTCTCCTCCTCTTTCATATAAGTTTACATAATACATATATCTCTAGGAATAATTGTTATATCAGTCTCTAAAGATAGTTCTTCCAGACCGCTTTATCACGTGCATTCGGCGTTAAGCAGTTCCAAACTAAAATTACTAAAGAATGAACTCAATAAATTAGAAAAACATCCACCAGGTTTTACATATTCGAATACGAAATGAACAATTAGTTTCTACATAAAACATGCGTCTATGGATTCCAGCTATAGTAGTAATCGTCGGATCCTCTGAGACTTATCCCGTTAGTGTGTCAACTTAATACAATTGTTTGCTGGGTAGGGATCGATGTATGCACATTCCACAACCAATGAAAAAAAAAATTTGATTGACCTCTAAAGGGAGTGGTCAGCGATTAATACCTTAGAACCACAGTGTGCTTTAACTGATCCAAACAATCCGTCCCGGGTCCCATGACTGTATCGTTCATTCATGGCATGCTTATAGGTTTAGCAAGTAGACTCGTCGGACGGAACAAAGTGGATGTTTGTATACGACAGTATCCATTTAGGCATAAAAGGGTCCAATTGGTATTCTTTAAAGGGCATGTCCAAACAAAAGGGATAACTCCATGCCTTATAAAGATATTAGACTAGTCTCCTTTGCTACACTGAAATAAAAAGTTTGAAAGTGCACCTTGAAAGTAACATATCAAAACCACTCTCAAATCGATCATGGAAATACTGTATTTACTGTAAAATTGGCAGTAAAAACATGTGATTTTTGAAAAATATCAATTAATGATATGAGTCCACTTTCAAATTTACAGTAATTCATGTCAATATGATAGTATATTGGAAGAATGATAGGGGGTCAGTTTCAAATTTGATATTACCCACTGTTGGACGAAAAATGACAGGGTTTACTGTTAATTTGACGGCCGTTTCTTGTAGATTTTTTTTTTCAGTGTACTCATTCCAGTAGCATTCTTGCCTAGATTTACCTTATACGCTTCTCTATGCGAGCTTGTGTGTGCTTGTGTATGTGTTAGTTTATAGCGAATTAATGTATGCGAGCGTTGGGCCAAGTATAAATTTTAATTTAAATGCAAATTTTCAACTCATTTTCAACATATTAACGTTATTGCGTCATCATCCCAGCCGTCCACCAGTCTATATTACAACAACCACCGATCAACATTCAACAATTACCACCAAATGCAGAGCAGCATCAGTCGCTTCACTGCTTGCCTGTTGCTATTAATTTTGTATTTGTATGTTTTTTTTTAGAATTTATATGTTGTTGTTATATGCCATGTTATTGTAGTTGTCATCAACTCGCTAACATGTTTGGCACAACCCAAACAAATTGCTTTTGCGTGCACAAACCAATACAGCAGCGAATTTTAGATTCGAAAACTCCTGCAATAGCAAGTCGGTAAGTACTAACTTATCTCGGAGTTGAATGCGTGCATGAGTTATTTGAGCCGCACAAAATGACATGCAACGAAGTTAGTGTCGAAATATTGCATATTTTTTGGGTGACGAAGTTAGATTTATACAAACATGTGTAAATGTACTTTTGTGCTGTTGACTCCATTTGGGTTTATGGACGGACGCTCGATCGCTCTACTAGACAACTGACCAACCCACCAAGTTCTTCTTTGTCACATATGACTGATTAGCTGTTAAAGGTAGAAATGCACTTTTACACAATATGTAAATAATTCCAAATCGAATTTTATACTTCACAGCCGTTAGGCCATTTCCAATCCTATTTGTATTCGCGCTGGACTTCAGTGATTTGCATTGAATCCCAGATGAGCACAATTGTAGCTGATATTTGCTCGAATAAATGAAGACATGCATGGATGAAGGGGGTATGTCGCATTTTGAGTGAAATGAGAAAATCGGCTTTAAAGTTTTGCTTAAACATTTGAGGTTTTTTCGAATCTTTATGGAAAACTGACAAAAATATTATGCAAAGCCATAAAAGACGTTGCATAATATGCAATAAAAAGCATAAGTTTATATTTAGTGTTTTATATGAAAAAATCGGAACATACCCCCTTCTTCCACAATTCAAATTGAAAAGTTGTGTACATACCCCCTTCATCCATGAATTATCTTCTACAATTTTCACGATAGGCAGATTCTGATAACACAGAAATATAGATCTGCATAAACACTATTCACCAATGCCAAAAACAGAAATTGAGTGAGAATGCGACATACCCCCTTCATCCATGCATGTCTGAATTTTTTTATTTGCATAAGAGTACGCTCAAAGCTATATATGTGCATACAAATGTATGAAAAAATTTTGAACGTAGTTATACTTTGATACAAAAACAACCAAAGAATATAATTTTGGAAAAACAGCTTGTTTAGTTTTTCACTATGTATTATTTTGTGATCTTACTGGGAGATTTTATCAAGACCGCAACTTGATCGGAAACGGATTCCTTATTAAGTTGGAAAATTAGTTAAGCGCTTCAAGACTTGTGTTGCAATCAAGGACTGAAACCGAAACCGTAAACGTAACCGATTAAAACTGATTCATTTTTCAAAACCGAAACCATAACCGTTATTTTGGAACCGGTTCCAAAAGGTTTTGAATTTTTTTAATGTCTCATTTCTTTTAGTGGGCACATAGGTATTCTCTTTTAAAAACAGGTACCCTGGAAATTTTCATGGAAGATTGTCGAGCAAGGCTACAAAAGACACGTTTTGATCTCAGCATAAAAATTCTAAAAGAGAAAGTTATAGCTATAGTTGAATGAAGCGATCGAAAAAAATTTACGGGATCCGAAATGGAAATCTTCAGGCTTGTCTCAGAAAGCACAGCTCATATTAATGTTTTGGCGATTTATACATTTCATTTAGCTTCCATTATAATATTTTTCTAATAAAAATAATAAAATTTATTATTATTATATTAGAGAAATTCCATCATGGCAGCAGGAAAGAATTTATGAAAATTCAACCTATTTCGAAGCTACATACATACATAGGTACTTGAGTATTTTAGTAGTAAAATTTATTTTGTTCGTGTTTTTATTTGGAAACCGAAACCGGAACGAAACCGTAACCGAAACCGAAATAAATGTTGAAGAACGAAACCGGAACCGAAACCGAAACGTTATTTTAATCGGCTTCAGACCTTGGTTGCAATAAACTTGGAATTAAAATCGCTTACAATTTTTCTCCTGTGAGACATAAATATCGGTATGGTTTTCAAAAAATTGTCTTTACTTTATATACATGAATAGTTTGATGAAGCTATCCAAGTCCCACTGTCCTTGTATGTCTTTGTTTCCCCCGAACTAACGATATGCCAATAGTCTGTAAAACTTCTATATTTAAACGATTTTTCGTCATCCTTTGTCAATTTTGGTTTATAAATCGCACTGTTTGCGTGCGATCGAAAAACTCTCAGTTAAAATCGATCATCGTTAAAGCCAGTCATTTGTAATTGCTCTTACTCAAGCATAGCTATGCCTTCTCGCCATTTAATTGAACATGACATGAACGAATGTTAATTATTTTCGTTAAATGCTATCTACACGGAGGGAAATCTATGGATGGAACATCCATAATTATTGATATCACATTATATAAAAAATTGATAATTCTGTCCTATCAATGAATATGGATGTTTCATCAATGCTTTTTTGATAAATCACTATTGAAATGGTATCCATATAAACTATTGATAAATTCTAAATAGTTTAAAAAACAAAATTTTATATAATTTAACTTCTGGTTTCAGTAAGTTTCGAACCCTGCTCCTCTGGCACGTTAGCGCAGTATTCTACCATTCGGCTACGGCACTTTATAAAATTTTATAAAAAATGTTCAATCATAAGAAATTCAAAAAATTTTGAATTAAAAAAAAAACGCTGCAACAAGTTGTAATATTGTTAGAAAATCCATAGTAAAAATTGTTGAACTATTACGATTATTCGTCCCAGAAAAATTTACATTTCGCCAATATATATTAATGCGCTGTCTCTACCATTATTACTATGCAGTAAATATGGATATGGATATACCGACAATAGAAATTCATATGACGACCATATATATTCAAATATATTAGCATTCTATCCATAAATATAGAAAATGGTACATAATTTCGAAATGGTTGACATGTCATTTTACTTTTTATTGGGAGCAAATAATATTTGATAAATCGCTCATTCTGAATGAATATTGCATCAAACTCGTCGCTATCAATAGCGATATTGTCACAACATTCAATGCATTTCTCTCAGTGTAAAAAAGAAAATTCCTAAATGCAACGAAGGCTTAAAACTCTTGTTCATTTACAGATTGAAAATGAAGTTGTCTTATTACTATTATCACTATTGTTGTTGTTGTTAGAATGGAAATTGAATTTAAGTTTAATTAAAAATTCAGTGAAGGTTCCTTTCTAGCCAACAAGAGTCGCCGTTATACGTACGACCGACGTAAGTTTTGTTGTTGCTTACGTTAACGGTAGCCAGATGTTTTCGTAATATAACGGTGGTGTAAGAAAATGTTCCCCAACAAGCAATCGTATGGCAATGGCAATGGCAATTAACCATTAGCAACTTATAAAATAACAATTACAGCAACAACACTCAGCTATAGACAATACAGAGAAGAACTTTGGCTGCACGGTAAGAAATTTTGGTACATTTTCAGTAGTTCAGTCTTTTTTAAAGTTACTTAATTTTAGATATTCCATCAGAGACAATTTTTGTGACTTGAGATGAGTCACAGAAATTTACCCATGTCTTTAATTATTTGCGCTTAAAACACACTTTGAGCTTTTGCTACAATACATTTCCTCAAAGAGATTGGGATTAGTTTAAAAATCTTCTTAAAAATTTGATTTCTGGTTCATTTAAAAGAGGTCTTTAATTAAAAGTAAAGAAATTTCGCAAAAAAAAATGTTTAAACCGAAGAATGGTTTGAAATACAAAATCCAATTTTTGAACGTGTGGTTCCACCAACAGCATATCGAGGATGGAGACGGTCGCCATAAGCTCGACATGATTTGAGTTCAAAAACGCTGCCAAAGAGTGACCGTCTGTCGCATTCAATGACGTCGCATTGGCGGCAAAGTTTTGTTGTTCAAGTACTTTGCCATGCTGCGTTGGAGTTGACAATAGAAGAGAGTTTAAGTGCGCCAAACTGACTTCATCCGATAAAGTGGATATTTGTTCTTCTGAATCTTGCTTTAGTCGCCGAACAGAGTTTTGTTTAAGTGTGAAAAAGTAAATAAAAACAACAAAAAAAGCACAAAGTTAAGTCACGTGAAAAATGAATGAGTTGAATGTGGAAGAAGAAGAGTTGCACTTATTGCAGACGGCATCGAAAGTGTACGCGTGTGTTCGTAATTAGTTTTGCGTAACCGTCTTGTTTGTCTGATGAAGACACCTAAAGTAGTCAACACTTTTCAAGTCACTCAGCTCGCGTTGTACTGTCATTCCAGTTCTGCTCGCAATCAAGCAAGTTTTTGCGTTCAATTTACTTTTTTTCTATTGAGCGATGCTTGATGTTGTTGCTGTCTCTCAAACCGGAAAACAATTTGCATAATTAGTGATTTCTTCCGTTGTTTGTTACCCCCTTTTTCTTCTTGGGAATTTTTTCTTGGCACATTTCACAGCTTGTAGAATAAACTAATGGAGTGATGAAGTTTGTCCTTTGGCTGGTGAGATAAAATTTTATTTTAATTACTTGTAGTGCGGCTTAGACGCCATCGATTTTGGTATAAAGAATACAAAAACTGTCCATCTCTCAGCCTAGCAACATGGGCTTAACAATTTATTTGTCTTACACCTTAAAATCGATAAGGTAAATTTGTTTTTTTTTTCAAATTTAGGACTGTATTTCTGTATGGCCAAAGTCACATTTAGAGAGAACCATATAACTAGATTGTTATAGAGACTCATCATTAAAGACATTCTAGTAGTTGGAATATATTAGTGTCCGACCGAATATTCGGCAAAGTTTCGGTATTCGGCCTATTCCGCCTATTCGGCTATTAATTTTTATTCGTCTTCGGCTGAAAACGCCGAATAATCGATGTGTTTAATAAAAAAAATGACTGAATTTTACGAGTTTTGGATTTTTTATAAAAAAAAATACTAATGGCGGCGATATACCAACTGGTTATCATAACCACTAACAAGTTTTTTGCCGAGCTTCTCTTTCTAACTTGTGGTGTGTTGCTTTTGAGTTGTTCCTACAAGTTGCCGGGACCTACAGTTTATTGCCGACTCCGAACGGCACTTGCAAAGCAAATGAGTTTTTGCTGAGAAGCTTCTCATGGCAGAAATACACCCGGAGAGTTTGCCAAACTACTGCCGAGGGCCGACCCCGTTTGTATTGTACAACAAGAAACATAAATATCACGTATCTGACTTCTTGGCGTCACTTGGGAGTTACTCCGTTACTTAGTTACTCAGTGTCGCATAAATGCCGGTAACTTGTCTTTTGAATACATATTGTTGAATTTCTATGTTAATATCAGGCAATGCCTTGGCCTAGAGCTAGCGTGATCGCCTGGCATACCTAGGGGTCAAGGTTCGTGTCCCGGTAAAATGGATTTTTTAATAATTTTCAAATTTTTTCATCATTTTTGCTATCCCTCAGACGACACTTATAAGTCATTTTATGCACGTAACGTATACGGAGAACAGTTTTTCCCGAAGGAAGATGGGAAAAAGATGAAACAAGCGCGATAGAATATGTTGGCTGGGTTCAAGAAACAAAAACTATGATTTTTTATGAAATAAAAAAGTCTCTTCTCTTATATTGGTATTCGGCTTCGGCTTCGGTCTTCGGTTGAATATGGGATTTTGCCGAATATTCCGCTTCGGCCTAAAATTCCAGTTTCGGTCGGACACTAGAATATATATGTAGTACCGTGTGTTTTAATTTCTTGGTTCCATATTATAATGCGCTTTATTTCTTAAAAAAATCAATTTATTTGTCCGCTTTATTATTTGCACTTCCGTGCTCTGTTTCTATCTTTCTAAAAAATGAATGATTTTTCGTTTTACGGTGATGCCACCTTACATTAACTTTCCTTATTATCTATTAGAATAATGTATATTTTCTCCTATAGAGGGGAGCGATGGCATAGTAAATGTGAAAGGGAACATCTGATTGGTTGTTCCATACATTTATTACTAATACACCGCGCTGCCACATCTGCGTTATAATACATGATATCTTGCGCTAGCGACCGCCAGATGGCGTCGTTGGCTGTACGCCATTCAGTGCAATATTCTTAAGGCCGGTACACAGTAGCGATTACCTTCGCATTTTGGTATTACAGCTTCGGCCAACCTGACTATAATCGACCTCGATTATTTGTTATTGTTACATTCTACTTATTGTATATTATGAGCTACTGTAAAGTGTCGCCTAAATGTGGATGGATGGGCATTCATTAGAGCTGTTCGTCTGCTGACCACATTTTAATACGTGAGGCTTCTACGATGCCGTTATATGGCAGTTGCGTCAGCTGACAATTTTCTATGTCTCTTATGACGTATCGGTCATGTGGTAATGTTTTATGAATTACATATGGGCCTCTATATTTTGGAATAAACTTCTTATTGGTTCCCGCAGTCGTATCGACGTTGCGTATGACCACAAAATCCCCGGCAGCGTATGTCTCAGGGGGCTTGTTGCGGTCGGAAACGTATCTCTGACTGTACTCTTGCGACTTTTCTATTGCAGCTAAAGCTAATGACCGGGTAGTCTCAAGGTCGCGATCTGTTCTGAAATCATTTTTATTTTCTAAGTGCTCTGTCAATTCATCGATTATTGCGCCTCTCTGTTCCACTCCGAACAGCAGCACGCTAGGTGAGAATCCAGTCGTAGAGTGTATGGTATTGTTCAGACTATATTCCGCTTGGCCTAACTTAGCGGACCAGTTGGCGTGATTTATTGGTTCAGAAATTTTACTCAACATGGCTTTGATGACCCTATTTACTCTTTCTACCTGCCCGTTTGCTTGTGGGGAAGCGGTGGCTACCTTCACGTGTGATACGTTGTTTTTCAACAGGTATGCATCGAATTCCAAAGAGGTAAAACAAGATCCGCGGTCCGATACCAGTCTCCTCGGCCTGCTATAGTAGCTGAAATATTTGTCTAGACAGGCTGTGACTTCCTTCGTACTTGTCGAATTAACTGGGTACAGGCGGACAAATTTCGTAAAAGCGTCAATAACTACTAAAATATATTTGCGTTTTGAATTTATGGAGGGCAGAGGGCCAAAGTGGTCAACATGAACAGTGTCGAATGGTATCGGTTTCTTAGGGATGCTATGCATATTACGCTTGTTCACGCGAGCAGGGGCAGAGTACATGATGCATTTGATGCAGTTCCGAATGAAGTTTTCTACTTTGTCTTTAACTTTGGGCATCCAATAGTGCTTCTTCAACTGGTCACACGTTTTCTCGACGCCTAGGTGGCCAATTTTCTCATGCATCAGTCTAATAATGTTGTCCTCCATTTCATGTGGGACGTAAAGAAGCAGGCCCCCCTCCCCTTCTTTCTTAAAGACGAGGCCATCTACTAACTCGTAGTTCGGTACGGGTCCCATTTCCAACTTTTCCCGCAGGGTTTTTATGGTATTATCACGGTATTGTGTTGCTTGGATGTGAAAATCGGCTTCATCGGCGTCTGCGGCTGATACCGTGACAAGGAGTGCCGCGGGTTTCTCAGCTTTATTACAGGTAGCAGCAACGAGTGACTCGGATTCTTGGCCGGTCCCAGCTTCGGGGCAACGGCTAAGCGCATCAACATGCGCCATATTTATTCCGCCTCTGTGTTGGATTATGTAGTTGTAGTTTTCAAGTTCCAAAGCCCACCTGGCTATCCGCGGGTTAAGTTGCTTTTTGCTTAGGGTCATCGTTAGCGAGTTGCAATCGGTCACTATTTTGAACGGAATCCCCTCCAAATAGACCCTAAAGCGTCTTAGCGCGTATATGATGGAAAGGGTCTCCAGCTCGAAGCTGTGGTATCTCGCTTCAGCGCCGGAGGTGGCCTTTGAAAAGTACATAACTGGGTGTAACCGGCCGTCCGTCTGTTTTTGAAGAATGACGGAACCGAAACCCGCTGAGCTTGCATCACAGTGTAACTCGGTCTGCTTTTTCGGGTCGTATATGGAAAGCACAGGAGCAGACGACAACTTACTCTTCAGTTCTTCAAAAGCGAGTAAGCACTCATCTGACAGTTCGAACTTAACACCCTCACGCGTCAATCTTTGCAGCGGCTTAGCTATTCTAGAGAAATTCTCAATAAATTTCCTAAAGTACGAGAAGAGTCCTAGGCAGGTTTTGAGCTCCTTGAGGTTTTTGGGGAGGCTATATTTCTTAATTGCTTCAATATGAGCGTCACTAGGCCGTATTCCATCTGAGCTAACTGCATAGCCGAGATATTCCAGGGAATTGAAACCAAACATACACTTACTAAGCCTAAGTTCCAAGTTGGTTTCTTTCATCCTCTTTAGAACTTTGCCTAGAATCTTAACATGGGTTTGAAAATCTACCGTGGCCACAATTATGTCGTCCATATAAATCATTATTGATCCATCGTCCACCAAATCTTTGAAGATGTTATGAACGTAACGTTGAAATACTGCGGGGGCATTTTTCAGCCCAAATGGCATACGAATGTATTCAAATTGACCATAAGGTGTTACAAATGACGTATATTTAATGGAATCCGGGGACATCTTCACATGGAAGAACCCATTTCTAAGATCGAGAGTCGAGAAGAACTGTTTCCCTCCTAAGTAGTCAAGGCAATCTTCAATAAGGGGAAGTGGGAAATTGTCCCGTATGGTCAATTTGTTTAGCGGCCGGTAGTCAACGCACTTACGTAACTCACCACTTTTTTTTTTTACCAAGACAATCGCAGATGCATAGGGTGAGTCGCTTGGCCTAATGATGTTGTTTTTTAAAAGCTCATCTGTAATTTTCTTAAGTTCGATCTTTTCATAGTAGGAAAGGCGTCTCGGCGATGAATGGAATGGTTTATCATCCATCAATCTTATTTTCATTTCGTAATCATAGGGCTTAAGCTCGATATTTCCCGGGTTCATATAGTTATCTTCTAAAGTTTGTCTCAACATGTCAATGCAACTTTCACCTAATTCTGTATTAATGTTTATTTCAGATACGCAAGCACTCAAGTTTTCGGAAATTTTCTCGCTAAGAATTTCGTTGAGAGGACAGAATCCATCACTACAATACCCCTGAGACAACGCCTTTAGTTGTGGTTCGAATTGAACATCTTGAACGCTACTGTGTGACCAACTTTTTTGTTGCTCTGAATGCCTCTCTTCATCCTTAGTGTTTTGTATACTACTTAAGTTAAGTGCACAGAAATAAGATGTGTTATCTGGCCTATGGCTTTCGTTTGAATAATTGTTTACTTCTCCGTTTAATGAGCATAAATGAATATCAAATTTCTTAAGGAAGTCTCTGCCTAAGATTAAAGGAATTGCCATAGTATCATCAGGCACCACGTTCAAAACAAATTTATTTATTTTATTTTCAAACTTTATTTCACATTTAATTCTTCCAAAAGTAAACAATTTTTTATTTCCTAGACCTCGGAATATTGAAGGCTTCGCGCTCCCGTCTACATCAAATGACACGTCTGACTTGCGAACGAAACTAGTTGGACTGCCCGTATCGAAAATAGATAAACAATCTTTAAATCTTTTGCACTTATCTTGTTTTGTCAAATAGGCGACACTTACCATATTCATAGACTCTAGCATTCGGTAACAGCGTTGATCGTCCACATCATCGGCATCGGTATTGACTACAGCGACGGTTCTTTTTAGGTTCGGCACTTTCTTCGGGTTGGTGCAGCTTCGGTGGTCGTGGCCCATCTTCCAACATCGGAAACAACTTCCATCTGGCCTCTTCTCATATGGGCACTTGCTTTGGTAATGCCCCATACGTGTGCAGTTGAAGCATCTTATTTCGCCTGCCTCGGTTTGCTCAGTTTTTTGTGGTATTGGCTTCAGTGATTTCGGCTTGTGGTTGTGCTCAGTGATAGGCATACGGGAGCAGTGACGACGCTCATATAAGTCAAGCGATTCTTTAAACTCCCTCATCGTTCTGGCATTCATTAGGATGTATACTTCTGGAGACCTATCTTGAAGACCATCGACGATGAAATTTATGAGCTCAAACTCGTCAACATAATCGCACCGAGCGGCGATGTTCTCCATTTCTAGCACATAACGCCGAATGCTGCTTTTTTTGTCCCACTTGTGAGTGGCCAACGCTTTATATACCTCGGTGCGGCTCACCACCCGCCCAAACTCTCTTAACAAAAGTGATTTTAAATCATTGTAGCTTAAAACGTCTCTACTGAGTAAGAGTTTGGCATCACCACAAAGAGAGCTGCAGAGGCAAGTAAACTTAAAGATGTCATCAGCGTTCACCATCTGCATCACCCTCTCGAAATTCCTAAGGAAGTCGTGTACACTGTGCGCTTTGTTTTCGCCATCAAATTTCATGATTGTGTGCTCAATATCGCGAAAGGTCAAGCGATTATGAGACACAAACCGATGGGGACCGATTGCTGCATCCTGTTGTGCGTGCTTGCTATCGCGCTTTAGCTCGGCGACAGATTTTTCCAGCATTAGGATTTCTCTTTCCTTCCTTAGGATTTCTATTTTCCTGTCCAACTCAGTTTCTGTGGCCTCAGTTTCGTAGTACGTATTTTCAGTAGTGTTGCTGTTGGTGGCTATGGCGGCAGCGGTGGATTGTATTACGGCGGTGGCGGCTGGTGTAACATCGGTGGAGGGTATAGTGGTAGCAGCGGTAGAGTATATGCCAACGGTGGCGGCGGTTGCAGCGGTGGGTTTTGAGGCAGCGGTGGTAGCAACGATGTGTGTTATGCCAGCGGTGGTGGCAGTTGCGGCGGTGGTAGCAACGCTGGATTTTAAGGCGGCGGTGGTGGCAGTGGCAGCGGTGGCAGCAACGATGGATTTTATGGAAGCGGTGGCGGCGGTGGTAGCAACGATGGATTTTATGGAAGCGGTGGTGGCAGCGGTGGTGTTTATGGCATCGGTAGTGGCGATTACATGGTCTATAATATCCATGACTTTGGTCACAGCGGCTTTATTTTTAGAAACATCTGTAATCTTGCTTACGGCACCTTTGGAAGCAGCGATTGTGTCGGTTACGGCAGTGGAAAATGTGCCCGAACATGCGACGCCACTAGCAAGGTCAACCTGTATAGGAGGTTTGTGCTCCTTTTCTGGTTTTCCCTCACTTCCAGCCAGCATGGCACGGGTTATAATGTTTCTTCCAGATTCGCTAGAAGGATTCGGCATTTTGGATGTTCGTAGGTTAAAAGACCACACCTGAACTATAATGCGCTTTATTTCTTAAAAAAATCAATTTATTTGTCCGCTTTATTATTTGCACTTCCGTGCTCTGTTTCTATCTTTCTAAAAAATGAATGATTTTTCGTTTTACGGTGATGCCACCTTACATTAACTTTCCTTATTATCTATTAGAATAATGTATATTTTCTCCTATAGAGGGGAGCGATGGCATAGTAAATGTGAAAGGGAACATCTGATTGGTTGTTCCATACATTTATTACTAATACACCGCGCTGCCACATCTGCGTTATAATACATGATATCTTGCGCTAGCGACCGCCAGATGGCGTCGTTGGCTGTACGCCATTCAGTGCAATATTCTTAAGGCCGGTACACAGTAGCGATTACCTTCGCATTTTGGTATTACAGCTTCGGCCAACCTGACTATAATCGACCTCGATTATTTGTTATTGTTACATTCTACTTATTGTATATTATGAGCTACTGTAAAGTGTCGCCTAAATGTGGATGGATGGGCATTCATTAGAGCTGTTCGTCTGCTGACCACATTTTAATACGTGAGGCTTCTACGATGCCGTTATATGGCAGTTGCGTCAGCTGACAATTTTCTATGTCTCTTATGACGTATCGGTCATGTGGTAATGTTTTATGAATTACATATGGGCCTCTATATTTTGGAATAAACTTCTTATTGGTTCCCGCAGTCGTATCGACGTTGCGTATGACCACAAAATCCCCGGCAGCGTATGTCTCAGGGGGCTTGTTGCGGTCGGAAACGTATCTCTGACTGTACTCTTGCGACTTTTCTATTGCAGCTAAAGCTAATGACCGGGTAGTCTCAAGGTCGCGATCTGTTCTGAAATCATTTTTATTTTCTAAGTGCTCTGTCAATTCATCGATTATTGCGCCTCTCTGTTCCACTCCGAACAGCAGCACGCTAGGTGAGAATCCAGTCGTAGAGTGTATGGTATTGTTCAGACTATATTCCGCTTGGCCTAACTTAGCGGACCAGTTGGCGTGATTTATTGGTTCAGAAATTTTACTCAACATGGCTTTGATGACCCTATTTACTCTTTCTACCTGCCCGTTTGCTTGTGGGGAAGCGGTGGCTACCTTCACGTGTGATACGTTGTTTTTCAACAGGTATGCATCGAATTCCAAAGAGGTAAAACAAGATCCGCGGTCCGATACCAGTCTCCTCGGCCTGCTATAGTAGCTGAAATATTTGTCTAGACAGGCTGTGACTTCCTTCGTACTTGTCGAATTAACTGGGTACAGGCGGACAAATTTCGTAAAAGCGTCAATAACTACTAAAATATATTTGCGTTTTGAATTTATGGAGGGCAGAGGGCCAAAGTGGTCAACATGAACAGTGTCGAATGGTATCGGTTTCTTAGGGATGCTATGCATATTACGCTTGTTCACGCGAGCAGGGGCAGAGTACATGATGCATTTGATGCAGTTCCGAATGAAGTTTTCTACTTTGTCTTTAACTTTGGGCATCCAATAGTGCTTCTTCAACTGGTCACACGTTTTCTCGACGCCTAGGTGGCCAATTTTCTCATGCATCAGTCTAATAATGTTGTCCTCCATTTCATGTGGGACGTAAAGAAGCAGGCCCCCCTCCCCTTCTTTCTTAAAGACGAGGCCATCTACTAACTCGTAGTTCGGTACGGGTCCCATTTCCAACTTTTCCCGCAGGGTTTTTATGGTATTATCACGGTATTGTGTTGCTTGGATGTGAAAATCGGCTTCATCGGCGTCTGCGGCTGATACCGTGACAAGGAGTGCCGCGGGTTTCTCAGCTTTATTACAGGTAGCAGCAACGAGTGACTCGGATTCTTGGCCGGTCCCAGCTTCGGGGCAACGGCTAAGCGCATCAACATGCGCCATATTTATTCCGCCTCTGTGTTGGATTATGTAGTTGTAGTTTTCAAGTTCCAAAGCCCACCTGGCTATCCGCGGGTTAAGTTGCTTTTTGCTTAGGGTCATCGTTAGCGAGTTGCAATCGGTCACTATTTTGAACGGAATCCCCTCCAAATAGACCCTAAAGCGTCTTAGCGCGTATATGATGGAAAGGGTCTCCAGCTCGAAGCTGTGGTATCTCGCTTCAGCGCCGGAGGTGGCCTTTGAAAAGTACATAACTGGGTGTAACCGGCCGTCCGTCTGTTTTTGAAGAATGACGGAACCGAAACCCGCTGAGCTTGCATCACAGTGTAACTCGGTCTGCTTTTTCGGGTCGTATATGGAAAGCACAGGAGCAGACGACAACTTACTCTTCAGTTCTTCAAAAGCGAGTAAGCACTCATCTGACAGTTCGAACTTAACACCCTCACGCGTCAATCTTTGCAGCGGCTTAGCTATTCTAGAGAAATTCTCAATAAATTTCCTAAAGTACGAGAAGAGTCCTAGGCAGGTTTTGAGCTCCTTGAGGTTTTTGGGGAGGCTATATTTCTTAATTGCTTCAATATGAGCGTCACTAGGCCGTATTCCATCTGAGCTAACTGCATAGCCGAGATATTCCAGGGAATTGAAACCAAACATACACTTACTAAGCCTAAGTTCCAAGTTGGTTTCTTTCATCCTCTTTAGAACTTTGCCTAGAATCTTAACATGGGTTTGAAAATCTACCGTGGCCACAATTATGTCGTCCATATAAATCATTATTGATCCATCGTCCACCAAATCTTTGAAGATGTTATGAACGTAACGTTGAAATACTGCGGGGGCATTTTTCAGCCCAAATGGCATACGAATGTATTCAAATTGACCATAAGGTGTTACAAATGACGTATATTTAATGGAATCCGGGGACATCTTCACATGGAAGAACCCATTTCTAAGATCGAGAGTCGAGAAGAACTGTTTCCCTCCTAAGTAGTCAAGGCAATCTTCAATAAGGGGAAGTGGGAAATTGTCCCGTATGGTCAATTTGTTTAGCGGCCGGTAGTCAACGCACTTACGTAACTCACCACTTTTTTTTTTGACCAAGACAATCGCAGATGCATAGGGTGAGTCGCTTGGCCTAATGATGTTGTTTTTTAAAAGCTCATCTGTAATTTTCTTAAGTTCGATCTTTTCATAGTAGGAAAGGCGTCTCGGCGATGAATGGAATGGTTTATCATCCATCAATCTTATTTTCATTTCGTAATCATAGGGCTTAAGCTCGATATTTCCCGGGTTCATATAGTTATCTTCTAAAGTTTGTCTCAACATGTCAATGCAACTTTCACCTAATTCTGTATTAATGTTTATTTCAGATACGCAAGCACTCAAGTTTTCGGAAATTTTCTCGCTAAGAATTTCGTTGAGAGGACAGAATCCATCACTACAATACCCCTGAGACAACGCCTTTAGTTGTGGTTCGAATTGAACATCTTCAACGCTACTGTGTGACCAACTTTTTTGTTGCTCTGAATGCCTCTCTTCATCCTTAGTGTTTTGTATACTACTTAAGTTAAGTGCACAGAAATAAGATGTGTTATCTGGCCTATGGCTTTCGTTTGAATAATTGTTTACTTCTCCGTTTAATGAGCATAAATGAATATCAAATTTCTTAAGGAAGTCTCTGCCTAAGATTAAAGGAATTGCCATAGTATCATCAGGCACCACGTTCAAAACAAATTTATTTATTTTATTTTCAAACTTTATTTCACATTTAATTCTTCCAAAAGTAAACAATTTTTTATTTCCTAGACCTCGGAATATTGAAGGCTTCGCGCTCCCGTCTACATCAAATGACACGTCTGACTTGCGAACGAAACTAGTTGGACTGCCCGTATCGAAAATAGATAAACAATCTTTAAATCTTTTGCACTTATCTTGTTTTGTCAAATAGGCGACACTTACCATATTCATAGACTCTAGCATTCGGTAACAGCGTTGATCGTCCACATCATCGGCATCGGTATTGACTACAGCGACGGTTCTTTTTAGGTTCGGCACTTTCTTCGGGTTGGTGCAGCTTCGGTGGTCGTGGCCCATCTTCCAACATCGGAAACAACTTCCATCTGGCCTCTTCTCATATGGGCACTTGCTTTGGTAATGCCCCATACGTGTGCAGTTGAAGCATCTTATTTCGCCTGCCTCGGTTTGCTCAGTTTTTTGTGGTATTGGCTTCAGTGATTTCGGCTTGTGGTTGTGCTCAGTGATAGGCATACGGGAGCAGTGACGACGCTCATATAAGTCAAGCGATTCTTTAAACTCCCTCATCGTTCTGGCATTCATTAGGATGTATACTTCTGGAGACCTATCTTGAAGACCATCGACGATGAAATTTATGAGCTCAAACTCGTCAACATAATCGCACCGAGCGGCGATGTTCTCCATTTCTAGCACATAACGCCGAATGCTGCTTTTTTTGTCCCACTTGTGAGTGGCCAACGCTTTATATACCTCGGTGCGGCTCACCACCCGCCCAAACTCTCTTAACAAAAGTGATTTTAAATCATTGTAGCTTAAAACGTCTCTACTGAGTAAGAGTTTGGCATCACCACAAAGAGAGCTGCAGAGGCAAGTAAACTTAAAGATGTCATCAGCGTTCACCATCTGCATCACCCTCTCGAAATTCCTAAGGAAGTCGTGTACACTGTGCGCTTTGTTTTCGCCATCAAATTTCATGATTGTGTGCTCAATATCGCGAAAGGTCAAGCGATTATGAGACACAAACCGATGGGGACCGATTGCTGCATCCTGTTGTGCGTGCTTGCTATCGCGCTTTAGCTCGGCGACAGATTTTTCCAGCATTAGGATTTCTCTTTCCTTCCTTAGGATTTCTATTTTCCTGTCCAACTCAGTTTCTGTGGCCTCAGTTTCGTAGTACGTATTTTCAGTAGTGTTGCTGTTGGTGGCTATGGCGGCAGCGGTGGATTGTATTACGGCGGTGGCGGCTGGTGTAACATCGGTGGAGGGTATAGTGGTAGCAGCGGTAGAGTATATGCCAACGGTGGCGGCGGTTGCAGCGGTGGGTTTTGAGGCAGCGGTGGTAGCAACGATGTGTGTTATGCCAGCGGTGGTGGCAGTTGCGGCGGTGGTAGCAACGCTGGATTTTAAGGCGGCGGTGGTGGCAGTGGCAGCGGTGGCAGCAACGATGGATTTTATGGAAGCGGTGGCGGCGGTGGTAGCAACGATGGATTTTATGGAAGCGGTGGTGGCAGCGGTGGTGTTTATGGCATCGGTAGTGGCGATTACATGGTCTATAATATCCATGACTTTGGTCACAGCGGCTTTATTTTTAGAAACATCTGTAATCTTGCTTACGGCACCTTTGGAAGCAGCGATTGTGTCGGTTACGGCAGTGGAAAATGTGCCCGAACATGCGACGCCACTAGCAAGGTCAACCTGTATAGGAGGTTTGTGCTCCTTTTCTGGTTTTCCCTCACTTCCAGCCAGCATGGCACGGGTTATAATGTTTCTTCCAGATTCGCTAGAAGGATTCGGCATTTTGGATGTTCGTAGGTTAAAAGACCACACCTGAACTATAATGCGCTTTATTTCTTAAAAAAATCAATTTATTTGTCCGCTTTATTATTTGCACTTCCGTGCTCTGTTTCTATCTTTCTAAAAAATGAATGATTTTTCGTTTTACGGTGATGCCACCTTACATTAACTTTCCTTATTATCTATTAGAATAATGTATATTTTCTCCTATAGAGGGGAGCGATGGCATAGTAAATGTGAAAGGGAACATCTGATTGGTTGTTCCATACATTTATTACTAATACACCGCGCTGCCACATCTGCGTTATAATACATGATATCTTGCGCTAGCGACCGCCAGATGGCGTCGTTGGCTGTACGCCATTCAGTGCAATATTCTTAAGGCCGGTACACAGTAGCGATTACCTTCGCATTTTGGTATTACAATATATTTACATAACCCTAGGCAGTAGTCCTACCTAGAAATAGGTTTGTTATTTGGTTTGCTACCTAGGATATGCAAAAAAAGAAATATTATTGGATTATTTGGCAGCCCTAAGTGATTTTTGTCGAAGTAGATCATAAAAAACCTTTCGATTGAAATTGGAAGTATACAGGCGCGTATCCATAAATTCTCTTTTAATTTTTATTTAATTTTTACTAAATTTTTTCAATCAAATTTTTTTTTATATTTATATTCGAAAAGAACGGAAAAAATACTTTAGAAAACGGTTTCCATGTTCCTTCTTAGCATGTCAATTACAACTCTTCTAATTTAAAGACAAAACGCTTGCACAAAATTGCGAATTCAAATCATCCAATATTTTTACGCGACCTTTGGTGATATTTTTTTTCTTATATAGCAGATCACTTTCACCAAATGTCATTCAAATCGAATTTTCAGGTGGTCCGCTTGAAAAATTTTACCCCATATGTAGACAGCGATAGGGATCGGGATGATCTGCGAAACAGCTATTTAGTAATTTAGAAAAATGCTAGGACGATTTTTATAGTGAATTTTCAGGTGTACAGCTTGGTTGAAGTTAATTTTTCGAAAAAATTACCGTTTACGAGAAAAATTCGTAAAACCCTAAATGTTCACCTTTGCCCCCAATAACTTTTTTACCATACATGATATTAATAAGGACTTTTGAAGTTTTCTTTCTTTACCAAAGTTTGGCTTGTCGGAATTTGTGTTATTTCAAATGTCTAATTTGACCAGAAATCAAAAAATAATATCACAGACAAAAAAATTGCATTAACTGGCGCATTTCGGGTCACCCTGGACACCCCCCTGAATACGCTCCTGGAACTATATCTCACAAAATGTTAAAAATGTTACGAATAGGTGCAGCCTTGTATAAGCTGAGTGGCAACGTTTAAGTAGATTTTCTCACTATAGAACACGCGTTTAACGTTTTGAACTTATATTGCATTCGAACAAGGAAAAATTAGAGAGCGATAAAAGGCTAATTTTTGGTTGAAATCAAATCATCTTTACTTATGCTGCCACAACTGGGTATATAATATTTTGTATATGTTTCAACTGATAGGGTTAATTTATATCATCATTTTAAGGAAATAGTTTGAATATCTTCTCAACTTGTAAATAAACACCTTTATATGCATTCTTAATTTAATCACTTTAAAATGGATTTATTTTGGCATTTTTTCTTATTCCTGACGTTCTTTCAACTTTTTGTCCTCTTTGCCGGCATATTAATGTGAAATTTATCATCAGATTGGTTTACAGTTACTTCCATTACTCTAATTACCATACTTCAGAGCGTCGCGTTGTTTTCGCTTCGGTAAGTTGTCTTCTTACTTATATCTCCAGAGCGCTTGGCTAAGAGATTTGAATACACTCGTGCTCCTACAAATAAAATGGCTTTGCGCTCGTATGTCTTGATATTTTAGCATCTCCTTGTATTTTTGTTGATTTTTTCAGAATCATTTCAATACTAATTGCTGTCAAAAAATGTGCATAAATTTGGAAATTCAACTCGTTGGGAATACAGTTTCATATTTTTTTGTATTGTTTCCTCTCGTTTACTAAACAGAGTGCTCTTCTTTTCTTATCCTGAGAGCTTTTGAATAAAAATAGTTGAAATCTGTGAGCCAAGAAAACCCGAAAGGAGAAACGAAAGGACATTGACACAAATTCTTGTCGAAAAGACATGAGCACAATACTTTACTGACAAAATTGCTCAAATCGATATAAAGTGCTAACAAAACATTTATTTAATGCATACACAAGGATTAACTCACCTGAACACATCCACAAGCATACTTGATATGGATACAAAGAGAAAAATATTGTCTGCTACAATAGAGCTTCATTAATTAGGTTGGGTGGAACGGAGGGATCTGACAAACAATACGTCGGCCGCAGCTGCATCCGTCCCGAAGCGGAAGAGACGGTGGAGCACCTACACGGCTAAAAATTTGAACCTAAATTTTAAACTTTTTTGGACTACATATATGTATGACCAAACCAAATTTGGATTCAAATTCAATCTAGACCAGTTTTCATGAAAATTGGTTAAAGGAATCGGGTTTCAATTATAAACAAGAAATGTTTTAACAATTTTTTAAAGATAAAATAAATTGTTTGTCCGTTGGCGGGAATTCGAACCAAGACTCCCCGCATCATGCCCTCCTGCTCTACCAATGAGCTACATCGCATACATAAATGTTGTTGGCAAAATTCAATCTTGAATAAGCTTTCAAAAATAAATTTGAATTTTCAAACCCAAAAGTTTAATTTTAGACCGAAAAGTTTTAAGAATAAAATAAAACTAAAAAAAAATGTGGCAGCTGACAGAACTCGAACGAAAACGCTCAGGAGTCACAGCCGACTGCTCTACCGCTGAGCTATGACGCACATGAAGTTTTTGTGGGAAAAATTCAATTACATTAAAACAAACCAAAAATAAAAAAATTAGACAGCTTTTTCATTTAGATTTTAAATCGAAACCAAAAGAAATTGAAAATCTTTGTAGTTATTTGGACGGTTGGAAATATTGTACAAAAAAGTTTGAAAAATTGATTAATCTTTATACGGGTTTAAAATTAGGTTAATTTTTTTAGCCGCCACGCAATGAAATTCCAAGGGAAACCCTGCTTCGGAACCCTCTCGGATATGAGTGAATTTAGTTTTTTAAAAAAATAGTTTTTGTCACTTCTTATAATTATTTGAAATATTTTCGAGACCTTAACAGTTGGGAATCCCTGTGTTACAGCAACGGGAAACATAAAGTTGTGCAAACGGTAAGTGAAACGATAGTAATTGAGGGAATGGAGCATATCATAGCAGCTCGCTATAGAGCGATTTGAAAAAACATCACTAGATTAAGCATTTCTGTTGGAGACGCCTCCGCGGCGCCAATAAGATTGAACAAGTTTGTCGGCAGCAATGCAGTAAAGACAATAACAGTTGCATATACATGCACGGATATACATAAATGCATATGTAAGTATGAGTTTACGGTTTTCCAGCTTGTAGTGTACTCATACAAACATACGTACATAGCATGCAACAGCCACGACCCACATGCATGTCTGTTTGTATGACCGCATTTGAAAAATGCATTTGACACCTTCGGCCAATAGCGTAGCTTGAAGTATGTCAATGCTACGGCTGAGCCAGCGTTTATTCTAGAGCTCTGCTTGGCCTCATGCTAATGTAAGAAATTGCCAAGCTGAATTTGAATTCAGCTACATACATAGAAGTCGAGAAAGAGGAGGAGTCAAGCAAATCACTTTCTGTGATTTGATTTCTATAAATAGAGTAAGATTTGGAAATAAAAATCAGAATAAATTTTGGAACGAAACTCACAAGTCGTCTTCTATTTTATTTCTCATGATCTTTTCCGGCTGTCTTTCGGGATAGCCTATGTGATCGGCCTTAACTTCTGCGGCCTTTACAATTTAAGAAGCTACTCATAAAATTATATAAAAATTACACATGCACTGACCCCATAGGACCACCACAAGCTGCATATGCCACGTATGTAAGTAGGCGATTTTCAACCTAATTTGAATTTATTTCACACATAAAATGGGTGTTGAACTATTGGGTCTGCAGGTAATGAGTTGGCTATTTTGCCATTGAAACTAATATGCAGCATTAGCAAAGTCGATTGAGTTTCGTTAACCATGCAGGGCGTGAGTCCAATGCCTGATCTATGCTCAATATTTTTTTAAATTTTGTTATAATTTGTTTTACATTTTTTGTTCAATTAATAAGCTGTTTGTTTTACTTAATTGAGATATTTCCTTATGCCCGTATGACACTACGTTTTTTATTTGTATTTTTCCCTATTTTTCTATATTTTTCATAACAACAAAGAATAAAAAAAAAAACAAGAAAAATACGTCAAAATAAACATTTGAAATAACCATAATTCCCACAGAGCCACATTTTTGTAGAGAGATTTGTGCGAAAAAAGTTATTCGGGACTGTAGTCAAGAAAAATCCAAATTTGAAGTTTTTTTTTATTTTTCTCCAGTTTTGACCCCAAATAACTTTTTTACACGCTAATCTTGTATATTCGAAACATGGGGATTTTATGTTTAGGGATTTTTGTTTTGGGGATTTTGGATTTGGGGATTTTTATTGTGGGGATTTTGTTTTTGGGGAGTTTTTAAAAGCTGGGTATTTTGTGTTTGGGGATTTTGTTTTTGGGGATTTAGTGGCACTCCTATGTAAGTACATATCGTCGGTGTTTATGCAAAATTATTAGTTATATAGTGGGATGAATTCTTTTAAAGCTAAATGTTAAGAATATATTTCTAATCCAACCAGAAGTTTCGATGAATAGTAATATTACGATTCTTTGCCTTCCGAGTGCAGGTTAAGCCTCACAAACCATCTGGCACATGCGTGGTTTTGCAGTAAAATTCTGTTATATTCCCTAGACGTGGCTACGCATTTTTGCCATTATTTGACATTCTATTGGATGTATGGAGCCGGGTAAGCAAATCTCAATTTTCACCAAAGTGTCCTTTACGTAGTTTTCCATTTGGCCGTGGTTTTGCATGATCACCGACGATATATGGCTGATTGCGTGCTATTGCTGGCGTGTGATACTTTTCGGTTCGCCTCTAATCCCTCATTTTAGGAAAATGTTTGAACGTACAATGCGCTCTTTTGAAAACTTCCAAAAATATCTTTGGCTCTTTGCCTTTATTGCAACAGAAACTTCTTACTTGCTGAAAGAGGGTTTCCTAACCGAGTTTCCCACCGTAGTTTGTGTCCACACTAGTCAGATGTTGGGTTTTAATTTTGTTGGTGAGTTCCCACATATCGTCGATGATAATTCAAAAACCCGTAACTCATAAATGCAAAACTCTGGTGCAATTCACAGTCACCGAAATGTAATTTGCGAAGCTTCGAATTATCCCATTGCAACCATCGTCATATAAAGTTGTCTTGGTTAAATCAAACGTTCTGCCGACCATTTTCTTGTGACCGACCAGTTTCATTATGGTTAGTTATAACAAATATTCAAAAATTCGAACGTACTGAGTAGTCGAAAAATGTGTGCATTTAAAAACATCAATTAACCTGTGCATCAATCCCCGACTATATAGACTGCTAATAATACCAATTAAGTGGACCAATCGGAATTTTTAATGAGGAAAACTAAATTCAGTGTGAGTATATGAATACCAGTTTTTCAGATGTCGCATGTTTATTTGACGCCGTCATATGCAGGTGTACTACGTATGTATGTATGCGCAAGCACTTACACACATATGCCTGATCATAAATTACTGTCAATTGAGTCCAAATTAGAGATGGGCGTCGGGTGTGTTTTTGACCGTGAGACGAAACAAGCACGCGTTTGTCCATGTTCTCGTGTTCGAAAATGCAATTTCGTGTCGTGCTTGAGCGTGATCGTGTTGAATCCGTAAACAAAAAAAAAAAAAAAAACTCGCAAAAACACGATCACCCTTTTCACTTTTTTTACTAAACTGGGTTGGCATACTTATATTTTTGGTAAATTATATTTTTTATAAGTTTCTTAATTCCACTTCTTTCCATCTGTCCCATCAATGAATATGGATGTTTCATCAATGCTTTTTTGATAAATCACTATTGAAATGGTATCCATATAAACTATTGATAAATTCTAAATAGTTTAAAAAAACAAAATTTTATATAATTTAACATCTGGTTTCAGTAAGTTTCGAACCCTGCTCCTCTGGCACGTTAGCCCAGTATTCTACCATTCGGCTACGGCATTTTATAAAATTTTAAGAAAAATGTTCAATCATAAGAAATTCAAAAAATTTTGAATTAAAAAAAAAACGCTCCAACAAGTTGTAATATTGTTAGAAAATCCATAGTAAAAATTGTTGAACTATTATGATTATTCGTCCCAGAAAAATTTACATTTCGCCAATATATATTAATGCGCTGTCTCTACCATTATTACTATGCAGTAAATATGGATATGGATATACCGACAATAGAAATTCATATGACGACCATATATATTGACGTGCCATTCAAATATATTAGCATTCTATCCATAAATATAGAAAATGGTACATAATTTCGAAATGGTTGACATATTAAAAAATATTTAAGTAAAGTCAGACTTTAAACGGTTTAAAATAAGTAGGTACCATACTTAATTTATTTATAAAAAATGATAGTGGAAAAACTCAATAATGTTTGACTTTAAACGTTCTAAAATAAGTACCATACTAAGTTTATTTGATGTACATAGATAAATTCCAAACTGGCTGTTATTTGAAATATATGTACACTGTAAAAAAATAAATTTTTATATAATAAAAATAATAAATGCTTAATACAGAAAATATAGTTATTATGGCATATTAAGTATCGTTTTGATCAAATTTAGAGAGCTTAGTAGACAAGCTGAGTAATATCCTGAGTAATATTTTCTTGGTTTGAATGCACAGGTTATTCCATATCAAATCGACCACGGGGTAATGCTAACCGGCAATTTTTTCTTTATTTTTTGTTCATACCTTTTGGCATCCCGGAAAATCCTGAAATCCCTTTATTTGAATAAATATAATACCACGAAACTGTTGGAACAATTCCAAAACACTTCGATTTCAATAATCCGAAAGAGGAAATTAAGGTTTCGTTTCAGTGAAAAGTTATTGGCAAAAAAACAATACTTTTACCGGTTCCGAGACCAAAATTGACCCATCGTGTTTACACATGTGCAGAAAACCCTTCTGGGTTTGAATTATGTATCTCTTGACAGAAATAAAATACCTAATCTTCGCTTTCGGATTATGCATATAAGGGTCAAAGAGCGTCTTTTGATACCTCTCCCGACATTTTCGGGTGGTATCTGAGATATTGTCGAAAAATCACTGGACACCGGTATTGTCATTTTCAAATCCCGAAATCCCAGGATTGTCAAAAAGCCTCGGGACTCAATGCTTTGCTCAGATAGGTCTTCCTTTAACCAAATTTTAAAATAGGGCCTTAGTAAAAAAATGGGACTCGAGTATTCTTGAAAAAAAAATTTTGATATAGAGCGTTTTTTTAAATATTTTTTAATATTATTAATATTATTGGGAGCAAATAATATTTGATAACTCGCTCATTCTGAATAAACATTGCATCAAACTCGTCGCTATCAATAGCGATATTGTCACAACATTCAATGCATTTCTCAGTGAAGCTTTAATTTAATAAAATAAAGTACCAGCCATGTATACAAATAACACTTTTTTCAGGCGTGTCGTGCCGTGTTTTGGGATTTTTTCCCCGTGCGTGTTAGTGCCAACTTTCGAAAATCAGTTTCATGACCGTGTCGTATCGTGTTGCAAAAATCATGCACGTGCCCATCTCTATTCCAAATTAATGCTGCTACCCAAACCTTTTGCGCACTTTGGCTCTGGCTTGCTTTTAGCGGTAGCAGCAAATTAATTCAAAAATGGTACTAATGCAAATGATTAGCTATGACAGATAGAAAACGGTAGTACCTACTAGATACATAATATACTAAACCCTAGAAATGCACGCCAAACGTTGGTCATCTGGCTGCATCCCTAATGAAACTGCGCTCCATTAGTGAGGCATAAACAAACCGATTTGAATTCGCTGTCTGACAAGCCCATGTCCGCTACACGGCTATCTAAACTGCTTCACAGCCCTGGCGCTATAGATGACAGAGCCCACATAGTTGAATTCATGAAACCTCGCTGAACAGAAGCGCTTTATATTGAAATGTAGCGGCAACGTCAACAAATAGCCAACTTCATTTACAGATCGACAAGTTTGTAAACGCTTAGCTAATGGGGTGGGTGAGGGCGGTGTTGGGAGTGTCAACGAAAAAACCTAGAATAAGTAGGCACTCGTTTGCAATGCATGAGTGTATTCATCCATTTAGTATGTTCAAATGAACTCGAATTCGCATTGCACGAAATCGAATCAGCTTGAATTGACTTTTTAATTCGGGTGCAGATGAGAAAAAGCAACAAAATATGCAATATGAAATCTATATATAATACACACACAATCCATACATACTACATACATACACATACATATTTATAAATCGCATCATCCGTACCTGCCATTTTCAGATGTAAAGAATAATAATAAGGCCGAGCTTCCCATCCCATTTGCGCTCAGTGACCATTTTTTAACAACAAGCGGGAACTCTTTTTAAAATCGCAAAAATTATTCAATTTATACTTGGCAAATACGGCCTCCTTTTGAGGTACATTTTCCATTTGATTTGTACACATTGAGTTTTGAACGCAGGATCACGGTTATGCAAATCAAGTGCCGTAGCTAAAACTTGCCTGCAGTAGGCGTAAATATGCATGAAGATAAATTTAAATACTATATTTAAATGGATAGGGACGTATGTTTGTACTTATTTATGACCGTAGTTTCCGGATTTTACTACAACCCATTCATCGCTCACCATTCAATATTCAACGGCTGACAACGGAAATGCTTAATTGAAATTCCAAATTGTTGCAGTTGCTGTCTCATCAAAGTTGTTCGCATTGATGATGTTGCCAGTTAATTCGCCAATTTATATATCTTAAATATACATTCATATGCACGGATGCAAAAATTTGAATGAACAGAATGGATACCGAATGAATCTTTATGGGTATAATCGGCTCGTTAACAAAAGAGTTGTATCTTTCTCCATATAGTCCGTTAACTATCCACTTTTCTAGATAGCTCTAAAGTTTTTTATAGTTGGACCATGACTTTTTTATTAAAGAAATTGTACTCTTTTCATTCCCAAGTTTTGATAAAAGGCTTAATTAAGTACTGTAGAAACCTCTGAAAAATATGTAGTTATGTTCGGATGTTGTATATACCAAATTATGTATACCAAATTTCCCGTGTAATTTAGACTAGTTTATCCATTGTACCAAGGCAAGTAATGCTACAGCTTGTTCAAAAGGCTCTCTTGTGGCAACAATAGCCTCGGTGAAGTCCATATGCTCGCACATTTAACAATTAAGGCTGTTAAGAAAAAATATTACGATTGCCGCGCGCTCAAACGAGCCGTGCAGGATGAGCAATTAATTTAACAAACCAGTGTGGGGCGCATGGTTGCCCACTCTTTTTGAGTACTCTACCCAATCAATGGTTAAATTAATGCTATGATGCAACAACATCATGGTAATGTAGTAAAAACCTTTGGAGGTTGAATATTTCAAATTGGCAGTTGGGAGAGGAATTCAATGAAATAATGGTGAAGGCGAGAAAAAGCACGTATGTAGCTATTTATACAAAATATTATACACAGTTTCTTTCACATATGTATGTGCCCTTTAGCTTAACCTAATATAAACGCACTCCGGCAGTTATTTGCAAAAAATTTAACACACAGCGTAAAAACCTAACTCGATTTCCAATTTTTGTGCTGCGTGACATTTTGATTTGACGTTTGCACAAAGGCACAGGTCAAATTTTGACAACCAATAATGTGAACACAGGGATGCATGTGTTGTTAATATCCATATTATTTTATATAAATTTATGTTCACACGCGTTATTAAACACTAAAATATAATATAATGCAAAAAAACGCAATAGAAAAGCATACAAAACACATACATTTAAAATTTTTCGCCTTCGCACTTGTTTTTTGCATATGTCAGAATTTAGTACTGTCAAAATTTATCTTTTCGTTTGGCACAGCAAAATGGAAAATATTTGTACACTATAGGATAATTTTTCACCTGTTTTTACTCTGACGAAAAGAAATACCCATTGACACTCAGCTTAGAAAGTATTTTTTTTGTGATCCAATTAAGGTGTACCTATGTGTGTATGTTTGTATTTATTTGTTCAGAATAAATTTTGTCTATGACTAAATGTCAATGAGGGCGGTCAAGTACGTTGCTCCCTGATTACTACTGTTGATGTTGGCAGGCAAAATTGTTTGGCTTAGCAAGAATTTCTGCCCTTTATGAATAGAAATATGTTTAGCTGCTTTTTTCTTTGAATGAAGCTATTTAGACTCAACCGCGTTAACGTGGGCGGCAGATAATGACAAATCCGTATAAACTTTTGTGACAGGCGCTCCCAAAATAATGCTTGTTTTGTTGATGGGGGTGCGCCATCCCACTTTGTGGACTTTGAAATTGTAAAGCAATATCCGAAGGGTTAAATAAACAAAACAAAACGAATTCGAATAAATATTTAAATGAAATGAAATGGGAAATGCAGAAATACCAACTTAACTTACCAACAATATTTGGTACTTATGTATGTAAGACCTTACAAATAAATATGTTGACAAAGAATGAAAGAAAAATATAACAAGATATGTACCTATAAAACCTATTGCTAGCAAAATTTTCATAAAAATTTGAGGCTGATTTTGCATAGCTCTTGTCATATTTAATAGAAAATTGATTTCATATTACTTACACTTTGTTTGTGTCCATAATGTAAACATAACATTGCTTTTGAAGCAATATTTACGAAATTATTTGAAAACAGTTGTAATAATAATAACACTGCTCTACACACATTCTGTCCTATGAACCAAATAGACTTTTTCGGAAAGTGGAAAAAAAATAAAAATACACGTGTATCGGCGATTTTCATGTACACGTCAGAATTTTTTTTATGTACATATGTAAAAAATTTTAAATTTTTTTTGAAAATTCTCCCTGAATTATCAGAATTTTTCTTTCAAGGGCTTTCCTCCATACAAAAGTAAATTTAGTTTGTGGCTTCTGTGGAAGAAAACACTCAAAACCCTTGCCAAAAAAAAGAAATCAAAAAAATCAAGTAAAATTTTTAGGGAGTTCTAACTTGCACATTCTTATAGTAAAATTTAATGGGCTACAAAACTGCATACTCAAAAATTTTCTGAAAATTCTGCCAAAAAAGTTCAAAATTTATGTACACGTCAGAATTTTTTTATGTACATACATACATAAAAAATAAAATTCTGACGTGTACATGAAAATCGCCGATACATTTATTTTTTGTCCACTTTCCGAAAAAGTCTATTTGGTTCATAGGACAGAAAAAAAAGTTCGTTATTGTACCGCAGTGTAATAATAGGAAATGAAGCAGTCGAGTCCTTCTTCGAACGTGTATATCGCATTGTACCATTGTGGCACCACAACTGTATTTTTTTAAACCAAATCCATTGAAGGTTAAACTCTACCAACAGTCATCAAAATTTATGTGTTGAATCTCTTTTGATTTAAATTTCTGTGAAAAACTCTTGCATTTTACACAAAGACCGAATTCTCAATAAGGGTACTCATGTAATCGTGTATACAGAGAGTGAAGCTCGTAAACGTATATATTTACCAAATGCTTAAATGAACTGTCAAAATTTGTATGGAACGAAGTTTACACAAACTTTGTAAATTTCCCTACTGATTTCGGTGCAAACCTCAATGCTGTAAAAAATGCAACCTTGCAATCATAATAGGACAAGACTGTTCCTTGAAAAACAAGTAAGCAAAACGTATTCGCTGGCAACTGTCTAAAGCTATTTACAGTTGCGTTCATATAACGGGGTGTGTAAACGTATAAAAATACGCTTTTCGTTAACTTCTACGATTAGATAGATATTACTAATGTAATAATATGGTACATTTACACTGCACCAAATTGCAAGTCTGGCGCTTTTTCAATACAAATCTCATATTCCAAATTTGTAATTCCAACACATTTGACCTCATTTGCCGAACAATACAATCCACAATCCTCAAAATAGCAACCCTTCTATTTGGAATTGCGCAGCAAGAACCTTAATGGTTTAATGACGTGTGATAACTTATGCACTATGCACAGCTGAAAATAACAATTTCAACTAGTCAAATGCAAATTTGCAAATGTAAACTGTGTCGAGCTGGCTAATTTGAATCCGCCGAAATTGGTGCAGTGTAAATGTACTATTAGAGACATTGTCTTATGATACATTTACACTGCACGAAATGCGTCGCTTTTGGGGAAGTTATTTCGTGAATGTTTGTCCGCAGAATGAATTTGTGATTAAATTCAATCCGCGGATGAACGGTCTCGAAAAAACTTGGCCAAAAGTGACGCATTTGTTGCAGTGTAAATGTAGCTTTAGCAGCAACATACGACCACTCACACTTTCCGTTTGCACACACACACACAAACATACTCTGAGAGCTCGTTTTACCAAAAGTAATGCATAAAGTTGAATATGTTAAGCAGAGTTAATAAGGAGGTGAGTCACTCGGTTTGAGTCAGGATTGTAATTGAATTTTCGAGCGGATCCTTTGACAAAGAATGTGATAATAAAACACCATTCGATATATCCAGTCAATGCATTGCAAATGCCAAGTCTCAAATGTGCGTAAACATGAGTGAAAGTAGACATATATACATATCGCACATTCTATTGTGAACAGGTGTAATCCAAAATTGGAAATTTTTGGGAAAACGCAATCAAACTTTTTTTTCATAGATTCTGCTTAGAAAAATTAAACTTGAATACATACGTGAATAACATTTTCGTCCATTTGATCGTTCTTTAATTCCCAGTAACTTGTATGTTGGCTGTTTTGATGTATAGAAAAAATCCCGAAAACCAAAAATTTCTAGTTACATCCGTGTACCATAGAACGTGCGATATGTGCACCCAGTAAAAACAGTTGTTCTCAACCCTAACATGCGCGGAATTTGAGATGAATTTGGAAAACTCTAAAGAGTTTCTGTCGAAACTTATATTTTTTAGACATAAATAGTCTAATAAATACTCACTTAGCAAACGAGTTGGTCTGTTAATAATAATTTATTTTTAAATCAAATTACTAATGATTTAGATTTATAACAAAGGGAAGGAAAAAAAAAATAGTTTTTGATTCCAATTTGAGATTGCAATTTCAGACAGTGTCAAGGTATACACTTTTCTTTGGAAAAAATGTGAATACTTTCCCAGAAACATTTTATATCTCTTAAAATTGATAAACCATACTGATGATAGGATTCTCATCTTAAGTGGTGAAATCCAACGGCAGCTAAAGCAAGCCCATAAAGCCAGCAACCCTTAGAAAAGCTGTAAACCTTATTTTATCCATGTGGCAGAGGTGAATACTTGTACGGCCTATACAAGAATCTCATACACTTTATAATGCTGAACGCTCATTTTATATTATGACAAGTTACTGTCAACCAACTCTCTTCGAACAAAAATTTTCAATTGAACTTAAGGACTTACAAAGTAACGAGCTGGTAAAAATTCACATAAATGGTGTATTCAAATCAACAGTATTTTCTCACGATCTGCTTTGATTGTCCCACTCATAGCCTATTGTCATCGCATAGACTTGGGGCAATAGTTGTCCTCCATTGAAGTCACTTTATTGCTCGACTGAATGTTCTTTATTAGCCATTATTGAACAATGGGTTCAGTTAGTCCTTTAGCATCAAGTCTCGTGTGTTCATACAACCTTGTATTCAACTTTTCATTTTGCCTCTGATTGATACTACCCGGCAGAAAAAAAGATACGCGATTTTAGAGAATAGACAATGCCGAAAAACCTTTCAATAAGATTGTTCTAAAGCATATATTAGGCGTGATATATGTAGAAAATTATTCTGCGAGGTGGTGAGCTACTACACCAAATATTCGCGGATCTCAACCCGGTGGAATCAATATCAAAAAATTCTTTAGAAAAAAAGTTCTTCTTAGGTCCAATTTCACAGTGCCGGGTTAACTTACGTTCCACAGATTTCCACTTTTCATCTCGAGCTAACCAAAGGTTAACTGCTAAACGATGGTGGGTTAACCTCTGGTTAGATAGCAGAAGGCCGTCTACTACTCAGTTCAAAAGCAATTTTTGATCTTTGCGCTTCGCGGCCTTAATTGGGACTCTAATCGTCACCTCCCACCCTACAGAAGTAGGCTTCTTCTCATTCGCTTACCGTCTCTGGAAAATCGAAGAATATTACTCGGGGTAATGTTCCTCCACAAACTGATAATAGGCGAGGTGGATTTTTCCGACCTTCTTAGTCGATTGAATTTCGCTGTGCCTGTTAGGCTGTTCCGACATTATGTACCATTTAACTTACCCATTTTTCGCCAAAACTTTGCTAAAAATGATCCCCTGCGCATTTGGTGTTCATACTTCAATGACTTGCACAGCTGTATTAGTACGGAATGTAACTTTGCTACTTTACGTAATGCAATACTTGATTTTTTAGCCTGAAACAGATTGACACCGCTCTCGAAAATATGCACACACATTTTATCGAGTAATGAAGGATTGGAAACGAATGCTTTCCAACTTTGGTGTGGCAGTTGGTTGGAATCGAATGCATTCCAACAACGTAAATATTTCGATTTGATACACGTCCTGCCACTTTTGCGCAGATTCCAATGTAATACTTTCTTATGTCTTCTACTTACTGAGTTGATTGGAATCGATTGCATTCCAACAACGTAAGTAATCTTTGGATTGGCGTCACGTCCTGCCATTTTCGGCGTTGATCGGAATCGAATGCATTCCGACAGCGTGCTGATCGGAATCTAGTGCATTCTTTTTTGTCGACCGCTTTTTGTCTGTGTCGACCGCTTTTTGTCTGTGTCGACTTTAAATAAATAAATATAACAAAAATTAAATTAAATAACTTAAATAGAAACGCGAATCCATAGTTAACTGTGGAACTTAAGTTAATCTGGCACTGTGAAATTGGGCCTTAACGTTTCACCCCTTGGTGGTTTTTGATAAGCTGCGAGTGTTATTTCTGCCACGAAAATCTTCTCCGGAAAAATAGATCTGCTTTGCAGGTGCCGTTCGGAGTCGGGAAAAATTGTCCCACCTATTTGTAGGAAAAGATTCAAAAGCAGCATACCAAAAATTGGAAGAGAAGCTTGACACAAATGATGATAACCAGTAGGTATAAGGCCGCAAGAAGTTTTTTCAGGGGGATGCATAAAATTAGCGAGTTTGTATTGTTGCCTTGAAAGTAATTCGATGATTAAGCGAGTACTCTTTTGACACTTGCTTTATATATGCAACCGCTGTAGTAAAGTTGGTATATGCATTAATGTTCAAGTCAAATACGTACATATATATATGCGTTGCCTTTAATGATGCATGGAAACCGGTGGATGAAATGATATAAGCTTTATATAAGCTATACATTTATTGTGGGTATTCACTTATGCACATATTCCACTTCATAATCTTACACTTTCTTTCATCACTCTCTTTTCGAACGAGTATTTTCACCCTTCATTCATTCATTCTTGGTGATTTTTTGGCACTTCCGTTCAATTTGTGCGTTCAATTTCATATCGAATTACCTGGTCGTCAGTTTGATGTGTTTATTTGTGTGTATGTGTGTTGCGCCTGTATTGAGGGTGTATGCAGGCTGTCGTGCTTGCTTGCCTTCAATTTGTAACACAATCTCTTGAAAAATGGCCGTATGTTGCATGTTTGTCATTAATTATAGACAACAGTTACGTAGCTGAGCCACAATTTGGAGATGTTGCTGTTGCTGTTATTGTTACTATCCCTTTAATTTTGTATCTTTAGTCTTGTTGTTGCTTTAGAATTTTTCAATGTTTTTCACATTGCTCTTCTGGTCGTTGGTCGATTCCTGCTGATTCACCTTTGTGATGTGCGTGGAAAGTGTATTTCTAGTCCGATGCTGGTCTTATGTTTGACAAAGTAACTAAACTTTAATTATTGGCCAGCAGCAACACTCTTATCCACGTATTCACGGCTGTGAAAGAAAGTTAGAGGGAAAGGTGCTAAATTTTTGATTGTTTTTTTTTTTCTTTCTTTTTGCCCTTGCGTTGTTGCAGCGTGGAACTAGTATATGGTTCAGCGCACTGCAGAGGAAGGAGCAAAACAATGAGCCTAAAGATGAGGAGTGATTAAACAAAAGGCCTTAAATTTCCTTTATTTGGCTCCAAAGACGTAGCTTCCTTAACACAAGTAAAATATTTCGCCCAGTTTGAGGAAACCCTTTAAGTACTTATATCTTTGTTCTTAGGGAAATTATACTTGACAACAAGAAATCTCTTACCTACTTCCCTCTTTTACTTATATTGAGGAAGTTAATATTTCAGTTTTACTTATATTGAGGAAACTAAAATTACCTTGGCCTTAGCAGTACTAAATTAGGACTTTTCCAGAAATAAAACTCAAAATTTCAATATTTAAAACTTTTATTCTGCCGTCCTTAGCGAGAAGGCAGTAAAATCATTTTACTGCCTTTTAGGAATTTTAATACCATTATATTATTCCACTGATTATAAAAGTTTCTTCATACAAATTTTTGTCAAACTTGTGAAAATTTGAGAAGAAGCAATTGAGTTTTTTTTTTTAATAATTTATCCCAATAAGTGACTCGGAAAGCGCAAGTAGAGATGATTGGTTATTGAAGCCTAGTTCTTAGCTTTATATCTTCATTTTTAAATTGATTTTAAAATAAGGCTGATTTACATGGGTTGATTTGCTATTCGATTTTTGTCGTTTCGCCGTATAAATAGCAATTCAAATTGCTGGTTGATGTTCTCGTCGATTTTGGTCGAAGCGCTATTACCACGGTGCAACGACAAAAATCGAATAACAAATCGACCAGTGTAAATCACCTTTAAAGGTTAAAGAATGGAAACAAAACACAGCCTTTTCAGCTATTTCAGGAACATTTTTTTATTAACTCGTACAAAAATATATATTTTTATACCCAGCGTACAAGTAATAGTACAAGGGTATTATAATTTTGTTCACATAACGGTAGTACGTAACGACACAAAATAATCGAGATAGATATAGAGTTCCATATATGAAAGTTCTTGGGTTGAAAAGAGGAGTTCATTAAGGCATGTCGGTCCGTCCGTCTGTGTGCACGATAACTTGAGTAAAAATTCAGATATTTGCCTGAAATTTTGTATACAGGTTACTTTCTGGCCAAGGTAGATTGCTATTGAAAATGGGCGAAATCGGATGATAGCCACGCCCCCTTTTTCGATAATAACATAAGTTGACATATCTCGGTAGCTGAAATGGCTAAAATGATATCCCCCTGGTTATTCTCTTATGAGTTTTCTATAAACTTTTTAAAGTGGGCGTGGCACCGATCACTTTTAAGGAAATTGAAAATTCGACTGGTCGTAACTTTTAAAGTGATTACGATAGAACGATGAAATTTGGTACAAAGCATACTAGTATCGTTGGGAGTATACCTGATGAAGCTGGATAAAATCGCCCTCCAACCACGCCCACTTTCGATATCGAAAACTTCGAAAATCACCTAAATTGACATAATTCGGTAACGGAAACGGCTAACATGATATAATTTGGCAGGATGAATCCCCTAGTCATTCTATTATAATTTTTTGATACATTTTTAAAAGTAGGCGTTGCACCGCCGACTTTTCAGGGAGGCATATTTGAAAATTTCACGGGTCATAATTTTTAAACTGATTACGGTAGAACGATGAAACTGGTACGAGGTTTCTAGCATACAGACCTGTTAATAATTGATTACTAATCGGTAATGATTAGCAGTTTCATTGATTATTTTTTGAGAAGCCACCTAATGATTGATTACCATTACTTTCACTTTTTAATGATTATTTTTTTATTGATTAAAAAAAAATTTAAAAAATTAAAAATTAATTTAAAGTGTCTCATTCTATCCTGCTGTTCAAACTTGACCAGCTGGGGTTTCCACCTTTATTTCTCGAATGGATGTCGTCTTACTTAAATGAGAGAAAGCAACAAGTCATATTTAATAATTGCAAGTCTCAATTTATAGATGTGACTTCTGGCGTTCCACAGGGAAGTCACCTTGGTCCTGTTCTTTTTCTTTTGTTCATTAATGACCTCCCTAATGTTTTCAAGTTTTGCAAGCCCTTAATGTATGCCGATGATGTTAAACTGATGATAGGGTACATCTTCAATCAGATCTGTGCAGGCTAGTTGAATGGTGCAATGTGAATGCTATGTCACTGAACTTACGTAAGTGCAAGTATATGTGCTTCACCAGAAAATCCTACCAATCATATGAGTACTCTATTGATGATTATACTATTAGACAAGTCACTAGTTTTGTTGACTTAGGCGTTACAATGGATCCTAGACTGGACTTTAAATCACATATCGAATCGTGCGTGAATAGAGCCAAAGGTACCCTGGCGTTCGTTAAACGGTGGTCTAAAGAATTTAATGACCCTTATGTTACTAAATCTCTTTTTACTTCTTTGGTAAGGCCGTTACTGGAATTCGCTTCAATAATCTGGAACCCACAGTACCAAATTCATTGTGATAAGCTGGAGTCGGTTCAAAAACAATTTTTGCTCTTTACGTTAAGAAATTTACCATGGGACCCGTCTATGAATCTTCCTTCCTACTGTAGTCGATTGAAACTTATACAGCTTCCTACTTTGCAAAGTCGTAGGGAAATGCTTGGAGTGTTATTTATGGTGAAACTCACAAAAGGGATAATAGATAGCCCATTCTTGCTTGGCGAACTTTTCTTTAATGTCCCCATTAGACCCTCCAGACATTTCCAACCAATTTACTTAAACATATGCAGAACCAATTTTGAGTTGCATGAACCTCTCCTAGGGAAAAACTGTTTGGATATTTTTGTAGAGAATTTTCTGGTCTACAACTTTATTTCAAGTAGTTTTCAGAGAAAACTAACCGTTTTCAAGAAAAATGCAAAAAACCTCAAAATTTGATAAAAATTGGTATTTTAAATGAGTTTTTTAAAAGAGCTCGGGGAAAAATACTGAAACTCAGCATTTTACCTTATTTTAATACATATTTGAGAATTCAAAAGAAAAAATGTATGGACATGCCCCTTTTAATAAAACATGCACCTTTTAATAAAACATGCTTAAAACCCACCGTGACAAATAATGTTATATAAGGAAACTATTGCTGGGCCACCATTTTTTTCAGATATAAAAATATAATTGAATACCACATAATTTAATGTTATTTGTGCAGAAGTTAGTTATTTAATAATTTGTTTATAACAATTAATGTTATTTAACAAAAAAAAATTTTATTTGTGTATAAAAAAAAATTCCAAATTAGAGTGCTTTTTTATAAATGTCAAACAAAAAAATTATTAAAATTGGTTGAGTAGTTTCTCAGAAAAAAAATTTTCACCGATTTGATACGACAAAATTCAATTGGCTATAAAAATGTAACGGTAAAAAATTTCGAGAAAAAAATTAACAGGCTTTAATATGAAAAAAATTTTTTTGGTTATTCGAACACTTGGTAAATGCCAGCTCACTTGAGATGGCCTCACCCTACATGAGATGGACGATGATTTTAAGTTAAACTCTCATCATTTATACGCTTTCAGATCTGCAACCAAAATATCCCTTTTTTATATGATAGACTTAAAAATGTCCATTTCTTCCTTTTACAAAATTGTGTAGCGAAATATCCCTCAAGAAGGTTAATTTCCTACGATCATGCACCACTGACAGCAGTATAACAGGCCCACTTAAATAAGAGCGCTCGGCGTAGCGTTTTTTCGCCAACGTCAGGCACCAAGCGACATACTCAATTGAAAGCGCAAAATTGCTCTAAAATATCTCTTTTTTCATTCCCCCATTTCACACTTCACCTTGTAACGCTGTCAAAAATGAAAATTCCAATTGCTCAGCGTTGACGCCGCGCTGTTTGTGTTCGACTCATACAAATTGTATGGGCATGAGCATTTTTGACAGCTATTTGACGATGAGCGCTCTTATTTAAGGCGGGCTTTAAGAAAAAAACAACAGACAATTCTTTAATGATGATTAAACCATTTTTGTTCCTGGTTCGAAGGTTGGATTTTTAAAAAGTTTCGCCTCTGCATTTTTTATTGAATATCAAATTTGGCATAAGTAGGATTTTGCTGTTTATACAAAACTTAAGTGTTAAGTTTTTTCTCATCAACTCTCACTTGCTAACTAATGGCGTGTACATTAACGCTCAATGAAGTGAGCTCGATACAAAGGATAAACTATAGCAACGAAGAAAATTGATGACCTCTTGAAAAGTTAGCACTTGTCCTTGACGCGTTTGTTGTACAAAAACAACAAACAAATTATTCAGCCCCTGTATATTTAAAATCTTAGATGAACTTTGTTTGTTTTTGTTCATTGAGTGCAGTTCTTTCATTTCTCTCATTCGGTGAAGCCAATTAACCTTATTAATTGTTAACAAATTTTCCAGAAGATTCTATCATTAATAATCTCGTATGCAGGCACCAGAAGATTAGTTCAATGATCGTTTATTTATTATTGTGGGAGCAAACTTAAAACTAACAAGCAAGGAAGTCTAACAGCTACCAAGATACGAAAATTTATGAGATTTCATCCGATTTCACCCATTTTCAATAGCAGCCTACCTTGGCCAGAAAGTAACCAGTATACAGAATTTGATCTAAACTTTTACTCAAGTTATCATGTACACCGAAGGACTGTACTAGTACTTGTACGCTGGGTAGAAAAACGTGAATTTCAGATTATTGGCCGTGGAGGCTATCGTAGAAACTATTGGTGACTTCGTTTCAACAAAAAAAAATGTACTCTTGCACGGTGAGCATGCTTACACTCTTGGACTCAACACTGTCAGTGTAACCCCCCTATTTGCAGATGCTATCGATAAAACGAACATATACTTAACACTACCCTGCTTTCAAACCTATTAAATAAACAATTAAGATATTCCTTATTTGCCAAAGTAAAGTTTCGCTAAATAATATGTCAATAAAAGATCAGCTGCAGTTGATTTGAAGGGTAAAAAAAAAAAAAAATCTGAAGTGTACTGATTTTTCTAAATAATTTTTTGATATTGGTTTGACCGAGAGTCGATGCCAGGTAACTTGCTGTAGTAGGCCGAGCACACTACTGCTACACTACGGCGTAGTAACTCAGTTATGAAGTCCAAAGTCCAAATGAAACCTGTGGCCTTCCCCTTTTATTTGACACCCATATTGTATGGAAATTGTAGGCAAATTTACAGAGTTTAGGGCAAACACGTTCTAACCGATAACTGTTATCTATTAATTTATCGAATTCTCCCAAAGTAATGCTATGGATAAACACACGGAGATTATCTCTAATAAATCTTTTTTATCAGATCCAAATTTTACCCTGACACACACAAAGTTGAAGACTAACAATCGGCGCCATCTAGTGCTTTGGTATTTTTGTTGCGGTTTAAAACTAGATGTCGCTGAGGATTGTTAAAGCTTGGTGATATCTAGTGTCCAGTAGCGGTCAAATCGTAATTTGGTTTTCTGAAATCTGCTCCAATCGTCTTCATTTTTGGGAGTTTATAATGAAGGTTATGCTCAAGCTAACTCCCAAAGACGGAGTTAATTCGGAATTTGCGCTAACGTTCCAGCCTGGAAACTAGATCTGCCACAAAAAATGGATGTGATATTCGGAATCAGGAGAACATTTTACATTTAGGGAATCACAGTCATCTGCTAAACTTAACACGTTTAAGCTTTGCCACCTTATCATGTGGCGACTGTGAGTACCCCCGTTTAACCTCCTACACGGCCTTTGTTAGTTCACGTCTGAATTCAATCTGAAAATACTAATAAACGTATTCAAATTATTTAAATAAACTGTTTATTTATTCAAAACAAATTTTTATTTGAAAACAAAGCAAAATGGCAATTTTCAATTTGCCACAAAATTTAAACATGGGCAGAAGCCCGGCAATAATGTCACCAAGTGATATCTTCTATTTGCAGGCAAAACAAAAACAAGATATTTGACACCTGGTAAATTGTCAAGATATTGCCAGCTGGCAATTTTATCAGGGCTGGTAATATGAGACTGTTAATTAAGACTAATTAAGAATTTTTTTGTCGAGTAATGATACCCATGTACATTTTTTGTTGAAACGAAATCGCCATAAATTTTTTGCTATGGCTACAAAAAGCTACTTCTAGACAGGGCAACGACGGCCGGGCAGCTAATACTTAATAAAAGAGTTTAAAAATGTAGTCGCCCCAAGTTTCTGCATCCTTTGATGATATTTTTTAGACCAGTAAGAATTTAGACTTGGTCAAAGGTTGTTTCCTCACAACGAATGCTGTTGGCTATTAACTTGAGAACCATAAAGGTTAGAGAAATACATATATAGGTACAGATACCATCACCCTTTTTGTTAGCGTGGTGGCTAAAATTATCACCAAAAGTGTTTTCCGAGATGGAGATGTTCCGAAATTGTTTTTTACATACCTTTCAACATATTGAGTACACTTTTGCAAGAATTTCATATTGTTGCAAAAAGACTTTAAGTATGTGAATATTTTTTTAAAATTAGGAAACTATGATATATGAGGCAACAGTCAGACCACAGTCCACTTAGGTTGGCCTTCTTTTTCTTTGATTTATGCAGCAGTCATGTTCTCATGTTCATGTGATGTATGTATGTGGAGAAAATAAAGCTAGAGTGCTTTGAGAATGATGCGCGATTGCTTCATCACTGCATAATCAGTTGCGCCTGAGCTAAACAGGGTACCATGATGGATGCGGTGCATCTCATTTGTTCGACCGCTCAACGCATTTGCTTATTGTTGTTGCACATGACTTTGTACTCTGGCGCCGCAAATGCATTCAGGGCATTATATGTGGTTGCAAATAATGTTCTTTTGAACCTGTTTTTCTTTTTCTTGTTGTTATTGAGGTCTTTACTCATTCATCATTTAGCTTCATCATCAACAACAACTGCTGTGACAGCTTTTTAGTTGTAATTGCTTTTGCTGTCGTCCTCTCCTTGCAAACTTATTTTATCACTGGATTATTGGAATGGGGTCCAAGCAGCGTTACACGCTCTTCATTCGCCTACAGCGCTGTCTGCTTTATTCAGCCTGATTTGTAATGCACAGTGGAAGTATTTGCATCTAGTGGTAGCAGTAGTGCAATCAAAATAACGGCATATAAATTTTTATACGCGCAAGTGTTGGTCCGTTCTGCTAAGCCTTTGACTTTGTCAGTGTGTGTCATTGCCTCTCAAGTGGATGCGTTCATATTTAAATGAGTTAATGTGCTCCAACACACACTCATGCACTCACAAACTTACGAATAGCACACATATGTGAATGCGCCCATATATACTGTTCATATTTGTAAACATTGCAAATGTCCTTGCTCCAACCACCCCAGCTCTTGGCCGCAACTGACTCCTAGTCCTTTTATGTCTTTAATGATATGTTAAGTAAGTCGCTTGCCAAGTCAATTTTTTCTTGTAACCGAGAAACGCTTCGAGCATCGTAGATGTAATGTCGTTTTTAACGGAATGGATAGGTGACCCGAACGACAGGAGGACTTTTTTGGCTAACGAATGGGAGTTAGCAGAGAGCGGATAGATGATAGCACAGAAATGTAAAAAATTTTATTGTAAGACTGCCACTGATGAATTAAACATTCGCTTTTTATGGCCTTTGAGTGTGCTCTCGTAATGCATTCGCTCGTTGCTGTGTGGACGGCTGTTTTACAATTTATACATTTGGTTCGCTTGGTTGTTGCTGAAATGCATTGCATCTTCTGTTGCAATCGTTTGACGTTAAACTCGTCAGCGATGGCTGTTGTGATTATAAGAAAGCGTACAAGGCTCAGGTAAGCTCTTGAGCCACTGCAATGACTCTCATTTAAAATGCAACTTTGCACGATCCTTACACCCACATGCCGCCTATTGTCCATCACCCTCGATTTAAAATTCTTTTTATACATTTTTGTTATTTTAGATTCGCAAAAGATTTGTTCCAAATGCGAATTTGTATAGCCGAAGCGAATGTAAGTACATAGTTAGCTATTGACCGTTACATGTTTTACTGAGCTCAAATGTGGTCAACATAAAGACCCTGGAAAGCTTTTGGATTACATAAGCAACTCGCATAGGATTTACCTGAAAGTGTCTTTAGAAAAGCTTCTTATGCCCATCTTTTGAGCGCCGTTAGCCAATCTGAACTTCAATGCTGCTTAGTGGTAGTAAATCTTGACAAGATGTGGCTTATTGTGTGGAAGTAAGAGGGGACTTCTCATTTGTTTAGTACAAATGGTTGTAAAATTTATTTGTGGTTGTGTTTGTATTTGTTTTGTGAATACGATGGAGCATAATCAGTGTGAGTTCTTTGAATTTGTTTGCGGTGATGAAATTTCCAAGTGTTTGCTTTGGCGTTAATAGCAGATTTGCTGTTTCGCCTTTTGGTAAGCGGCTTATTCAAGTTCCTATTTAGCTTGGCAAATACACTTTTCATGTTGCGTGGCTGTATTAGTGCGCATTATACAAAATGTAGTTCTTGGTCACACAAAATATTTATGAAGGGAAACTGGTACTTTCGTTCAGCCAAATGGTTATCTGATTTCATAAAACTCATAATGAAAGAAGTAGTTTGGACAGTTTCAGCATCCTTTTAATATGCATCGCCTACATTAGAAACATGGGAGGTGCCCATTTCCCTAAATCCGACTTCTCTCTGTATTGTCAGATTTTGGTCACCCTTGGTTCACATACTGGTCGATAACTCTGAAAACAGCCGAGTTACCGAAATAAGGGATATCTAGAACTAATACCTACGAGAGTGAAAGTTCCACTTAGTTCCAATCAGCAGTTCCAAAAATGACTGTGGGTAAAGTTAGGGATAGAAATACCAACCCATAATTCGATTAATCAATAACTTACGTTTTTCAACATGGGTAGAAAAGGACCAAAATTGTCCAGAAAGAGACGCATGCTGAGACCACTTAAAGAGGTTTGATATGACCCCCTTGCGATCCTGTTTGCAAGGAAATACTAGTGGTATTCGCTGTTTAGTGTATGCAATGTACAATTGTAAGTGTAACTTAGATGAGCGTGAGCACACCTTGTTATCATGTTGTTACAACAATCAGCTGATTTGTATTTGGATAAAAAAACTGCGCACGCAAAATGCCAAGAAGCACAGAAAAGGGTAGTTGCCATATGTATAAACAAAAAATCTATCAATTTGAGAAACATAATAGGTTTGTTTATTGGGCTGCTCTAGCTTACGCCAGATTGAGATATTTCACAAAATTGTGTTTAACGAACACTTTTCTTGCTCTAGGTTGCTCTATCTTTTGTTTCATGAGTACGCTCAAAACAAAACTAGAGTAATCCAGATCACAAATTTCTGCTCTAGCTTTTTTTATGGAGTAAGTTAGAGCAGAGAAGCAATTGTCAGTCAGGAAAAATTAAATTTTTGAAAACTTTAAAAAATTTAGTTTGCAAGAAAATCAATGTTTTTGTATACGTGAATTTGCATTAATTTTGAAGATTTAAACAAAAAACCAAATAAAAAGAAACTATCGAGATTCAAGTGTTTCATGGCATTTCTGCTCTGAGTTGCTCTAAGTTGCTCTATTTCTATTTTGACAGCTGCCCTGCTCTGCTCTGACCTAACCTGCTCTGAACTTCTTTTTGGTCAGTAAACAAACCTAATCTCAAATTCAACTGTCAAAAGCTTACACTGATCTCACACTTACACCACTTCATTTCTACTATCATCTGCAAATGTTGTAGGGTTGTGATAATAGTGTAACATCAATTTCTGAGTGATTTGTTATTGCAATTGTATTTGGTGTACTTTCTAGACCCTTGTAACTTCGCATCCACTTAAGAGCGAATACCCTACTATATTTAAGAAACAAAACAATATTCGGCTTCTTTCCGACTGGTAATAGCTAACCTGAAAGTTTGGCTAAATTTTGTGTTATTTCTCATTTCAATGGGCAGTAACACAAAGTTATTTCACCCCCTCGATGGATTCATGTAGGGGTCTAGTTTTTATATCGCCGCCATTAGCTTTTATTTACAGATATCTAAAGTGCTAAAGGAGTCTAATTATTGATCTCAAAAACGGATTGAATATAAAATGTGTATGTAATTGGCAATAACACAAAAAAATTGTGTAATTGAGCGCACCTAATAATTGCCGCCATCAAATCGTGGAGTTAGCCAAGTGTAAATCAAATGTTTATTTTTGTTATTAAAATTCAAGTTTATTATGCACGATTCTTTTAGTAATATACAAAAATCCTTCAGATTACAAGCGATTTTCAGCTCTTTGACGAGAGGCACATACAAAGCCAAATGTGCTTGTGTACTTCAGCATTGTTTTTTTTTGTTCAAATGGAAATTGTTCTACGGAAATGCCATAAAAATGTTTTAACAAAGCGGAAAAATATTCGCATAAGCACGTCAACAAAGCCAACCAATAAAAAATGTGTTTTCTTCATATCCGCGCTCACACATGTATATTGTGGCGCTATAAAAATGTATTTCTGCTATTTACCCTCATATTCCAGCTGTTACCAGTGATTTTTTTAGTTACCGAGAGTTATAGGCATCTAAATTTTGGTCACAAGATTAAGTTTTCAAATTAGAAAAAAAGCGCATAGGAATAGAAATATTTGTTGGGAAAGAGAGAGAGGTCGAAGGTTCGGTATATGGTAAAGGTTAGGTTAGGTTCAAGTAGCTGCCGCAGAGGCACACATAGGCCAGTCCCGGGACCCGGCCATATGGAAAATCCCTGAGTTGTTGGCATTTTCCACATAGCGGAATCCCGGGACTGACTTTCCCAAACCGACACCGTTACTCCTTCTCGAACCACTTAAATGAATTTATGAAGGCCATCAAGTCCTTTATGTCTAGCTTCGCGATCTGGCGTAGGCTATCCAGGAATGGAACTCCCAAAAAGCGGGTTCTCGCACCGCTTAAAGCCGGGCAGTTGCGGATGAGGTGCTTCACTGTTTCACCTAACCTTTCTGCGTGCTTACCAATAAGGCAGTGCCCAGTTAAAATACCTATTAATATGGAGATTTCTCTCCTTCTTAGGACGTGAATGTTTCTAGATCTTTTATAATCCCATTTTGGCCGGGTTTGTTTGGATATCCGGCACCGTGGGGATTGTTGCCATCTTTCGTTGGCTTGACGGAGTGTGTACTTCTTCAGCATTAGCTTGCAGAGAAAAAAGAGGTATATGCTGACCCAACTGAAAACCTACCAAAATGGCCTTCATCCTACCAGCATTTTTTCGCAACCTGCTACATTCATTTGCCTGTTTTTCTCATGCCCATGTTTTATTTCCGGGTTTTATAAAATCATATTAGTCAGTGATGTTTTTTGAACGAAGTTAAAAACGTACCAAAATTCATATCGCCTTACCAACGTACCATCAGGAAAAAACCTACCAGTTTGGAAGGAAAGTCCCACTTATCGCATCCCTGGATGCTGATGGAGAATCAGCAAAAGAAATAGGGCTAAGTAAATTTGTGGGCTGAACAACGTCAACGTTTGTTTGTAAAAAATAGATATAATGTGTTAATGGTTTTAATTTCCTGTATATCATCGCACCTACAAACACTGGCACTGTTCAGTTAGCGTGGAAGACTAACACACTTCGTACTCTGCTTGGAAGACTAACACGCTTCAGTTTTCTACGTGGAAAACTAACACACTTCGTTCTCTGCGTCGAAGACTAACACGATTCAGTTCTATGCGAAGTATGCTAGCTTTCCACGCAGAGAACGAAGTGTGCTAGTCTTCCACGCAAACAACGATCCGTGCTAGTCTCTGTTGGGAGCGACGATATATGACAATACTGGGTGACCGTAACTTTAAACATAAATATTTACAAAGAAGATGCCAGCAGCTCTTATCTATGCTGATTAGGACCCTAGACCTTTTTGCAGAAAGCTCAAGAATAGCACAGCAGCTTGTAATTTTTGTCACCGGTAATATGAAGGAGGAATAGATGCGTTGCTCCGTTCAACTACTTAGAAGTAGGTACATATGTATGTATATGCAAAGAGGAAAGTATGTATGGTGACTGAGTATACGGTTTTACCGCTACTCCCCGCCAAATGCTACCGGTCTATCTTCAGGGCTTTCAAATGTCAAAAAAATATATTTCGACATTTGATAAATGTGCTGGGTGGGCTCTTAATATTTCTTACTTAGCATTGTGTCGATTTTGACGAAGTTGTTCGCAATTGTGCAGCTCTTATTGTTGACATAAAAGTGCTTAAAATGTGTCAATAGCATAGTGGAATTTTATGGTTGTAAGCGAAGTGGAAGTCGTTAATGGATGTAAAAAGCTTTTTGCATGTGTCGCTAATTTTAGAAATTAACTGGTACTACCCCCTACATCATCCATAATTAACCGCGAGGAGAATGCTTAATGTTACCGAGCACAATGAAGAACATAAATAGCATAGATATTTAAGCAAAAACTCCCGGAAAAGCAGACTTTACAGGATTTAGCTACGTTAATTTAAAACAAACATACAAATTTATACAAATAAAATTTATATAAAATTTAAGGACAAAATGACTGCCAAATAAAAAAAATAAATCACTTTTTTGGCATATGCGGCGTATGGGTTTTATTTATTTATTTGAGCTTTCTATAAAATCTTTTACAAAACGCATTGCCTAATATGTGCATATCGTCGGCTAAGAGTGTAAACCTGCCAACGACCAAAAAAATAATTTTCAGTAGAGGCAAAAAACCAAATTTAACTTGAACTTTCAGGTTATGGTTTGAGGGCCATGATTGCCTTGAAATATCAAAAATTAAATCATATTCGCTGGTTATTACCTCGACTTAAACCCAGAAAGTAAAACTCTAGAAAAGAACAGTAACCGGGCGGAACAGTAACAGCTTTTCTCATACATTTTTTTTTTTTGATATTTGTATATTTATTTTGAGGATTTTCTTTCGTTTGCTAACTGCATAATCGGCTACTGCTTCGAACCGCATCAAAAAGTCGATTTGGCTTTGGTTTACTCTCTTAGCCGACGATATATGCATGTATGAAAAGAAGGTAAAAAATAAAATTGACTTGTATGACCCGCAGTACAGTTTCTAAACCAAATTTTTTTAATGGTAGGAAAATGGCATCACTGCTTTCCTTGCTATCATAAACATCAAATTACTCCGGAGGTGCATATTTTAGGAGAACTTGCGAGGGGAGTGACAAAAGTCCTTAATGTGTTAAACCAGGGCCGGAAAGAAAAGAAAGTGAGGCTGTATTAGTGAAAGTGCGGTCACCGCACCAACTATATTACATATGTTGTTTGTTTTGCTCCGTCACTCACTTGCAACTATTTCATTGGTCGAGAGGCCAAGAAAAGAGCGTAATTATCTGAGTGATTTTATTTGGAAATTGTCCCCAAGTTTCAATTAAGGTCCGCTATGCAACATAGGCAATGTTGAAAGTGAAGGCAAAACAAGTCAGTCAGAACATATTGGTCTAGCTCGGATTTAAACTTTCCTTTCCTCTATGATATAACTGATTTTGAGTTTTAAGATCAATCCCCATATTCATAAAAAAAAAAATAAAATCTAATATATATAAATTATGTGTCACGGTGTTCCTAAGCTTAAATCTTTTAATCAAGAAAATTAAGCCTGTTAAATCTACTAAAAAAACTACATCGATATCTCTAAAAAGCGGAATTAAAAATAAAGTGAAAATATTTTCCCTTGCAGTTCACCTTGCACGGAATCGTTAATATCACTGAGTTTCAGGTAAATTGGTAAATATTTCCTCCAAAAATCAGCGCGAATGATGTAAGGGTAACAAAAATATCTTAGAATGTCGAAGCTTCCCTTATGTCGAAGCCTCCCGCTTCTACCCTATGGCATTGATTAGGGTTTTAACAGGGTGGGGTTCTTAGATCCATAGACGAACGCGGTTTCGACATGTTGACTTAAATGTGGACCAGGGGTGACTCAAAGGATAATTGTACGATAGGGATATCAAATAAAAGGCGTTTGCGGGACTCTTAACAAGGAGGGGTTCTAAGTCCAATGTACGAACGCCTTTCCCGAATCTCGATCAAAATTTGGACCAAGGGTGGTTAGAAAAAGTATTGGTGACTATTTTACTGTCCCGTGCACGAACCCGTTTCCGAAATATCGACCAAAATGTGGACAAGGTGTGACCCGAAAGTGTTTTAAAAATATGGATACCAATTGAAAGATGTTGATGGAGGTTTCAACAAGGTGTGATTTTTAGTTCGAAGCGAACCGGGTTCCGAGATATTGCCCTAATGTGGAGAACATGTGACAATGGACTTTTGCGTTATATTCACCAAATGTTCTTTCCAAATGGTTTTTTAAGGAAAACTTAGCTTTTCATGATGAATATCTCTAAAAGGGCTCATGGTAGAGACCTGAATATTTGTAAGGAAATATAACATATCACTACTAAACTTACGAAAAATTTGAGTCATGGAAAAGGGGCATAACAAGTCCAATACATACTCAATTTTTATACCTTTCATGAACATGAAATGGTATTATAACTTTGGTCCGATGTTTGTAAATATGAGAAGAAGAAGAGATAGACCCATCAATAAGTATACCGAAATGATCAGGATGACGAGATGAGTTGATTTAGCCATGTCCGTCTGTCCGTCTGTCTGTCTGTCTGTTTGAACGCAAACTAGTCCCTCAGTTTTTGAGATATTTGGCTGAAATTTGGTATGCGGCCACCATTTTCCAATATAGGAATCATTTGTCGGAACCAGCAAGATTGGACCAATATAACATATAGCTCCCATACAACCGATTATTCCGATAAACGGATTTTGGGCTATAACTCCTGTAATTAAACACGAACGAACGTGAAATTTTATAAGTGTTGCTATTTTTATATGTGAAATATCGATGCTGAAAATCATAGAGATGTGATAAATATTTTACATAGCTCCCATACAATCGATTATTCCGATAAACGGATTTTGGGCTATAACTCCTGTAATTAAACACGTAGGAACGTGAAATTTTGGACGTACTGCTATTTTTATATGTGAAATATCGATGTTGAAAATCATTGAAATGGGATAAATATTTCACATAGCCCCCATACAATCGATTGTTCCGATAAACGGATTTTGGTAGATAACTCCTGTAATTATAAAGGTAGGAACGTGAAATTTTGCTACTTTTATAAGCGAAATATCGATGTTGAAATTCATTGAGATGGCATAAATATTTCACATAGCACCCATACAATCGATTATTCCGATAAGCGGATTTTGGGCTATAAGTCCTGTAATTAAACACATAGGAACGTGAAATTTTGGAAGCATCGCTATTTTTATATGTAAAATATCGATGTTGAAAATCATTGAAATGGGATAAATATTTCACATAGCCCCCATACAATCGATTGTTCCGATAAACGGATTTTGGTAGATAACTCCTGTAATTATATCGGTAGGAACGTGAAATTTCGTAAATGTTGCTATTTTAGAGCTGTAAGATGTTGGCACGCCATTGGTCGAAATTTGAAAAAGATTTTATGCCAAATAATTGGTAAATAATTGGTCATAATTGGTCAGCAGGTTTCAGTATTTGGTCAGCCATAGGAAAAATTGTATGCCACTTTAAAATTTTCCAAGGTGGCCGTAAGATGTTGGCACCCCATTGGTCGAAATTTGGAAAAGTTAGTATGCCAAATAATTGGTCACTAATTGGTCATAATTGGTCAGCAGGTCTCACTAATTGGTTAGCCATAGAAAATTTTTTATGACGTTTTTAAATTTTCCAATGGAAAAGTCATTTACTTCCGCAGGCACCCTGTATACTTTAAATTTCAAAAAACAAATATGCCAAATAATTGGTCACTAATTGGTCATAATTGGTCAGTAGGTTTCACTAATTGGTCAGCCATAGAAAAATCATAAATTAGCATAAAATAAAGCATAAAATCTTTTTCAAATTTCGACCAATGGGGTGCCAACATCTTACAGCTCTATTTTAGAATGTGGAATGTCGATGTTAAAAATCAATGAGACCAATATAACACATCGTCCCCATATAATCGATAGCTCCGATAATTTCGGTATGAGCTAAAGTTAAATTCACACAGGCTGTACTGGGGATCAAACAGTGAAAATCGTGACGCTTATTCATGAAAGGTATTTAGCCTTCGGCACAGCCGAAGACAGCTTTCCTTACTTGTTTAAGCTAAATTCCTACAAAAGGGTTCATGGCAGGGACCTAAAAATTGGTAAGGATGTAAACGATATTAATACAATTCTCAGTGAAATAGGCTAGAGTTATCGCAAAAGAGGCGTGGCTCAAATGTTCATGGCAGCTACCTAGGAACTGGTATGGAGATATGCGATATTAATACCACTCTCATAAAAAAAGTTCCAGTTATGGGAAGAGAGGACGTTGCACCTTCCACACAAAATTCATTTTATCGAATAAAGAAAATACGGTCGTAATCGGGAATATTGGAAATGAATTCAACAAAAATCTATTTTATCTATTTTCTGCAGAACGAAGGCTGCGGGATCAGCTACATAGTTGGTTTATAAAGCTTTTTAAAATTACATTTTTGTACAAATTTTAAATAATAATAGCTTATTCAACCTTTTGTATATGTATTTTGGAAGATTATTGTGCCTCACTTTTATTTTTTTAGTTAGATTTATTATGATTTTTATATGGGTAGCTCTTTTCCTTTTTAGTGTGTTTATGATTTCTAAACTCTGTAAATATTTTAAGTGAAACGCAGGTTTCCCAACAATAGTCTCAAACATGTAATGTGAGTTGCAATTCCTTTTTTAATATCTCGTCTCATGCAAAAAAAAAGCACAAGCAAATAATCGTTAAATTAAAATAGCAATAGCAGCAATAAAAATATTGCAACACTATGAAATCACATGGAACCAGTCGTCTTTTTTTCATACACCACCCAAGTTTAGCTCGTTCTTTGTGTTTGTTCGCATTATGGCCGTGTCACATGCCGCATATTTTGTGGCGTTTTGTGTGGAGTTGGTTCTGTGCATTTGTCGTTGCTTTAGGATGAGGACGAAGTAAAATTTCGACTGACTGTTATCACCCTATGGGCGTGTATGAGGAGTAAGCAAGATATTCGCAAATTTCCACTGGATTTGGGAAAATGCAAGAATGAGGTTGCGAAGAATGTGGAGGGCTAGTAGACAAAATTAAATCGTAAAATTTTCATTAAAAAAATATGTTGCAGCAACAAGCAGTGCTGATGATGCCAACAAGCGTGGAACAACAACAATGGTGACAGTAACAATTTAATGCATCAAGTGGATTTACAAGCCCATAAACTATGACTGCTCGTGTCCTGCTTTTGTCAACGGACTAGACATATATAGCTAAAAATATATGTATGTTTAACTGTGTATATGTGTGGACCTCCTTATATTTCAATATACACACATCAGTGATGGAATTTTTATTGGAATCGTAATTTTTTCGGTACAATGACTTCAAGCCCAAAGTGTGTCAGTACGCAAGGCTCATGCTCAGTAGGCTGCCGGTAGTCGATCGCAAACCGCAATAACAATTCTTAATCAACGTAAAAAATTTTAAAACTAATAGGTTTCAGAGTTAGTGACACACAGTACTAGGATCAATGCAACTAGGCAAAAAGGTAAATACTCCGTTCAATCATTTGTAGAATACTCCCGTGGGAGTAGTGGAGTACTCCAATCAAAGTCCATTTTCATCAATATCCTAGGAGAAGATCAACTAATAAATCAAAGAGTACTTAAGAAGAGTATTTTTCCAAAAACCCTTAAATAGCTTCCTTCGTAGGGTACTCTAAAGTTTGATAGCTATAAGACTTCATGTCTATGAGCCAAATTTCTTTAGGAGGAAAACTTAACAACATTTATTATGAATTTATTGATTCCTTATGCTATACATCCCTAGTTCGCGCAGTGCTAATATGTAGTGTTTTTGCTGCCATAGTTGTTTTTATTGGCTGACGAAAAGCGTCGTTGGATATAATATTTGGTCATTTAATTTATGTAACAGCAAAGCAGATTTTATGGATATTTTAGCACCACCACTATTGCATGTAAGCCATACCCTGAAAAAATACGATTAGTACGGGATACGTAAGGGATGAGTCGCAAAGGAGGATGCGACGATTGCCAATTCCGATCATTAGTATGAGCCATGGCTGAGTCACAATGGAGAATGCGACCAGCGTCAGTTCGTATTTCTTTTTACCACGCTTTTATTAGGTTCACTTGTATGTTTGTTTGTTTGTTTGTTTGTTTGTTTGTTTGTTTGCTTGCTTGTATGTATGTGACTCTCGTTCGGTCTACGCCCCAGTGGCCCAAAAACCGTAAAATGTCCCTAAAGTATGGGTATCAAACGAAAGGGGAAGGCCACAGGTTTTATTTGGACTTCGATATATTTCGATAAATTTATCGATAACTGAGTTACCGGTCAAAATATGATTGCCCAAAAACCTAAAAAATTCCCTACAATATGGGTATCACATGAGAGGTGAAGGCTCCAGGTCTCTTTTGGACATCGACATATTTCGATAAATTGATCGATAACTGAGTAATCGGTCAAAATATGGTTGCCCGAAAACCTTAAAATTTCCCTACAATATAGGTATCAAACTGGCGGCCGCCGTGGTGTAGCGGTTAAGTGTTCGGCCTTCTACACCAAGTCGTGGCGGTTCGATGCCCGTCAAAAGTAACATAAAAAATTATTTAGAAAAACAATTTTTGTAAACGGGGTCGCCCCTCGGCAGTAGTTTGGCAAACTCTCCGGGTGTATTTCTGCCATGAGAGCTTCTCAGCAAAAAATTCTTTTGCTTTGCAAGTGCCGTTCGGAGTCGGCAAAAAACTATAGGTCCCGCCAACTTGTATGAAAACTCAAAAGCAACACACCACAAGTTGGAAAGAGAAGCTCGGCTAAAAATCTCGTTAGAGGTTATGATAACCTATTGGTACATCGCCGCCATTAGTTTTTTTTTATAGGTATCAAACGAAAGGTGAAGGCCCCAGGTTTCATTTGGACATAAATTGGATAAATTTATCGATAACTGAGTTATTGTCAAAATGTGAGGCCAAATACCCTAAAATTTCCTAACAATATGGGTATCAAACGAAAGTGGTAGTCCAGAGGTTTCGTTTGGACTGCTGTATTTTTCGATATATTTATCTGTAATTTCATAGGACATTTGACTAAAAAGTAAAAAATAAATATAGTTTAAAAAAACTAAAACTCACGCTTTTAGAGAGTATTGAACTAAAAAGGTGAAAATAATTTTAAAACCCCTACACAGTAGGATTGTGGAAAAAGCGTGGTCCGCTTTATGTCATAATTTTGGTATATCGAGCGCACGATGCTTTTCCCACATAATGCTAGTTTTTTTTACTACGCTTTCTTTAGCTTTACTTGTACATACATTCATATATGAAGACATGCATGGATGAAGGGGGTATGTCGCATTCTCACTCAATTTCTGTTTTTGGCATTGGTGAATAGTGTTTATGCAGATCTATATTTCTGTCTTATCAGAATCTGCCTATCGTGAAAAATGTAGAAGATAATTCATGGATGAAGGGGGTATGTACACAACTTTTCAATTTGAATTGTGGAAGAAGGGGGTATGTTCCGATTTTTTCATATAAAACACTAAATATAAACTTATGCTTTTTATTGCATATTATGCAACGTCTTTTATGGCTTTGCATAATATTTTTGTCAGTTTTCCATAAAGATTCGAAAAAACCTCAAATGTTTAAGCAAAACTTTAAAGCCGATTTTCTCATTTCACTCAAAATGCGACATACCCCCTTCATCCATGCATGTCTTCATATATGTGTGCTTGTTTGTATGTAACTCTACTTCAGTCTACCCGATAGTGGCCTATGACTCACAAAAACCTTGAAATGTGCCTTCAATATGGGTGTCTGACGATAAGGGGTTGCATTTGGAATTCGATATATTTATCGATAACTAAGTTATCGGTCATAATGCCTACAAACTGGGTATCAAACAAAAGAGAAGGTCTACTGGACTTTGGAATATTTCGATATACTTATCGATAACTTAGTTATCGGTCAAAATGAGATTTTACAATAATATAAAATTGCCTACAATATGGGTATCAAACGCAAGTGGAGGCCCAGATTACTTCATAACACATTTAACTAAAAAGTAAAAAATAAATATAGTTTAAAAAGCGAAAACACGCGATTTTAAAGAATATTGCACTAAAAAGGTAAAAATAATTTAAATAAAAAACGAAGATTATGGAACAAAGCGGACCACGCTTTTTCCACAATACTACTGAGTAGGGGTTTTAAAATTATTTTCACCTTTTTAGTTCAATACTCTCTAAAAGCGTGGGTTTTAGTTTTTTTAAACTATATTTATTATATGGGTTGGAGGGATCCTTTTAATCGCGGACTTCCCTTTTTAGTATTTTCAGAACATATTTTCACTGCGATTATCAAAATAGAATGACACAAAAGTTTGTGGCCATTTTGAAGAGTTTTGGCGTCAAAGCAAAGGTGCTAAACATCAGTCCTGAAACAGTTTTCTGAAATTACTCAATATAAGGTCTTTCATTAAGTAGAACTACGTTTTTATTAAGTAGATCATTCGTCGTACAAAACAACGTTGTCTCATAATCATTGTTTCTAATTATTACTTACACAATTTTTTGCTGGGTTCTATATGGAGTAGTTATGAATTTTTATTGGATAATGTAAATTTTATTATAATGAATTGGATTATGTATAAAGACCAACAATGCCAATATACTTTTGCTATCTCCTTGTCCTTAATTATGTTTGGATTTTGTGGAATGTGTGGGTTTTAAGGGTGATTGATTATATCTATAAGCCGCCGTGGTATAGCGGTTCTATGTTCGGCCTAGTACATCAAGTATTCGGGTATTGCAATCCGGTAAAAGCAAAGGTTTAGGTCCCGCCAAGTTGAAAGAGAGTCTCGGCAAAAATCTCGCCTGTTGGTATATCGCCGCCAATTTGGACAACTCATACTGGACTCATCCTACCAGAGCTGGCACTTTGGATTTATTGCAAAAATAATGGTATTTGTGACAATGCGTCTTAAATTGAAAGGAGAGCCTTACCTTAAACTCTTTGGAGTTAAAGAAGAAGAAGAATTCGTTTCGAATACAATACAAATAAAACACCCACATTTTCAGATCGCAAAATTAAAATACTTACTGCACAGCAAAGGGAAAAGTTTGTTTCCAGAACTTACCGCTTAAAATTTTCCAATAAAACCACTAAACTGATGGAATATTTTTTTTTTTGAATGTGAATAACTCTCATCCGTCCACCCAAAATAAAAACATAGACTGAAATTGTATTTGTTAATTTTTTTAATTTTTATTTATATCATTTATTTACGTTTATAGACCCTTGATATCCTCAGTGTAATCTTTTTTGTTTTTATATTCGCTTTACTTAAAATTCATCATTTTAAATAATATTTAAACTATCAATTTATAGTTATTAGCTTATGTATAACTAATTTTATTAGTTAAAAAAATAATAATTTATTATTTAAGTCATGGCAAATGCGCTTGCGCAAATGAAAATATTTGCCTGCAAAACGTTGGGCTCTTACTTTACATACAAATATGAACTCATAATTTGTATTTACTTTTTTATTCGTATTTTCTTTTTTATAAAGTAAACATATATAATTGCGTATGCATGTATTTTGTTGCGTTAGAGAAAGGTTGTGCCTTAACTTTTAAACGCATTGGTGGTGCGAATATCTATCATTTCCTCCATTCTACAAAATTTGTAGTAAAATTTTTAATTTTTGACTACAGGGGGGTTGCTCTGCATTGCGATTCGAAAGACATTTCTTTCGCATTTCAAAAAAAAAATGTATGTGATTTGACTGCTTGCTAATAGCAATTGCTTTCGCATCGCAATACAGAGTGACCCCCCTTGCTTTACACATTTATTATTGGCGTTTTGGTTTTAACTAAGTTATAGCGTAGATTTGTATATTTAGGTGAGGATGCTTATGGGAAAAGAAAATGCTTTATGGGAGTATTCGTTAAAGCAAGCACCATTTTTTGTTGATTTAGTTATACTTGCTTACATTTAAGCAGCAAATGTACTTTTACCGCCTTATTTATAAAAAATAAAAAAGGGTTAGATATAGAGCTTTTTAATGTGACAGTTTTATAAAAAACTTTAAATTATAAGAGCTTTACAAACCGATTTTACTTTTTATGAATATGGGGGTAACTTACCCAATCAACAGAAAACAATTGTTGTTGTTTAATAAGGTGACTTCCTACAGGCATTAAATCGCACTTTGTAGTTTTCCTTCTTTTACATGCAGTACATATAAACGTGCACACATGTGTGTTCCGTTTTTAGTCTCTTACCTATAGCTTAAATTTTATATGTTCCCCATTTTTTGTTTATTTAAATTTATGTTTTGCATTTATTATTGTTATTGTTAAAGTTATATTAGTTTTAACTATCTCATTTGTTTTTATTTTACTTTTATTTTTGTTAGTAATAAATTCTTGATGTTGCTAATAATTTTTACAATAAATTTTCAGCCACTTAACAATAAATGAATATATCGACCACACACTGTACCAAATTCGAACTCGTGCACACTCAATACTATTTATTTATAATGGTTGTTATTAATATTTTCAATTTGATTCCCTGTTTTTTCTTTTACTTTTCATTAAGATTTTAAGTTTCATCTTTTTCGGGTTTCAACTACAATAGTTAATCTACATTTATATATATGTACGCTAGTATGAGTAGTTATATATTTATATTTGTTACTACCACTTATGTATTGGAATATGTACATACATTTGAATAAGGATATTAGCTGTATTAGGCTTCACTTCTCATTGAGCTATAGTGTTCTTGATGTTTAGAAACAGTTGTGATAGAATCACAAGTATTGGCCTCAATTATTTTATTCTATTGCCTTCGATATCTAGGTTGGTGTTTTCAAGTTAATCTGGTTGTCAGCATCCTCTCATGCTATTTGTTTCTTTCTTCATATTTGCTGCTGCCTTATATGGATTAATAATATTTTTCTTCTCTTTTTTGTTTTCAGTTTTTCGTTAAATTTATAGGTAACTGACTCCTGCTCTTTATCAATTATTGGATCGGGTTGCCAATTATTATCGAATTGGGAAAATGAGAACAAAAATGTCGAAAAGACCAAGTCTTTATATAGACTTGGCTTACATAAATCCATATCTATGTACATGCACCAGTATGTATCTATGTATTTATCATAATTATTTATATACCTATATGTAGTTTTATGTACACAAAATACAATTTTAAACTAATTAACATCGCCAAGCATACGCGCATTTTTGATGTATTCATTTATTTACATATATATTTACACATCTATTCCATTGTGAAAAAAAAAACTAGCTGAACTCAAAATTAATTCATTATTTGCGTCAATGCGCCTATGTAATTTCAGGGATGTGCTTTAAACAAAGTATTTTTTGTTAGTTTTGGTATGCATATTTATATTAGCACAATTAGCAAATATTGACAATTAATAATTTTTAATTAATACCAAATAACTAATAAACAAACTAAAAAAAGTTGAAATAAAAATGTAAAAAATATCCTTAGTTACTCGCTCACACCTACGCACTGAAATATAAATTTAAACACCGCACACCAACTCTACTCACTTGGATTTATTTCCTAATAACAAAGCATCATACAGCGTTAACTGGAACTCCAAAAAAATGCTAAAGGAGATTTTCCAAAAGCGATTAGTTTTTACAACTAAAAGCTTTAACTATTTATAGTTTTTTTTTCTATTTTTAGTTTAATCCTATCACAAAAATTGCCGCATGTACATATACATACAGTAAACAACGTAATAAAAGCTAAATGTATATCAATGCGTTAGTTATTTAGTTAGATTATAGGAAAACGAACGCTAAAAAAGCAAAGCACAGAGAGAAAAAACAAACGTATATGCGCAGTAAACCTGGATTTACCCATAATCCATTTCTATTGAAAATAAATAGAACTTTGTAGCGCATTAGTGCTTAAAAAAGTAAAACGTAAACTTTTATGTAATAGCTCTTCCCACCGCACTCACAATTTTAGTGAAACAACAAAATAAATTATATTTAACAAAATCAACACATATTTTAAGTTTGCAATTATTTGACATGCCAACAATCTGCCATTTGGTATACACTAGTAGATATTATTTTCTTTCACTTGATAACATTGAACTCTGTTGCCAGCAGCCAGATGCGATACTTGGAAAATTAACAAGTCTTGTGCTGTTCGTTTTTCAGGGGAACGACTGGCTAGGTGCCGAAATGATTATGTTGTATGTACATTAGGGTGGCCGCGCATAGAATTTCATCCCGATTGCAGATGGTTTAGGCGTGTCACGGGGGGTCAAAGTTCAGATTCGCTCTATATATTCCAAGCAGCATGTTTGTCTTTCTGAGTATAAAGTAGTGTATATTTTCATTTATACTGCCTTTTTACATTGTGATACCTACATACCCACTGCTTTTTTGTTCTGGAGAGATACAAGAGATTTAGATGTATCACTAACTTAAACCTTGTTTTATCGTTCAAATTGCAATCTGCCTTCTTGCTAAGGGCGGCAGAATACATACCTGACTTTTTGGTTTCTCTGGATTTGAATTTCTCTTGTTAGTTTGCTTATTCAGCTTTTCTCCTATTAGGTATATTTTCTACTCACATATACCTAGCAAATTGTATCTAATATTATTGTGTTTTGATTCATTTACTGATCATAATTGGGCTTAGTGGAAAAGGGTGCCTGATCGACTCCTGCAAAACCGTACATTAGCCTATCAGGGCTTCTGGGTACCCGGATCCATTCATTAGTAACAAAAAAGTAGGGGTTTGTGCAAAAGAATGTAAAAAATGAAATTTGAATTTGACCCACCACATAGTGGCTCGTACAAAAGTTAATCAGTTTTCAGTGTCTCCTGTAAAATTTATGCGGCTACGTATGTGCGGTTTTGCAGAATTGCGATGTGCGGTTTTGTACTTTTTCCGACGATAGGTATTCCATAAGCATCAAACGTTTTGACTCAATTACGCATTGTTTAGGATGTAGGGTACGATCCACTCTTTGAATAAGCTGCTGCCACGCCAATGTTTTATTTTCGGACTTGAAATGCTGAATATGTGCTTCGGTTTTTTAAGCTACTACTGGGGTCATGTCTCCGAAAACGTATTATTGAGATATCAGGTAGGAAACGATATAGTGTCATAGCAAATGTTCAACAATAAATTATAAAAACAAATGTAGCTTCCCGTTTAAAATTTGTTTGTTAAATAATTGAAATAAAAATAGCACTGTTTATAATACTGCTTTATTGGCTTCATATATCTTTATTTATCGTTATTCGCAATTAATTTTAAATTGGCCTTTAAGATTACTTAATAGTAACTAACTAAACAATTTACAAAAATTTTGGTAGCGAAAATTATATTTTTTATGTTTTGCATGCAAAATTTCAATAATTAATAAATTCTCTTTCATTATTTACATAAAATATTAATGAATAATTAAATTTTGAGTTGATAATTTAGGCAACAATTAGAAAATACTAAAATTAATCTTATTCACTAAATCGTTTTTATCTTAGTCTAGTTATATTACAAATAATCTTTATTTATAACGACTTGCTACATAATGTAAATATGTTACTATTAATAATAATAAAAAAGCGTAAATGACTTGAACAATTTTACAACGGATCTATTTCTATTTCCCCCTAACACCCTAAGCTCGCTTAACGCGACCAACTATTTTTCTTGTCCTTTCCTCGTTTTAAAGTTTGTTATCTTTTAAATTAATTACAGCGCCTCGTTGACGCATCGCTTTTTTTTGTGTATTAGTGTGTTGGATCAATTTGTCTGCTTATGTTGCATAGTGTATGTACTATTTGTTGCATATCTAAAATCTATGCCAGTCTCTAAAAGCTCGAGTACCTTAGCAAGCGGTTGCATTTGCATTTCCCTTTATTTGGCCAATGTCCAATGACCAACTAATAAATAACTTTTTTTTTATTTGTGTGAGAGACATCGCTCTCCCCCCTGCTTGTTGCATGGGAAATGCAGTTCAATATGTTTTTGTTGTTGCTGGATTGGATACATCTAAATTTTTGATTTCCCCTTTTGCTATATATTTATTTGTATATATGTTTTACTTCTTCTTAATTTTGATGACATAAATTACCTTATCGCATAATTACATACTTACGTTACATATACAAATTAGTTTATTCGCTACTGTACACATATAAAACATATTTCATATTTTTCACTTACATATTTATTATCCTATTTTCATAACTACGCATTAGTATCTGTTTTAATTCCATCTCGGACTTTGTATAAATATGCGACATACATTAAGCTTTTTTAGCAATCTCTATTTCTACATTTTCCTTTCTCAAAAATTGTTAATGCCCTGCATTCCGATATTTTGGAAAATGCGTTTAACAAGAGTTATCGACAATCGTAAAAGTCCCTACAAATCTATCGATATTTATTTATTCTCCCTTGCTCACTTTTTTTGTCTCCCTTTGCTCTTATTCCTTTCTAATTTTAGGCTAATTTAGTCTGCTTTTAATTATTTGCTATTTTCTATGTAACCTGCTTTTTTCTTCAATCTGAAATTAACACAAAATTGTTTGCTTCCCATGCCCCCCTAGTTGTTTAATTGTGGCTAACATGTGCTTTTACTGTTGTTACTGCTATGCAGACAATCAATATTCGTGTGAAGTTTTCTCAGCAGCAACTGTCGTTTTTTGAGCGCCTTGAGCTTGTCCTTCACTGTCGCCTTCTCAGGTGTCTCCGCTCTGCTAAGATTCTCTCTATCTCTTTCGATCGCTTCAACATCTCTTCTTCGGCGTTTGCGCGCATTCGCCACACCAGCCGCACCGCCCGTCGCTCCCTTCTTCTTTACGAATTTTATGTTGTATGGATCTTCAGCTAATTCTGGATATAGCCCTACGTCGTGTATATACTCGCCTTCATAGTTGTTGGCGTAGCTTTGTTTCAAAATTTCGTCACTCTCTTGTTGACTCCACTCAATGGTCGTTGTCAGTCCATTACGGAGGGCTTCCTTTTCACGGTGCCAAGCCTTGCGCACCGCTGTTAGTTTCGCATGATGCATGAGGCGTTGCTTTTCCTTGTCAACTGTAGTGCCGTAGCGTAGGTTGATGATGGCGTGAGCTCCATGTATTTTCACATCCAAATAATTATTGCCGCTGCCGTTTTCACGAGTGTTTTCATGGAAGGTTGTATTCACTTGACCCTGTAAGCGTTTCAGCTGCTGGCGATCTTCACTTGCGCGCCATGCCTCCTCTTTTACAAAGAAGAATGAGTCCTGTTGACCATTGTGCACGACAAATGTGAATGGCAGAAGTTTGGAGCGGTTGAAAACCGACGTATAGACATCACGATATATGGCATTTGCCGCGGGTACACTGGAAACAATTGCTTGACCATCACTGGTGCGGGACACTACTATACCCTTACCGAATGGAGGCTCTGTGTCTGAACCAATATTGCGCGGACTAGGATCCATGACATCAAATTTCAGCGCTGATTTTGGTGGCGCAGAGAGATCCTCGAAATTCGACATACGTCGCACATTTAGATGTGCTAGGAAGCCACTTTCTACCGCCATTGTGGGTATGTTATCGATTGGGCGTTTCATATTTAATGCAATAGGGTTGTGTGGGGCTCGACCCCAGAGTGAGGGTTGTTCCCATAGGTTTCGTGTTAGTTGGGGTATAAGATTTTTAATGCTAAAGCCAAGCGTTTTCATCCAGGAAGAGAAGTCGACGGGATAGTTGCGATCGTGACCAACATTGATGGGATCATTACCATTGAAGCGATACAGGTGCATCTTTGTTGGTGTTATAATACGATCCGAAACATGTTCCCAGTTGGGTGACATCCATTGCCCAATGAGTGGATCATAAACTCGCCCATCGCCCATATGAACAAGTGCTGTCACTGGATCTAAAATACCACCACAAAAATCTATCGGCAGGAACAGATATGGATTTGAGTCGTAGACGATATGCCCGAAAGGCGAACGCATAATTTCTCTGATATCTTCGCCGTATTGATTGAAAATCATAATCGGTGTCCCGCTTTGGTCAGTAGCGACATAGTACTTGTGGCGATACACTTGTGCATAGATTAAATGCCCCACATCATCGTACGTGAGTGACATAAGCTTTCCGTCTCGGGGTGAATATATTTGCGACACTTCATAGGGACGTTGCTGGTTGTTATAGAAGAACTGTGTTACGTTGCCGAAATTATCCTTTCTAGTAGTTAGTCGTTTCATATGATCGTAGTAGTAACGTACATCGAAGCGTCCACGTTTTGTCGCTCGCACCAACAAGCCTTGCGTGTTATAGTGGAAACGTTCCTCCCGTGCATTCTGCGCCACCAGTCCACGTGTGTCATATTTGTATTGGCCCTCACCAAACTTGACTATGCGATCTTGTGTGTTGTATTCCATAGGAATTGTATTTCCTCGATAGGTCAAAGAGAGTAGATTTCCATTATCGTCATAACGGAATCCCCAGGGTTCTTGTGCCTCAACACCTATCAGCTGGCCATCACAGTCCCAGGTGTAGTTCTTAACGTTCGTGTAAGTATTAACAGCCATGTTGCGTGTGTAAGTACGCGTCTGTGTAATACGGCCATGCATACCGAATGAGAATTCCATTCTGAATACTTCGAGGCGATGTATGGAGAGTGTTACCTTTTGTGTCATGAAACGACCATCCACGGTGCGAGTAAAAATCGCAGTGCCGTCATAGACTTGTGTTTGATTTAGCATCGGATGCATTAGTTTAAACTGACCTATGAGGCTTGGCTGACCTGTGCGTTGGTTGTAGGCGAAATTTTGAGACGGCAAATTCTGCCCACCAATGCGTCCTTGAATTGAAATAACACGAAAGTCTGTGTCATATTCATATGTAAACTTTGCATTGCTTAATCCTGTCTTTGCGACGTAATCGATTCGTTCTTCACTTAGCAAACCGCCCGTATACTCAAAGTCCCAGCGGTACTCTAACTCACGTTCAGTGTGTGACACCGTGCTGGGCATACCAGTGGCGTCATTGTATAGGAACTCACTTTTCCCATCACCATGCACGATCTCAGCTAGTTGACCGCCCGAATTATAGCGATAGACAATACGTGCGCCATCTCCCGGGAATATAGTTTGTAGCAAAGCACCGGAGTGGCTGTAATGCTGCAGGTAAGCGCGTGTGCTACCCGGTGGTGTGTATGTACACCGAATGAAGCCAATGGAGGTTTGCATGCTGAAGGAGTGTTTCGTACCTGATGGCATGAGAACGTACCTTAAACCGCCAGAGTCATCATATTGAAGCACAAACTTGCGCTGACTTGCTAAACCGATTTCTGATACCAGATTCCAATCATTATAGACAAATGATATGATACCGTCTTGCTGTGAGGTGATCTCGGATAGTAATCCATGACGATCATATGAATACTTAAGCTCTGCAGGTCCCCAAGCCCAGCCCTCAACACGATTGAACCGATCATAGGTAATATTTACAGGATAACCATTGGTTGGATAATATGATTTGGGCAAACCCGATTGATCGTACGCCACGATAAGTATTGGCGTTCGGTTCATGTCGTAGAATGTCTCGCGGTTTGTAAACTGATCGTACTCCACACCGATGACACGCGATTGATTAACCCAAATTTCACGATTTAATGTCTGCTGAGGATTGCGCACATCGCCAACTAAATTGTACACAGAGTACATATTGTTTGTCAGACTCTCGCCCATCGTGACGCTTTGATGTGACCACATCGCCAACATTTCAGCTTCCACTGGCAAGGCCGCTTCTAGCAGAGGATGTCTGGCAACAGCAGATGATTCGACCACAACACCATTGGCGCTGTGTATGACCAATGTGTTGTTCGGCTTGATTTCAGCATCCGCATTTGCGAGACCCTTCTTCATAAAAGTGGAGCGCACACCACCCAATACCAGAAGTTGATTGGTTTCGCCGCGCTCTCGTGAGAAGAGCGATTCAACAGAAGCGTGCACATAGACGGTGAGTCCTTTGTTGTCAGCAAGTTGAGAAGTGATACGTACGATTTCACCACTAGGCAAGATTGTTCCGGTAACACGTCCAAACTCATCGTATTGATAAATATAAGTTTCGCCACCGGAGGAGCGTGACATAAGCAGACCAGTGTTACTGTCATAGTCCAGTTCGATCTCCTGACGTCCCTTCTCGCTTAACTTGGTCATAATACCAATTCCATTTATTTGTATCTCAGATTTGTGATCTTGCGTATTTTCAATAGAGCTTACAACGTTACTGTAATCGCGAAGGAATTGAATTTTGTTGCCCGAAGCATCGGTAACCGTGGATAATCTGCCGAATGAGGTGTTCTTTGAGTATAGGAAACTGTAACGCGTCTTACCCGAAGTGAGATCTTTTGTAGCGACATGCTGACCATAACGGTTGAATACATAAATTTCGCTTGATGGTGGGAAAGGTATGTGGAATTCTCCATTCTCGTCGTGCGATGGTAGATAATGCTCAAGCGCAAGAACATGAAGTGAGCCTGGAATTAAAAAGAAAAGAAAGTGGGACTTTAGTGAAGCTTAAATGAAACATATTTTGTATAGTTAAGAGTTTCTTTCTCTGCTTTGACGAAGTGTCTAAGAAAACTTTTTGAAAATACCCTACGGCTATAATTTCTTCTATGCGTAAAGTTGAGATATACGCCTCTTCCATAAAGCGGGGTTTGCTGCTTTGAACACTGAATCAAATTGTATTTAAATTAACGCTACTGGTTATATCAAATTTTTTATGTGGGCTATAATACCTATTCTCTGTTTATTTTTGCTACTTTCGATTATGCATGGAAATTTTTCTCTACTCTTACTCACTTTTCACATGTGTTTGAACACTTTGTTGATTTGCTGTATTTGAGTGTGTATATGTATTTTTGTATTAGCCAAATATTGAAGCAATTTATGAAATTGTGTTTTTGCGTCCAGTTCATATTTGCGTCTCTCATTCCTCTACTCTAACTTAATATAGGATTTTATTTAAGCAAACAAACGGGCTGTTGCTCTACTACCTCTGTTGCTGCTATAACAGCAATATCATTCTGAGCCACTTTAGAGTGCCACTGTTGACAACGCACCTATGTATGTAGGTCTGTATGTAAAATACACATAAAACCATACATGCAAAAATTCATTTATAGTAGTTTGGGACCACACAGCTGCTGATGATGTCAATTTTCATATGGGGCAACATGTAAACTTTCGAAATAGAAAAGCTACTGCATATATGAGCCGTTTAAAGAAGAAGTGGTATAAGTCCAGTTTTAGCTTTTTTTAGTTAGGCATGACGCTATGTAGGGGAAAATGTGGTCCATATAACACGCTAACAGGTTAACTCCTAGCACTAATAGAAACCGAATAAATATCAGAACAAACTTGTGAAATCAAGGGTACCCCCTATTTGTTGACAACACAAAGCCTTGAATATCTCAGTTCGGGAAAAGTGGACTTATACCACTTGAGCATTACGGGGGTCATATCTAAGTTTAAAGAGTGTGTGTAAATTTTTGTTTGTAAGTATGTGTGTATATGAGCATGATTACGAATGTTGAAAATAAATATTGGGCAACCGCAAGTTGTAACATTGCAATACGCCAACAGCAGAACGGCCAGCATTGCCAATCCGTATTTGCAAGCAAGCACACCAGCAAAATATGTATTTTTATGTACATATGTGCTCTGATAAGTTCGAATACGTACAAAATTATGTTTTTACATATGAGTACGTGAACGCTTCTACAGAAAAGCTTGGATGATATGCGGTTGACTGCAATGCGAAAAGTTGAAACCGCTAGCTTGATGCCAACAAAATGCTGCAAGTGATAAGGCACTTGTATGCGCAGTGCTGCATGTACATTTTCATGTGTGAGTGGGACAAGTGGCATAATTTTTTTTATATTTTTCGGATTTTGAAGTGATGAAATTGGCCACAATGCAAAAACGTGCACCACTGTGTCGTTGGCAGTGGAGTTGCAAAATGAATTGCGTTTTGATGATGGATGTGGGCGTGATCCGGGTGTTGAAATGAAGTGTGAGTGTGAGTGGACGGTTGGTGTTAGCGGTAGATTGACTTACGCATGAACTCAACGCACCTATATCACCACATACAATCTGCTTGGAATTGCAGTGGCAGCTGCTGAGTGCTGCTTGGAATTCCCACATGTCTACACACACACATACGCACACTCCTGCATGCTTTCATTCGTAAATAAACGCTCTTAAGTATGCAACCTACGTTCGTGCAAGCATTGCGATAAATTTTATGAGTGAATTATTAGATTTTTTAATGAAAGTTTACTGTGTTGTGTTGAGTATTTAATTATAATTTTTTGTGCAAACAGTGTACGGGAAATCACACAAGCAAATGCTCCTTTATTTTTTCTAGTTAACTTAAATTTACTTCTTGGTGGGCGTTTGAACACTTGAAAAACTTTATTTAATATTGCTCTACATTTCTAGTACATAGTCACGCCGAGAGCTTTTGGCACTAGCATTCATGTTATGTTCTATTACTGTTTTCAGGAATTTATCAGGTAAAAATGAAGTTTAAACTCTTTACAAACATAAAAACGCAAGTATTTCAAAGTAAAAATTAATAACCAGACCTGTTAAAAAAGCGTTAGAATGTGTAATCGTAATATTATATGACCACCATTTCATTATTTATTATCGTTAAGTACTCACAATTTTTTATAATTAATAATAATTATCCCTCATATCACAAAAAATGAGCTTCCAAAAGATCTTAGTCGCACCCTAGCTAGAGCCAATCCACAGTCTTTTTTGTAGTTGTGATGAATAAAATTTGTTTGAACTCTTCTTAGGCTCACTTGCACAACGAAAACTTATATTTTTAACTCAGAGCTATTGTCAAATGTGGGGTTAAACTGATATGTGTTTCAAAGCTTTTTTTTTATTAATTTTGAGTTAAATATATAACTCGCCGTGGAGCAAGCGTGCCTTACTTGAATAAGTAACTAAATGTTACTCATACGCCGTGTATGACCTATAGAAAGTGCTCTTTTTGCTAGAAAACATATTCTTTCGCAGTTTAATTCGTAATATTTTCGTAACTCCAATATATTTTTCTCCTGGATACGTGTTTCCATTATCCCTGTAAAGATCTAGCTGTGTTTTTATAAGTTCAAAGATGGAAATTTTCTACACTGCCCTTTATATCTCTATCTTACTAATATTATAAATGTGAATGTAGCGATGTTTGGATGTTTGGATGTTTGGATGTTTGGATGTCCAGACGTTTACTTCTGTTCCTCAATAACGTGAGAATGGCAAGACGGATTTCGTTGAAATTTGGTAGGCAGACAGCTAATATTCTGGTAACATTGCAATAGGCTATTTTTTGTTTATTTTTGGGGGGTCCGGCTATGCTAGGGACCGATACTTTTCGAGTTTTTTGTTTTTCCATATAACTCTGAGTACATTTGACCTAAACTTATGATATTTCGAATACAGGTGTAGAAACTTCGAACAATATGGGTATCAAGCGAAACTGGAAGGTGCCAGGTCTGATTTGGAGTTCGATATATTTCGATAAATTTATCGATAACTGAGTTATCAGTCGAAATGAGATTGCCCAGAAACCTTACATTTTCCCTACAAGATGGGTATCAAACGAAAGGGGATAACCCCAGGTTTCATTTGGACTTCGATATATGTATTTCGATAAATTTATCGATAACCGAGTTATCGGTGAAAATGTTATTGAACAAAAACCTTTAAATTACCTTACAATATGGGTATCAAACGAAAGGGAATGGCCCCAGGTTTCATTTGGACCTCAATATATTTCGATAAATTAATCGATAACTGAGTTATCGGTGAAAATGTGGTTGCTCAAAAACTTTAATTTTTCCCTACAATATGGGTATCAAACGAAAGGGGATGACACCAGGTTTCATTTGAACTTCGATATATTTCGATAAATTTATCGATAACCGAGTTATCGGTGAAAATGTTATTGAACAAAAACCTTAAAATTACCTTACAATATGGGTATCAGACGAAAGGGAATGGCCCCAGGTTTCATTTGGACCTCAATATATTTCGATAAATTAATCGATAACTGAGTTATCGGTGAAAAATCCTTAAAATTGCCCTAAAATATGGGTATCAAGCAAAAGTGGATGGCCCCAGTTTTCATTTGGACTTCAATATATTTCGATAAATTTATCGATAATTGAGTTATCGGTGAAAACGAGATGGCTCAAAAACATCAAATTATTTAATCAATCGAACTTTCCCCATTGATGGGAATTTTGAAAATTTTAAATACCCTTGGTAAATGCTTCAGTATTCAATAATATTATATAAATATCAAAGTTTGAAGTTTAGATGAACTATTCGATAAATGCTTTCTGAGACATTTATTTCCATACTTAAAGCCAAAGCAATATTTAACTTTAGAAAACTCACTTTAAATCGATTTCAAGGATATGTATATTAAATAAAAATTTTTGAACCCCGTTTTTCAATACATACTATTTTTTCAAAACTCTAGGAACATAGACAAATAATTGATCTTCCAACAGTTTTTTATTTGACCAATCTACCTAACTTGGTGAACTTCGACGACCGAATTTTTACTTCAAATGTTGAAAGGGCACTTCGCAGGGGCGGACAAGGCCGCGGGTATATACTAGTATATAATAAAATTGTAACAGGTCGATGTCTGTACATGGCAGATATCAACAAAAAATTAATGGGGTGAAGCATTATTAAGCGAGTAGAATCCAAATCAACCATTTTAAAAATTTTTGTGTGTCTGTCCGTATGTTTGTGGCCGTATCACTCTGAAAGTAATAAATGGAATTGAATGAAACTTTTTCGTTGGATTGCTCGACGCTCAACTTAAAATTTAAGATATTACTTTTTTCGATATCTCAACCCGTTTTGGAGTTATCGCCAAATATGTGGACCATGTCTGTCTGTATGTTTGTGGTCGTAACACTCTAAAAGTATTGAATGGAATTGAATCGTTGGATTGTTAGACGCTCAATTTAAAGTTTAAGATATTATTTTTTGCGATATCTCAACGGGTTTTGCTTTATGTAGCTTGCTCGCGAGTAACTTGCTCGGAAAATTTGTTTATAATTTGTAATTTGGGTAGAACTTCAAATATTGTGTACAAAGAAATTCTATAATTTATGTTCTTTATATTGGAAAAATAAATGGCTTTAGGGTCGTTTTTTATTAAACTTTAAGTTTTATCAGTCCGATGAGAACATTTTTTGTGACCGAAATTTGGGTTTATCTAGCAGACAAACTTTAAAGCTTACATGACAGCACGACCCTTAAGTACAGAACTCCAGTCGTTTTGTTGGATTTTATTCTTTGCTAACCCAGCTGAAAAAAAAAAACAGAAATTATAGGCATACGAAGTCGCGGGCACCAGCTAGTACAAAATATTAAAATTTCATCATTTTCGTAGCCTTAATTTGATTCGGACCAAGTTACCATTATCATAGATTAAAAAACATTGCTGCATATCTAAATGTCTCTATATGGGTTTATTTCCAAGTTTAGTTTATTTAAATCTACTCCGAGACTCTGCAGTTTAGTTTCAAGCTGTGTCATACCAAAGCTAAGCACTCTTGGCAATGCCTTCAATGTAAACCTCGCACATTTGCTATGAAAAGATTTTGCAATGAAGTTTGAATTCCACTGCATTGTGGTCGTTTATTTATATAAATACAAAGAGCAAAAGCAAAAGAAATTGCCTTCAACAGATATCGAATCGCATAATCCCCGAAAACCGCATTTACAGCTAAGGTATTAAGGCCGTTTAATGAAAATACTCGATGAAAACAACTCGATAAGCAGGCAACGCCGATAAGTAGGCAAAGCCGAATGAGAAGGCAGGTGCAGCTAAATGCCTGCAGCCAATTTTGTTCAACTGACCAAAAAATGAGTCAGAGCCAAGATAGCTGATGAAGTAAGTCGTACAGCGAAAGGAAGGGAATATAATACACAAATTGGGCGCAGCAAATATCAGAAATGAAGAAAATGACAAAGGAAGTAAACCGCAGTTGAAAAAAAATTGCAGTGCATTAAGCCTTAAGCCTACTTAAAGTAAAGACTTCAAAGGAGCTTTGGCGCTTGATAATATTCATGGGAAAAATACAAAAAGTAAGAGATAAGAAACTATACAAAAAGTGGACTAAATAAAAATGTTCAATCGTGGCTGTGAAAGTGGCTCGTGCCAACAGATGAAACAGATGAATACTTTGAATGTTGGCGTTAAGAGCAAATAATGAGAATAAGAAGCAAGGAAATCAAAATACCCAGCAATAGTGGAACAGGAGAAGAAGGAGAAGTGGCCAAGAGTTGTGCAACTCTACGAGGATTGCGTAGCTCGAGCGCAGCATGTGCTATTGCGTTACGGTAGGTATTTCGTTGCAATTTGCTGCAAAGAGCCCATTCCAAATGAGTGACAAGTCGGTAAGGCACTAAAGAAAGCGGCAAGGAAGAATAATCTCAAGTAGTAGAAAAGGAGCACAGCGAAAGCTAGTGCAATACAAAAACAAATCGCACAACGGCAGCCGACATATGAGAACCCGGTGTAGATTGTGTGCATATATGTGTGGGTGTACATTAAAATAACCCAGAAACTTTTTTAATAAACCAACAAGTACTTCTTCTGTTACCCATTTTTTACTATCTTACATCTCCATAAAACAAATATGAGATCGCCTCTTTTGTTTAACCATTTGGCAGACTATTTGTTAGTTAAATAAATTCAAGAAAGTAAAATACTAAGCACAAACTTAACGCTTATAATAGAGCTAAACAAAGGATAATGTACATATGTAGGCAGGCGGTAGAGAAAGGCCAGCGGCGGCTGTGAAATTGCTGGCAAAATAATAATAATTTTTCTCTTTGAAACAAAAAAAAAAAAAAAAAAAACAACGTCAAAAGTTGTGCCTTCGGATGCAGCAGTTCTCCCTTGCAATGCCCCACGGCACTGTTCCTACTGTGTTTTGTATGGGTGCAATGTGACCAGAGCTTTATTGTTGCTTGATATCAAAGCTGCAGAGTGTTGCAGCTTTTCGGCTTCTCAGCTTCGCGGTGGCTCTATTGCAGGCCGTAGCGGTTAAATGCGATATAAAATATTTACGAGTTGGCTGAAAACTTTTGAAAAACCAAATTAAAATTTTAGCGGAGTAGTGCGAACGTTTTATTCTTTCAAAGCGCTTTTAGTTTAGTTTTAAAGCGAATGTATTGGTATATTTGAGTCGATACATATCAAAGTCACCTAAATCCCTACATCATAGCAAATACGAAAACAAATAACTTAAAGTCGAAAATGCAAAACTATCAACACCTGATAGAGTTTAAATAAGTGCCATACTTATTTTATCTTCACAAGTACAGAAATGTCTAGAATTCACATAAAAATTCAATTATTACTACTAAAAATCTATTGTGATGGAGCATCCACAGTATATAAAAATACCGTCTGGGGTGGGCACGTGCCCCCATGATCCACCCTTAAATCCGCCGTTTTGTACGCCTGTGATTTCAACTTTAAAGATATAAAAATATATAATTTTTTGCTATCTTTACATTAAATATTTTTCCGGGGGAATATTTTTTCATGCCAAACATCCATATTGGTATGGGAGTGTTCGGAAACTATTTAAGCGGTCATGAGTTAAACAAATAGATGCTTTTGGACTTTTACAGTTCATTACTTCGTCATTGCAGAATCTATATGTTACTACTTTCACTTTTTACATTTGACTATTTTCAAATATTGGCACGACGTTTACGGTGACCATCCGTTCTGTTTTTGGCAGAACAGTTCTGTTTTTAAAGAGCTTGTTCTGCGTATTTTTTTTCTAAATTAAGGGAAATAACAGAAATGCACTGTTTTTAAGCAAATGTTCTGTTTTTGTTCTGCTTTTTTGTGCCGGCAACCTTTTTAACAAATATAATGAGTAGCTCTGTAAAGTTAGTTTGCTCAAAAATTTCAAAACTTTATGAAAAATTTAAAATCTTTCAAAATATTTTAAAAATAATTTAGTTTATGTTTAACGCGGTCAAGTGCTTCAACGAAATCAAAAATTCAGTACGTTAAAATGGCAAAAACGTACCAAATTTGGAAGTTCCGTACCCGGAAAAAAATTCGTACCAAAAATGGTACATTTCGGCCAAAACGGCAACCGTGGTTATGGTGGGTTTTAAATTAACAAGGAAATGTATCTCACCATCAAGAAATACTATTCACAAAACGGAAAAATATACTTAAAATATGACTTTCAATTGATGCACTTTGGTTGAAATTATTTGAGATTGCAATTTCAATGTTTCACAGACGTTGGTAACATTTTTAACTGTAAAGAGATGTTACGCCATGAAAAACACTTTTTTATTCCAAATATTGAGAGTGCAACCCCGAATAGTTCATAGCCGGGTAGCGAAATTTTCACGTGAAGGCAATACCAAGCCTTAAGTAAAAAAGAGTTCTGTTTTTTCAAAAAAAAATGTATGGTCACCATAACGATGTTTGATGCTTATTTTGGATTTATAAGATTAAGGCGTTATTGGGTCACCCTTAAGTCTCCAGAATTTTTTTGCTATCCACTTCAGTTCCTTCGCCCTAGGAAAAATAGTAAATCCATAGAAATATAAATATGTTAGGACAATGTTTGTGAGCGTGAGCAGAGTAACCGTGCTATGGTATAATAGGAGTGGCTGGTGATTTCGCTGTATCCGGCTGTGGTCTTCCGTGAAATCACGATTTTCATTTTACTCTTTTCTCCCCAGATTTTATTGTTTCAGTTGGTATTTAAACTTGTCTGGGGTTTGCAAAATTTTTCGCTACCTTTGCACTTTTGTTGCGGGCCGCATTATCTATTAGACTAATGTGAGAATGCCAAACAATTACACAAATGTTAATACCTAAAACATGCCACAGCTAAGTTTGTTGAATTTTATTTCATTTTGTTGTCAAGCAGCATCTATAGAATTGTTGTTGTGACCTGCGTTGATATTCTGCTGACTTATTCACTTTTCACTGCGGCTTGACTCTTCGCTTCCCAAGTCGCACTGGATTTTTTATTTGTTTTTGTTATTAGACATATTGTTTTAACCAATTCTTCTGCATCCCGCATTGTTGTTGCTATTGTAGCATAATTTCAGCATAATTTATGTGGATGTGCTTTGTTCTATCTCTTTCCTGCAACGTTTTTTGTTTCGTTTTTTCTACTGTCCCTTTCCCCGGCCTTAGCTCCATTGAAAACTTTACTAGGAAGATTTTTTTTTGTTTATTCCACAATAGCTACTACAAAAACAACAATAATAGCGAAGATGATTGCTCTTCTTTTCAACGATTGTTTGCCGCAAACTTTTTTCTTTATTTTATTGTTTTGTTTTCATTCTTGATTCTTCACTGTACACTATTTCAGTTTACAGCTGCAATTGTTGTTGTTATTATAGCCGTAGATATTGCTGTGGCATCTGTGGGTATGGTTCTAGTTGTAGTCATGACCGTTGACTGTTCTCTGTTGTCTGTTTGCATTTTTTTCGCTGCTTTATATTTTTATTAATATGTATTGTTGTTGTTATTTTTTCTTTATTGTTATTGTTGCCATTATAACAATGACTATTGCAGGAGCTGATTTTGCCCTACAATTGCTACTATTTACCGCCATTTGCTGTTTGTTGGCAACAAGAGCAACTTCGAATGAGCAAACGGACGGGCAAAGACACACCCGTTATAGATCAGTAACCAGGGCGTCGGGATGATAGTCAGACTACACAAAATTAAAATATCCTGAAAAAGAACGTTGACTCCTTCATTTTTATTGTGTTGTTTATTGTTGTAACTTTACTGTTATTATCGTTGCTTTCGTTATTACTGTTATTGTTAATACTGTGTGCGCTAGAGTTTCGTTATTACTCGGTTTGTTTTGCTCATTTCTAATGACAGATTTCCGTTTTTGTAATTGCGCACCAATTGTAGGTCGGCTACATTTCACCAGCAATTCCAAGTGAGTTGAAGTCGATTATTGTAGTTATTATTAAAGTCTCAAAAAATTCACAAACAAGTATGAAAATTAATGTCTCTGATACGAAATTTTGAGCAAAGAACAACCTAGGTTAAACTAACTCAATCATAGTGAACATTTGTGAATTTCAAAGATAATGTGCATGTATGATAGTAAATCAAAGGAAATAATAAAAATTGTTGGTTATAAATATTATAAGCCTGGCTTAGTAACTTTAGAAAATACTTACTACTTAAGTTAAGAAATAATATAATATACATATATTTTAACTAAAATACTTCAATTTCTCAGTTGAATACATTTCGTGTCCCATTGTTTAAATATATAAAATTCTTGACGCCTTTGTTCTCAAATCAATCTGAAATACCCTTTGATAGCATTCACAATTTTCAATATGGAATTGATTATATGCTTACGAATAAAAATATGGCAGGAACGGAATGAAATCGAAATACCCGTTAAAATGCTTCTAAGCTCCTACTGATGTGAAAAATAAACAATTGAAAAGAGTGTGACAAAACTTTTACCTGAGATGATAAAATACCAAAATAAAATTTAGAACCAACGACTCTCAAAGTTTTGAGACTTATTTATGTTTACTGGGATTGCACGCCATTCATATGGGCATAGTTATACGGGTATTTTGAGTTTATTACAGTTGGGTTGATTGCATTACAGTTCATTTGCCTAGTCTGAATTGTTGTCAATGCCATTCATTGTAGCATTTGAGTCGAGCATTCGAGCATACCGAAAGGAGCTCCCAGGACATGAATTCCAGGACAGCAATAATATCTATGCTGGAACTTAACGCAATCAAGTGTACTTTGCCATGATTGTTTGTATTTGTTATATGTGTAACTTAAATAAAACTTATGAATGCAATCAATTGTGAACTGATTCACAACAAAAATTGTTTAACATTTAGGGGAACAAAAATCAGCTTTGAGTGCATGTATGGGAGTAGTCACTTGCTAAAAGAAATTTTTTCTCACTTATCGTTTTTTTTTTGTATTTGAGGGTACATATGTTATATGTATGGCTGTGTGAAAAATAAGTATGCATATATTTCTTCTATGTTAGCCCTGGAACGTCAAACTGTTCGAAAGTAAACTCAATTTCAAACAAAATTTTTTTTAACTGATACTAGCCCTGTCAATATAGACATTTGAATCAACAAAAACTCCCACAGGGCCAAATTTTTGTATACAGCTTAGGTTCACTTTCAGAAAGCAAACCTCAAAAGTCCCCATCAATGCCAAAAAAAGTTATTCGGGGTCAAAGGTCAAAGTTATTTGGACTTTTCTCGAAAATGGTAAGTTTTTCGGAAAAACTTCCTGAGACTAAATTGTAGACCTGAATTTTCTACAAATATGGCCCTAGCATTCTTTCTCTGATGGTAACCAGCTCTGAGTTATCTATATGAAAATATATGCCACGTGTGAACCTTTCAGGATTATTCTCGAAAACTTTAGTATGCATACAAAATTTTTCTTTCACGAAGTTTCCCATCGACAATGTTGTTTTTGTAAAGCCTATAATTTTCGAGCTAGAGCTACCTTTCTCCATGCATTATATCGAAATATACTACTCCGGTGAATTTAGTTTATCTTGTATAACATAAATTCCCACAGAGCCAATTTTTTTTTAAAGTCCCCATCGATGCCATTTTTGCTAAAAAAGCTATTCGGGGTCAAATGTCGAGGATCCCAAGTGTGACCACAGGGCCAAAAAAAAAAATTTTCGTTTTTTTTCAAAAATCATATTGATTTTCTTTTTTAAGTCAGGTGAAAAAAATTACTGTAATTTTTTCAGATTTTTAAATTAAAGTCTAGAGGTCTATCATAGCTAGTTTAGATTTTACAGGCTTTACCTTATATTTGGTATAAAAACGACAAACCGTTGCTGTATTATTATTATTATTATAACACCTTATTACACCGCGACCATTAGTACGATCTATTGTGTGACCTATCAGCTTATTGCTGTATGCGGAGGCTCTTTATAAATTTGAGCACCTCCTCAGGTTTTTTATTCCATATCTCGAACGGATTGAGAGTGACACCACCTAGGTTGCAAACTCTCTTTCTTGCTAACGCAATGCATTCGCAGAGTATGTGAACCGGCGTTTCATCGTCCAGTTCGCAAAACCGACAAATTGTTGTATCTGACAGATTCAATTTACTCAGGTGATAACGTAGACTACAATGTCACGTATAATACCCAGTGAGGGTTCTTAAATCCACCCTGCTGTTCCGTTTTTTTCGTTGCCGTCATGTCCTTCATGCCCTGGGACCCAACCTAATAACACTTTGTTTTTGGCCCCCAGATAATTAAGGACTGTGACGCACTTATAAACAAGCTTCGAAGTTATTGTGTACGACTGCAAGGCACGTAGGGCGGCCTGACTGTCCGAAATAATGTAAATTAGCGTAGAGGATAGTCCTCTTCGGAGGCATTCTCTACCACAGATTTCTATTGCATGGATTTCCGCTTGGAAAATAGTGGGGTAGCTACCCATTGGTATCGATTTTTTGAAGTTTGGTCCATAGATATCAGCTCCCGTTTTACCATCTTCCAGCTTCGATCCATCCATATACCAAATCTCCGAATCAGATTCAGCATATGGGTTCCCTGTTTCTCAGCGCACTCGATCAACGATTGAAACCTCAAATTTTCGCGTGATCCTGAGCGTAGGAGTTGTTGCATCATTTACTTGCAATATAGGATCGTTTATGATCAGAACATTTGAAGTCTCAATTCGATTTCCTACAAAAATATGTTCTGGTATATGGTGTTTTACAACAACGGTTTGTCGTTTTTATACCAAATATGAGGTAAAGCCTGTAAAATCTAAACTAGCGATAATAGACCTCTAGACTTTAATTTATAAATCTGAAAAAATTACAGTAATTTTTTTCACCTTTCTTAAAAAGAAAATCAATATGATTTTTGAAAAAAAAACGAAATTTTTTATTTTTGGCCCAGTTAAATGGTCATCATATTTAACGTGCTGATTAGGGTATTAGAAGGCAAAATGCCACCCCTTTTTCGAGATATCAACATAAATGTGGACCACGGATAGGAATAAAATGTAATATTTAAAGGAAAAAAGTTATTACACATGTACGAGTCAAACAATCACCGTGAAAGAAAAATTCAGAAATTCTCTTTTTCAGAAAAATTTATTCAGAATCCACTTTTCAGAAACAAAAAGTCAGAATGAAAAAGTCGGAAAAAACTTTTCAGAAACAAAAATTCAGAATGAAAAATTCAGAAACTTTTTTCAGAAGCAACAAATCAGAATGAAAAATTCAGAAATCACTTTTCAGAAACAAAAAATCAGAATAAAAAATTCAGAAAACTGAATGAAAAATTCACAAACTTTTATTTTTTGTCAAGATATATATATCTATATATACATTGTACATAAATAAATATGTATAAAAAACAGTACAACTTAGAATTTTAAGTTATGTGCAATGGCAAACAGGTTTTATGCATTGATAATATTGAAAACAAGAAAATGCTTATAAACATATTTGTGTACGCGAGAATGTACATATGTACATACATTGCAATAAGCGTAACCACGAAAATTAATGATAAGAAAATAAAATTTTCAGTGATCAACAATTTATTGAAATGAGGAGTTAGTAACTTATACTACTAAATATGAACAATGCGTTTTTAGAAAGCTATCAGACGGCTGAAAAAAAGAATGTAGAAGTAAAAATTCCGAAGTAAAAATTCAGAAGTAAAAATTCAGAAGTCAAAAAAACATTAAATTTGCCGCAAAATTGCCGTCTGATTACTTTCTCAATTTTGACTTCTGAATTTTTACTTCTGAATTTTGACATCTGAATTTTTGATTTCTGAATTTTTACGTCTGAATTTTGACTTCTGAGTTTTGACTTCTGAATTTTGGCTTTCTGAAAAAAAGGGTTCTGATTTATGTTTTCTGAAAAAATGTGTTTCTGAATTTTGGTTTTCTGTATTCTTGGGGGAACCCTTTTTTCTTAAAATGAAAGTGGTTTTGCACGTCAGTTACGTAGTTACTACAAATGTAGACTTCCGACCGTGTACGTAAGTTTTATATCCGGATCACATGAAGGTTAAAAGAAATATAATCATTGATCACTTTCATTTTTACTCGTTTCATCAACCAGTTTTGGTCCGGCCTTGGTACAAAGTCCCTACACTATTTTTAGCAAATGCATTCATGTAGCGAACGTTGACAAATATTCAATCAGAAAAAGCATTACAAAGGCAGCAACAGCGCAATATGCTATTACATTTGAAGAGCTTCCGCTAAATGAAACGTTTTCCTGGTACACGCACAACCAAAAAAACTGTTGCCATAATGTGAAGAGAGTTATTTTTTTCCGAAACAGTTTTGTCACTCTTCAATGCTTACAATTTTCAATGAAATGATTTTTTTGTTGCTACTTTGTTATTTCCTTTGTAGCCGATAGTGTTCGGGAAGCGGAAATGGAACTCTTATGGTAAAAAAATGTGAATGTCTATTGACTATGTAAGAGGTTATGTGCGCACAAGTCCTACGTGTATGTGCACAATGTACCTATGTATGTATGTATATATTTCGAATAGAAAACGAATGCTTTAATACTTACTACTAACTTTAACTTCTTTGTAAGCTTAATTTACTGGCAGGTATGTATGTTGTAGTTGTGAATTATACTCAAGTTAATGACCAGGTAATTAATGCTCGCGCAACCAAACCTTACAATGAAAGATGCCGTTAGTTGGATGCCACTTTTCTATTATAGATCAATATTTTTCTTTCTCCTCGAATTACAGTGATAAATAGTTCACATCAGCTGCCCTGCACAGACCCCGCCCTTGTTTTTTTCCTGTGCTCGGCTCGACTTTTTCTCTCAGTAAAAATCTAATGTGAAAATACACTTTGCAAGGTTCAAATTTGTGCGCATTATCAAGACTTAATTAGATAAGAGCCAATATAATTAATAAATGTCTGTAGAGAAATTTACAGTAGGTAGTCCAAAATCCGAAAGGAAAAGTATCTACATACATAGCTATAACAACAAAAACCGACTCTAACATATCTACATATTTATAAACACACACGGTTAGAAATTCGAGCCTAAAATTTAAACCGTTCATCGGTTTAAGACAATTTTTAAACTTTTTTGTGGAATTTCTTAAACCGCAAAATTGTCTAGAAATTATTTTAATATTTTTTGGTTTAATTTAAAAACCCAACCAAGGCAAAGAGAGACACAATCTCTTCAGATATGGAAACGTTTTAAATTTAGACCTGAAGGCTTCTTACTAAAATCAAGAAGTTTAAATTTAAAACGGAGTTGGTACTCAAAGAGAAATGGTTATAAATTTAATCTCAGAAGTTTGAATTCCATTCTTGTATGTTTGATTTTTGAATATCCAAAGTTTAAATTTTATACTCAATAAAATAAAAAATAATTACAAAGGAGTTTGAGATTAAAACTGTTCAGTTTAAAACAGATAATCAAATAGTTTTTCACAAAGCCGTCATGCAGACAGTTCTAGTTAATAAATTTAATTCAGAAAAAATTATGTTTCACTTAAACTCCTCCGTGAAACTGATCGGCAAAAATTTCATCCTATTTTCACATCAAGAGATTGGGTAAGATACGGAATGATGGTGCAATAATACCACCACGTACAGACAGTAGCATGTGAAGTGGGAAACCACTTTTCAGTCGGTAAACTAGGTTGATCTGAGAAAAATATTTATTATCTATTTATATGTACATTTTCAATTGTGCTCCAATTAAACATATTCATAGCTTGAATACGAACTTAGATTAAAACCTTCCCCGTTTGAAATTAAGTTTTAAATAAAATATAACGTAGCCTAAATTTTAATAAATTCAGTTTTTAATTTCAAACTTTCCGGTTTCAATTAAAATTATTTATGGTTTGAGTTTTAATCCAAATTATTCACGGTTTTAATCAAAATCCACGTTGACTAAATTTTAGCATATTTTTTTCATTTAAAACTAAAGGATTTTAATTCGAAAACAGCAAAAATACATTTGAATAATTACGGTTTCAACTGAAATCATTTTTCGTGCAAAATTATGACAAGGAACATAGATGCATTTAATACGAAAGGGTTTTTAATCCAAACCGAACTCAAATCTCTCTCTTTTATGAAAAGTATAGAGGTTTTAGTTTCAACCCAGATTTGGTTTGGACATATATGTAGTCCAAAAAAGTTTTAAATTTAGGTCAAAATTTTTAGCCATGTATGTATATACAACCAAGATCCGGCTATCGGACTGCGCGACGGTGAGATGGCGCATAAAACATTCAGCGAGAAAAATCAATAGCGGTAATTAATCAAGTTACAAAAGCAGCCCAACAACTCAGCAACCGAGTATGCCTGATAAAATATACGCAAACACACCAAGTGCACACACATTCATATCCACCTTTGTAAAGGTATGGGAGGACCTAGACATTTTCTCATTTGGCTTAAGAGACTAAAAAAAAATCATGACTGGCAGTGGGAGGAGTAGGAGGCTTAGAATATGCGAGGAAGCGAATAATGAAAATCAATCTTATTAGCCAAAGTTGATGGCAACAGCATTAATCATTATCGTATAGTACACAGATGTGCGATATTCACAAGGCCTTTGTACCGGACCAACATTAACACATATTTGTTAATCTGTACGCCATACCAACGATGTAGAGGAATTCTTCTGTACTGAACTGGTGTGTTTCTAGTGTATTCGCGGTCTCTACTAGTGTGTCTTGTACTATTTTGCAGTTTAGACCTAAGTATTTCGCTTGTGTTACTATATCGTTTCGAACTAGACCGAAACTCAACATTCCGATTGCAGCACGATTTCATCGGAACCACTCCATAAGGATATACATTTGGATATATGTATGTACTAATAAAAAATCTTAAGGTCGTTTGTTCTGCATGTTGCGTATTGTTCTTACTAGTAACTGAGTTCCGTACCTGGTATGCCTGTGTGTGGGTGTTTTGAAACCCCGAAAACAAGTAGAAAGAATCCAGAATGTGCCTCAAAAATTTACTTCTGTCGGAATTAAATACACTGGAATTTTACTTAACGCCTCGAGTCTTGCTGTAAATCCCGCTGTTTTTGGTTTTACTAATATTTTTAAGACCTTTTAGTTTTGATACGATGTTCTTCAAAGTGCCCTTTTTGGAGCACCCTACTGAATATTTAACAAAAAGGGAATGAGATATTATCCAGGTTAGATCACAAGTATCATCCGACCCCAGACGAGACTCGTTTTGCCTTAGGTACTTGATTGTACCTAAGGCAAAACTATCTGATACAGGGTCCAAACATGTTTAAGATGGAAGTAACTATTTGGCATACATACATATTTACGCCAAGCTTCGCGTTCCAATGCCACTATTCAAATGATATTCATTGACAAACATTTCCTTTAACTTTACATTTCCTATATTTAAATTAGGTAAAAATATATCGAGCGGTGTGCGCCAAAAAAGACGTAACAGGCACTTTGCCTTTCTTAAAAAGTGTGAATAAACAATGAAAATGTACTTATTTACGACAGATATAATTTTTCTCTAACTTTATAACTGTACATTTCGCACCAAATAAGCTTTCGGATAACTATGATGCGTGTGTTAATAAATTATCGACTTTCTTAAAAAAAAGTTAAGCAGAAAATCATGGTTCATACGTCTTTCTTGCGCACACGACTCGATATCAAAGCATGATGAGCCATATTTGCCACACCAAGGCAGCCAAAACAAAGTACAGAGAACTAAGAGCATTACACTAACTTTGCTATCCATGTTTTTGTGAAATGCCCCATTTTTGTAGCCATTTATTTTTAGAATTGAAATTTAATCTAAAAAAATTGTCTGTCTTTTTCTGTTTTCACTTTTTTGCAAACGTCTTGTTGGCAATTTGTTCAGACCTCAAATAACAAAATGCACTTGACTATGGCCCGGGTGTTTGTCGGCAATTATGTATATCGCTGTATTATGAAACTGAGAGCACCTAAAGCTCAACACTTTTTGCGCAAAAAAAAAAGATATGAAAAATATTATTTTTGGCGCTTATTTTTGTAGCTTACCTTGATCTGCTACATTAATGACGCCGTCCTGTGCCACCGAAATGGCCGAAATTGCCTGGAAACGAGCATTCGACGATAACAATGTCTCCGCGTTGCTCAAAGTGCCATCATCATTCATAGCGCCACCCATACCATTCGCTGCAGCTGTTGTTTTGGCGCCCAGCAATATTGTTGTGGTTGTCGTTGGTCCAGTTGACATTAAATTACCACCGGCTACAATGCCTGCTAGTCCGCTGGGAGCACCGACCGTAACGCCAACACCACCCCCACTACAAATGCATGGCGCACCCACACCACTACCACTACCAGATGTTCCACTGCTGCCCGCACTATTTCCGTTTCCGTTATTACCGTTACTATGCCCATTACTACCAGATGGTGTTGTTGGTGTAGTGGTACGTTTTGGATTCATGGTCGTTGAGTAGGCACTGCTAACGCCACCATTGGTTGGTGATGAAAGTGCTGAGGCCAGACCGGATGTTGAACTGTTGACAGTATTGCCATTGGAGCAATCGCAGGTTTGTGAACTGAAAATGAGAAGATCGAAAAAATGTGGAGGTGTTGAGAGGAGATTTGATAAAAACAATACCAAACTGATGAGCTACCCAGTTTACATACGTAAAACACACAACTCATACATGCATGTAGGGGTGTGTGCTTGTATGTAAAAAAGAAATATGAGGCGAGACATTGACAGTGATGTACGAGGCATGGTCTCCGATTACACGATTGGGTCGCAACAGGCGCGCGATTCTGTGCACAGTGGCTCCAACCCGGCAACCTAAATAGAAGCGAATGTGTGTGACTGTGTGCAGTTGTGCAAAGCAAACATTAAATTACTTAGGAGCCGCGGCAGTTGCGACGACTTGATATTTGACACAGGGTAGGGCACCACAAATGAACTAGGGGAAACAATGAAATCGCGCGACTGAATGCAGTGGGGCATAAGGGTCGTCAAGGAAAATTGCATTTATCACAAACGTTTAGAATGTTTAAACGCTGATTTGGCGGTAATTATCAAGCTACATGCACATGAAAATGCGGAAAATTGTCATGGTAATGAGAAGAGATTGTAATTCAACGTGTTGCAACTGAGTCGACTAAACAATATTTTGAGTAAGTTGGTGCCGCAGAGCATCGTATGGAAAACGCTGCAATGTGGTTCAAAGGAGCAATAAAAAATACTGCAACACGAAATAGAAGCGATAAAAAACAATGAGCTACGAGGTTATCAGTCGAAATGTATTCAGTGAAAAATTAACAACTTGACAACACAGTTAAGCAAACAGCAGCAGATTAAAAGGCGAACGAACTAGTGAGCCAACGAAGCAAACGAGTCAGCCAGATGCCTACATTACTGTGCTGCTGTGCCGTTATTATCGAGGCCGTTGGGTCGTAAGCGCCGCAGTGATACAGCTCTTCTCAAACATTGATGCAATTGACAGGAAAAAGCATCATCCCAGAAAAATTCAGTCTAGAAAAACTGTCAGCTGTTGGTAATGGCGCGAAACCGAAAAGCAACCGCGTGGGATGGTAAGCTTCATAGTTGTGATATTTTAGGTCATTGGCATTAGATGGTTAAGTAAAATGCTGAGTGATTACCAAACCGCTTACATTTTCTAAATTGGTTTTTAGGCAGGAATGTATAGAATATGGGAACGGAAAGTATATTGTGCTCTATTTATTTAAAAAGGAAAAACTTACCCCAAAGCCTCTTGTTTTCCAGCAAAGTAACGCATATTGCCTGCCGTATCCACCACTCTTATCGAATTAACTCTTCGTGAGTCACTGTCTGCGATGTACAAATCACCGAAAGGTGAAAACGCCATCGCTAGCACCGTTCCCAAAACATTATCGGAAGTTTTGTTTGTCTTATCTTGTCCATTGCTGCAATGCAGTGGTGTGCCAGCTACAACGCGTATCTTCATGTCAGATGTCAGCCTCAACACGAGGCGATCATCGATAAAGTGCAGCGAACCATCAAGTGGGCTAAGCGCCAGACCAGTTGGCCATTGCAATTGTGCTTGATTTGCCATAAGTGTGCCGGAGCAAGGCGCTGGACTCCAATGATTGTGATGGCCATGATGTCCTATAAGTGTATGTATGACTCCTTTAGGATCCACGGCACGTATGTTCGTGCCATCCGCAATGTACATGGTGCGATCTGCGGCAATTGCCAATCCTTTAGGATGTGAGAGTCGAGCTTGCAATGCCGCGCCACCATCGCCACAATTACCTTCATCACCAGGTATACAACGCTGACCACTACCCACAACTGGCTCACTGTTTATGCTGGGATCCTTCACTTTCTCCAAACGTAGTAACCGTAGAATTTGATGACGCTCCGGATCGGATATGTAAAGATGACCGTCTGCTGGCGAAACGGCCAAATAATATTGATAAGAAACTTGAGTGGCGCTCAGCTGCAAAATTGTATAAACTCGGCCGTCGGGTGTAATGCGCCGCACCAAATTAAAATCACCCACATAAAGACTGCCATCTGGGCCGGATGCCAGAGCGATGGGCGTTAGTAGTTTAGCATCTTTGGCGATGCCATTGCAGTGATCGGGACAATTGAGTGGACGCTGCAGACCAGTACCCATCACCACTTTCACGGTGCGCGGGTACTCTTTCATGTGCAATGTGCTTCCATCACCCTTTTGCAATATGCCTTCATGGAAGTTATAGTGGTGATGAATGTCCAAACCCCAGCCACCGATATCGGATATATCAACATCGTAGCCCTGCAGCTTAGCTGTTTGTGTTATCCAAACGGGCATCTTGCAGGTCGAGTGCTGATAACCAACTGAAATGCGTGCAATAGTGACACCATATACCTTCTGACGATAAACATTGCGCTTGTTCCAGGCGAATGTGTGTACGATATTCGGATCGCCTTCGTAAGTTTTCACATGAAGTGCACCTTCAATCTCCACGCCCACATGCACGTGGGTAAGCGTCTTGGGTATTTTTTCGGCTGTGAGCCGCATGCGTACAATACTCAAATAACCAGAAGCTTGCGATGATTGATATGTGAGATGCAGATCCGAGCCGGGTATTTGTATGGACTCTTGTACGATCTGAAAAAAAATGTATGTATTATGAATTAATAGCTCAAGTGTCTTTACATAATAAGATATGGAAATATTTTTAACATATATGTAAATATTTCAATGGAGAAGTCGTTGCTCAAACTTTACATCTTCAAGTTGAACATTGAAATGAAAAATCGCACAGGGAATAAAGCAATTCGGTCAAGTGCTCCCATGGCTCCATTTGTGCAAAGTGAATTGGCGTCACAGAAAAAAACGACAATTTAAGCAAAACTTGGTGGTGATCCTGGAGCTGGAGGTTTATTTTAATTTAATTAAAATGCTCGGATAAGACAGCTGATGTCATTGCCACCAGCTAGAGGCCAGCGCGGCGAGGTTACTTACACATTGTAGGTGAGGCACCAGTTTGCTAGTTATGCAATATTCTCAAAGCTTTGCATGTGTGCGTTGTTGCTGTTTTGTCGCTTGTGCTCTTGCAGAAACTTAAGTTCATCATAAATAATGCAGGGACGAACAGAAACTCTACTCCTTGCACTCGGCTGCAGTAAACTCACCTTTGCCACTGTTGCGCTGGTGTAACTAAATATAATGTTCATAATTTTTATATTGTTTTCTCTTCATTCTCCAAGAATAGCACGTGAGGAAACTTAAGTACGGAAGAACTTAGAAAATAATCAAGCGCATCATAAGCTTAGATACGCTGCAACTACAACTAATGCTGTTATGTAACTATTTCAACGTAAGAAGGATTAAGAATGTAGCAATCTGCGGTATTGCGGGCAAAGGTGAAGGCAGTCCATCGACCAGAGTTGCACTTAGATACATTAAGATATGCTCGTTGTAGCAAAAGGGCATCGCTGGCAGCGCGACAGTGTTTTACGAAAGCCGCGACTAACTAATTAAGTTAGGGCAGGAAATTCTAATTAAAATGCTAGTATGAGATACAGTTGCTCGAGTATCGGATAAATTATGGCCGGCAGACGAAATATAAAACCTTATGTTATTGGAATATTTTGCTATTCGGCCATTTGCTCTTGTACTCACCTGCGTCTCGGCGAATATGACGCGCTTGCCGGGCATGGCGCCCACACCGTTTGGCATCCAAGTGCTAATTAATTGAGGTTTGAGCTCTTCGTGGTCATGCTCTACGCATATTTTGTTTACACCCACCTGCTCATCGGCGAAATGATAGAGTATAGAGTTGAGGAAAGTGAGCGCCGGGTTCATTGGAGCAACTCTGTGGCAAAAGAAAACGAAAAATATAATTTAGTATTTATTAAAATTTGATTTGAACATATTGAGTAAACAACAATTTAGCCAATGTAATGGGGTTCGACTTACTTTACGTTGCGGCCACTGCTATCATCGTCATCGCTGAGTTGCATTTGAACGGGTGGCAACACAACAATCCGATTCCATGGCACAAACACGGTGCGCGTGAGTGGTCTGAAGGGTGAACGCTGAAATTGCAAAGTCACTGCACCACCACCGTTGACCAGCACATCGAACCTGTTAGTTGAGGGAAATATGGATAACGAGCGAGAGAGAGATGTTCAGTAAAGTTAGTTAAGCATATTAATTAGTATCAAGTTAAATGCAAAATTACAAAGCAGCGCCAAAGATGCGCCAAGCAAATCAAAATTTATTCAGATTACGTATGTATACGCCCCCAACCCTTTAAAGTGATGAAATCGCGCGAAGCTCACATTGCGCTTTAATTAAAATCATGAAATTTAAGGTGAGACACAATTGTACATATATATGGATACATTGGGGTGTTGTTACTTTGGTTTTTGACTATTAGTTGGGAAACGCTTAGAACTTTTCTCCGGAAGATAATGAATACTTCGGCCAAGACAGAGTCAATCAAAGCCAGTTTTCTATATTGGCATTTTCTTCTTTTTTTTGAATGAAAAGATTCATGCAGAAATAAAAAAAATTAAATCAAAATGAAAGAACAATAATAGGTTTGTTTACTGACCAAAAAAAAGTTCAGAGCAGGTTAGAGCAGAGCAGAGCAGGGCAGCTGTCAAAATAGAAATAGAGCAACTCAGAGCAGAAATGCCATGAAACACTTGAATCTCCATAATTTTTTTTTTATTTGGTTTTTTTGTTTAAATCTTCAAAATTAATGCAAATTCACGTATACAAAAACATTGATTTTCTTGCAAGCTAATTTTTTTAAAGTTTTCAAAAATTTATTTTTTCCTGACTGACAATTGCTTCTCTGCTCTAACTTACTCCATAAAAAAGCTAGAGCAGAAATTTGTGATCTGGATTACTCTAGTTTTGTTTTGAGCGTACTCATGAAAGAAAAGATTGAGCAACCTAGAGCAAGAAAAGTGTTCGTTAAACACAATTTTGTGAAATATCTCAATCTGGCGTAAGCTAGAGCAGCCCAATAAACAACCCTAATATTTTAATTTCATCAGTGAAATTATGAAAATAAATGGGGTAGCTTTTAGTTACGACAATTTTTGACATGTGATGCGGATTGTTGCTATGTAAAGGTTTTTCTCTAATTTGTATTTACTTTTAAAGAGGACATTACCTTCCCTTACAGAAATTGGTGCTTGAGAAAATATATTATTAACCACCTTAATACAGACATTTAACACGTAACCCTTTACAGGAGACGGATGGGTGAACAAGTTTGAAGTCAAAAAAAGGTATTATTATCTATTCGAAAACCAGGAAACTTAATACTTTCTGGTTAGGGCCTTTCAAGCCTTTTCCTAGTACTTTCTTTGAATTATACTGATTTTTATTATTTCTGAACAGGCAATGAACTTGCATAGCGGCTTTGCCAAAAAGATGTTAACTTAGCTTCAGCTAAGTCCTGAATTTGTTAAAAGTTTGTTCGCCTTTTTTGCAAACTTTTCTTTTGTTTGTTTCAGTTTCTTCAATCAGTTCAAAATAATTCTTGTGTAAAATAACAATGCAGTTACCTTAGAAGCGGTGCCTAGCAGAATGATGCAATTAATAATAACTGAAAGAAAAAATATTGATGAAGTGAACCGAATGCGCCAGGTCGAAGTGTCAGAAGGAGCGAAATGTGTATTGAGTAGGAATGGAATTACTTGAGAAAGTTATGAGTCTTAATTAAAACAGTTTGCCATTGCAGAAGAGAAGAAGAAAAATGAAGTTCGACGCACGGTTTTTAACGACATTTTTTTTACATATAGTCTTAGACTGGCATTCGTATGTATGTTACTAGAAACGTAAGCTTCAAGAAACTGGCTCATATTAACACTGACCTGCCCAAGAGTTCAAATAATAATAAATGAAGAGTTGTTTAAAGAGTTTTGTAAAAACTTTCTAACCAACATTTTTTCTGTTAAGGAACTCATTAAAATAATAAATGGAATAGATTTTTGATGGCGGTCAGGAACAACTGTCCACTGTGGAAATTATTCTTTGTTTAGTACATACACACTGAGAGAAATGCCTTGAATGTTGTGACATTATCACTATTGATAGCGACGAGTTTGATGCAACATTCATTGAGAATGAGCAAGTTATCAAATATTATTTGCTTCCAATAAAAAGACAAATGACATGTCAACCATTTCGATATGATGTACTCTTTTTTTATACCCAGCGTACTAGTACTAGTACAAGGGTATATTAATTTTGTTCATATAACGGTAGTACGTAAAGGCACAAAATAATCGAGATAGATATAGAGTTCGATATATGAAAGTTCTTAGGTTGAAAAGAGGAGTTCATTTTGGCATGTCCGTCCGTCTTTGTACACGATAACTTGAGTAAAAATTGAGATATTTGCATGAAAATTTATATACAGATTACTTTTTGGCCAAGGTAGGTTGCTTTTGAAAATGGGCGAAATTGAATAATAACCACGCCCCCTTTCTCGACATCGAAAATTTCGAAAATCACACAAATTGACATATCTCGACAGCTGATGGCTAAAATGATATAATTTTATAAGTGAATCCCCTGGTCATTCGGGAGTATACCTGATGAAATTGGATAAAATCTCCCTCCAACCACGCCCACTTTCGATATCGAAGATTTCTAAAATCACCTAAATTGATATAATTCGGTAACGGAAATGGGTAAAATGATATAACTTTATAGGTGAATCCCCCTGGTCATTATATAACGGAGCATACCTGATGTAATTGGACGAAATCGCTTCCCGACCACGCCCACTTTCGATATGGAAAATTTCGAAAATTACATAAATTGAAGTAATTCGGTAAGGTAAAAAGCTAAGATAGTAAAAACTTTAGGGCCTATATCATTGTTATCCCGTTCTGAAAATTACCGCTGGGTATTTAATGTTCGTTTCACCGGAGCTTAGAATTCCTTACTTGTTATATTTATGCATAGAAAACTAATATATTTGAACGGCATGTCAATATATATGTTCGTAATAAGAATTTCTATTGTTGCTATATCCATATCTATATTTACTGCATAGTAATAATGGTAGAGATAACGTATTAATATATATTGGCGAAATGTAAATTTTTCATAATCATATTAGTTCCACAATTTTTACTATAGATTACCTAACAATATTACAACTTGTTGGAATGTTTTTTTGGATTCAAAACTCATGATTGAAAATGTTTCTAAAAATTTTATAATATGCCGTAGCCGAATGGTAGAACACTTAACTTAAAAAAAAATCGATAATTTATTAACACACTCATCATAGTTATCCGAAAGTTTAATTGATGCGAAATGTACAGTTTTACATTTAGAGAAGTAAGTACATTTTCTTTGTTTGTTCACACTTTTTAAGAAGGGCAAAGTGGCTGTTACGTCTTTTTTTTTTTTAATTTTGCGCTTGGTATTTTTTGCGCACACCTCTCAATATAAGCGAACCAAAATAATTTTTTTTTTTGCATTTTTACATTGCTTTGCATATCCCACAGTTTTTTCAGAGAAGGAATAATTCACCCTTTGATTTAGCAAAAACCGATAGTCGACCGAGTTAGGTTTAGTACTCATTGCAGTTGTAATATGTCTAACAACCAGTTCGCTTAACTGCAGCTTAAGTACCTGCAGTGAATACTCAGGTTATTGTTTTATATTGAACCTTCACATGTACAGCTTGAAGGACATTTTTCATTTTGCAACAATGAACACATATTACGCGATGCTATTTCGATTCAAAGCCACAACAAAGCATAATAGCTCACAACTGCAGATACGAATTTTCATCTCCCTTTTACACTATTTTTCTATAGATACATAAAGGTCCTCATTATGTATGACGAACGATAGCTCAGACGAACGATTCGTCTGCTCACAATATCGCCTACCCATCGAATTTTGTTTCATTTTTGTTTTTTTTAGGTCAAAGAAAAATCGAAAATATTAACAAAATGATAGATAATGCGATGGGTAGGCGATTTTGTGAGCAGATGAATCGTTTGTCTGAGCTATAGTTCGCCATACATAATGAGGGCCAAAGACTATGTATCAACTTTTTGTCTTACTTTTTTCGAAAATCCAATTTCATTGTGACATTTTCCGTCAACCCACCTTATGTACGTCTTTGGTATGTGTGGCTCCGCACGCATTTTCGTTTTGTATCAGATACAAGCGACATTATAGAATATGGCGTATACGGCTTTGCCCTTAGTTTGACCGCCAGCGTAATTGTTAATATTGTTTTCGTTGTAACATAGTTTTGGTAAGCTTGGCAACACCAGCAGACTTTATCTATTGCTGTAGTTGGGCTGTGCTTGCATGTGTTTGCGTAATATGGTGTTGGTGTGCACACATGTATAAACCAAACGAAGCGCGTTGGCTTGTACTCGTTTTCAATTCGGTTTGAAGGATCGTAAAAACACAAATTTTGTTCAAAGCGCTTTAGAAATCAGATGTTTCTTCATTTCACATTCACTGTTGCGCACTGTCAGTTCAAGATGATTTCTTGCTATACATATGTATTTAGCTTTATTCCATGTTGATTTTTGCATTTGCAAAACATGCCAATGTTTGAGGCTAGAATAAATACTCGAAAACGGCTAGTCTGAAAAATTTCAGTCTTGGCCGCTTTTGTAGGGAATTGAATTTCCTACAAAAATATATTTTAACAATGGTTTGCCGTTTTTATACCAAAAATGAGGTAAATTTTGCAAAACCTAAACTAGTAATTATAGATATCTAGAACTGAAATTTTCACAGTAATTTTTTTCACCATTCTGAAAAATAAAATCAATATAATTTTTGAAAGAAACCTGACTTAAATACAGTATAGCTCCAACTCTCAAACTAAAAAACTCAAAAATTTTTTGGGGGGAAACAACAAATAAAAAGATTTTGGAGGGTAAAGCTCAAAACTAGCATTTTTAAATTGAAAATTAAACTACTGAGCCGATTTTGAAAATTTGTATTGATTCCCTTTAATTTGATATACATTTTATATATTAAAAGTCAATGCCGCAAGGGCCATATTTAGTTTTTTCTTGAACACAGAATTACTGTGAAATCTAATTTTTTTAATTTTAAAGTTGGAGCATTTGTTCCAAAAACATTTTATTTGTCTCAGTCTTATATAATGTAAAATTATTCACATTTGCAGGTGTGTTCGATGTGTGTACGTGTATAGATTCAAGCTCAGGCATATAAATTCGCTTTTGGTGGCATTTTATATTTATAATTCAAATCCTCACATTAGTAATATTTTAGTAAAACAATTTAAAACTTTTTGTTCCTCAAACAAATAATTCGCCATTATTTATGTACAAACACGATTTGAGCGCTTCATCCTTTTACATTTAAATTTAGTTTAATCCCAGCTGCAGCACATTATTGTAATTCATACACAAGCGTGTGTACTATAGTGGGTCGATTTAAATAGTGAAAAATCGCCATCGCGGAAAGTGTTCTATGGGTCATTTCAGGCAACTTTTCTGATGAAACATTAGGTCTAAAATTGGGTTGGAACCCGCGTTGAAGTTTCATAGTTGGGTAATGGAAATTTTTCTATAAGACCTATTAAGCTGTGTGACAGTGAACATTTAACGGGGCATACCCTAAGTTTTAGTTCTAGTCAAGCACACAAAAACTACACAGGGAGAATTTCATATACAGGGCCCATATCTTACAATAGGGGCGAAACCCCCTTTTTCATTGTTTGAAGCATATATCTCTACACATAATGACAACTGATGAATGGAATCACCATTGTATTAGTAGCCATATAACTTAAAATTTAAGATATCCCTTATTTCGATATCTCGACTGGTTTCAGAGTTATCGACCAATAGTTGGACCAGGGGTGGCCAAAAATGTGTTAAAAATCAACCCACTCTAGTGTACACATGTAAATTGTTCGTCTAAAGAAAGCAGAAACGACCCTGCAGAAATCACCCTAACTTCATCAAGAGCAATTCTGCAACGCTTGAAAAGTGGTCCACAAATAATCGCATGGAAGACAAATAGAAACAGAAGACATGCTTTCGCAGTAGCTCGTCCAGAAAACGAAAAAATATTGAAATAATGGATGCCCTTATGCTGTATGTTGGTAATATTATACAGAATAAAAGCAGGGATCGTACCAGTAGTAGGTACATAGGTATATATAGTTATTTATGTTGGCCTTTATTTGCGTATAAAATCAAATTTTTTTTCATAGCACCAGCGTTCCCATCATTATGTAACTGTGAGTTATGGTTTTTATGTTTACTGGTACCTGAACTGTTTTTCACTCCCCATTCTTTCGCGCTTTCGTTGTTATGTTAGTTAACTTACTTTCACAAAGGACCGAAGCTTTCGCGACATTGCAGAGAAATAACAAAAACCGCACCAGCGGCAATGGCAACAAGTAACTAACTGCAAAGGACTACATAAAATAATAATAATGATAATAAAAATAATGAGCAAAGGACAAAGGAGAATGTATCGTTCTTAAATAAATAATATGGTGCTGCTACTGCTACCATGGACCCATGGACGTGAGGAATTAAGGCACTGGGCTAACGAAGAATTATAACGCAATAAGGCAAAAAGCTGGCAGCACAACGCATATGTTGAATAAAGTAAATGGAGAAAAACAAATTTAAGCAGATTTAATTTGACCAAACAAAATGGTCTAACAAAATGAATTGGCCTTTGGGTGACTAAACTTGGAGTTGTAGTATGAGCAGGAGTAATACTTAACTTACCAATTTGAATAATTTAGTTCACTTAATTGATAATAATTTGATATCATAAGGTATTGTTGTGGTATTATATGATTGTTCAGATATGACATCTATCTTTTTGTTGTTGCTGTTGTAACCTTACTTTGCACTGCCTAGTCGGAAGATCCACTTGCAAATAAAAAATTACGTAACGGACCAGACAGGGTTGTAGGGATGTTAAAAGTCATTTGCCTTCTTTATGTCACAAGAACAATGGAGTACAGTAGGAAAACTAGCCATAACCCTGCAGCGAAAGCAACTAGTTGAAAACTACTTTACAACTAGTTGGTGCACCGGGCCCAACTAGTCAGTGTTCTGTCTTTTTTCCATATAAGCAACTGGTATTTTTTACGTGTTGATGTCCTACGAGATGTCAATTGTCAGATTTCGACCAGAATATACCAGTTATCTACTAGTCAGGAAATACCAGTTTCATACTAGTTGCAAAATACTAGTTCCATACTAGTTCAACCTGGACTAGTATAATTTTCATAAAATGAACTAGTCCACATACTAGTCCAAAAAGGACTAGTATAAAATATACTAGTCACATACCAGTCCAAAAAGCATTCAACCTGGACTAGTATGATTTCAACCAGAATTTTCCTGGCTTACCCTTTATTTTATCCCTCGACTTTATTTTCATGTTTATTCTTAAGAAAGCAGCGGCTATTTGTATTTACCCTATAACGAAAAAGCATCTATGAATTATAAGAGAAAACGAAACGAATGAAATTTGTATTTTTCAACTGGTATAATTTCATCCAGAAATATCTAGTTATATACTAGTATGGAATGTATATTTCCTGACTAGTATGGGTTCAGCCAGAAAATTCTAGTTGTATACAGGTATGTAATGGATATTTCCTGACTAGTATGAGTTCTACCAGAAAATTCTAGTTGTATACTAGTATGAAATGGATATTTCCTGACTAGTATGAGTTCTACCAGAAAATTCTAGTTGTATACTGGTATGAAATGGATATTTCCTGACTAGTATGAGTTCTACCAGAAAATACTAGTTGTATACTAGTATGAAGTGGACATTTCCTGACTAGTATGAGTTCTGCCAGAAAATTATAGTTGTATACTAGTATTTTTCTCACTAGTTTGAGGTTTCGCTGCAGGGAAGCTCTCCACATTGGACTTTCTTTATATTAAGCCTTCATGAAATAATTGGTTAGAAATAACTTTTTAAACAATTCCAACACCTTATCCCACCCCCAGATTTGACGTCATAACTAGGTATGGGCTTATATTTTTATTATATGACAATAAAAATAAGTATATATATAAGCTTACCTGGCAGACGTTGTCCTGCCACAAATTTATTTCACTGCATGTTTATCTAGCCCGATCCCTATATCTATCTCAATCCCTATCCCTATCTCTATGCCCATCCATACTATCAAGTTCTGAAAGGCAATATGAAAAACTGATGGGTGCTGTAATTCATGTCTAGCAGGGTTTTAATGAAAAAAAAGTGTCTTCTGTCCTATTGTGGCCGGATTATGATATTTTAAAATTTGAATAAAAAAAGGTCAGAAAACTACACTGAGAGAAATGCATTGAATGTTGTGACAATATCACTATTGATAGCGACGAGTTTGATGCAATATTCATTCAGAATGGGCAAGTTATCAAATATTATTTGCTCCCAATAAAAAGTAAAATGACATGTCAACCATTTCGAAATTATGTACCATTTTCTATATTTATGGATAGAATGCTAATATATATGCACGTCAATATATATGGTCGTCATATGAATTTCTATTGTCGGTATATCCATATCCATATTTACTGCAGAGTAATAATGGTAGAGACAGCGTATTAATATATATATGGGCGAAATGTAAATTTTTCTGGGACGCATAATCATAATAGTTCAACAATTTTTACTATGGATTACCTAACAATATTACAACTTGTTGGAGCGTTTTTTTTAAATTCAAAACTTTTTGAATTTCTTATGATTGAATATTTTTCTAAAAATTTTATAAAATGCCGTAGCCGAATGGTAGAATACTGGGCTAACGTGCCAGAGGAGCAGGGTTCGAATCTTACTGCAACCAGATGTCAAATTATATAAAATTTTGTTTTTTTAAACTATTTAGAATTTATCAATAGTTTATATGGATACCATTTCAATAGTGATTTATCAAAAAAGCATTGATGAAACATCCATATTTATTGATGGGACAGGATTATCAATTTTTATTTAATGTGATATCAATAATTATGGATGTTCCATCCATAGATTTCCCTCCGTGTAACACTTTTAATTTGTGTCTGACGAAAATTAACACTTTCATATTTTCTCTGAAGAAAGTGTACTACCGAAAAGTGTTAGTTTTCGTCAGACACAAAATAAAAGTGTTAGTTTTCGTATGGCACGTCGATATATAGGAGATATATGTAGTACATATATAGATTAATGCATTTGTGCCCCAACCTGAAATGCCTCCAATAAGGATATTAAAATCGAATAAAGCAACCAATGTTTCCAAGCAAGTAGGCATGTACATATTTATATATGGGAGTTTCCAGTGTTACGGACGTTCCATGCTGTCACACTTTTTTCGGTATAAAACCTGTAGAAGGCTTTGGATTAGAATATCTAGCCTTTCTACTCATCTATCCAGCGCTTTCAAAATTCGGGCATTCCTAAAACGTACCTTATTTTTGAGGTGATATATGATTACCCTAAAATTCCGCGAATTGGCTAGTACTACAAAAAAATTCTACATACACGATTAATAGAGGAATAAACAAGGACTTGAACTGCATTTAAGTTATCTTCCTGGAGTAGTGTTTTATTGGACAAATATCGATTTTAATTCTGTTCGGAGGTTTTTGTTCAGACGTTCCAGTTTTGCTCTAAAAGAAAACAAACTTTTTTCACATCAAAAAAAATATTGAGCACATATTTTATTGCAATTAACTCACTCAAGCAGAAATTTATATTACTTGCACATTCTGAACACCAATATGATCCATATACATTAGGGTAAATAAAAAACTAACAAAAATTTTTTTTTGATCTTTCCCTCCTAGTACAAAATTGACTGCGAGGGTTAAGTTAAGGCTCTTATTTTTTGTAAGGTTTTCTTAATAATTACAAACATTTGAGGGAATAACATATAACAATTTTTTTTAAATCACACTAATATGCACACATAAAATAAAATTGTTGTGTGTAGGGCTGGGCCATATTGCTTCATAAACAGATAGACCGATCACATCTAAATTTGGAATACGAACTGGAAGTTTTGCATACAATTATCTTAGGACATTTTTTGTTCGTTCGGACGTACCAGTATTTTATACACTTAAACTCGGGAAATCTTCTGAGTTTGGCAAACAATTAGGTGCTACCGGTAAGAACACCAAAAATGTGTTTTGTGGAAAAAAGGTATGTATGTTTTTTTTACTACAAAGTATATTTTGCGTCCGAACGCTTCACAAAAACACTTGCCAGAAGCATGAATGCGTCAAAATTAAAATTTTTAGAAATCGTATTTGAAGGTTTACCCCTCTCGCAAAATTTAAAATTTTAGTCTTTGACATAAACATGTTTTGCAGATTTTATTATTATTATACTCTTTCTACTGATATAGTTCTTACATTAATATTCCTTCAATTCCTCGATATTCGACACATTCATCTTTTAAAAATTTCCAAAGAATATATAAAGAAAGAATTTTTGTTTTGCCAGAAGCATTAATGTGTTGGACTCAACAAGAGACGTCATGGCGTATGCGTAACAATTTTGTTGAACTTTCATGTTTCTGGCAAATTGGCGATATGATTTGGAGTAGTTTTCCAAATTTATCTTTTATTGGCTGCATAGGACTAATGGCTAGATACTTGTATAAGTAATTTTTTGCCAGGCGCTCTCGTAAAAAAATAGCAGAAGTATTTCAAAAGTTATAACTATTCAGCTAAAAAAAAATTATTGTTGGTAGTCGAAAGTACCAAAGTTTTTCGAAGAATCGGTATTCCAATATCTATCAAATTTCGCGAGGTGACATACGTGCCTATATAATGGTATCAAAAAGTTTGTCCTAGATTCATTTTCGAATTTTTCCCTTTGGTTGACACATTTTCGGAAACACCCATATACATAGCGCACACATTTGAGCTCTTGGTATCAATATAAAGATAATGGTCTACGTCGCGTATACGTAATCTTCCGCTAATTAAAATCTCGATTTTATACTACTTGTGTTGAAGTATATCAAATAAACATTTATTTATTATTTAACTAATTTAGACAACAGAAAATGGGATACTTACCATCCGCCTTGCCGTGTTAGCGTAAATCCAAATCTCGAATCCCGATCCACTGAGACGCGTATGCCGACGATTCCCAATCCTTGCGGCGTAATTACCTGACCACGCATTACCGAAACTCGACTATAAGATAGTAGCAACGAGTACAATGGGCAAAGTGTGGGTGGGGATAAAAAATAAAATATTATTTGTTTAGTTTAATTATAACAATTTATAAATCAGGTAAACTTGTGTTGTGATTAAAAAAAAAAAATGTGGACTCGAAATATTTAAGTTGTATAATAAAAACGGAGTTTTTTAACTAAGGCCTTGATGCTGTGACTGATGTAATTGATAACTTGATTGGTATGCATACGTTTGTTTGTTTGTAGATATATGAAGGAGTTGTCAATTTAAGTTTTAAAAATAGTTCTTTTCTGGGTGATGTGATATCAAAAAAAAAAAAAAAATTTATTTTTCATACATATAAGTAAATCTATAATACTATTTTTTTAAATTATTTTGTGATGTAATGATAAATCTTAATTAAAGTGCTTAAAGTTTTCAAAAAGTATATGTAGAATATATTTTACTACTCAGTCGATGCTAAGAATCTTAGTTTCTAATAGAACTTAAGGGCTAATTGCTTTGTACATAAATCATAAGGAAAAATTATTTACAAAACTTCAGCATCATTAGTCTAAATCACGTTAGATAAACAATAATAGAATTTTATTTATTTTAAAAAACATGCACCTTAATATTTTTTAATTTTCTTATTTTTCACTACAAAATTTTACATTTACGAAAAGTTCCATGTGCAGAAATTACTTTTGTTGGTATGTTTTGAAAAAAAATTTTGGAGGTTGTTGTTATTTTTATACAGTTTATGAGTTATTAAAGAATTAACCATTTTACGACTAAATATATACATGATGCAGTCAACCTCGCGGCCTCCTAGGGTTTCCACCTAATCGGATGTTATTTATTCCTTCGTATATCGACAACTATCTCGGGAATAGCTAAACCGATTTGGATACAATTTGACATATAGTTATTTATTTCTTTATTATTATCTCTATTGACCTGCATGTTCCCACTTGGTTCGGTTCACAAGGTCTTTTTCCCATAAGCAACTGGTATTTTTTACGTTTTGATGTCCTACAATATGTCAATTGTAAGCCTTGGGACAGAAATATACCAGTATGAGACCAGTTCAAAACAGACCAAAATATTTTAAAATGGTTCAATTGACGCCGGGAAGAAAGGAAATTGCTCGACTTCCTTTTTAACATTTTACTACTTAAATTTTAATTTTTAATGGTATAAGTTTAGTCCCTTTCTGAATAGTTCAATACTAGTCAGAAATTCTGTTTGATGCTTCAGTGCAGGGGTTTAACTCGTCGAAAAATATAATTCAGTAATCAGCAATGCCGCTATGAATTGGCGGCTCGCTTCTTAGAAAATAGTTAAAATAAGGGATATCAGTGTTGCAGCGCTTGAATGGAAACAGTATACATATAAGAACTGTTATCTAATAACACTAAATTACAGACAAAAAATACCAAGAAATTTATGCATATGGGTGAATTGGCACTGACATTGCGAGCTCTGAACATATTTTTAAAAATTTTTGTATGGGTAGGTTTTCGAGATATAGGTAATTTTGTGTTTTTCAGGAGCAGGGGGAACCAAACATGACTTCGTACAACATACGTATACTGGTCGATAACTCTGAAACCGGTCGAGTTATCGAAATAAGGGATGTCTCAAATTTTAAGTTGAACGTCTAGTAATACAGTAGTGAAAGTTTCATTTAATCCCCTCAGCAGTTTTCGGGTGTTACGACCACAAACATACACACAGAAAGACAGACAGAAAGATAAACTGCTAGCCAGACACAAGTTCTGTAAATGGTTTATTTGGACTGTATTGGCTTAGTAATGATTAACACTAAGAGTTTTTTTTAATAGCTGCAAAATACAGACATCGACCTGTTAAAATTCTATTAAAATATGGATGTTGGAAGTTACAAAAAAATAGATCTTGGTAATATTATGCTTAAAGTGTTTGCAATTATACATACTAATTTTTTAGAAAAAATAAAAAGTTCCTGATTTTTACAACTTCGGATTAAAAAAAATTTTCCAAAAATTGTAAAAATTCGACAAAATTTCGAATTTGACCAGCTATTATTCAGCGAAGGTTTGGTCCACCCCTACATATTATACGTCGTTGGAAGTGTATTTTAATTTGCTTTCGAGCGAGGTATTGCTTGCGTCCATAGCTTTTGCAACATTGTCGAAAATAATTTTTTAATGAAGTGATACCTGAAAAAACACAAAATTACCAATATCTCGAAAACTTACCCACACAAAAATTTTTAAAAATATGTTCAGAGCTCGGCATGTAAGTGCCAATTCACCCATATTCATGAATATCTTGGTATTTTTTCAAATTAATTATTTGTAAACTAGTGTAAGTGAACATGAATCTTCATATATTCGAATCAACACAACTCCAAAAGATTTATTTATATTCATAAAAGGCACTAAAATGTCCAAAATGGCTTGGGTTGCATTGTCAACAAATAGACACTATATTTAACTATACAAATATGGGTATAACTCAATTTAAAAAAAATGGCACTTAGAGCCTTTTGGTTGTGAGACCTTCATATGTCAGCCTGCAATTCACTTTCATTTCTTGCTACAGTGTGACTGGCTGTAAGTGTGCTCATGCTCGGTTACGTGCCAGACAATCACTTCAGTTTTCTTTGAAAGTTTTTATGTAATATCGACATATCCCCCACACACTGATTTATGTATTTGTGTCTTTACGTATCTCTGTAAGCCGTTATGTTTTCGTAATAAAGCTTGCTTATTTTCATGCACAAGTACACTTAAATAGTTATTTCAGCGCTAACGCTTCACTGCAGTAAAAATGTGTAATACGCCTTAACATATGCTACAATATTATAAGCTCAAATGTTTTGTTACTAAGATGCCCAGCGCACGTGCCTAAGTATTTGGGGTCTTATTTGAGCTTTGAAGCATTTTACTACAGAGATTTTTCCATTTGGCTAACTTTGAACGCTTTACTAAAAGCAACTAAATAAACCCAAAATGGAACCAACTAATATTTTGTTGTTTGGTTGTGTCATAAAAATGATATATCGTTGTTCGGCGCACAATGCCGCGTATTTACAAAAAGCCATGCGGCGTATGTACATTTTACATAACAAAACTTCCAAAATCGAGATTTCGTTACCCTGAGTAGGACTCATCGGTCTTAATCAGAGCTGGGCGATAAGGATTACGATTACAATAGGATTACGATTACAGTAATTATAATCCCACCTTTTTGAGATAACGATTACGCAATCGTAATTAAATTACGATTACGTTTTCGTTTATTTAGGTAGATAGGATTACGATTACCTAAACGTAATTTCACCTTTTTAAAATTACGATTACATAATCGTTTATTTAGGTACATAGGATTACGATTCTTTTGTGATATTACGATTACTCTACGCTATGCTTAGAATTTATTTTATAAAATGCACACCTGTCTGTTTTCTAAGTTGTAGTGTATAGCCTGATACTAAAAATTAGCCCTAAGCAAGACTAATTTTTCAAAAGAACCATCAGAAAGGCATGGTGACGGGGACTATTAACAACACTAGCTAATAAGAATGTCGTTGAAAACAACAACAACAATGAGAACAGTTTTTCTACAGGTAACGATGAAGTGAAAGGGGTGCTGAACTTTAGAATAGCCTTTTAGAGAAAAGCATATTTCACGAACCACCCAAAACTAGTATCAGCGTAGTTAAAATATCTGAAAAGTTGTTGCGCTATAACGCTTGAACCAATAGCATGGTTTTAGATGGGTGACTCGATTTTTAGCGATTGTAATCTCAAAAAATTGTAATCCTAATTACATAATTTAACGATTACGGTAATCGCAATCTAAGGTACTTAGATTAGGATTACAGTAATCGTAATCCAAAGTAGAGATATTACGATTATAGTAATTGTAATTTAAAATAATTGTAATCCTAGGTGCAATTGATTACACATGTAATCCTTATCGCCCAGCTCTGAGTCTTAATGTACATATTTGCTAGAGCTTCAGATACCCGGGTATCGAGTACCCCGAATAGCTCCATACTCGCTCGAAAATCGTTCGTTGCTCAAGTGTTTGGATGTTTGCTCAAAACTTTCGAGCATTTTGAACAATTCGAGCTGAAAATTGAAAATTTGGTTTGTCAAGAAGTTTTAATGTTTTTTTACAGACAATTAAACGCAATAAAAAAATAAATAGATTCTCAAATGCAGCAGAATTATAATGTATCGGCAAAAAGGTTGGATGTGGCGGTATGCTTCTAGGGATTGGGTTGAGGCGCAGTGCAATATATGCTCCAATAAGGTTAACTGCTCTGGTGTAAACACAACAGTTTTACAGCGGCACCTGCAAAAGATGCATTCACAATCAATCAATCTTTCTGGCAACGTTTTTAAAGAAGGTTACATGCATTTCAAAGACACCCTATCTTATATTTCTATGTAATGCTCCACGAATGCAGTTCGGAAGACGATAGTGCAGCAACGAGCGAGGCGGAGAAAACTCGATTGAATGATTCATATTTAGAAAGCATAAATAAAGGAAGAAGTGAAGATATTCATTTGGCAACTGGCTAACCATACCGAAAGAACTGTTATTTACACTTCCAAACCTTCGGCCAAAAACCCATCACCGTTACTTCCATTAGGTTGTAAATTGGATGCATAACTCCGTTTGAATTTGTGTTATCGCTTTCTTATTATTAATGTGAGTAATTAAGTAACGATATGTAATTGGGCGACCACGTGGTGTAACGTACATATGTATTTGTTCATTGAATGCGTTTAGTTTACTTTTCACAAAAAAAAACAATTAAACCTGAAAACAAAATGCTGACAAAATATTCAAAAGAAGTCAAAACAATAAACCAAAAAATTGCTCAAATTGCTCGAAAAAGCTCGATATTCTCGAGTTCAAGCTCGACATTTTTCGAGTATTGAGCATCGAGTACTCGTTCAACATTTGCCCCTAAAAAGTTAGGTATTGATGAGAAAATAAGCCTTGCAAAAATTTACCCTTAGGGGTGGCAAAAATTAACCCTTAGGGGTGGCTATTTTTTTTCGGCCTTTCCCATACATTTTGTATGGGGACAAATGGCATTTTTTTTTTCAAAGTGAATTTAATTTTTTTTATTTTTGAAACTTTTTTGAAAATATTATACATAATCTTAAAGTTGAAGCTTTGAAGCTTCCAAAATGGTAAGCCATGTGCGATTATCTTAACTATTAAAATAATTACAGTTATTTAAAAATTCACTTTGAAAAAAATATCATTTTTCCCCATACAAAATGTATGGGAAAGGCCGAAAAAAATAGCCACCCCTAAGGGTTGAGTTAGAGCGTCATTTTTTGCAAGACTTATTTTCTCATCAATACCTAAGACCGAAAAAAACCAATTTGTTTTTATTTGAATCACCCTAATGTAAATGTGTATGTTTGAGATATTGGATAAAAGGAAAAATAAGTTTTACTTTCTGCGTCTCCATTAAATCCCCTGCTAAAACGGTCTACATTGCAATTTTCTCGTACTAGCAGTATTCATAGGAATGTTTTTTTCGACTTCCTGACTTTAGACTTCTGAGCTACATCTAACAAAGAACTTGAATTTAGCTGGTTAAAGTACTAAATATGTACATGGAAATCCATGTAACGAGGTATCAGATCCCTTCATTTTTTGTGACTGTGCTGTTTGAACACAGTAAAACCAACTTTTCTCAACTAGGGATATGAAACCTACATATCCTCATATCCCCTAAATATACATACAAAATTTCATAAAATTTCACCAAGCCGCTTAGAAGTTTTTAGCTAAAAAAATTATTATTAAAATGATACACCGTGACACGAGATAGGAAAATCTACACGGTTAAAAAATTAGCCTAAATTTTAAACCCGTCTTAAATTTAAGCAATTTTTTAAACTTTTTTTTGGAATATCTTAAACCTTCTAAATACCTACAAAGATTTTCATTTTTTTTGGTCTCGATTTAAGATCTAAATGAAAATCAGTTTACATTTTTTTTTTGTTTCTTTTTTGAAAGTTATTGCATTTTGCTCACAAAAACTTCATGTGCGGCATAGCTCAGCGGTAGAGCTGTGACTCCTGAGCGCTTCCGTTCGAATCCTGCCAAGTGCCACATTTTTTTAATCTCATTCAATTTTTAAAACTTTTCGGTTTAAAATTTAAACCTTTTGGTTTAAAATTAAAAATTTTCGGCTTAAAATTAATACTGAATTAATCTTAGTACCTACTTCTTTGGCAAAACCTAAAGGTCATTAATTTGATGACATTTGAGCAGAACATCAGGGTGCTACCAACTGATATTTTGTGAGTAAGTAATACAATAAAGCTTCGGCAATAAATGCAAAAGATATAAAGAAAAAATATAATGGGGCGACTACTAGGGTGGTCGAAATAAAAATTATTCACTAAAAGCTTTATATGAGGGGGTGAACTTTTTTTGCCTCTAGGTCGCAACGCCCTATAATATTTGCAGCGATTTAAACGTAGATCGGGCTTAAAAAAACTTCATAATCTTCCGGCATGTATCATTTTTGATAAATGTCGCATTTTTATGAAAAACGATACAAATATAATATAATTAATATATAATTTCAATAATTCTTCATAATAAAGTCAAGTAAGGAAGTCTATTTTTGACTGAAACACAAAACTAATACCTACTAGTTATATTTTTTGCGATATCAATCAAGTTATAAAGGCTTTGGAGTTTTGGCTTGAAAATTCTTCTGTTTATTTACTATGTCGTGGCCGCCGCCCTAATATTTGGACATTTTTGTGTGGAGGCATAAAAGTAATGAGTATTTTACATTTCATCAATTGACCCCCATTATTTATTGAGTTATCGCAATTCAAAGCCCTCATGTATTATAAATGATTAAAGAATAGAATTATGAATTTCGAATATTTCTCGCAGCCTACTTGACTAAAAGATTTCAAGCTCGGTAGGAATAAATAAAGTCACAAAAGATTAAGCATCTGGTGCCATCGTAAGCTGAGTTAAAATGTATCATTTTTGATACAAAGTCCGATCTACGGCAAGAGTAAATATTTTTATACACATAAATAACATAACTGGAGAAAATAAAATAATAACTACTTAATCATTAGTTAATTAAACCGTGAAGCGGTTGTTGTGCTCATGTTGCAATAACAAATGCAGAACAATTTCAGCAGAGAAAATACCACAAGCTGCAGCCAATGTCATCTTACTGAGTCATCCGACAGACCGATAGACCGACGAACCGACCACACAAGCAACCAAGTGCCCAATCAACCTCTCCCTTGCGACCATTATAACAACCAGACAGAAAACCGCCAACCAACATACCAACATACTCACAGAGTATTGACAAGCTTTCAACCAACAATGCGACTAAGTAATTCTAATGAAAGACTCATAAATGCAAGTGAGTCAATTTATGGCAAAATGTCTAATTCCTGAAATGGATAATATTTCATAGAGCACGAAATGGTATAGCGAGAGGATGCAACACGAAGGCTAACATCGGGAGCTAAATACACAGCAAGTCGAAGAGAAGAGGTGAGTGCGAAACTCAAAATTGGTACACTATTGAGAAAATTTAGAAGTAAAGAGTAGCAGTGAAGACCATTCGTATATTGGATAGCCACGCAGTTAAAATATTACTTTACATAACCAAGCTGTTCGTTATATCATTTTTTTTGCAAATATTGGGCTCGCCGGGCAAAATATGATAGATTTTGCTCTAAAAATAAGCTGTGCAAAATTTCACTCGAATTGGATAACTTATAAAACTTGCACGTTGCATTTGAAATTTTTAAAAACTGTATGCATTCAAGGTGCAGCAGATTATATAAAAACATTGATAGCGGTAAACTTGGCACACATTTATTACGTGAAAAAACACGTGTGCAGATTCCGATTCTGCAGAGAAAGATAAAAAATTCGATATAGGTTTTGAGATTTCGCAAAGTTATTGTTTTTCAAAAAGTGAGAAAACACCATTTTTGTATTTTACGAAAAGTCTCCAGCTTTGCTTATCCGATTAAACCCCGCTATTCACCGGATTAAAGATATTCTGTAACTCTAAAAACCTGCCATATAATGGTTTTTAATCAGATGACCAGATTAGGAGCTATTAGCAGATAAATGAGAGAAATAGAGCACAATTTCGAGTCACCTCGTAGTATGTTTGATATACAGCGAAAACTATTAACTTTTTTAATCTTATTTTGATACCATGTCGAAGTTTAATCAGTTCCAAATCATATTGGTCAAAGCTGTTTGCAAATCAGTTGAGAAATACCAAAGTTATAAACATTTTAGTTAGGCTATGTATGTAGCTATCGATATTCATAATCGAGAAAATCGTCATTCGGCGCGAAATACCGCGTATTTGCAAAAAGGAATACGGCGCATCTGTTTGAAAAATACGCGATATTGTATTCTTTATTTCATAGAAATCAGGTTCTATGAACGTTATTTTTTTTTATTTATTTGGGTTTTTGTTGATAAAAACGGCGGAATTTTAACGTAAATACAACAAGAGCGATGAGTCCTAGTCAGGGTTAACGATTTCTCGTTTTTTGAAATTTTGGTACATACGCCGTAGGGCTTTTTGCAAATACGCGGAATTGCGCGCCGAGCAGCGATATTATTTCAAAATCAACAAGTGTTTTTGATGTCAAATCCATACGAATATTGCTGTGGGTTTTATATATCAAGTTTTCGACTGCTTTGCTGTACAAAATCGATATGATAAATCTTGCTGTAACATATTTTTAAGTTGGACATAGCTTTGCTACTTTTGAGCCGATAAGAAAGTGGTTAAGATAAATTTTGTTTGAAACTGGTTAACCCTCCGTTCTTTGAAGTGGCCTACACAGGCCACAGTGTCACCACTGTTGACTGTCATAGGGGGTGTAAAAATAGGGGTGTAAAAGTAGGTCGCCTCCCAGTTGGTGCACCCTGGGTAACGCTAAATGACCTACATAGCCTTCACGGCTAGTTTCTTGTATTGCCGGTTCTACGAGAACGGTACCAGTACTTGTGCTGTACCCATCGTGCCGAAACGACCCGGGCCGTTTTCTTATATCGACCCGGCCAAGAGCAATACACTCGGGGTGACCCTGTCTGACATTTAGGCAGGGCTACACCTCGCTACAACAACAACAACAACAACAACAACAACAACAATATCATTGACTGTCATAATTTTTCTTTTAAAATATTTAGGCAATTCACAAGTTCTCTTATAGTTCTATGCACTATTTCAATAACACAATAGGTTTGTTTATTGGGCTGCTCTAGCTTACGCCAGATCGAGATATTTCACAAAATTGTGTTTAACGAACACTTTTCTTGCTCTAGGTTGCTCTATCTTTTGTTTCATGAGTACGCTCAAAACAAAACTAGAGTAATCCAGATCACAAATTTCTGCTCTAACTTTTTTTATGGAGTAAGTTAGAGCAGAGAAGCAATTGTCAGTCAGCAAAAAATAAATTTTTGAAAACTTCAAAAAAATTGGCTTGCAAGAAAATCAATGTTTTTGTATACGAGAATTTGCTTAATTTTGAAGATTTAAACAAAAAAAGCAAATAAAAAGAAACTATCGAGATTCAAGTGTTTCATGGCATTTCTGCTCTGAGTTGCTCTAAGTTGCTCTATTTCTATTTTGACAGCTGCCCTGCTCTGCTCTGCTTTAACCTGCTCTGAACTTTTTTTTGGTCAGTAAACAAACCTAATTTCACAAAAACTTATCAGAAAACATTTGTTTTTGTTTTTCTGCCTCTTTTACTTTAGAAATTAGAAAGAAAATTCAAAGAAAAAAATGGCATTTAAAAAAAAAAATTGGAAAAAAACAAAATAGCAAACTTCATATATATAGGCTGATCAAATTTATTGTGCTATTAAAATTTTATATGAGAAATGACAGTTCGGATATTATGACTGTTTTAAACTAATAGCAGATACGCAAATAGGAGATCTTGTGAATTGCCTAGTTGTTCTTGTATATTTCAAGAACTAACTCACAAAAGAGCAGCATGTTCGTGTTTTTACTAGCCGAATTCCCGTATTCAGTAGCCGACCACATCTAATCTAATCTAATCTTGGCTTGCGTCATAATGACGCTTAACCGCCTAGGCGATTTTGATCCGCTGAACTATGGTCAGGTCTGCGTAAACTCGTACAGCTCATCGTTACATTTCCTTCGATACTCGCCGTTGGCATCACGGGAAGGACCATAAATCTTCCGGAGAACTTTTCTCTCAAATACTCCAAGGGCCATCTCATCTTCTCTTGACACTGTCCATGATTCTGAGCGTACATCAGGACTGGTATGATGAGAGACTTATAGAGCGTGCTCTTTGTTTGTCGAGAGAGGATTTTAATTCTCAATTGCCTACTTAGTCCAAAGCCGAACACATACAGATGAATGAAACAACCGAGTTTGTGTTGTTGTTTTGAAGGGTAATAGGTGACGAATCGGGTATAACTTACACACTTAGATTAAAATGCTCGTAGTATTGATTATAGACATTAATTTTACACCTCCCGATACCCAAAGCACATTTTATCACAGGTGGCCTGGCCAGACCACTTCACACAACGGACGGTTAAGCTTTGAAACGACATAAAAATCAAGGCAAAATAATTATCCCTTTTCGGTGTATTTAAGAATTAATGACGATGTAACTTGGAGTTTGTAATATTTCTCGACTAAATCTGCTAATATTGCTTGATAGTTACAAATTTGAAACTGTGAGGGACTTCGTCTATTTGGGAACCAGCATTAACACCGAAAATAATATCAGTCTAGAAATCCAACGGAGAATCACTCTTGCGAACAAGTGCTACTTTGGACTGAGTAGGCAATTGAGAAGTAAAGTCCTCTCTCGAAGAACAAAGATCACGCTCTATAAGTCTCTCATCATACCTGTCCTGATGTATGGCTCAGATTCATGGACAATGTCAAGAGAAGATGAGATGGCCCTTGGAGTATTTGAGAGAAAAGTTCTCCGGAAGATTTATGGTCCTTCCCGTGATGCCGACGGCGAGTATCGAAGGAGATTTAACGATGAGCTGTACGAGCTTTACGCAGATCTGACCATAGTCCAGCGAATTAAAGCCCAAAGGCTCCGCTGGTTGGGTCACGTCATGCGAATGGACAAAGAAGCTCCAGCCCAGAAGGTTTTCCAATCGTCACCCGAATTCGGCAGCAGAGGAAGGGGGAGGCCTCGACTGAGATGGAAACAACAGGTGGAGGATGACTTGAACTCCCTTGGGGTTTCCAATTGGCGTCAGTTATCGCTAAAAAGGAATGACTGGCGTGCTTTGATAGGCGACGGCCAAAATCGCTTAGGCGGTTAAGCGCCAATAAATGATGATGATGAAATCTGCTAATAGCTCTTAACTGAATGTAGGCCATTATATGGCCGATTTTTAGAGTTATCGAGCGGGGTTCTCTCATTTTTCTAAAAACGATAACTTTGCGAAATCTCAAAACCTATACCGTATTTTTGATTTTTCTCTTCAGAATCGGAATCTGCACGTTTTTTCACGTAACAAATCTGTAGAAAGTTTACGGCTATCTATGTTTTTATATAATTTGCTGCACCTTGAATGCATAGAGTTTTTAAATTTTTCAAATGCAACGTGCAAGTTCTAAAAGTTATCCAATTCGAGTGAAATTTTGCACAGCTTATTTTTAGAGCAAAATCTATCATATTTCACCCGGCAAAAAAATGTTTTTACTTAACGAACAGCTCAATGAAAATTAATTCTGTGCCAATAAGGGCGAACGACCAAGGTTGAGTTCGGTTATGGTTTGGTTGAATTCTCCTTTTTAAGATCTATAATCACACAAATTTTCATAGCTTTTGCTCAAAACTTGTGGATTTTAGAGCCAAAAAACCATTTCGAAATTTCATACATTTACACTACAATTTTGAATTTCGAAACGCTTTACTAAAAACTTAAAAAAATAACTTTGGTCGGTTGGCCTTGTTGCCACAGAATGTTTGAGTTGTGTACTATTGCAAGTAACTCATACAAAATCTAGTCATTTTAAAGGTCTGTAAATAGTTTTATACGTATGGTAATCGCATAATGTTAAAATTTCTCGAAACTTCAAGGCCTCCACTTTAAGAATATGTAAAGTTTCTTTTTTAAGTTCCAAAATTTATTGGAAAATGCACTTTGAAAAAAATTTAAAAGACAGATACATTTTTACTGAGAAGCTTTTTCATGGCAGAAATACAAACTTTCGATGTTACCAGTTGCGATAAGCGAGCCAGTAACCTTTCGGTATGGTAGGCAGGTATACTACTAGACCACGGTCGCCACCGCTGGCACAACTTTTCTTAAAATAAAAAAAGACATACATAAAGTGCAAATTTTTTGATGGGTGAAAACGTTACTCTTATGCACTTTGCAGGATAGAACATAACATAACCACTGGTCGCCAGCGAATAAAGTTACGATATGTTTCTGTACATGTGTGCAAGCGATGCTGGCGGAGTCGACAGCAAGAACGACGCACAAGATAATGCTCAACAGCAGACCCTATAAATATTTGCCCCCACCGATGTACATATGTCTGTATGTGTTAGTGACCTACATAATAATTCTATGTGCACCGTTCAGTTGTTATTATTGCATTTACAGTGTCATATGCATATCGTCGATGACACTGCAAAACTACGTAAATAGTATTTGTGTAGAAGATTTTCTCCAGGCTTTGCCATCAAGTTTTAGTGATTTATAATTGTGAAGAAAACTACATCTTGGATTGGTAAACACTTCAAAGAATCGAACTCTATAAAAGCTGAACAAGTACATAAGTACTCGTCTTCAAGATTAACAATTACCCTGCAAAAATCGAGAGTACTCTATTTCCTATCCAAAGAGTACTCCAATTGGAGCATCAGAGTACTCCAAATTTAATCCTTTTTCATACAAAAATTGTGCTCCAATTAACATTGCGATGTCCTAAGACTGGACCACCTACTCCAACCTTCGCTTTGTTTCTGCTACTCCATAGAGGACCTACAGTCAGAGTACTTTGCAATGTACTCCAATGTTTTTACTCCTTGGGGCATATACTGCCAGAGCGATAATGTCGTGATTTTCATTGATAAGGCACGAGCAATGATCGGCTTTCAAAAAGCTGAAGGTGGTCCGATGGTGTATACAAAGGATTACTATTGGAGTACTCCAATATCAAAAAATTGGAACACATAATCCAACGATTTTTGTAGGGTAAACTATATATTTAAATATTCAATAGAGAAACAAAAAAAAAACTTTTCGTGTAAAATTTGCTTTATGGCGCTTACGATAAAATCGAAAATAGGGCACGATATGTAAATATGTATGTATAGATAATCCCACACAAACGCTTACTTTTCATTGCTAACAGCAACAATGGATCGGTAAATATTTCCTCTTTGTTGTAAAATAAACAATAAAAACAAATTGAAAACCTGCATGACCGTTAGCACTTGTGGCACGCAAACATTAAACAACAAATACAAAGAAGTACAAAGGCAACAGTAATCGCAACGCACATGACAGCAGTGATGCCACATGTAACATATTGAAACAGCGCTCCAATTTTTTCACGTAACCATTGCCACACTTTACACTTTTCCTTTTGCTATAGAGCGGTTGTGGTAGACTATTTATAATGGCATGCGAGTGGGTGTGTGAGCAGTGATTGTAATTTTTTTACGCAAATGTTTTACAAAAGCTCAGGTACAGTCCGACAGGCGAATGCATCGACAAACGAACAAAAAAATGAAGTAAATCAGAGTATCTGTAAGTTTCTTATTTCAATGTGCATCCCACATGCACAGATTCGGTCTAGGAAGGTTTCTTGAGCATTTTGGGGTCCTTCAATATTGAATAAACCTCCTGGCCCGAATGTAACCAGGAGGGATGTAGATGGAAAGGCATTTTGTATGGAAAATCATTACAAACTTTAAAAAAAGATTTAAAATTTTCCTCGCAGGTCAAATATGAAAAATTGGTGTTGTCACATGGAACAAATTAGAGAGCTGCTGCCTATCTCATTTTGTTTCAATATAAAGCAACAAAGATATTTGCAGTTAGGGTTGCATAACTGCATTTTAGTTATTCCTTCGTAAGTATATCGACCACAATTTTGGTTTGTTTTGGATAAAATATAGTATATTGATAATATGCTTGATTCCACGATGTTTTACAAGATTGTTGCTAATTGGGACGGTTTAAAAGGTAGCAACCTATTAGACATTTTTATGATTTTAATAGAGTGTACCGGTCTCATTTACTTCGTATATATTATATTTCTATAAGAAGTTACCATCTACCCCCAATAATATTTTTTTTTTTGCAAATTCGATATTATCTCAAAAACATAATGACTCATTTAGATGAACTTTTGAATATAGGTAAAATTTAAAGCTCTTCTATCTAGGTGTTCCCGCTAGAAAGTTTTTACAGGGTTATCACCTATTTTAATTTTCACAAGAGATATACCCACTATTATGGGTATCAAACGAAAAGTATTTCCCGTTTTATTTCAACAAAAATATTTTCATGTAGGGTTTTTTACTACCTGGGGTTGCTATATAATGTCATTATATTTATTTTGCATATCGACTATTATCTCGAGCAAGAGGGATAATTTGTGAACACATAAAAAAGCTCATAAAGCAAGTCCTTCCTCAACAAAATCAGCAATGCCCATTTTTGTATCCATCCAAACACGCTCGTAAATTTGAATACTTCCCTAAAATAAGTTTTGAATTGCTCCTTACATTATTTTGCATAGATATTGACATTCCTTTCCACCTATCCTCTTCCTCACTTAAGCATTTCTAAAAAATAAGTCTTGTTTTCATTCGCTCGCCCTTTCATCCCTTCTGATGATGTCTACAAACGCTTTTTTAAATAGAATTTTTAAGTTTGTTCTTAGAAAAAGTAACGCTTTGTAGCGCATAATTTGCACTTTGTAAATTTACGTAGTAAAAGCCGCTTTTCACTCATTCGTTGAACGCATTTAACTTTTGCTTAAACAGGCTCATGTGTGTACGTGTGACTAGTATGTCCTTTGTGCACAGAGAGTTGTGTACACACTAATTTAGTATGAAGCAATTTAGTGCAGTTGAAGCATTTCTACGAAAATGAATGGGCTGGCATATGGAAAACTCTGGGTTTGTTAATATATGGACTTTGTGTGTATGCTTGTGAGTATGTGGTGATAACCATAATGCAAAATATAAAAGTGACTCTTGAAAAGCTGTGGATGAGTGTTGCAATTTTCTGCATTTTTGAGCCCCACAAACAGAACGAAGACAGCAGAAGGCCTAGCTACTTGCCACATGCCACATGCTATATGCCACTTGCTTTTTGCAGCTTACCACTTGCTCCCTAATGTTTACAACATGCCGCCCATCTATGTATGTATATTACTTGATACATAGTTGCATATAGACTTACGCACATCATCACAGGTGGCTCTTATCCTTCGGCTCAAGTGCCTTTCACATAGTAAATGTAGCGTTCCACTCAAATGCCATTGTAAAATTCAATTATGAATATTTCAATTTAAAATAAGGAAAGTGTTTAAACCTTTTTCTGTTGTGGTTGTGCTTGAAATGTAACAAACGCCTGTAGAGCTTTACAACTAAAACAAAATACACAAGTGTCCTGAATGAGTGGTCTGACTTTTATTTTGTAGAGCCTACAATGAAAAAACAAGTAAGGAAAGCTGTCTTCGGCTGTGCCGAAGGCTAAATACCTTTCATGAATAAGCGTCACGATTTTCACTGTTTGATCCCAGTGCAGCCTGTGTGAAATTAACTTTAGCTCATACCGAAATTATCGGAACTATCGATTATATGGGGGCGATGTGTTATATTGGTCCAATCTAATTGATTTTTAACACCGCCATTCCACATTCTAAAATAGCAATAGTTACGAAATTTCACGTTCCTACCTATATAAATACAGGAGATATCTACCAAAATCCGTTTATTGGAACAATCGATTGTATGGGGGCTATGTGAAATATTTATCCAATCTCGATGATTTTCAACATCGATATTTCACATATAAAAATAGCAATACTTACAAAATTTCACGTTCCTATGTGTTTAATTACAGGAGTTATAGCCCAAAATCCATTTATCGGAATAATCGATTGTATGGGAGCTATGTGAAATATTTATCCCATCTCGATGATTTTCAACATCGATATTTCACATATAAAAATAGCAATACTTACAAAATTTCACGTTCCTAGGTGTTTAATTACAGGAGTTATAGTCCAAAATCCGTTTATCGGAACAATCGATTGTATGGGAGCTATATGTAATATCCGTCCGATCGTGCTGTTTCCGACAAATGATTCTTATATTGGAAAATGGTGGCCGCCTACAAATTTTCAGCCAAATATCTCAAAAACTGAGGGACTAGTTTGCGTTCAAACAGACAGACAGACGGACAGACGGACATGGCTAAATCAACTCTTCTCGTCATCCTGATAATTTCGGTATACTTATTGATGGGTCTATCTCTTCTTCTTCTCATACTTACAAACATCGGACCAAAGTTATAATTCCATTTCATGTTCATGAAAGGTATAATGAGAGAATTCGTATGATACGAAAATCCTACATTGCCACATTCTGTGGGTCATATGGCTAATGCCTTGTTCTTCACAATACAACCATCGGCATAACCTCAAGTCAAGTATTCGAAGTTTTTTGTTAAATGGAAATAGCGACACACGGCTCAATTGTGTCTAACATGTCTACCAATTGATTAGGAGGTGAATTGCAATCGTCCCAGTTGTCTTCTTGCAAGGACCAGTGTCACTTGTTCGTGGCAGGCAATTTATTTGTTAAGCTTCACTTGGCTACTGCAAAGCACTGGCAGTTGCAGTTTATTGCGTTGCGTTAAAGCTTAGTGGCACATTTTGAGACAGGACGTTGAATATACCAGTGAGTACCTTAAAGCTCCTTCCTATGTTCGACTTACATACATCATTATTACGTACGGTAGGTGTATGTGTGTTTGTGTGTTCTGTATACAATGACGCCTGACCTGGTTGTTGCGTGCATAATTCGCATCTACCTACATACGTGTATACATATTTATTATGGATAACAACTTGATAGACAGTTCTGGGGCAAATGCAATTCGAAGCGGTATGTCCTATGGGATAATAGAGGGAAGAATCAAAGTAAACAGCTGAGTATAAATATTCAACAAATTTAAAAGACAAGAAATTGTTTGGTATCCCATTGGGACTTGTAGCAGAGATTGTTAATCAGTTGCAATAATTAATGGCATTTTCTTTTCTAGAAAAAGTGTTACCCTGTCGATTTTTTTTAGCTCTCTCTAAATTGTATACATACACCCATTTCACAAAATAAATTGTATTTGTGCTAAAGTATTTTATAACTTTAAACGAGCTATTATTTTATATTTGTATATCACTTTCTCTATAATGGCCGATTTGATCAAAACTGGGACGGCTTACAGGTTTGCCATCTACCAAATTTTTTTAATTTATAGATTATGGTGGACCATTATTTCGGCAAAGGTTTATGCATAATTTGACATATAGGCAGTATGCTTTATACTATGTCTTAAGTTTACATGCGTTTTGTCATTCTGGGCGGTTTACGGGGTTGGCACCTATCTCAAATTTTCAATTTTCGAAAAAAAAAATGCCGACCCTTTTTTATTTTCATTTTTATTTTATTTTTTAAACCCTAACCAACTAAGCCCCGCTAATAACAAGATGTGCCAACAATCGCTTCTATTTTTTTTTTTTTATTGAAACAAATTGTATTAAAACGAGCCAAAGTTGAAAAAAAGTTTTTTTTCAATCAAAAAATAAAAAATTGAAGAGATTGTCGGCACATCTTGTCATATAAATGAGCCAAGTTTAAAAAAAAAAATGTTCAATCAAAAAAAAAGTAGAAGCGATTGTCGGCACATCATGTTATTAGCGAGGCTTAGTTGGTTGGGGTTTAAAAAAAAAAATAAAAATGAAAATAAAAATAAAAAAAGGGTCGGCATTTTTTTTCGAAAATTGAAAACTTGAAAATTTGAGATAGGTGCCAACCCCGTAAACCGCCCAGAATGACAAAACGCATGTAAACTTAAGACATAGTATAAAGCATACTGCCTATATGTCAAATTATGCATAAACCTTTCCCGAAATAATAGGGGCTTAATGCAGAATTAGTTGGAGTTTTTTAAAAAATAAAAAAGAAAATTATATATCTGGGCTTTTAAATTTTTTTTTATTTTTTCCCGAAAACTACATTTAAAAACAAAAAGTAAAAAATGATCCCAAACGGTCGATTTTTGAAAAACTTACAGCATTTAAAAAAAAAAACTTTTTTTTTTCAAGTTCATAACTTTTTTTGATTTGGGAAACAAAATTTGATTAAATTCTGAAAAATGTCTTTCGAGGGGTAGAAAAGATAGCAAATTTTTAGCGAAATCGAAGGGGGTCAGGTAAAACATTTGTCGATTTAGCTTGGAATGACCCATGTATATTATTAAATAACAAGTTTTGAACTACGAATCCTCAAAGTTTCATTAGAATATCTCTAATATCTTCTTAGTTATTGATTTTTTCACAAAACGTTATACATTTTTTTGCTTAAACAAAAATTGTTGCTGTTGTTGGTAAAATCATATTTTTTCAAAACCCCTTTGGGGACTACTTTTCTATAGTGCATACTTCTTGAAAAAGTACTCATACCTGAATTTAATGAAGCTTGAAGAAATGGGCGTCCACTTCACGTGTTCTTACCCATTTGCAAATCTATCGACGTCTATTCCAAGGCAAGCCCTCTTGTGTTCGTTTGCTATTGGTATAGCCAACGTTTTTGTAGCATTTAAAGTTGATTATTTTAATTGTACGTCATACAATAAAATTACCAGTAAGCGACTACAACTAAGCAACAACAAAAGACTTAAATAAAGTAGAGACGGTCAAAGGCCCATTTTAGTGACATCCATTTGTAGGCAGTCTCAACCAATTCATTCGGTTGCATGTTTTGAAATTTCCCATTCTCAAACTTGAGAAAAATGAACAGTGCAAGCAAATACAGACTTAAAAATAAAAGTGGGACAACAGTGACAAAAGAAAGTTAAATATTTTGCAGTTTTCACTGAAGGATTATGGACAAAAATTATTAAATGTACGAAGTGACTCTCAATTCCCAACAAGAAGCCAGTACATACTTGCAAGAGATCATAAAGCTTAGCTGAATTCCTAAACAAACAAACACAGTTTTATCTAGTAAAGACAACTAAGATTTCATTATGTAGAGCGAAAAGTGTTAAAGTTATCTATCCCTGTCGTAAAGTTGGCTCACAAACCCCCATAGAAGAAACGATTCCGCTAATCATAAAACCGCAAAAGTCCACAAATTTGTAAACTCGGCGAGCAATTGACTGAAGTAAGAATGCCTCATAAATAAGCAAAGTAGTTGCTACACAAACAGAGTCAAATGACGTGCAGCTACCCTGCAGGAAATCAATAACTAGTAGTGTGAAAGTGAAAGAGAGACAAAAGTTCACATGCACACAGGAATTTCAGGTAGGCTGTCAAGGGGAAAGACACTTTTAGAGACTTTCACTAACAGCTGGGGTAGACTGGCAGCTACTTATATAAATATAGTTCATAGCTAGAAATTTGTTCCATGGGGTAATAACGGGTATATATCTATGGATGTGTGTTGATAACTACCATCATCAGTGGTGCAAAAAAATAAAATAACAAATGGTGCAAAAAAAGCTGATAGAGAAAAGAACTTCCCGCCTGTCACGACACACCCATTTTGGCAAAAGTAATGAGGAGCTGGAAAATCGCCTGCCTACAAAAACCATGTTCACTTACAACCAAGGCAACCGTTTATTTACATGTGTCTGTGTGCTTATGTAAGCTTTTACGACATGACACCCAAACAGCATTTGAGGAACACGCAAACAGCAAGGGGGCCCAAAACACGCTCACATAAAATCATACATATGTGAGTCTTTTAACCCGTAAAAATAGCCATAAAAGCTATGAGTTTGTTGCATGATTTTACTGCTTTGTTTTGTGGCATAAAAAAGAACAAATAAAATGCAAAGAATTTGCTGCATTTTAAAGCTGCCGCGCTTGCCCTTTGCCTACGACCGGAAACGGAGACCTTTGCAGGGTGAAAAACACCAACCAGATAGGCATGTATTTGAGTCTGAGTTTGTATTTGTAAGCATGCTGGTAGATAAGAAGGATGCACTGCAAGGCTCAGGACAATGCCCAAAGTCGCTGCGCTGTGCTGTCTAAGCGCATTCCCGAAATGAAAAACTAGGAAGGACAACAGCTATGGAAAAGTTACAATAACAAATAAATTCATAAAAAAACTCAAATACAAAGTATAGAATGTGGTAAGCGTACAAATTTTGTTGTTGTGCAGTATCGTATCCTCAACGCCGCCAATAGCAAATGTAATAAAAGGAGTAGAGGTGCAGAAAGTTGTTTGTGCCAAGAATTACATGGTACAAATTCCACGAAAAATCATGATAAACTAACATAAGTTGACTTTTTTTTTGAAACGTCGTCGGAAGGAAAAAAAGTTCAGCAAGTACGGTAGTTTTCAGCAATTTGCTATTTTGCTGTAGGCAGCGTCATGGTTGCTGGACGCACTTCCCAGTATAACTTTTTGTAAATTCATGCTTATTCTGCACTGCATGCACCCACGAATGCAGTACTCCGGAAACGTTATTTTAAGAGTACTTATTTACTTAATAGTATTCAAATAAAACTAAGGTACCCATACTCAAAATAAAAGCTACTTAGTAACGTGATTGACTATCTTTAGTTAAGTTGCGATTTAAAAAAATCAATATCAAATGCTCGTATTGAAAAATTAAAAAATTGTTCGAAGTACACAAAAAGGCTAAAACAGCTTTTTTTAAGAAGATGTATTCAAATTTGGCGTTCAACTATGTCAGCTAGAAAAGAGGACTACTCACTCATATCAGACATAAGTTTCTTAACCCAATATGAAGAAAATGGCTATTAAAGTATCAAATGCAAGTAATTTGGAAATTATATTCAGATAACAGAAGAGCAGTCATCAGTAATTCGAAGCTGGTATTCAGAAATGTTAAGCTACTGTGACATAAGAGAGCACTTTCTAAGGCACTCCAATATGTCCCAAATCAAGCGCATGCTCCAAACGTTTTTTATACAGACATTATTTTATTGTTCAGTGTGTGTATGGATTGGAATTGCTAAGCGTAAAAAAACAATTTGCGGCATGTAGGCACATTTTTGTAGTATTTGACACAATTCATTTTAAATGTCGACAAGCAAAAAATAACTCTAAATTGTTGCATAAAAGTAGTCACGAATTTGTGTAAGTTTTGTATACATGAAGTTGCGTATGTTTACATCAGGGATTGAAGAAGCTTAGTACTTTATATGAAAATAACTTTAAAATTCTTCTAAGTATAGAAGGAATTAATTAAAATTAAGTAGAAAAGCGATTGCTGGGCAGTCGAATATATTTAACAACAGTTCTTATATTCAAGATCTTTTTTCACAGAAATCACTTGGCAATTCACAAGGGGTGTCGTATTCGTCTATCGTTGTATATTTCCATGGTTTCCAATATACATTTTTTGAAATATAGACAAATAGCACGAAATACTAGAGGTTGTGAATTGCGTAACTATTTCATAACTTTAGCACACTCGGTGTACATTATACACAAAATTTTGAACTTTTACGAATTTTACGTTAGAATGCTATAAGAAATAAATATATATATTAGACTGGGCCAAAAATTCAAAATTCGTTTTTTTTTAATTGTGTTTATTGATTTTCTTTTTAAGAAAGGTGAAAAAAATTACCGTGATTTTTCAGAGTTTTAAATTAAAGTCAAGAGGTCTATCATCGCTAGTTAAGATTTTACAGACTTAACCTCCAATTGGGTATAAAAACGACAAATCATTGTTGATAAACACCATTTACCTGAAAATATTTTTCTATGAAATTAATTCCCTATAAAACCTGCCTAGACTGAAATTTTCTCAGACTAGCTATTTTCTAGTATTCTAGCCTCAAACATTGGCATGTTTTTGGATTTCCAGATTTTGGTTTGAAAATTTGCGAAACATGAAAAAATCAACATCGAATAAAGCTAAATACATATTCTTAAGGGAAATTGGCTGCTGAATCCAAATTCGATATCAGAATTTAACAACGGGCCCGAGGTTCGGCCCTAACCTAGCAAAAAAGCCCAATATTATTTTGTGATGGTTTTGTTAGGTTAGAGAAGAACTGCGACCTGTTATGCTAATTCTGATCACGGATTTGGATTTAGCTCGCCAAAATACATGAAAATTAGTGTATTGAGTTCACAGATCCATCAACTTTTTATTTTTTTTTGTCATTGCCATTTGAAGACTGTAAAACTGCACCTTCGCAGAGAAAGCATATATGAAGCAAAAATATGTTGAAACGTATACGAGAAATGAAGCATCATCGCGAATAACGTTCTAAGTTACAAAATCAGAATTTGTCAGGAGAGCAAAAAAACGTTAAAGTCATAATTTTTTAATTTATTTCTCTCATCTGTCTCCTTAACTTTTTCTTTTATATCTTTCATATTATCAGTTTTACACCTCCAGATGATCTTCCAGTGCCGTTACGAATCACTTTCGACGCTTCTATGCAAAATAATGTATGTCCCTTTAAATTACCCTACTATTTTTAAATGCATTTTTACAGTTTTGGTGTGTCAAATTTTAGAAAGTTTGTTATTTGGACAATGCAAGAGAGCAATACAAAGTGTTATATGCAATAAAAGCGGTTTTGAAAAAAAATGACACTTAGGACGTTATTCGCGATGATGCTTCAAATGTACATTTTTGGTTATAATATTGAAAATATAATGATAATTAATCATGTAGAATATCAATAAACAAAATTTAGTAAAAAAATTTGATCAAAAAAACCAAAAAAGGCGGAAATGTGATTTTTTAAAATTTAATAATAAATAAATTTATAAAAAGTAACTTTACAAAAAAAAGTTGTTTGACCTTTTTTCTAGCCCACCCTTTAAGAATTTGTATCAATCTTTGTTTTTTTTTTTGCATTTTTGACAATTTTTTTAAGAAAAAGTGGGAAATCGAAAAAACATGCAAATTTTTGAAGCTAGAATACTAGAAAACGGCTAGTCTGAGAAAATTTTTGTCAATGAAAATTTTGTAGGGAATTCGATTTCCTTCAAAAATATATTCAGGTAAATGGTGTTTTACACCATTAATGAAAAAAAGTGAATAAAATTATTGAAAAAAAACAAATTTTGAATATTTGGCCCAGTCTAATACATATATTCAAATTGAAAAGATTCTATAAACTCTAAATAGTTGTAAATGTTGGTTGAAGTAAAAAATTTTTTTCAAAAATATGCGACAGTAAATGAAGTAATTAAAGTTTTAGCCAAATTTACAACACTCGAACGTAAAAGTAGCCATATTTTGTTATTTGACTAACATTTTTTATTTAAATTACATACACAAATTGTAATTTGAACACTTATTCGAAAAATTACATCCAGAAGAGATAACTTTACAACAAGCAAAAAGCGAAGTACATTTAGAGCATGGGTCGGCAGATTTGTAAATGCAGGTGTATAAGTGAGAACGCTTATACATGCGCTGTGATCGTCCGAACTATATTTTTAACATTCGCTGACCAATTTATTCGCTGCATTTACAAATCTGCCGACCCATGATTTAGAGCAAGTAGTTATTCAATGGCCTAATGGTAGACATCTTGGTTGAGCGTTCAAGACACCTGAGTTCGATTATCGATGAAGTCAATAGAATAAATATATAATAAATAATTTTTTTTAGATTTTTTGTTACTTTGACCCAAAATGTCCTAATACGTTCTCAGAGTAAACTGTTCATGGAACACAAAACATGTTCTTGAAAAATCCGTTCAAAAAAATAAGACCATCAGGTTAGACGAGTTAAGTCAATACGTTACTGACAGACTTTCGTGTGCGAATGCTCACGAATGCTTGGGGTGTAAAAGTAGGTCGCCTCCCAGTTGGTGCACCCTGGGTAACGCTAAATGACCTACATAGCCTACACGGCTAGTTTCTCGTATTGCCGGTTCTACGAGAACGGTACCAGTACTTGTGCTGTACCCATCGTGCCGAAACGACCCGGGCCGTTTTCTTACATCGACCCGGCCAAGAGCAATACACTCGGGGTGACCCTGTCTGACATTTAGGCAGGGCTACACCTCGCTACAACAACAACAACACTACCGCTGGGTATTTAATGTTCCGTTTACCCGAACTAAGATTTCCCTTCTTTACCGGAACTTAAACTTACTTGAACACTGCGCTAACGTGCCAGAGGAACAGGGCTCGAATCTAACAGAAACCAAATTTGTATGAAATTTATTTTTTTAAACTATTTAGAATTTATCAGTTTATATGGATACCACTTCAATAGTGATTTCTCAAATATGCTTTCATGGAACATCCATATTCATTGATGGGACTGGATTATAAATTTTTATTTAATGTGGTAGCAATAATTATGGATGTTCGATCTATAGATTTCCCTCCATGTAGATTTGAGTTGTTTGACGCGTGGCTTTATTTACCTACACGTAGAGGTCAGACCACAGGCTGTGACTTAGCAACAATCGGAACGGTTTGTTTACTTTACCTTTAGGTGGCTGTTGACTGGCTAGAGTTGACTATTTAAACACAAGTAAAACTTATTATCTACTTTTGGTAGCGGTATTTAATACAAAGCTAGGCCCTTCCATATTTTAGTAAAACTCAAAACATTTGTATAGATATTTTTTCATCGTTTTTTTGGAAACATAGCAATAAAGTAAAAATTATTTTGTTTTAATTGGTTATGCATTAAATAAAAAATTAGTGATAACCACTCAAAATAATTTAAGAGCTCTTATTAGATACTCATAATTCTATCGTCGAATAAAGCAAACTTTTTTATTTAAAATAGGAAAGCTAGCCTTTAAAGAGATTTCTCTACATATAATAAAATTGTAACAGGTCGTTGTACGAACAGTGGATATATACTAAAAATTGCGGTTTTCTGTCTACCTGTGTGTATGTTTGTCCTCATACCACTCAGAAACTGCAGCAATGCATTGCTAAACTTCTAAGTTAAAACTTAAGATATCCTTATATCGCAAAATCGGTTTCGGGGCAGAAGTGAATAGATGGGCTCAACCACTGACGGGTCTATTAGTTGTTAGCAATTGTTAAATTTTTTGAACGGAAACCTAATCAAAAATATCCAAAACTCATTTCCGAGCTATACGCTTAACATTTTCATTTAAAAAATGTTTATTTTTTACCATTTTGTCTTGTATATTACGTTTTAGCATACGATATGTAGTAACGCACAACCATACCAGTTACTATTTTGCAGTAAAAAAGCGGTGTATGGCTGTGAAATGAGAGCTATAGCAGTCCACCTCAGTGGAGCGCAATTTTCTATCCAACTTTCAAAATATAATAAAGTGAAATATTTTTGATTACTTTTATGCAAAATTTTGTTGCATGAAAATTTGAATTTATTCCTTATTCATGCACTAAATTTTTACTCATCTCTTGCCGCACTCCATCGACCTCTAGTTATTATAACCACAAACACGTTGCAGGAAGACATCTCTGCTAATCGTACATATTTTCGCTGAAAACTATTCAATTGTGGGCTGAATAATTTTGATTGTGAGCGGCAGATAAGCAGTCTACTCATTGTGGCAGTTATAGGTAAAGGCACAGACAGCAAGATGAAGGTAGTTCTACTTGCATAACACTTCACCCAGTTTTTGCACTAAAAGTGCATTCAAGGCGTCATTGTCTGCGACGTGCTCGCGGGTGTCACTTTCGTTTTATTAACTTTTTAGAACAATGAACTGCCTCGTGAAACAGTGTGTGAGTATTTGGATTGCTTCTTGTTGCCAGCTTTGCAGTTTTTTTTTTTCCATTTACGTATATAATTGCTTACTTCGCCGAAATAATAGAATTGATGAAAAACAGGAAGTAAGATTTCCCCTCTATTATTTTCCAAGGAAAAAGTAGAATTCATTTGAGTTTCGTTGAAGCAGAGCTCGAGGCATGCCTTCGTCCTGCCTCTATGGGTGAGAACAATAAGAAAATCATTCTTCTTGCTCTGCGTTATTATAGTTTCAATTTTGTTATTCTTCTTGTCCAACTATGTACAATGTACATACATATTTTCCTATTGTTCATTTTTCTAGTTTTTCCTATTTGCTGCCGCTTACTTACGGCGCCACTTCTTTTACTTTTGTTATACGCTGCCTTGCTTCTTTTCAGCTATTGTTTCAGATTATTGTTGTTGTAATTGAATAGGTACTTGGGTGACAATAAGCTCAGACAATAGCAAGTGGGTGAACTGGTGGGATGCAACAGTGAAAACCACACGGCAGTGGCCCTCCGTTCCGGAAGAGAAAAAAATTTAGGCGAAGAAGAACAAGAAGCTTAACTTTTTATGTGGAACATAAACAAAGCACACAAAGAATACAGAATGAATTCAATTCGCGAGCGATACAAGGGAGGCCCATTGCGTGCTTTCGCTGCTAGCAATGTATGGCAGGTAATCAGCCACTGTGACGTCTGCCTGCAAAGTGATGGGGAAGAGCTGAACACAGCGGGTGCACAGCGAAGATGATGACGTTTTGTGAGCGTAGCAAACGGGCGCAGAAACCTGAAGCAAGTCAGTTTGAGACGTAAATAAGTTTCTTTCTGATTGAAAGGAACTCAAAGAAAAATACTGATGCTCTCGCTGTTACAGTTTTCTGCAATTTTCCTGTGTTTTTCTTATTCGAAGGTAGTATTTGTTGTTGTTATTTTGTTGTTATTATTATATACTTTGTTTATATATATTTTAATTTTATTTTTTCAGTTCTTTTGTTCAGTTTTTCATTGTGTGTGTTTTAGTTATTTGCTAACGCCATGGGTGTTCCCAAAAGACTTTTACCTGCTTTTCAATTACTTTGTTGTAAGGAAGTGCAGCAGCAGCAAGAAAAACAAGCCAAATGATATAATGTAAATTTGGCTTTGTAAATCATTGTAAGTATATTGGCATACTTTCAGGCTATTTAGGCATTAAAGCTGAATTGTAATTTAAGAGAATAAATCGACAGCCCCACTGCAAAACTCTGTAAGTCACTATTTTTCCAAAAATAAGGTTCTGAGCCTTTCCCATAGATCGTGGACCTGCGCATTAAAATGCAGCCAAAATCGTGTTACAACTTCCCGTGTCTTTCAGTGGTGGAATGTTATAATATTCTTATGATAAAATTAATTCATATGAAAAAATTATCATATTTTTTTCACTCTCTTAAAAACTTTTTGGTTTTGAACATACAGGGTTTTGCAGTGTGGCTGTCGAAATACGTAGACGATGTAGATAACACAAACATTAAGAATCTTATTTGCTACGTGAATAGCACAGGGCATCGTCGATTTGTTTGTAGAATAACAAATATATGTACAGCTATCTAGGTTGTACTAGCCTACCCATGTCATGTTGAATGCCACATATGTATGTAAATACAACTTTCGTTTATTACCAGATTTCGTTACTCATACGCCATGTAGCACGCAACCAACACTTTACAAATATGCATATCACTCCTGCTTTGAATTTGTATTTAACAATAAATGCAGAAGAGATTACTATCTTCAAAATGGATTATTACCGACACAGAAATGTAAACTGGAAATTATGTGATAAAGCTGCAGCTAAAGTTTTAAATACACACAACTACATACACCAGCTATATACACAATCAGACTGCCATTATATCGATAAATTGCGCAGTTAGTTAGTTATTTTACTTGAATGAATAAACAATGGTGGCCATACTGGTGAATGCTATTGCTCTAAAGGCCATTAGTTTTTATTTCAATAATTTACAGTGGCAATGTTGTGGCGCAAATCCGAGCGTCTGTAAATCCTTATAAATTAATTGCATATTGAAATAAAACTATAATAAAATAAGAGCAACAAGGCGCAATGTCAGCATTCAGACTGTCACTGAAACATAACAGAAACATACATACAATTAGAGGGAATATGTATGTAGAGCAGCTGCCTATATTAGGGTAGATCAGAAATAATAGAGCGAGGTGGAGCATGAGTGGCTCTTACTTACTTACTTAACCCTAGAATGGTAATATACGTAAATTTTACGTGTATGTCTCAGAAAAAGTGCCGTTACAGTTTACCGCAATTCCGTATAGCTGAGAGCACACGGCAGTGCTTTCTTCATTTTATTCTTGCATTAAAAAGTGAATAATTAATCAATAGTCAGTTCCTGGTTCGCTTTTATCATTCTTACAAAACAAGTGTGTACGTAAATTTTACGTAGTCTTAGCATTAACGTATGTATTATTATCCAAACTTTAAATACAATTGAAGAACAGTTTCTGTGACAAACCTAATAAAACGCAATTACTTAAACTTTTTCATCAAAATGCCAACTTTTATACTTAAAACTTTGTAACTATTTAAACAAAAAGCCATCTTTTTCAATATATAATGAAGCTGCCCTGTGTGGTGAACATCAAATTAGAATATTCGACGAATGTATGTAGAAATTCTTATTTTTTAGTTTCAAAGTTTTAGTTTTATTAAACACTTATCTAGAATTACTGCCCCAAACGCTGTAGTACGTAAAATTCACGTTTATTAGCATTAACGTAGGGCAAAACTGTGTTACGATTCTAAGGTTAAAATAGCCATCTAACCGCCTAGGCGATTTTGTCCGTTCAACATGTTTCGCCAGTCGGTTCTTTGTTGAACCAACTGACGCCAATTGAAGACACCTCGCATTCTCAGACCTGCCTCCACCTGCTCCTTCCAACGGAGCGGTGGTTTCCCTCTTCCTCTACTTTCACCGGCGGGTGCCGATAAGAATACCTTTTGGGCCGTAGCTTTTTCGTTCATTGGCGCAACCTGGCTTAGCCAGCGAAGCATCTTGGTTTTAATTTGCTGAACTATGTCGAGGTCTGCGCAAAGCTCATACAGCTCATGATTAAGTCTTCTTCGATACTCGCGGTCGCCTACTTAGCCATAAATCCACCGAAGAATTTTTATTTCGAATACTCTCACAGCCGCCTCATCGGATTATTTGTAAAATGGCATTTTTGGTTCGATTTAGCTGGTATTTGAACCATAAATTGACTAGTATCGAAATATTGAGAAAAAAGTATTATGGCTTAGCTCCAACTTTTGATATTACATTTTCACGCAGGTCCAAAGTAAAACAAATAAATCAAAAAAGGACAAGATATTATAAAATATTCTACTGCAGGAGGTGTAAAAGCATAGAATAAACTGAGTCCTATCTCAGTATGTTCTATGAAGGAGTATTTGATCCCTTTCTACTATTCGCTCAATATTTACTATAAGAAATTGTTGCGAGATATCTCTATGATTTAACCCAGAAACTTATTAATTTGCAAATAATTGATGCTCAACTGTATTCCATAGTAAGCTATCAACGATGACTCTCTTTAACACTAGTCACATGATATTTTCCATTGTATGCCAGTAAATGCATTTGTAACTGCGAAACTGTTTGTGGCGAATTGCATGGGATAAAGTGAAATTTAATTCGAGTTAGTGCACGAATATAGGCATGCTCACATACATACATTTGTAAATTTTCGTGTTAGTGAAGGTTGTCTATTGTCTGTCTGCAGACGCCACCCTTACGCGACTTAAACACCCCTACAGATGAAATTGGCCTATGTACCTACAATATGCGTAGTCATATAAGTTTAAGTGTAAAAGAATGAACGACGGCCCATACTCTCACTGCTGCGCTCTATCGACGTCGTCCACTTGATTTGCTTTTAATCTACTTTGCAATTATTTAAATTTTATGTGAGCCCATATTTTCATTTCCAGATTTTTTATTGTTTTTGTTATTGTTGCTATTTTCCATTACTGTTACAAATATTTGTTGGTTGCATTAGCATTTGCATTTCATTTTAATTCGTCTGTAAACAAATAAAAATGTTGACCTGCCATCACACTTACAACCACAACCACAACAGCACCGAATCGTACGAATAAGCGCCAATTGTGTGCCAATTGTTTGTTTGGTATTTCTTTTGTTATTCTGTCGTGATGTTTATATGCGTGCTTAAATGAATGCCGTACCCACAGCAGTGGCCATCATCGAAATGGGATAAGTGTAAAAAGACGCCACCATTGGGATCTAATAGCTATATAAAGAGTGTTTAAATATATCCTCCCGGAGTTTAGTAGCTATTTTCAGTAATTTTGCTAGATTGCTCCAAGTCCCAGTGATACTTTATTGAAAAATGTTGCGTATACGCCATGTGGCTCATGTAGTCGAAACAGTGCCTGTTGTCGGATCTTATGTTGATGCCTAAAATACGACTTTCCTTGTCACTTGTGTGATTTTCAAATCGACCCGCCTAATTAAACACAGTACGCCTTTAGGGCGTTTGAGCGATGATATATGTATGTGCAAAAAAAATCATTCATTCCCAATTAGTGCCAAAAAAATGACGACTAACAAGGAATACCCGCGTGAAAAACATGTGTTACTCTTTACAAATATACTATATATCTTTCGAAAGTGATAACATTTCTCTATCCAAAACCTTTGAGCGCTTCGAAATCGGCTTAAAATTTGTTTTTAAAGAATTTTGATTAACGAAGAAACTGAAAAACGGGGGTTTGACTTTAAAACCAGATTTTGGGGGTGATAGACATTTTTTGAAGGGTGTTTCGTGTATAATTCGAGCAGATGAACAATCTCTACTAGGTCGCTTTGAAAGTGTAAAATCATTGTAGCACTGTGTTATGTTTAACTCTTTCACGCCCATGTAAAACCCGTACCCAAACACTTTTTACATATTAAGTAGGCTATCGAATTCATTAAATGAGATAAGTTTTTATTTAGAATATAATATGTAACATATTGTGTATTTCGTTTCCATAATGCCATATTCATAAACGCGTTATTCGCTAATACTTCGTCGTCGTAATAAAATAAATGTTAAAATATTTGCATGCGAAAATGGATGGTGATCTCGTAGCACTATTTTCTGCTTCATGAAACTTATCGCAATATTATCTTAGTAAAAAAACAATAAAAATTGTAATTTCCTTAAATGGAATAGAACCAAAACAAAAACTGTGTAAACAAGTAAAAAAACTGAAATAATGTTTTTTCATGTATGTATGTGTGTTTGATTTGCGCTTAAATGTTTTTTATTCATACGTAGAAAAATTAAATCTTCTACTTTCTTTGTGTAAAAAATGTGTTGGATATGGTGAAGGGTTAGATGGTTTGTATATCTGTGCATGTTTTAAGGTTGTGGTGGTGGGATGATAAACAAATGACTTTAGACGCAGACAAGAGGAAATAGTGGGAAATTTTTTTTTATAAATATTTTGTTATTTTATTTTCATTTTATTTGTTTTTAATTTGGTTTATATACTGTACATAAATTTAATTTAAATTTGCAATTGTTTTATTATTTAAAACGTTATTTTATTACAACATGTAAGGAAGTTTTTTTGGGATTGGGCTGTAGCACATTTAAGGTGTTTGGATAATTTGTTTATCGCATTTTTTATTTTTTCTGTTGTGATATTTGAGACTAACACATTTTTTGTTTTGTAACTATTATTTGTTTGTCGAGTTTTTTTTAAATACTTAATTTTAACCTTCGCACGCTCACTTAAGTAATACTATTTTATCATCCTCCAAAAAAAAAGAAAACAAAAAATGAACATACAAAAAGTTCAAGGTGATTGAGATATTTTACCATGAGTTAAAAAGCAAAAAAAAAAAACCTTTTGAGTGTTGAAAAATTTTGAACTTAAATAACGAAGGATTAAAAACTGTTGAGGAATTTCGCAAATTTCTACTTTTTAAAAAGTACAAAAGGGATTATGTGATAAAAAACAGTAACTAACCAAAAACAAATTACAAATTGGACGACGTGAGTTGAATTAATTTCGTGAACTTTTTTGTTGTTGTATTTTGAAATTATTTACATTGGACATTATATATTCGCCACGCAATGAATACAGTACATTAATACAAGAGAGAAAGAAATAACGAAAAACTAAAACAACAACACGTGCAAAGTGGCTGTGAAGTTGGCTCTCCGTTCGGCTGTAATGCATTTCAGCACGTTCACTTAATGCTCCACAGATACTTTGATTTAGTGGTGGATGCTAATGGTTTGGTTCATACAAAAAAAGGAGTTAATTGATGTTAGTGACGTTCAATGGTATCTTAAATTATAGGAATAACAAATAAAAAAATATAACAAAAGCACATTATTTATTTAATCAACAGAATACACATAGACACGTACACATACAAACATACAATTCTAATTGATAATAAAAATATTTTTATAATAAGAGTAATAATAATAGTAGATATTTTATAAGATTAAATGTGAAAATATAGAGTATTTTCATATTCGTTTAATTCATTGCTAAAAACGTGAGGCATTCAATCGCGATTTAAACACATAAGAAAAAAGTTTTGTTTTTGTAAATATTTACAGTTTGTTGCTTTGAGCAATCTCGTGTAGTTGTAGTTGTTTGGTGTCTTTGTCGTTTTTTATGTATTGTAAATAGTAAAAAGAAGCTATGTCAATAAAATAAGAAACAAATTTTTACTCGAGCTAAGTATTATTCAACTGAGTAATAATTATTGAAGCAGAGGTCTTGGTAATACGAATGTCAAAGTTTAAATTAAGTGATTATTTGAGTGGGTAAAGAATTCGTCAAAGCAAATGAAAAAATAAATAATAAATGTATACAATTTTTGTTCGATTTTTTGTTCTTGTCTGGTGCAATTGAAGAAATGAAAAATTTTGACGGAATTTAAAGAAAAATCTGTTGTTTTTGTAACTTTGCGGTCGATTTGAGACACATTTTGGAATTTTTTTTATCAGTTTGACTGTTTTGCTGAGAACGCAGTTGTCAACTTACCAAGGCGTGAAGGAACTCCAGAAAAGACTTTTCAGGTAAATTTTCGTTAATTGAAAAGCGATTGCGGCGTTTAATTGTTATTCCATTTTAAGTTTTTTTTTACGGAAATGTTTTCAGTTTTTTAAATTGTTACATTTATTTTTTTTTTTGTTTCATTGTGCCGAGCAGCCGTAAAGCGACAAAAGGGTACACAGACATGTACACAATAAAAAAGACAGGACAAAAATTGAAAACAAAAATGGAAGACAAAGAGACAAACAGAATTGTTAAGAATATTGTTTTAAGTAAACAGTTGTTTTTTTTTTTTGTTATTTGTAATGTTTTTATTTAAGTTGTTATATATTTTCTTAACGTTTGAGTTCCCTACATAACTGAAATATTTGCGAGCAAATAAACTGAAAAGACAGTCAAATTATTTTTAAAATAAAATTAAACTAAAAATTTACATCTCACAAATACACATAAGGGCAATGGAGGGCTGTCGCACGGGCACGCAAAACATGGTCGCTTCGGCAATTTTACTCAATACTTAGTCATTTACTGGTTAGTACTTAATACTTATACTTTTACTTAAATAAAAATTCGCATACATATAGACATAAAAATCATAATGATATTTAAATTAAACCCAGAAGAACTCATAAGTTGGACACGCACATTGGAAATAAAAAAAATATACTAACAAAAATTAAACAAAAAATAATTTAAAAGTTTGAAAGAACTTGTGAATATATTGGGATATTTTAGCTTGAACGCAAAGTCGTTAACAAAAATAATAGAAAATGTTGATTTATTAAGGCCTTAACTACAATTAGAGGTTGCTTCCTTTGCAGGAAAAAAGCTTTAAACAAAGCTTCGCAAAATTTTTATTTTTTATTTTTGATTATTTTGTGGCCCTTTCAACTACTTTTAATTCGCTTGGTTTTTTTGAATACAAAATCAAGCGCTAGCTTAAGCATATTCTATATTTTCGACTTATTTTACAAAGTTTGACCATCAAAGTTATTTACCTTCGATACCTTAATTGCTTATTCATAGATAAATATGTAAGTATAGGTGTGCATTACATTTAGGTTTATGTTTGTTCGGACTGATTGAAACGAAACATAAATAAACAACAACAACAAAAAAGTACACTCTTTAAGATAGAAGAGCTTTATGTCGCATACTTTTTTTCATTCTGCAATGAGTTAACAAAACAAATAAAATAATTTCTAGCGATTTATCAACTTAAAATAAAATCAATAGAGAAAATGAAATAAGGCAAAAGCAAATAAAAAATAATTTAGATACATTTTTAAATACTTGCTCTAATCTGAGCAATGTGATGTTTCATCTATGTATGTATGAAAAAACTTGTGTTATCTATTTTAACCTGAACCAGCATAGACACATTGAGCAATTATAGGCAACTCCTCTAAGATATCTGCTTGACAGAAGTACAGATGAATGAGTGGAGCAGCAAGCGCGATTGAGCTAAGCAGATGTTAAAATCTACTAGGCAGCAGTTCTCTTTAGCACGCTTAGATCTATTTAAATCAGGCCACGGCAGCTAGTGGCACAATTGTCAGAAAATCTAAAAACCAAATTCACACAGATTATTACGCTTTTTACTTGGCCTCTCGAACAATGAAAGCGCTATGAACGCACTGACCAATTAATAGATGTCTTTGGTTATGCTCACTTGCAAGCACGACTCAACAGCATACGCTGTTGCTGCGGTACGTGATAGTGAGCAACGGGGCAAAAGAGATAATATAATTTGATTGGTGAGATAGCCTCACATCCAGTTCTGCCGGGCCCTGATTTAAACAAGGAATTTATCAAAAAAAAGTATTGTTTTTTAGTAATAGAAATCAAATAATTGTATTTTAAAATGTTCGGCAAAGGTTTGGTTTTTTTTTTGGTCGAAGCCGAATCGAAATCTTGTGGCCGGACAACCCATAATTACATATTATTATAGAAATATACAAGTCTTTGCCTCGGAAAATGTCAAAGCTTCTAGATTTCATTTATTTAAAAGCAAAAATAAAATCCTTAAATATATTTTAGAAAAAAAGATTTTAAAATAAGTCTTAAAGTAGGAAAATATATTTATGATTAAAATGTTTTGACAGTGTTCTTTTTTTTTTGTTTGTCATAATTTGAAAAATTGCGTATACATTTCTGATAATTTTACCCTTTTGGCTCTGTGAATACATACGACACTATAGGACACACCGTATACATAGAAAGAGTAATTGTTCTTGTGTGACGATTTTGGCAATACATATTGCCCAAGTTGGGCACCAATCGGAGTATCAACGCAAACAATCAAAAAATCTTCCTAACTGCACAAAGTTGACTTATTATCAATTATCGACATAAATCATTTTGTCAAAAGTCTTTATTACGTTTTTTTTTTTTTGTTTTTTTTTTTTAGTTTATGATTTTTTTGAGGCGTTAGATAGGGTAAGACGAACACAGTGGGGTAAAACACTAGACAAACACATACTCAATGAGGTGCTATCATTATTTCGCTTTGGATTTAGGTTTTCTTTTTTGAGCAAATCTTCTAATTAATAATAGTAAAAAAGATAAACAAATAGTAAATGCGAAGTTAAGTTAAAAACTCAGGAAAAAAAATAGCAAAAATAGTTTTAAAAATATTCGTGTTCGAAATTGGTAACCCTACAATAGGCAAGAAAAGAAAAAGCTCAAATAAAGCTTACACCTTGATTGTGTTAATAGTTTTGGAAACATGTAACTTTTAGGTACGCATACGAAATTGAACTTAGGTCAAAGAAGTATAACACAGAAATTTTCAAAACAAAAGAAACTTTAGCCAAATAAAAAATTTATAATAATAAAAAAAAGGTCTGGATATAATTAAATAATGCATTTCATTTCATTTTGATTTCCAACGCATAAAATGATAGACTCATTGAGGGGAAGCGGTAGGATTGTAGGAATGTGAAATTGGCTTTTGAATATATATATTATTTAAAAAGTGTTTGAACTGAAAAGAAAATATTCGCAAACTAGCCCTTCATGATTATTTACGACAGCATGAATAGTAGGCTACTTCACAGAATGGAACATTAATTGGAACAAAACTGAAAGTTCTAAATGAATATATATATATACATAATAGTATCTAATATAAATAGAAATATGATTTTTTGTGAATTTAATTTGAGCTTTTTCTCTTCGTTGCTTCATAATTATTCTTTGTTTCTATACATATTTATAAATGGTAAATATTCGCAACTTAAATCTACTACTAAATTTTGCGCGCATTTCCAAAAATAGAAATTTTGAGTGCAATGAGAATATTTGGAAATTTTAATACAAATTTTGTAATGAAATTGTAGTTAAACATCTGTTTTCCTGTATGCATTCCCTGCGCTACAATGCTCTTAAGAGCTAACCGAGAAAAAAGCCTAAAGCCTAGCTAAGTTACTGAAGTAAATTTGTATACGTATGTAAGTAAATTTGTGTGAACGGTAGTACTCACTTTTCACTATATTCATCCATGTGAGCGTACGATTGCACCGAATTCTCCTCAATGAGGAATTTAACACGTTGATAAAAGGATGCTGTAACTGAGGGCGGTTGTTTACGTAATAGCACTTCTACGGGGTCGTTGGAAGACAAGCACATAATATGCTCCGCGCAGGCGGGATGAGAACAACATTCGCTGTCTGAGCAATCAGTCATACCATCTGAAAAGAGAGAGAGTGAGACATAAACAATCAATGCTTTACTGTAGTGGAGGATTGTAGCAGCTACTGATTGGGTGTTAGAATAAATTATAATTGATTATCAATCAAATTAATTGAAACTCCCGAAGTAGTCGTACGTTTTTGTGCATATGGCAACGCTCAGATTTGATGATGCCACATGCGAAAATTCGCATAATACAAATAGCTTTCAGCTTATTAGCTCTGCTGCTTGGCTGTGGCATTATTTTTGTTTGAAGTTGTCATGTGAGCTAATTCGCTAGTTTTTTTTTCATTGTATTTTGCTTTCTTGTTATAAAGAAATTGAGACTTAACCCTTTCAACACCTTTATCTTGCACTTCAATTACAAGTGTTTGTCTTTATCTGCATGTGTTCGTACACAAACATCTCCATATTTACGCCACATATACGAATTGTTTTCAATCATACAAGCGATTGCGTTCATGTTCTTTCATTGTTACACATTCTTGCTAAGTCAGCGTTTGCTGGCACGCTATCCTTTTGCAGGTATATTCACTTTCGATCCTTGCAAAGTCTTGGGGTTTTTTCTTCTCAGTGGTTTGCTTTGTTGGTATGAGCGCATACTCTACTTAAGATTTCTCGAGCTGTAAATATTGAAACATTTTTCTCAAGTGGCGCTCGAACAGCTTGCGTTTGTCGTTCCGCCATGCGACTGTATTTTCGTAACCATTTAATGTTGCTTGGCTTTGTTTCGCCCCAGTTCTCGCTGTTCGTTCATTCATATATTTCAACATTCATTCGCTTAACACAGTGGCGTAACGATAGTTGGATTTTCACTAGGGGACTAGGGATAGTATCACAGCTTTCCTGGTTGATTGCAAATGATGTCGAAACATCCATGGAAAATATTAATCCGCTGCTCAATAAGATAGTCTTTCGTCTTCATACAGTTCTCTGAATATAGTAGTTGAAAAAAATTGATCGAGGCCCCGTTCTCTGAAACCGATAAGACCGATGGTAGTAACGCCACTGTCTCAATAGCAGTATTGACAGTAAATGCATGAAAACAACAACAATATGTGAATGTTAAGTAGTTGTATGCTTTTAAGTTGATTTCAATATCCGTTCATTTTGCTCGCTCTTCTCATCGATTGCTTCTATAGCTGATTTTGAGTTACTCAGTGCTTTTTATTAAAGGTAGAACTCTTAATGTTCAATGACACTTCAGGCTCACTTCCTTCCTTCCGTCCTTCCTATCTTTTCTGTGTCACTTTTTAGTGGTTTTTATTGCTTCATTTTATTTACCTTTGTCGACTGTTGTATAATGTACTTATTGTTTTTGTTATTTAATAAACGAACTGTTTATAAACATGGTGCAGTGAATATTCGTTATTAAGAAGGTATGTGCTGCAAGTGGGAGTTGATATGTCCTTTTTTCAAGTTGCAAGCTGCTGCTTTAAGTTGCCAGTTTTTGCTCTTTAGTGAAAAGTTTCAAGGAGCTATCTTCGAACAGAATTTGCTATAAAAGTGCATTTCTGTCAAAAGTATTCACATATGTTTTATAGGAGTCCTTTTTCATTGATAAAGCGTTTTAGTTAATAATATTTTATTGTTTTTTAGCTGCACAACTCTTAACAAAACCTTATGGGTTTCAGAAATTCGTAAATTTTCTACCTTGAATATTTTTGTAATGGTCACGTTAATTATAAAATTTTGTAAGACCTTTATTGTAGAGCGTTCAATTTCCTGCAAATACTGGGAAAGTAGTTGGCCGTACTTCTTTTTTGTGGGAAGATATATTAATTAACATAGATGCTCTTCAAGAAAATGAATTTCGACGAAGAGGCACCCCCTTCCATTAATATTAAAAACTCATATTTGGTCATTATACTCTATTTTTGACAAGGAATTCGATTTTCTATAGAAAATATATCTTTTTTGGGTCTGCCCAAAAGACTCCATACCAAAGGGTTTTTGCTTTGCTCTTTCATATGTATAAAACTCAGACACTTTTAAATGAATTGTTTTTGTAAGCGAAGTGAAACTATTTTTAAAACTATTTAATCAAGCTATGATAAAAGAAAACGAATTTTTGTCCTTAATATGCTCTACATTTTGTGCGTATACGTAATGTTTATAGGAAAGCTGAAAGTTTCCCCAGCCCAAACAGACTGCATTTTGTATGAGAGTCTGAAATTTCGAAAAGGGCACATCTCCTATTTTAAACGAAAGTGCATTGTTATAGACAGTTTTATAAGTAATTTGCACCGAGCTTCTCAAATTTGTGATGTACCTCTTTTAGTTCTTCCTGCTTTACAAAAATTATATTATAAACAGACAAATATTTTTTGAATGTCCGTTGTAGTCTGCGAAACTATCGACAAATAATTTGTTGACTCTTAGAACCAGTACCGAAACTAGTACTCAAAATTACAATGACCCTCAAGAGCGTAGCAGGATACATGTAATTTAATATAATATAGTTAAGTGTACCACATATAAATGTATCCACTTGTATATCTTCTTTGTCATTCATGCTATTGATTTATTGTTGGCTTCAGCTCGCCTTATACTTATACTGTGAATCGAAAATCTACGAAAATATATTCGTTTATTTTATACTTTTTATGCAGGCCAGTCTAGTTGCTGTTGCAGGATTTGCTTTTAATGTAAATTGTGTTTGTTATAAATGTTGACCAAGAGAAGCACATTTGAAATTGTTATCAATTTAAAAGTTTTGGATTAATTGATGCACTTTTCTACGAAGAAGGTAAATGCAATTAAGTAGAGTTTTATTTATTTATTATTTTTTGCTTTTGCTTTCCGAAAACAAGTATTTTGTAATAAAATACCTCGATTTATGAATAATTCATAGGATTTCTTTTTATGTTGCGTGCGTTTACTACGGGAAACATTTAGGCAAAAAATATTTCCAGGATGCCTTATACATATGATGGCATGCTGATGAATTTGTGAAAAAACACTTTTAGATTTTCTCAGTTTTATTCACATAGAAGCTTTTGAGCTACGCGTTTATGGGAATTCCAATTAAACATTACTTACCGCCATCGTTATCTATATTATCTTTGCAATTCATTTCCAGCGCAATCGAGCAGTCGGAACCGGCCCATCCTTCAATGCAATCACATCTGTATTCGCCATTTTCCAGTGAACATTGACCATGTCGCGAACAACCATTCTCGCAGCCAGCTGAAAAGAGAGATCAATCATATTTCAAAGTGGGAAAATATTAGCTCTAAGAAAAAAATAACGAAATTTTAGACGTATTCAGAAAATTTAATTTAAAATGTATATTCCTGATAACTGTATCGGCACATGTGGTCGCTAAGATTCTACCGTTTCATTAAAAATTGGTCACCAATATAAAAACTGTATCGATTTCTTTTTAATAGATGATACAAGTACAATAAGGCGCTTTCGTTACATATATTTAATACTTCTATATTGCTAGTAAACAAAGGGCACACGCACCAACATCGCAGTACAGAATTGAGTCTATGTACCCAAAATATAAAATTTTTCATCATAGTGCCACAGAAAAAAATGTTAAAATCTAATTTTTGAGTAGTCAAAAAACAAGTGCGGATTGAAAAGTACTTATTGAAAATATTAGAATAGAAGAAAAACAGAACTTAAAATTTGTGGAAAAAAAAAAATGGTAAGGCGTTGCTGCATTTGAAAAAATGAAGTCATGTAGCTCCATGGGTAAGTCAAAACAAAGAAATTTTCCATATCTAGCTTTACACTTACTTAAACTTAAACTTAAACGAGCCATCAACCGCCTTGGCGATTTTGGCTGTCCAACATATGTATTTCGCAAGTCATTTCTTTGTACAGCCAACTGGCGTAACACACGGCATATTCGCAAAGGTTGGGGCCATGTGTAGAAGTCCACGCAAGTGGCGAAAGTTTCTGAACGCCATTCAACTGGGAATGGCTAGAGCTATTATTCAATGGCAACCTTTGACATGGGCGGGGGGAGGGGCACAAAAGTCCTAAAATTCGTGTGACGTAATTTACGGATAGCCCACAATTTAGATACACAAATTTTGAAAAAGTGTTTAACGGGTAACAGAATCAGATTTAAAAAGCCGAAAAATATGTCCGCCATAGCTGGGGAACTTCGATTAGAATTAGAAATTATTTCATTTGACTCTTTATATTTTGCTTACTAATTGACTAGATTAGAGCTAATCCAAAGTCTAAAGGCGTCATTTAATTCATAAATTAACAAACTTTAAATAACTTTTATTCAAAATTTCATCGTAAATATAAACACTAAATACTAGTTAAAGTATGATTTATATTACATACATATGTATCACAAAAAAATTTACATTCCACTTCGAAAGAAAAGTCAGACAATGCATTCCGTCTTGGGTTATTTACTATGCCAGCAAATGAAAACAGCCTTCCGACGGGCGCTAATGACGTAAGCGGGGTACTGAACGCTAGACACGCTTCCTTCAGTGCACCATATTTATTCCAAATTTCAGGACCTGGCATCGGGTCATGCGTGCAGCTGATTGCTTACCACTTGTTTGAAACCATTTCTCGCGTTTGTTAAAATTGATTTACAAAAATATTACAAAATAGTTGATCTAATCAAATCTAATCAAAACTAGTCGAGAAATCTAATCGATTTTTCTTGTTAGTTTTGATTAGATATGCGAATTGTCACTAATCGTAGTTAGATTTTTGATTAGTTCTAATCTAATCAAAAAGTAATCGATTAGAATAGCCATTTAATCCTAATTAAGCAATTAGGATTAAAAAAAAAATTTCTAATCTGATAAGTAATCATTAGGATTAATAATCATTATTTCCCCAGCTATGATTCAAGCATTCTGTCTTGTGCTTGTGAAATTCAGTATCAGCCAAAATGCGTTCCTAAATTTCAACAAAAACCTTGAACCGTCCCTGTGAAAATGTGACATTTAATTTTATGAAAATATTTTTTGACTCACACATATACTACTACAACAATCACAAAAATTATATGCTCTGTCTCCCTTTGATGGTGAGCTGAAAACTCATTGCGAGTATATTATACTAGCAATATAGAAGTATTATATATATGTTTCGTTAGTATAAAAAACTTCTCAATTATCCTAAAATGCATAGTCTGGCGGTAAACTGTAAAATCCTCTGGTTTCTACATAATCACACGTTTTAAAGACCAATATGTCCTAAATTTTTATAGGCAGTCTGAAGCATGATATAAGTACTTACTATAGGTAAAACCGTTTTCTCTTTTGATTTTTTTTGACGTTTTTAAGCAATATAAAATGTGTCAGTATATAAGTCAAATAAAAAAAAAAATATTCAAAAAATTTAAAATAAGAAAAATTAAAAAAAAAAATCAAAAAAAATATTTTCCAATTTACACTGCACGTTTAGTGGACGCTTGGACACTGTAAAATGGCAGGAAATGAGATGGTAGATTAGCCTGCTAGAGGGGCACATGTGCTCCACTTTTACAGTCCTTATTTTTAACAATTCTAGCAATAGTTCTAATCGCAAATTGAAGAAAAAAGAAAATAAATTATTTTGATTTGTTATTTATTTGATTGAAAAAACCAAACAGAAAAGTCGTGGCAAAAAATAAAGAGTATGAGAACTGCTTAAAAATGTCACTAGTGTCATTAACGGTTTTACCTGTAGTATTTATATCATGGTCTGAAGTTAAATATTTCAATATTTAAAAAAATATTTTTTCTTATAAGCTTCTTCTAAACAACAAACTTCAAATTGTCGGCTGAGCGGCTTTTCAACTCAAAGCTGCTTTCCAGTGTAATTCAATTTAAATAGCCAATTTTATTGTGAATAGTATAAGTTTGACTCGACGACAAAGAACTTCACTTAACTGTCAATTACAGTTGACTCTTTTCAAAATTTTTTCGTCTGTCTTCTGCAACCACTACCGATTGGCCCAAAAGTGAAATAAAATATTTTTTATCAAATACCTTCTCTACTCCACACAAATGTTATGAACAGAAATCGAATTTTAACTTTGCAGACAAACAAGTAAACTGCGATTCCATCAAGTACCAAAACTACCCAGCTCCAAGCATCTCCTTCTTCCACCTAAGTGGTGTCATTAAAGTTTGTTAAACAAAATAACAAAAAAGTTTAGGGCAAGAAGCAGATAGCAAAACAGTCAGCAGGATGCAACAACAAAGTGACATGTCATATAAAACTGCTCGACTTTAAGCGACTAAAACAAAGTGCGACTAAGGAATAGCGCCGATAAAAAATATTTTACAAACAAATACGCTGAGTTTTTAGGGATAAATAAATCAAAAAAGGGTAAGTAATTGGATATAAAATATACACTACGTAACAACAAAAAATAATTTTTGTGCTGACAAATTTGTATGACATAACGTTCCAGTGAAAACTTTAAGCTCGTTTAGAAAAATATTAACTTTTAGTTCCCAAGTTTCATGAGGTTTTTTAACCGGGATAGTTAACTTTATTTGAATAAATTTTGGTACTTACATATGTCAATTTCAACTGCTTTTTATAAATGTTGTGCCTATATGACATTAGCTATTTTTTTGTTTTTTCTTGCATTTTTCCTTTTAGTTTTTGTAAATTGTTTTTACTAATTGAAATCTTCTATAAAAAATACAAGAAATATACAAAGAAAATACAATTAAAAAACGCATCTGGTGCCATGCGGGCATTAGTGGCATAGCTCATTAGATTGACAATTACGACCCTTCAGTCAAGGAAACATGTGAAATGAACTTCAGATGGAAAGTAAAAAAAAAACGAAGATTTCGGCTGATGGGATGTGGGAGATGTTTAGCACGAAAAAGAATAAGTGTTCGTCAACCTTTTTCAAAATATAAAAAAAATCAAACATGCAGAGCTAGGGGAGAGAATGAAATAAAAAGTTTAGAACTTTTTGCCCATGGTGACATTTCAGTAAAAAAAATTGTCAGCACTTTGCGGGGTAATTTAAAATCAATTTGAGCTCTGTCTTGTCTGGTACATTTTATGTATGTATGTATTTTCCAACATGCATATACCTAAGTACATTTTTATTAGGATGGTCCAAAAACTGAAGTCTGAATACTTTCAGTAAGTGCTTTATTTGCTATACTTTTACCCAGAAAATACAGAATTTTAAGTTGGAAAAATTTTGGGTTTGCACATTAGAAACTAGTGTAATTCTCGGGTAGAGAAAAATTTTAGACAACTACACTAGTAATCGAATCGAGAATAGAAGGAGAACTAAGGGAAAACTCAAGGAAATTTTAATCTCATTGGAGAAATTTATCAGAATTTGATTAGAAATCCAACCGTCTTCTCGATATCGTAAGCAAAAGCAGTTAGCAATCATACAGTTCACATATTTCAATCATTTTATTACATATGTATATCCTCGGCCCAACGAAGATTAGCACGGTTCAGTTAGCGTGGAAGACTAACACGGTTCGTAATTCGCGCAGAAGACTAGCATACTTCGTTGATAGCAGGGTACGAAAATTTGCTGTTTGTTTGTGACAATTCCAACAAAGAAAATTTTACACTTTTCAAATGATTGAAGAAAAATATTAGTGTTTGAATGTATGTTCATAGAGAACAAAATGTTTTTTTAGTTTTGTTTTTCATTTTGGACGTAAATTTCAAAAAATGTATTTTACAGTTTTCAAAGTGAACTCAGCTTTTGGATTTTGTTTTGTACTGAACTATGAAAGTAATAAACAAAACGAAATAGTACCGTACAATAAAGTTTATTTTCGTACACTGGTTGTTAGCGTGGAAGACTAACACATTTCGTTCTCTGCGTGGAAGACTAACACGCTTCAGTTCTCTGCGTGGAAAACTAGCATACTTCGTTCTCTGCACGATTCAGGTCTATGCAAACTATGTTCGTTTTCCACGCAGAGAACTTAAGCGTGTTAGTCTTCCACGCGAACAACGAAGTGTGTAAAGCGGGCTACTCACCTGACAAGAAATGTCAAACTCCATATAAAAAAACGATCAAGAAATGGTCAAGAAATGTTTTCACACGTAAAATTTTCTTGAGTCTCAGCTCATAAGAAAAATGACTACAATTTTCGATGGTTGGCAACGCCTGTTTACCTCAAGAAATAAATGAAGACATGCATGGATGAAGGGGGTATGTCGAATTTTGAGTGAAAGGAGAAAATTGACTTTAAAGTTTTGCTTAAATATTTGAGGTTTTTTCAAATATCTATGGAAAACTGACTAAAAATTATGCAAAGCCATAAAAGACGTTGCATAATATGCAATAAAAAGCATAAGTTTATGTTTAGTACTTTATATGAAAAAAACGGAACATACCCCCTTCTTCCACAATTAATATTGAAAAGTTGTGTACATACCCCCTTCATACATGAATTATCTTCTACAATTTTCACGATAGCCAAGTTCTGATAAGACAGAAATATAGATCTGCATAAATACTATTCACCAATGCCAAAAACAGAAATTGAGTGAGAATGCGACATACCCCCTTCATCCATGCATGTCTTCAAATATGCTCGTATATATTTCTTGAGGTAAACGTACAGATTCACGGCAAAGATGAGTATATACTTCGCTACATATGTTTTATACATTTTTATAATAGTTATTTGTAATAAAATGGAAAACGCCGTCAAAATTTCCTGACCAGGTATAAGAAATATATGCTCGTTTTTTTCTTGAGGCATTTCTTGGCAGCTGGGTAGCCCGCTTTAGGGCGGAAACACATAAAACTTTGCAGGATACTTCGACTTAGAAAATAACCGCGTTGAAGCTGCATCCGTTGCTTGTCACAATCACTGCCTTGAAAATTTGCATTCAGCAATTAGTTATCCATTAGTTTTACTTGGATTTTGTTTTTGTCTTTTATTTACTAATATTCTTTTTCACTTAAAATTTTTCACTCAAATCAAAGAAATTTAATTTCGGTTTACTTTTCCTTTACCTTTGAAGTCGAAGTACTTAATGTGAGCGTTTGCCCGAAATTCGTATGCTATAACTTTGCTGTCAAAGGAAAAGTATGACGGAAAAGTTTTATGTTACTCCCGCCTTAGTCTTTCACGCAGAGAAAGAAATTTTCCACGCAAAGAACGAGTCATGTTGGTCTTTCACGCAAACAACGAACGATGATAGTCTTCGTTGGGAATTATAAAAGTAGCAAATTTTTAATGCTAAGAATTTGCCATGTTCCGTAATTCAGGCCAACTCAAGTCAAAGATGTTTTTAGTTAAACAAACTGGTAAGGCAAATCTTACTTATATAACATTATGGACACAGTGCGTCTGACTCGCGAGTCATCTGTGTACGTGTTGACTCGCCGTCATTCTACAAAATATCAAACTCATTTTGATTTTCTTGAGTCATGCTAGAGTCATGTCGGTGTAACTACTACATACACATTTTCACTAATACACCTAAACTGACTCTTGACTCAGACGCATCGGGTATAGGCCCTATTAAACATTCTCCCAGTTTGCCAAGAAACCAAATTCAATTTAAGAAAAATTGAACAAAACAAAACTAAAATATATTTAACTTTAAATTAGTAGTTTAATAACGACGAAGCGCAAGTTAAAACCTTTACAAAACCGTTATGAGTGTGTTTGTTCGCAACGGCTGTTGATAGTAAAAGTTTCATTATTTTCGCAAGTGTTTTCGATATGTTGATGTATTGCGCTTTTGCCTTGATGCTGCTCTGTGTTCTATACATAGCAGTTTTTGTGGCTTACGATGTTCTGAGTTGGCTGTATCGTTGGTTGAGGCGTCGTACACGGTTTGCTGCAGTAACGCCGCCACCAAATCAAACACGCACTCACTCCACTTAGTCTACAAGTAGGACATCGATCTGGCAGCTTTAATAAATCAATTTTATGCGGGGAGAGGTTTGGATCGCTTCACAGATGTCACAGCAGTAAAATATTCGGCGTTATTCTAATTTTGAATTTTGTAGGTAGTTGTTTCAAAGGAATCGAAATACATATGGGTGTTAACCAGAAAAGCCAACCAAAATTTAAATTTTGTATGGAAAAAATTTGGTAGATATAGTTTCAATTTTTCTGCTGCAAAATCTATGGATCGAACATCCATATTTATTAATACCACATTAAATAAAAATTGATAATCCTGTCCCATCAATGAATGTGGATGTTCCATCAATGAATATTTGATAAATCACTATTGAAGTGGTATCCATATAAACTATCCTAAATAGTTTAAAAAACAAAATTTCATACAACTTGACATCTGGTTTCAGTAAGATTCGAACCCTGCTCCTCTGGCGCGTCAGCCCAGTGTTCAACCATTCGGCTACGGCATATTTTAACATTTTTAGAAAAATTTAAATTTAATTTTAAATTAAAAATTTTTTGAATCCAACAAAACATTCCGGCAAGTTGTAATATTGTTAGGTAATCCATAGTAAAAATTGTTGAACTAATATGATTATGCGTCCCAGAAAATTCTACATTTCTACTATGCAGTATATATATCTAGATATGGATATAGCGACAATTGAAGTTTATATCACGACCATAGATATTGACATGCCCTTCAAATACATTACTATTCTATCCATAAATATAAAAAAGAGTGCATCATATCGAAATGTTTGACATGTCATTTGACTTTTTATTGGAAGCAAATAAGATTTGATAACTCGCTCATTCTGAATGAATATTGCCTCAAATTCGTCGCTATCAATAGTGATATTGCTATAACATTCAAACCATTTCTATCAGTGTATGGATTTTTTTTTTTTTTTTTTTTGAAAGTACTAGCAACGAAACGTTGCCTTTATACGAGTTAATGACTTAAGCGGGTTGGGTAATAAAGCGGGGTGTTACTTAAGAGGGGATTATCCTCCTATTTCTTAAAAAAAGTAGAGTGCACAAAAATTGTGGGTACTTAAGCGGGTTAGCCACTTCAGCGGGTGAGTACTTAAGCGGGTTTCACTGTACTTTCATTTTCACCCATTCAAATGCTCTTTAAGGAACAGTGTTGTAATGTACAGATACATATGTAGCATAAGCTAGGGATTGTGTTGTGCTAAATATAGCTCAATTGACGTTAATTTACATTCAGCGCTGAACACACCCAAATTCTCCCTCTCCTGCCCCATGTTGCATGCCACTCGATATTGCCTTTCAACTGAAGCAGCGGAACTGGCAAACCACAACGGCAGCGTTCGCTAATAATTACCCCAAATTCTACACTAGTTAAGCCATAATCATTATCCTTGAGTTTTACAAATTTTTCTTTTTAATTTTTTTTTTGCTCAAAATAAAACTCAAAACGTCATAGCTCCTGAAACATGAGGAATTTGCGTTTGAAAATTTACACAACTGCATCTTTTACTTTGAAGTATCTGATCCCATACATAAGTAATTCAAAAACCGACAATAACTAGTGGAAAAGAAGTATGAAAATGATAAATAAATTTCTTATGTTATACATATGTAATTTTGTCATTTATCCAGATGGCATTAATTAACTTATTAATTAATTTATCCAATCGACGACATACATCTTTGTATACCTTTTTCCACCATTTATAGTCGATTTGTTAATTACTTATGTATGTCTGGGATTAGATACTTCAGAGAAAGAGGCACATTCGTGTACATTTTTAAAGCGAAATTCCCCATGGTTCGGGAGATGACGTTTGAGTTTTATTTTGAGCGAATTACGCGAATTTTACGCTGTCAAAAGCGGCTTTAAAATCGACAAAGAGATGGTGAGTGTCGATTCTCTTATCATGGGTCTTCTCCAGGATTTGGCGTATCGTGAAAATCTGGTCGATGGTAGACTTACCAGGTCTAAAGCCACACTGATAAGGTCCAATCAGTTTGTCTACGATGGGCTTCAGCCTTTCACACAACACGCTAGAAAGAACCTTATATGCGATATTAAGAAGACTAATTCCGCGGTAGTTGGTACGGTTAGCGGGATCGCCTTTCTTGTGGATTGGGCAAAGCACACTTAAGTTCCAATCCGGAGGCATGCATTCGTCTGACCATATTCTGCATAAGAGCTGATGCATGCTTTTTACCAGCTCTTCGCCTCCGCGTTTGAACAGCTCGGCGGGTAGTCCGTCTTTTCCAGGCGCTTTGTTGTTTTTGAGCCGGGATATAGCTATCCTCACTTCATCATAGTCAGGTGGTGGGACGACTTTTCCATCGTCAGGGATTGGGGTATCGGGTTCGACGTCTCCCTCGCAATTTAGCAGTGAGGAGAAGTGCTCCCTCCATAATTTAAGTACACTTTGTACGTCGGTTACCAGGTCGCCATTATTGTCCTTACAGGAGCTTGCCCCGGTCTTAAAACCTTCCGTCATCCGCCGGATCTTTTCATAGAATTTTCGGGCATCATTCCTGCCAGCCGGCATCTCAAGCTCCTCACACTCACGCCTTTCGGCCTCACTTTTCTTTTTTCTGAAAAGGCGTCTCTCTTCCTTCTTTGCCTCACGATATTGTTGCCATTCACTGCGGGTTGCACCCGTTCGCAACGTCTCCTTGTAGGCAGCGTCCTTTTTTTTCGAGGCAGTTTTGCATTCCTCATCGTACCAGTTGTTCTTGCGGGCTCGCTAGAACCCAATAGTGGCCTCAGCGGCGGTACGCAATGAGTGAGAGATATGCTTCCATTGCTCGGTTACATCGTTAGGTCGAGGATTGCCCTCTGCTAGCAGGTGTGAGAGTCGAGTTGTGAAATTATCAGCTGTCTGTGTCATGCGCAGCTTCTCGACGTCAAACTTTCCTTCCGTTACTGTGCGCACTTTCTTCGTTGCACAGAGGCGTGTGCGTATCTTGGCTGCGACAAGATAATGGTCAGAGTCAATATTGGGACCACGCAGTGTACGCACGTCCAGAACGGTGGAGCTATGTCTGCCGTCAATCAAGACATGATCAATCTGGTTTCTAGTTCTTTGATCAGGGGACAGCCATGTGGCTTGGTGTATTCGCTTATGCTGGAACCTGGTACTACTGATGACCATATTGCGAGCAGCGGCGAAGTCAATCAACCTAGTGCCGTTGGGGGATGTTATATCGTGGAGACTGAATTTTCCAACTGTGGGACCAAAGACTCCTTCCTTGCCCACCTTGGCATTAAAGTCGCCGAGCACGATTTTGATATCATGCTGTGGGCAGCGATCATAAGTCTGTTCAAGTTTATCGTAGAAGGAGTCCTTCTCTGCGTCGTCCGTCTCCTCAGTTGGCGCATAGGCGCAGATAAATGTTATGTTGAAAAACCTCGCCTTGATGCGGATCGCAGCGAGACGCTCGTTCACAGGAGTGAACGCTAATACTTGGCGGCGAAGTCTCTTTCCCACCACGAATCCTACACCACGCGCTTTGCCGCGTGTCTGGCCACTGTAGTATACGTCACAAGGACCGATGTTCGTCTGTCCTTGCCCCGTCCTTCGCATTTCCTGCAGGGCGGTGATGTCGGCCTTTGCGCCTACGAGGACATCAACCATTTTATATTTATATGAGTGTTATATGTTGGACTCCAGACACAGGAACAGTACTCTAGTATTGGACGAACCAGCGACGTAAATAGGACCTTGGTGAGGTAAGGATCATTGAACTCTCTAGCCCAGCGTTTAACGAAAGCGAGAGTGCTCCTTGCTTTATTTGTAATCGAGGCTATATGGGAACTAAAGCTCAGTTTCGAGTCAAACAGAACGCCCAAGTCACTAACCTCGGATATACGCTCCAAATGAGTGCCATATAGAACGTACGATGTTAGAAAAGGCTTAACACGGTGGAAGGTTATAAGTTTGCACTTGGAACAGTTTAACACCAGTGCGTTAGTTGTGCACCAACGTTGAAGTGAATCCAGATCGGCTTGAAGAGATGCTGCTGAAGGGTCAGAAGGAGAATATGTGAAACAAGTCGTTTATGAAAAGTGAAAAAAGTAATGGACCCAAATGACTACCCTGAGGTACGCCAGAGGTAACAATGAAGGACTTAGAAATGTAATTGTTGTACAAAACGTTTTGAGACCTATTCACAAGATAGCTTGACAGCCATATGGTCAAATTAATAGGGAACCCCAGTAAGCCAAGCTTGAGAGTCAGGAGCCCATGATTTACAGTATCAAAAGCTTTACTAAAATCGGTATAAATCACGTCGGTTTGCATGCTAGCCATGAAACCCTCACGGACTATAGAAGTAAACTCTAGAAGATTGGTGGTGGTGGATCTACGATGCACAAAACCATGTTGGCAAGGTGATAATATCGATAGACACATATGCTGAAGTTGAGGAGTTATGATCTTTTCAAACAATTTAGGTATAGCTGAGAGCTTAGTAATGCCCCTGTAATTCTCAACATTAGATCTACTACCTTTTTTATGCAGAGGTATAATGAATGACTGTTTCCAAACTGATGGAAACGACGAAGATTTCAACGAAAGAGTGAATAACTTTAAGATTGGTTCGGATAAATTAACAGCACAGTACCTAAGCACACAACTGGGAATGCCATCAGGCCCAGGCGAAAACTCCAGCTTTAAAGCTTGCAAGCTCTGAAGAACTATGTCTTTATCAATCACGGGATTAAAAATGCCGTTTGAACATTCTAAGTGATAAGGATAAATATCAGTTTTGACACCATTAGACAAATAGGTCGACTTAAAAAATTCTGCAAATAAATCTGCAATATCTTGATCCGAAGAAGCCTTTTTATCTCCAAACGACAAGCAAGAAGGAAATCCTGAAGATTTCCTTTTAGAATTAACAAACTTATAAAGTTTTCTAGGATTCTTAAAAAACTCAAGTTTGCATCTCGTAAGGTAAGACTTATAACAGTCATTATTTAGGTCCTGAAAGTTCGAACGAGCAACTAGGTACTTTGAAAAATCAACAGCAGACCCAGTAATCTTGAAGCGTTTGTTATCTTTTCGAAAACGTCGGATCTCAGAATTTTTGTTTAAAAACGGTTACCTGAGATTTTTTCTGAAGGCTACCTATCTCACAATTTCTATTCCTGCAAAGATTGTAACACAATATTAAAATGACACGCTGCTTTGCGTAGTTTTTCGTTAGTATTTATTACAATTAAGGTAACAAAAATTCATAGGTATACATGTAGCGATGCATTTAAAATAAAATTAAAACTTAAAAATAACGCCCCAGCAAGGCCGTAGCCAGGATTTCATTTGGGGGGGGGGGGGGGATTAACTAAAAAAAACATTTCAAATTCAAATTACATATGTACATATCTTTATTCAGACTTTACACTTTTATGGTTTTGTTATTTTTTAATTATATTTTTTTTGGGTGCACTCATCTTGGTCGTAGCCCATGGCGAGCTCGTCATTCAAACATTTAAAATAAGACCTTAACTCTTCCCCCGCTGTAGAACCCGCTGTGTCTTAATGTCCTTGTTACTCCACAAGGAAATTTATAAAATGTTATGCAAAATTTAATATGTCCCTTGTAGTGCATATTTTCATTCATGAAAGGTAATGCATCTTTTCATTTACAAAAAGTAATATAAAAAGTAATGTAAACATGTAGCTTTAGTTTTGTAGGCTAGCGACACATTACTTTTCCTATGACATCGCTGTAGAAAAATTCATGCATGTTTTCATGTATAGTCTATAGGAGCTATACATTACTTTATGCATTGCTGTACATTACATTTTCCCACTGGGATTAATAGGCAATAATTGAGTAGAAAGATTAAAATCTTTATCTTTGATTAATATGGACAAAACTAAAAAAAAATTTAGATCATTGTAGATTGCTAAAGGTTACAGGTTACAGAACATTCTCATTTTTTTAGTCGAAATAGTGAAGAATAATAATTATTTTTCGTCTCTGTTAATATAAATCGCCCTATTTTAGCATAGCAATGGTTTTGTGTTCTTGGCACATAAAATTTCATTAATACTTACGCAACGTGCAGTGTCGCCCATTCCAGCCTTGTGAACATACGCAGGTTCCATTTTTGCATTGCCCATGCTCTGAACATCTGGCATCACAAGGCAGCTGATCACACAGATTACCAGTCCAGCCGGCATTACAGCGGCATTTACTTGACTCACAAACTCCATTCGGGCCACAGTCCAAACTGCAAACAGCTGAAATTAATGTAATTTTAAGAACGTTAACAGCGATCAAAAATGAATTGAATAATTTAGGATGTTTAAAACTAATGTTAACGAATAAAAAGTGCAGCATTAGTTAAAATTACTTTAGTCAAGGATCCTTATAAGCTAGTTTCCCTCATTTTCATTTCGAAAACACGTCTTGAATTTCAGTTTAAGTTTAATGTAGTGTACCAATTTTTTTCATTTTTCGAATGCCAAATGCGAACGTCTACTAAATAAAAATATCAAACGAACTCTTTTTATATCTGTTTCTAATGTATGACGAAGCTGCTGTAATAAACTTCTGGTTTGACATTAGATAAGCTAATTTATCAAAATGTAACCAAACACTTACAATAGGTAACTGCTTTTTCCAGTCCCTCAAGATTTATTGTTAACAAATGAAGAAGTTCCATTTGAATTGAATATAAATCGAATTTAAGTGTTTAACTAAACTCGCTGACAAACTGCCATTTGGCGATGAGCTGACTTTATTATTGAAGAACAGTCTAAGCATCAACGGGTACCACAAAGCAACCTAAGTTTGAAAACTTGTCTAGTTTTCTCGAGTTTAATTGTTTTTATTTATGTCTGCGACTAACATTGAAAGTGGAAGTATTTGCAATTGATGAGGGATTGAAAGCAACTCTCTTCGGTATAAATGACAAATGATATCGACATACAAAATCAACTAAGTAGTAGCATAAACAAAATGGAGCTAATTTACGAATAAAGTGAAATTGATCGACTGAAGGGACGCATGGCGTCCGGTTTCAGTAACAAACAGAGACGGTATGAGGACCAATATGTGATACATCTACGCATCAGCATAAACTTGACTTTAATAAATTCAGTTATATTGCATCAGAAGGATATATACAAACAAAAATCGATTGAATGATTGAAAGGTTTTCATGCTACTTAGGTTTTAAAATTTTTTAGGTGAACGTCAAGAAAAAAGTGTTGCACTTACACACGTAATTGTACGCACACGAGCATGTGTAAATAAATAATGTGGTTATCACAGCTATTTGAAATAAAAGGAGGTATGTATATTAGCAAAAGCAACTCATGCTTCAAATTTGAATTTCTATAAAGCTGGTGATGTGATACAAATTGATTACTTTGAAAAATGACTCTTAACTATGTTTTACATATTTTACTATGAAACCGTTCTTCATTTAATCGTTATATAATATCTTCTTATACGTATGATTGTGTGAATTTTGCAAATGTTCCATATATTAAGACATGCCCTCAGGGGCGGATTTGAGTTGGGCGTCTGGAGGGTTTTGAAACTACCCGCAGTTAAAAGTACTTGCTAGTAGGTACAACTATAAAAGTGAACAAACAATTCAACAATATAACAAAATGTACATATGTAAGTGCGTCCCCAATAACTCTTTGGCCCATAGCCCAAATATTCCATATAAGAACCTGTGCATATTCTCATTTATCAGCCCATCAACTTTTCAGCATTTTGTTTGGGAGGGAATAAATTACTCCTTCACACAAATGCATATTTGGTATATGCGCGAGCTTTATTCAAACGGTACATACATTTATAAAACGGTATGCATATTTAAAATAGTATATTTACACTGCTCCATAACCAATTTCCTTGTCTCGTGCTTATATTGAAAGGCCATTAACCTGCTTCTATGAAAATCCATTTTATTACAAAACGCCATGCAATAAGTTGTACGTTCACTTCATTCTCTACTTTGCCTCATTCCATGCCCCTTAGGTTTTATGTATCCTATCCTTTTACCTTCTTTATTTGCAAAGTTCTGGCAGCTACACGTTTATTTTGTGAATCAATGATTGAGCTGGTACGTCACGTGGGTTTTGGCCTGAAGGCGAGTGTAAACCGGCTATATATTTTGTGTATGAATGTACTGCCTTCAATGTATACATATTGTCAACCGCGCTAAGCGTCTGCTCCAGAGCCCAAGTTGCACAATTTGCAAAAGAATTACGATGTGATGACAAGCCGAGCGGTTTGTGGGTGTAACTAGTGCATTGGAGTTCCGTATAGTCGAGTGGAGTTTTGGGTGCACATGGAATGCCTAAGATGAGCCACTTACACCACTCAACTCAATGAAAGAGAATGCAGGTAGTGTAATTTCGTGGTTAGTATTTACTTTAACTCATACAGGCACGCGTTCGATGGAAGTGTTGCTAAAGAGGCAGCATACGCGGATGATGCTGTTGCAGCAAAGTGGTGCTTAATATTTGTGACAAAGAGATATCAATAGGAGAGGGTACGTATAGCTTATATGCAAATTACAGAGCCTTCCTGTTGCGTTCTTTTTTAACTGTCACTTTAACAGCAAAACCTTTTTTGAAAAAACCGATTTGCCATCAGTACCAATAGCAGTCGGTATGTTTTAGAAATTTGCTAGGTCATTGCACTGAAAATATTGTTTGATGAGTTTTAAATGCAAAGAAACTTTATCTTGATCTATAATACAAGAATCGACTATTAGATAAATTGAGGTCGCATGTGTGAACAATACGTCAGCACCTTTCTTAAGGTTAGGCTCAACAAAAATACATTGCATTTCCAAATTACTGTGTATTAACAACATTTTACTAAAGTTATAAATTGATATTTAAATCTACCTATGCAGTTACATAAGCCTGAATGTATATCTTGCTTCAAATTAGATAAATACTAGTGTGAACTCAAATAGAGTTTTAAAATCGGCATGCAAGCATACTATTACAAGTTTATGTACGCATGGATTTTTGCAAGCAATTTTTTTTTCAGTATAGATAATGCTTAGTTCTGATATCACATACATATACATACATATCAAAATACAATTTCTCACAATCAATCCAAAATGGAAGAAATTAACTTTTACAATAACTAAATTTTATTTATTCATTGAAAGTTGATGAACTGCAACTGAAATGTTACTCATACGCAATAGTGTGCAATTGTATTTATGCGCAATGAAGCGGCTAGTCGAATATGAAGTTGCTATATCACTTTAAATACCTTGTACATACATACTTGACTTATGAATAAATTTATTTTGTTTTGTAGGTATGTATATTTTTTAACACAAAGCAAACAATGCATTCTGTTTGTTTTTGCAAATTCCAAGACATCAATCAATTAATTTTGTTATATTCGTTTGTTGTTGATGTATTTTTACTTTAAACATGTGCATCTACATACAAGCATAAATAATGATTTTTGTTGTTTTTGATATGTCAAAGTGTTATTGGTTCTTTTCGATATTCGACAATCACTTTTTTCATAAAAATATAATTACAAGGCTGGTGAACACTCGAGAAAACCTTTAGAAATAAGAAACCTTTGAAAACCCAAGCAATATCAAAATTATGTCACACACTATTTCTTTCAGGATTATTAAAGATTAGTAGGTGGGCAACCCGTGTGTTAGAATCGTGATGAAGGGTTTCAGTTTAAGGATCAACTCCGGTGATTTTTCTACTTTCTCTTCTCTTTTTGTCAAGCGAAAAAGTATTTTTATTCATATTTAATAAAAGATTCTTCCATTTATAATGTGTATTTTCGAAAATTTCATGCTTTTCAAGATATTTCCACGAGAGCATGGCACTACCTAAAACAGAGCATTTCTCCAAATAATTTTCACTCAGATACAGGGAAAATTTTCATTGTGTATGGCAAACGACGGGGCTTGTCTTTGTTTACGATTTTTTTGACCTTTTTCTGTCAGCCAATTGGAAGTAATCTAAAATGTAAGCGCTGAAACCTCTCGAACTTGCCTGAAGGCTGATTTACACGGGTCGATTTTCTGGTCGATTAGCTGGTCGATTTTTCTTCTACATTCAAATACAAGGTGTGAATCGATCAAATATTCACACAATGGAACGACAAAAAATCGGCCAGTCTAAATAAGCGTTAGTGAACGGTGTATACTATTATTACGCATTTTTTTTACATTGTCTAAAACCGATTGTCTCTATTGTTGAAAAATCATTGCATGAAAAGGAGTACTGTCTCGTGGCCTTTCTGGACATCGAAGGGGCTTTCAACAATATAAGGCCGGAGGCTATTAACACTGCTTTAACAAACCTGGGCATAAATAGGTCTTTTATTGGACTAATTGATCAACTACTAAAGGGAAGGAAAATAGTTTCTTCACTGGGAACAGTTGATCTTTCACGCTATGTCACAAGAGGAACGCCTTAGGGTGGTGTTCTCTCCCCGCTCCTAGGGAACCTCACCGTAAACTCGCTGCTACGAGACACAAGGTGGGGGGGCGGGAAGATAGTGGCATATGCAGACGATTTAGCTATTGCATATAGGGGCAAATTCCCACAAACCCTGTGTGACTTGATGCAAGTAGCACTGCGAGAAGTTTCTTCATGGTCCTCTCGCTGCGGACTTAGTATCAACCCGGGAAAGGTGGAGCTTGTCCTTTATACCAGGCGGTACAAGATACCACCGTTGAACCTACCAGAACTAGATGGCGTGCGCCTGAACTTAGCTGACAAAGCCAAATTCCTAGGCACAGTTCTAGAGAGAAAGCTTAACTGGAAGGAGAATGTCATCCAGCGCCAGAGGAAAGCGTGCATTGCACTTTACACGTGTAAAAGAGCCATTGGCAAAAAAATGGGGGCTCAGCCCCAAAATTTGCAGATGGATCTACACTGCGATAATCCAGCCAATTATGATGTATGGTGTCGTGGTATGGTGGCCTGCGCTAAGAAAGGCAACAAACCTAAATCTATTAGGGAAAGTCCACAGATCGAGTATGATCTGTATAAGCGGGGCGTTAAGAACAACGCCCAATGAAGCTCTCCAGGCCATTCTTGGCTTTTTGCCACTCGATCTGGAAGGGTACCGGGCAGCAGCAGCATCGGCTGTGCGTCTAAGGGAAACGTGCGTCTGGGGCGCAAGCACTATTGGACACTCCTGTATTCTAAGATCTTACAGCTTTCTCCCTCTGAGCACAGATCGGTGTGCGACCACAACAGTCGGAGATTCTTGTTTTAGAATAAACATTCCCAGCAGGGAAGACTGGGAGAACATAGATCGGTGTCCCGCTACAAATGGCGGCACTTTTATATACACCGACGGCTCGAAGTTAGACGGCAGAGTCGGAGGAGGGGTTTACTCAAGGGATTTGGACCTAGAACTCTCCTTTAGACTACCTGATCACTGCAGCGTCTTCTAGGCTGAAGTTTCAGCAATCATGGACGCCGTGACTTGGATAGGTGAACGCACCATCGGACAGGATATCTGTATTTTCAGCGACAGCCAAGCGGCCATCAAATCCCTTGGCTCTTACTCGTTCAACTCTGAACTGACGCTCAGCTGTTGTCGATCTCTTCAAGAGATGGCCCAACAGAACCGCGTGAACCTCACATGGGTCCCGGGACAGAGGGACATTGAGGGAAACTGTAGGGCAGACGAACTTGCCAGGCAGGGCACGACCAAGCAGATTCTTCAAGATAAAGAGCGTATAGGTATGCCGTTTGCCACGTGCAAGCTAATGCTGAAGGAGCATACACTCCGCGAAGCCAACGAAAGATGGCTACAAGCCCCAAAATATCCAAGCAAACCTGGCCAAAATGCGATCTTAAAAGATCTAGACACATATACGCCCTAAAAAGGAAGGAAATCTCCATATTAATAGGTGTTTTAACCGGGCACTGCCTTATTGGTAGGCACGCAGCAAGGCTAGGCGTTCCCTACCGACGATGCTGCAGGAGTTGCAAAGATGATGAGGAAGAGGAAACGGTGGAGCACCTCATCTGCAACTGCCCGGCCTTAAGCGGAGCGAGAAGGCGCTCTCTGGGAGTTCCCTTCCTGGTTAGCTTAAGCCAGGTCGCGGAGCTAGACATAAAGGACTTGATAGCCTTCATCAAGTTATCAAAATGGTTCGAGGAGGGGTAGCGGTGTCGGTTAGGAGTGTCAGTCCCGGGTTTCGGCTATATGGAGAGTCCCGACAGCACTGGGATTTTCCATATGGCCGGGCCCCGGGACTGACTTTCCTAGTGTTTGGTGGTATCACAACGGGCCTTTTATTACTGGCCTAGGTGTGCCTTTGCGGCAGCCACTTCTACCTACCTACCAAAACCGATTGTTTTCAGAATTTTTTGTGCATTTGGCATATATGTAATACTCCTATATTGGCACTAATAGCTAGTATCGTCCGAAAACATTTCAGTACAAATTACACAAATATTTTTTTTGAACAGGACAATCATGCCTATCAATGTCAAAAAGTTAAAAAAAAAAATGCAAAAATGTTTTAGTGACGTCACGAGTACCAAGAAAATATGGACCGAATCGTACTTAGGAACTTACGTACTTAAATACTTAGCGAGTACCGTGAGCCATGGTTTTGGAATTTCTTTTCATAGAAAAGGTGCCTTGTAGCAATATAAAAGTATTACATAATATGGCATTTGGTCGTTTGGTTGATTTTTGTTTGATTGTTTTCGAATATTTCATTATTTTGCATTCACAAAGGTTTTGCTTATTTAAAGCAATTTGTAAATGTTTACTTAAATTGAATAGTTATACTTGTAAATATTGCATATGAATGGAAATAAAGCTTTGCAGTTGGAAAATGATTGTTGAGAATTTCAATCAACAAAATGAAAAAAAAATTCGAAAACAAATCGGATACAAAAATGTTCAACTGCATGAGACATAAAAGCTTAAGTTAAACGCATAGATTTCTACATATTTATATCTCAAGAGAATAACTATAGCATCACAAAAAAATTATGTCACTTACCTTGCGAGCAATCTGGACCAGTCCAATGACGTTCACAAACACATTGACCCGTTTCCAGATCGTACGTGCCATGCTCCGAACAACCCGGCAGACACTGATAGACTTGCTGATCGATGGTGCCGCAGTCCTCACCTTGCCAACCGGCCTTACAATAGCACTGACCAGCAACGCAAGTGCCATGACCCGAGCACAAGGGATCGAGGCAGTCGTCTATATATGCATTGTAACGACCAAGTATCCGAATATATATGTGTGTGTGTATCATCCGGGGATAGGGTGGTAAGATGAATGAGTTAGCGATACATTAGCAACAAAAAGGCGTGGCGCGTACATGTAGGAAGGAAAATTGTGGAATAAACGGAAAGGAAAAATGATTAGCATGTTAGACACGTAAAAAAGTGGTCATTAAAATGGAATTCGAGTTGCATTTAAACATCCAAGGCTTAGCGTTTGTACGAGTTTGCGTTAGTTGGTCGATTGTCTAATGTTAGTCGCTAGGTTTTCTATCTTGATACTCGCATGACTTGTGCTTTCGTTGGCTATGTATTCTCGCTTACTGAGTTTGCTATTTTTATTTATTTGTATTTACGATTTCGTTTTGTAATAATTGGCAATGTAAGGCAATGTGGCCATGCCCTAGTTGCGGCGCACATAGAAGAAAGCGCAAGATGCTCGAAGGACTCAACTTTAGCTTTGTTGCAGCAGCAGCAGCATTTTGTGCCCCACTTTAACGACCTTCCTTGTGTGTGCTTATGTTTGTTTATGTGTTGATGCTGCATGTATCTGTTTTTATTGATTATTTATTTGTATTAGTTGCTATATTCACATGCACTGGCTGAGAGTTAAGTGGATTTTGGGTGGAAAGAGGACGACTCATGGTTGCGTTGCTACCAATTTGTTTTGGAATTTATATTGAATTTTATTTGCGTCATATATTGGAAAATGATTTTGCAGGGTGAAGCAGATTTCTTCTTAGATTGCTCAAATGCACCACACTTGGTGAGTCTGGAATCGAAAACTTTTGCACTGCAATAATTGGTTTTAAAATTTATTTATTATTGCGCAAATTGTGCAAAAATATACGAAAGCAATTACAGTAAAGTGTGTGTGAAAGCAATTTTAATAGAAATAAAAGACAAATAGCTGCATCTGAATGTTTCATATGAACAAAGAGAAAGTTGTGTTAACTGCTTTTGTGGGAGTTTTAATGCCAATACATTTCCTTTTATTTTTCATCAATTGAACGTAAAGAGATGGCCGTAAGCACTCATTACACTCTCTCGTGCATATAAATTGAAAATTGTGTTGAAATCTCTGAATGTTTGCATTTCAATAAAGAACTATAAAAATATTGCAAATTATGAAAGCAAAAAACTATGTACAGTTAATTCAGAGTTTCACTAGATTTTTAAATATTAGCATTTGTTTGTATGTGTAAAAGAACGCCAGCAGCAGACACTTCTCCAAAAAGAAAATGCAGCATAATAGAAAGCAAATACATTCATAGAAGAACACAGTTAGCAAAATTGTTCTATTCATAGTATGAACAAATAAGTCAACCCAATAGGAATTTGGAAACATTTATAGAACAAAAAAATCAGACTAAGTCAAGATAGTACGAAGTGGAGCTATTATTGACCAAATCGAAAACTAAATATTTAAGTTGCTGGTGTAAAGATTTATCCTAAAGCTAGCAAAAAAAATTGGTTATAATTTTTTCAAAATTTAAAAAGAGTTGTCCCTTAAATGTTTAATTGCCATTCGGATTCAATTGATTTAACTTCTTTTTAAATAGTTTTTTCCGTTTTAAATGATTAAATTTTTGAGGACTTAAAAAAAAAATTAAGATAAAACGTCATTTTGATTACATTTGAGTTTTTTCAATTTTTTTTTTTTGTTTTTTTTTTTTAAATTATATTTTAGTATAGTTTTTTTTTTGTCCCTTAAATGTTTAATTGCCATTCGGATTCAATTGATTTAACTTCTTTTTAAATAGTTTTTTCCGTTTTAAATGATTAAATTTTTGAGGACTTAAAAAAAAAATTAAGATAAAACGTCATTTTGATTACATTTGAGTTTTTTCAATTTTTTTTTTTTGTTTTTTTTTTTTTTAATTATATTTTAGTATAGTTTTTTTTTTATCAATTGAAAATGTAATCACTGATAATATAAAATAATCGGTAATCTATAAATAAATAGTTTTTGAAAACATAATCAATAAACTACGATTAGTAATCATTATTAAGAATGTCTGAAGCGAGGAAGACAAAAAATGCAAATTAAGCGGCTGCTCTACAAATTATTTGATAATTTTTTACGCTTTCATGTCAACTAGTAGGAAAGTTAGATAAACCAAAAAAAAATATGGTCCATACTCAGATGACTTTCTTTCTTCCTCGCCTAAACTAGCAGTGAATTCAATAGCGAAGATACTGTCATTGCTGTAATTTGCTTTGAGTTTTATTTTGAGCATGATAGAAAATTCAAGAAATCGAAAATAATAAGTTGAGCAAAATGATAAAAATTAATAGATAGGTAATAATTATGCTTGAGTAGAAAGATTAAATCAACACATAATGATTGTCTTTGCTTAGTATAGATAAAACTCAAAAAATATAATCATTGCAGAGTCCTAAAGGTTATACCTGTGCAAGTATGGTGGTATTTGTAAAATTGTTTTTCGATGTTTACAACATTCTGATTTTTTTAGTCGAAATAATGAAGAATAATAATTTTTTTTCGTCTCTGAGTTACTTGATACTTCATGCTAGACATTTACATTAAGAATATAAAATTTTAACAAGTTGTAACACCGATATTGCCATCAGGGTTTCTCCACAATCGAAGTCAGTCATCAGTCGCCAGTCATTCAGGCATTCATTCCTTTCGATTGCTTGATTCCTTCGTCAGGTAGTTTGTTCGCCAGTCCGTTTGTTTGTTGATTGCTTGTTTACTCGGTATGTTTGTATGCTGGAAGCTTCGTTCAACAAAGCGGCCACCTACACATATGTATGTACATGTGTATATACTTATGTACATACATACATCAATGCACACATAAATAAAGGTTCTTTAACATGGGGCAGGTGACTCGGTGTGTTGACTAACGGTGTAAATCAAATGTGTTTGCAACGTTCGGTGTTAGTATGGGTAAGTGGGGGATAACTGTGGTTACTGTTAGCGTACTTACGTTGATCACAAAACGGCCCCTTCCATCCCCTTTCGCAGTGACATTCTCCCTCTATGCAACGCCCGTGGCTTGAACAATTTGGGACTTCGCACTCACCGACAGGAATATCACATTCAGAGCCTTTCCAGCCCTCCTCGCAATGGCATACACCACCACCGTAATGACCATGAGCAGAGCAAAGTACTGGACAAACACCTGGAAGAAAAATGTAATCATTAAGTTTGTCATACATATATGCTCACTTAAAAAAATTTTTTTTTTTTCTGGATCCTTCATTAAGCCACATACAAAGAAAAATTCGGGCTTATCAAAGAATTTACTTTACAAATAAATTTAGTCCAAGAAACAAGCAATGAGCCACGAAAATTGAGTTTTGATTTTGATTTACTTACTTTTTGAGCAATCCGTGCCTTGATAGCCATCAATACAATCACACTTGCCGAGGTAGCAGCTGCCGCGTCCCGAGCAATCGTTCGGGCATGTCGTACTCACTCCCTCTGCTTCCTCGGCTACAAGCGTAACTGAATGCGCAACCAATTCGTCATTGTAAACAGATATAAACCACAAGCCCGTGTCGAGGTACTGCAGTAGCGATACATTCACCATCATTGTGTCCAAGTCTAAAGCTGGTAATCCACCCGCACCATCACCCATGCCACCAGCGCCAGCTACGCCCATCGCCGAACGTTTATACAGTCTATGGCGCCCTTCTGAGTGACGTTGAGCGTAGCTTTTGGTTATGTCCAGGGGTGTTTCAATATCGTACTCATCGCCATCATAATCATCATCTTCTGCTGCTGCCACCAAATCATCACCAACATCATTCAAAGGCTCCTCTGAATCAGTATAAAATCCAGGCAGACGGCGAATACTACCCTTTGGCTCGTGCAGTTCATTGTCTTCTGCATCGGAACTCAGAAATTCTGTGTCAGAGTCAAAATCTTTGAAGCCGTGCCTGCTTATGTTACGCCATTGTGCTGAACGTCTGTGCCGTAAATGACTGTCGAGGCGGCCACCTCTGATGAATTCAACAAAATCATGTTGCGTCACTGACGGTGCCACGTTACGGCGAGAATAGACCGCAAAACTAGCACCCCATGGCAATGTAAGATTGAAGCGAATGAACGCCGGATGCTTATTACGGAATTCCAGGTTCCAAAATTGGTAGGGCGGTATGTTGGCGTGATAGAATTCGTTAAAGTCCTTCAGTTCCACTACCTGTGGCCACTTTAGCAGTTGTTGTTGTTGCTGTGCGGATTGTTGTTGTTGTGCCGTATACGATTGATCCTGTAGATGCGAGGTGGCATCTTGTGGGATGCCAGCCATATTTTGTGGATGGTTGATGGCATGTGGTTGTTGTTGTTGCAAAAGTAATTGCTGTTGTTGTTGTAGTTGTAAAGACGGCGCTGAGTTTTGCATACTACCACCGCCATAGCCTGTGCTGGTGCCACTGTGATCCGAGGTACTTGTTGGTATCGATTCTTCTGTGGGATACGCGGTTGGCAACTGACCGCCACTTGTACTGCTGCCGGTCGCCTTGATGTTACCGTGCAGGTCATGTGGCTGCGATTTGACATCTTGGACAAGGATACAATTTGTTGTGTCCATGTTGGGCTTCATCGAACTAACAGCTGTAGAAGAAACAAAAAATGGAAAACAATTAATGCAAGAAAAAACATTCAAAATGTTTTAAGTAAAATTCTAACAAAAACGACTGCAGCAATCCACTAAATTTATCCCTAAACAGATGATGACACATATTTCCTTTCATTAAAATTCCATTGCACTTGCGACAGTAAGGCACACACATGCACCAATCATAAAATATGTTCAGTGTTGCATTGGGTGACGCATTGCAGTTGCAACCCCCATAATTTGCAGTTCGAAAAATCATGTTGCGCCTAAAATTATACAAAGAGTAACCAAAAAATCACATGAAATCACCACAACAGCACAAATAGTAAATGTTTTGCAACCCAGCAACCGCATAAATGTAAGTTGCGTTAAGTGTCTGGAGCGCATGGGAAGCAGACCAGCCTGTAGTCTACGATTCAATAGGCTCGTTTCGACCACAGATGGGATTGTGATTTTACAAGAACACTGGCTTTGGCATTGACTTAGGGTTATGATGTTTTGTAAAACTAAAACTAAATTTTAAATAAGTGCAATTTAAAGTTCCCCATTGACTCCAACTGGGATCATCAGGTATTCATCTTTCAACTACGTAAAACTACTATCTAAGTAAGAAGTAGGCTGACGGGTTGTTAATGTTTTTTTTTTACTTTGGTTTTGTGTTGGGAATATTGGTTGCTCTACAGCATGTTGGACGACCACTAAGTGTTGAAGTGTCTTTGACTTCTAACGAATGTATGGCCGACAGAAAGCAAAAGCAGAAAGATAAAGCAGCAGCTGAGGGGAAATAAAAGTGTGTATAGTTTTCCAGAAAATCGATTACTTAAGCATAAATTATTGGTTCTGGATGAAAATTTACAATTTTTTTCGTAGCTTTTTGCTGCTCTGTCTTATGATCCTTGAAGTTTTGCAGATGCTTACATATACATTGATGTGCGGAATTGTATGGCAAAGTAAGCACGTTCCGCATCGACGTCATTTGTGGCGGCCCATATGGGCAGTTACAACCAACATACACGACGTGACTGCGAACTGAACTCATAAATCAAAATTTTGTGCAGTAGCAGCTTATTTTTTTGCAGCTACCACTTTTTTATTTTAGATTCTGGCACAAAGATGTAGGAAAGTCACCGTTCCTCACTATCTCTTTTTAACTTTTTCTGTTTCACCCTGTTTTACTTTGCATACCTTATGGCGCACAGTCTGTTTGTCTGACTGCGTATTTTTGTACGAATATGGTTTTTTTTGTCAAATTTTGATTGCACGATTTATAGAAAATGATTTCGGAATTTATGTGCAGACAATTTTCTTTGAAAGCTTTAAATTTGCTAAAACGTAAACTTTTATTCGCATCGCAGAGAAATATTGGCTTTTTCTTAGTAATGCATTTGCTTTTGTTTTTGTGGTACTTATGTAGGGCTCTTTTAAATGGGTTATAAGTGTTAGTCCTGTTTGTTTGTATACCACAGCCAGTGTTTCAAAGTTGGTTCTCGATTGGCGAAAATAAATTTTTTTGAAGAGTGACAGCCACAGGGATTGCGAAAGCAAACGCGAACTCGGTAAAACAGAATTGAAGTATGTAGATAACAACAAAATCGAAAACAAATCGGTTGTCATGCCTAATACTAATATTTAAAATTTCAGACCTTATTAAAATTGGTTTAGCATATCCGCACACCCACCCCTCCGATTTAAAATGTCCCTTGTGTTAGAGGCTTAGTGTTGCGTAATTGGCAGCTTGTTTCGCACAAATTCCTATTGATTGAGAAATTGCTATTTAATGACACTTGGCTTGTGTTGCAGCTGTGAAGACATTTTTCGATTTCGCTTTACTAGAAATCAGAACTAAATTAATATCCTCAGCTTACATTCAAGCATTCATAAAAAATCGTCTCAAAACTCAAGTTCTGCTAAATTCAGCTGTGTTCTAAATAATTTTCACTGACAGATATTTCTCCTGAATTGTTCTGACATTCATTGGAAATGTTTACAAGTCGTAGGCACTTTCACTAATCAAAGATAAACAAATTAAAGTCTCACTGCGTCAATGTCGACTTCTTTCTGGGCCACGTCAATACTAACTACATTTGGCATTAACATAGAGCGTTTTCATGAATTACCTCATTGACGCATATCTAAGCAAGCACTTTGGGATCGATTTCTACGTAGCATTTATGCTCAGAGGCAATGATATGGAAAGCTTCAAATCCTAATTAGTACCGTTCTACACATATCACATACGGAAATACCCAGACAACATTTGGAGTGACGAAGGAGTCCTCCATCGGAGGATGTGTGTCCTTGAGGAGCTCATTAAGGAATAAGTGAATTTCGCCTATTGACTGAAATTGAGTTGTTGATATGAATACATGTGATCAACATCATCATTGTTAGCACCTATCCACCTATCTGAGATGTTGCGGATAACTTGATGTTTATGTATATTTCCTTAGAATAAGTGTAGCTATCCATTATTTTTTTTAATACAAATTACTAATTATTAAACTTCATTAATATATAGCGAAATCGTAAATCTGTTCATCTCATTTTACTGTTTTTTAAATCCCCCAATTTGCCGTATTGCAAGATATACCTATTTGTCTCATACTGGTTTGTTGTTGTATTACTAAGACGTCTCTAATCTATTTATGAGTATGTACTACGGAATGTATGCTGGGTAATTACAATAAAATAGGCTTCGAATGCCTCGTTGAACGCTCAATAACATCAAACCCAATTATTTACTTACATATGTATAGACAAGTTGAAGTGGCTGCTTATGGTGCATGTTTACATGTGAAACTAATGGATTCAACCATCGATAGCATATACATATTAATGGGTCGGTGAGGAATTGAGTTTACTTTTAAGCTTGTATTGAATTTAATTTCTGTTTTACGTATAGACAATTCTCCTAACACTTGGCCGTTTCCAAATAAACCTGTCACTCATTTCTTCGCTATGCCAGTGTTGGTTAAAGCAATTCATTTGTACCCGTTATAATAAACGAGTAACAGCGAAACAGTGCAGCTCGAGGAATAGGAATGTCACAATAAATAAATAACGACGCCTGAAAAAAGGAGTGTCATTACGCACTTAAAGTGCCACAATCATGGGGCCTTGCTTGCTAACAAATTTTACCACATACTCTATACACCCTAACACCCACACATAAGTGCCATAGAATAGGGTGGTTTATTGTCGATTGTGGGCAAATTAAATAGTCGACCCCTGCAAACAAAACCCCATACCAACCACCAAATATAATCAATTTTAATTGACAGCCCACAACAATGCCAATACAACGGTTGCAATTCCATAAGGAAGCGCAGCCAAAAATACATAGAATATTAGCTAAAGTGTGCATGTTTGTATGAAATTCAACACAAAGAGCAGGCACCTACTCCCAATTATACTTATATACAAGCTTATATTTGTACAAAATTAATTGCGATAGCCACCCAGCTAACCTTAATAAAACTTTACCATTATTTTTTAATTTTACATAAGACTTTCTGATTTCTCAAGCTAGCTTGCACTATTAACTGTTTTGTAGAACAAATAAGCCATGTGTGCCTATAATCAAACTAATCATTTCCAAGCAGTAGGACTTGCAGTGGAAACGGCTATCACCGGAGCTTGAGCAGAGGACACCCTACATCGTTAAGGCCGAAATACATAACACATTGAAAGATCCACTTTCATACAATGTTGCCTATAGCAGTCCCATAAACCTTGTGGATTTTTTTTGCCATACATTTCGAATGTTTTTCAAAGAAGCGAATATAAAATGTAAGTAATTATCGGATTACTTTAATTTTAAAAGGGTAACCGGAAATTTGTTGCTTCTCTCATTTTTGGTTGTCTGGGAAACATTTGTATTTATGTATGTTTTGTCGTGTGCATGTTTGTTTGCGTTACCCTGCAAAAAATCCTGTGATTGATCTCTAAAGAGAGTGATCCGCGATTCATACCTTCCCTCTACAGTGGGGTATAATTGATCACAGCAAACTCTTACGGGAAAAATACTCCTAATGGAACAAAGGGGAGCTGTCCGACTATACCCGCCTAAGCATAAAAGAGACCAATTAATCTCTTCATAGGACATGATCAAACAAAAAGGATCACTCCAACCCGTATAAAGAGATCAAACTGAGATGAGTCGCAAAATACAATATACTATGCTAGGGTAGTGTTATTTTGTAGGGTAGTGTTATTTTGGCGGTTGTTGTATGGTTTTAGGCGTAAATATTATCCGGTAGCGGAACTTGCTAAAGGGTAAGAGACCCCAAAAATATAACATTCGGATACAAAAAATGTTTATATTGGCCAGCTACAAATAAAATATCAACGACACTGCGCACCGTTTTTGGCTAAACGGGGGTTTTACGTTAATTGAAATGGTTAATGGTTCAATGCTTTTAATTTCTTAACGATTGAAGGTATAAAGTTTCATGGCCCAAAGTTGGAGCTGTTTGATTGACCTACATTTCTTTATGTTGTACTATATAAAAATAAATTTAATACATTATAGACGCGACTTTAACAAAGAGGAATAGTACTTGAAAAATCACTTTACTTTAATCAAACAAAAAGCGATTGCCAATAATTTCTAAAGCAAAGAGCAATCCCTTTTTTGAATTTCATTATTATTGAACTTCAAAACTAAAACTCAGTAAGATTACTGATTTGAGTGGGTTTTCTCTCAGAAATAATTTAACTAACTTGTATGGAAAAGCAAACAAATACACAAAAATACAGCAATACAAAAGTACGCATAAATTAAATAGTGTGCCTGTAAGCTGTCATTAACCGACATTTCAGTAATTTTAGAGAAGTAATCCTAACTTAAACTTCGAGGTTTTCCTTTGGGCTCAACCGTACTTAAAAATTTATTAAAATTAAATGCAGTATGTAAATACAAATTCCCATAATAACATAATTACTTACTAAATGTCAAGCTTACTCATTCATACATATGTACGTACATGCACACACACCACACCGTACAAATACGCTCGCTAAACTAATTTTTGAAACTTTATTTAGATTGGAAAATTTTTGCAAACTATCATAAACATATAATTAACAGTGGCAACTAACAGTTTTTTGGTTTATATAGCTTATTATTAGTACATTTCAATTTCAATATTATCTAAATAATACACACTTTCGGGAGGAGCTGGAAGTAGCTCAACAAAGCAGAGAGTATAGTTTTGAGTTTCGGTTTCAAGGTATATTTTTGTTATATTTTGGTTTGTATGAATTCGACCAGTGAAATTAATTTTCAGTAACAGGGTCACTATTAATTTTTCCGCCGTTACTGGAGAGAGTACATATATTTGTATACCTGGGTAGGAATCCGATAGTCAAATTTACGGAATGATGACTGCGCTTTTTTATCGTTTAGGTTTTAACATAAAACACACATTTGTACATACATATTTATTTATATGTGCACAGAATATATAATAACACTAATTGAAAATGCGACTAAAGAGCTTTTTATTAGTTTATTAACACCATTATTTATTATTAAATTGCATTATGACGCCCTATAGTTGATTTGAGAATTTAAAGCATTTTCGATGCGAAATATTTTTCAACACAATTAACTTACCTATACACATAACGATACAGAAACACACGCACACATATCAACACTTTACAGTTAATAATTAGATGACATTTCACTACTAATTAATCGATTTTTTATTTAACGCAGATGAATTTTGTTTGTTTTGGTATATTGTCGGTTGACATTTATTCTCTGTACACAAATACATATATCGACACATGTATGAGTGAGCGTGCTTGTAATTTTAATCGAATAGCGAAAAGGAAATTAAACGACATGTGTCACAAGGCAGACATTTTTTGGGCTGACAAGATATTAGAAATATATTTGTAGTTCAATTTTTGAAACGCCAATTGAAGTCTGGTAGGGAAGGCCAAAAGTGTACGCAATCTGTATATTATAAGGGGGCGTTCAAGTATTACGTAAGCAGATTTATTACAATTATATTAGTAAATAGCGCGCGGTTCTCATCCGAGGCTTTGTTACCTTGTTTTTCATTGCAATTGGTTTTTACGTGGCGGGTCCCAAACCCAGCGCACAACCCGTTTTCGGGGCTTTTGGTAAAGATTTACACATTTGTATAGCGAGCCGCTTTCTCCAAGACAGTCGCCCGCTTACAGCCGCACCTCATGGTGAACAGACGCTGCGAAAAAGACCTCGATGAGCCCTTTAAACAAGTATGTCAGAGTAACCCCACCGGGGCTCACTCTCTTTCTGCCGCGAGCATAGATAGCTCACGTTGCCCAGAGTGCATGCCCCTGCGGGTTAGCGGTTTAGAATATGCCCGAGGTATGCATACCGGTCGTAAGAGGCGACTAATATGCACATAGGTAATGACGTGCTAACTAGATGGTTGATCTACGGATACGTTGCCTCTCACCACTTATTACCCATCTTCTCCTTCCTCACGGATGGAGGGATGACATGACGTAGACGGCTCCACTGGTCATACCATATCGCCACCATGACAGTCGGGCAGTACCGCAAGGGAGTACCGCAGCGTACCGGGTTCATATCCGGCCAAGGACTGTCAATTTCGGCATCAATACCCAAAACCTTCAGGGAGTGTTTTTGCTGTTAACAACAACAACAAAAACAACAACAACGAGGACGTAATAGTCAGGATTGGGCAAGGTTACACAGCAACTAAACCCCATTACACACAAGAGCGTGCAATTGCTGGCGTATGCTGATGATATTAAATCTTTGGTTTTAACAACCGCGCCGTAAGCGCTGTCTTCTCTAGACTGGATAAGAAAGCGAAAAAAGGGGTTCTTGCGGGCAACGAGGACAAAACGAAGTATCTGCTTCCATCAAAGAAAGAATCGGCGCACCTGGCAGCCAAGTAACCGTTGATAGCTACAAATTTGAAACGGTGAGAGACTTCGTCTATTTGGGAACCAGCATTAACATCGAATATAATATCAGTCTAGAAATCCAACGGAGAATTACTCACACTCTATAAGTCTCTGTATTAGACCTGACCATAGTTCAGCGAATTAAAGGTCATGTTATGCGAATGGACAAAGAAGCTCCAGCACAGAAGGTTTTCCTATCGACACGCGGATTCGGGAGCAGAGGAATGGGAGGCCTCGACTGAGATGGAAACAACAAGTGGAGGATGACTTGAACTCCCTTGGGGTTTCCAAAAAGAATGACTGGCGTGCTTTGATACGAAACGGCCAAAATCGCCTAGGCGGTTAAGCGGTTAAGCGTCAATTAATGACGCAAGCCAAGATAAGATTAGAAATAACGCGCGGTAATTTCCCCAACGTATGCAATATTTGCGGGAATCCCCGAAAATGAGTTTCGTTTTCAAAAAGAGGGTTGCCATTCGGGTAAAAAAGTAAATAACTACTGATGCCATCAAAAATAAGCAAACCAAAGACCTCCCGCCCGCCATTAGTGCTTACGTAATATTTGAACTGCCCTTAAATGAAAAACTATCGATGTAGCGGTTACGTGTTCGGCCTTCTACACCAAGTCGTGGCGTATCAATGCCCGGTAAAAGTAACATAAAAAATTATTTAGAAAAAGAATTTTTCTAAACGGGGTCGCCCCTCGGCAGTAGTTTAGCGAACTCTCCGGGTATATTTTTGCCATGAGAAGCTTCTCATTTGCTTTGCAAGTGCCGTTCGGAGTCGGCAAAAAGCTGTAGGTCCCGCCAACTTGTACGATAAAACTCAAAAAGCAACACACCACAAGTTAGAAAGAGAAGCTCGGCAAAAATCTAGTTAGAGGTTATGATAACCTGTTGGTACATTAGTTTTTTTTTTATTAACTCTCGATAAATACCTATAGTATTTATGGCCACTATAGGTATATCGATATTATTGAGATTTGCTTATTTGCAGAGAATCATTAGCTAAAATGCAAGTAAAATGCAGGCTAAATCTCGATTTTTGTGTGAAAAAATGTTACTAAATCGTCACAATCGAAACGTGTGAAATATTTAGAATGAGCTCACAATGTAGAACTAGTTTGAAATATTTAATTTTTTAGGTGGGAACAAATTTTAGAATATATATTTCTTGTATCAAATATGTAGCCTGAAAAATTCTAAAATATAAAAAGATGAGGGGTCCCGTACGGTATGTCGAAAAAAAAAATGTCGAATTTCCAAGACCGAATTTAAAAAAATTTTAAAATACCGAAGAGATTTTTGACCGAAAAAAAAAATGTCGAAAAAATGCAAATGACCGAAAAAGGTCGAAATTTGGATGCTTAATGTAAAACTTCGGAAATTTGAGTTTAACAACGTGTTTTATGACAGTATACAATTATTTATCACTTCCTTACGGCTTACCAAGAACTTTTCAACCATTTTCCAAAACAAAGTCTATTCAAATTTTCCCCTTGTTAGAGGTAACAACAGAAATATTCTCAGACATTTTCGGGCTACAAACTGCACATGTAAAAATTAAGATTGAGAATGACTTATGATTTGTACTTATTAAAAGCATAACACTAATCATTTGGTAATGATCATTTCGAGAAAGTTACCGTTATCTTATTGATCTAAACTATGCTGGAGTCACCAATGGCAAAAATACATCGATGGGTCTTTGATGCAAAGTCTATGTACATTTGTTTCGCTATATATGTACATCGATGCTTCGACTTGGTTAGAAGTTTTCAAATATGTGTATATTTTTCTTATTACGTGCATATTTTTGAACAAGGAAAAGATGTTGGTCCAATTTACTTTTGTTTTTGGACAAGTGAGAAACCAAAATAACGTTAAAACGTTCAAAACTTCACAATTTTTATAGAAACATCGATACATCAAATATTTACGTGACTATAAAAGTCGCCAAAAAACAAAATTTTTCTGACATCTTTAAACCGGAGATTCGTTTCTGAGAGGTTGTTGTTAATTATATTGAGAAGAGCTTAAGAGTTTGTGCTTGTAACTTTACCGTCAGGTTTTATATTTGCTTGCAAGAGCTATTGCAAAACACTAGAAAAATAATACTCAACATTAATATATAAGATGTAGAAACAATGTAATGAATGATGTGTTAAATTCGCGCGAATTTAACACATCATTCATTACATTGTTTCTACATCTTATATATTTTTTTTCGACATTTTTTCATTCGACATTTTTTTTCGAGATATTTTTTTTTTCGACCTTTTGTGTTTTCGGCAAATTTTTTTTCGACATTTTTTTTTCGACATTTTTAGTTTCGACTTATTTGTTTTCGGCATATCGTACCAGACCCAAAAATGAGAGCTAAAGCAACATACCTTTGAACGTTATTTCTTAAATATTAAATTGCAATGCTTGTCGTAAGTATGCGCTTTCATGCATTTGCATTGTTGCATAATAATATTAAGCTATCACAGCAACAATGTTACCTATTACCGTTATTACCATTTGTTTAAAAATATTACATTTTTTATCGCATCAAAGTGTAACAACCCGCTTTATCTTGCGGATATCGTCTTATGTTTGCCGTGTGGCTGAGTATGCTGCAATAAGTTTCGCATCATTTGATTTTATAACCACTTGGTGAATTTTCGGTCGAAGGACATCATGTTTTCTTTTCCTTTTTTTTTTTGCTTTTGGTGTTTACCTTGTTTGCATTTTGAAAATCAATTTGCGTATTTTCACAGACTAAATCAACAGTTTCCGTTAATATCGTTCGATATGGAAGCATCCGAAAGCACTTCGTTCTAATGACAAAACACACTTCACCTATTTAACCTTTACTTAATGTTATCGAAAAAATAAAATTTTATGGTTTGCTAGTCAGTTTTATGATAATTTTTATAGGACAGATTCACACTCGATTGAGACTTGGTTTAACGTTCAGCACCGTTGCAGCACCTTTTCCATCCGCCATTGCTTTTTTATTTACATAGTTGGAAAAGTGCTAAAGCACGCAACTAGCATTTCTAACATAAGCGTTTTGGAGCTCCCGACCAGTGTTGCCACAACAAAAAAAATTTTGGGGCTAGATTTAAGAAAAAAAGGGCTAGAAAGGGCTAAATTTTTCTAAGAAAATCCAAAACCATTCCAAAAAGAGCTAAAAGTATATATACATTAAACTGGGCTACAAAAAATCGTTTTTTCGAAAATTAAATTGATTTTCTTTTTAAGAAAGTTGAAAAAATTACTGTAAAGTCTTCATGAAAATTAATGTATTGAGTTCATAGTACCATCAACTTTTTGTTTTCTTGTGGCTGCACCAATGTATATTTTTGGTTATAATATTGATCACATGGCACAGCTAGATCTAAAGGGAGCTTATTCAGAAATCTTAAATTTTGAGATACGCATGATACCACGATTAACGAGTTTTTCGAGTTTTTTGACAAAGTTTTCTTTTTTGAGTTTATCGCTGTTTAAATCTGGGTGTGCGATATAATGATAATTAATCATGTAGAATATCAAAAAACAGAATTTAGTAAAAAACTTGGATAAAAAACATCAAAAAAGATGGAAATAGGATTTTTTTTAATTTAACACTAATTAAGTTTTGAAAAAGTAAAAAAAAAAGTATGAGGTGTGTTGTCAGAACACTCAAATAATATTACTTGATAGAAAATTATTCCTACCAATATTTATATGGTTTTTGTGAGGTCAATTGATATTGATATTCCACCAAAGACAATCTACTTACGAGTTTATATGTATGGGTTATAGGATGGCATGCTAATACAATGTTGGCTGATGTTTGGCAGTCGTCTTATTTACAGTTTTAGTAGTTAAAAAAAAAAAACATAACAAACAAAATATGTAAATAAAGGTGCACGGCTACTTAAGGAAAATAAGATGTGCACATTGGGGTTAATGTTTGAAAAAAACAACAACTAATTACTCTCCCTTTCTTTTGTTTATAAACTTAACACTACATTAAAGTGTAAAAAATCAACCATTGAATGCGGGCGCCAGCATTAAAAAAAAGTTAGCCCAATTGAAGGCTCAGTTGGGGGTGTGATTGAAATATGGCACCGAAAGGTGCTAACTAAATAAACTAAAACGCTTTAACGCGCACAAACAAATACTCTGAAAAGTTAATAAGAGGAAGTTTGGGGTTAGAGCGGGTGTGGAATATATGGAATATATGTTTCTTGGCGCAACATCAACTAATAGCGGAACTTTTCAGTTGCCTGTTTTTATGACCATTACTCTGTTTGATTGTAGTTATACAAGAGAAAGCAATAGGCAGATATAGAAGGCCACAAAAAAGCAAATATTGAGAGAAGGCAAATACAACAACGACAAAAGGCAAAAATGAAACAAAGTAACCACAAAAAATGTTGTGTCTTTTATGTGTACGGGCAAAAAAGTGAATAGCCCAGTCGGAAAATAGTATTGATGAATGCTTACTTGAAAACGCTATTTTTATTTGGTGCTGCTTAGCAGAATATAACAACATTTTGTGGGAAGATATTAATGTGACGATCCACCCTAAAATAAAGTGAACCCCTGCAAAAATGGCAAAATACTCTAATCAATACTCTGTAGAGTATTATAGGGCATCGCCATGTTAATTGGAGCACCTTTTTTATATGGAATTGGATTTCTTGGAGTAGTAAGGGTACTCCAACGTTTTTACAGGGACTCGGTTTACTTTCGTTTATGTATTGTTTTTAATGCTTTTTTTGCAAGTTTTCGGTTCGAAAGTAAATGGTCTAAATATGCATTTTTTATTACTAAGAGAATTAATAGCTCGAAATGTTACTTGAAGTTATTTCATCGAAACTCTCTAGTGGCACTTCAAATTTTTTCCATAAGCTGCTTAGAAGTAACATCAGTCAAGAATCGAGGCCTAAAAATAAAAAAATCAAAGGAGCTTATAATAGGAGAAGTCATCACTTTCTTTGTCGACTGGGTATTGAAGTAAACGTGCACACATGCGCCTCACATTTAAAAGTATATAAATACACACATACCTAGAAACTTTGTGTTTTCTTTCACTTTGTCTACTTTCTTTCTGCTATACCACTTTATTTCTTATGTAACACCTCAAACGGCCTCTTTTGCTTTTTTTTACTATAAAACTTTACAACAAAATAAAATTATCCTTCTCACCCCATGCCCATCAGAATTGCTATCAAGTTTATACAAAAGGGGTTAAGGCGACTGAGTATGGAGCGTTAAGCACAAACAATAACATTCAAGGTAGGACTAGCCAGCAAAAAAAAAAAAAACAATTACTTCTTCCTGAAGTTATATACATACACAACTTTTGTTAAGGTGAAAAGGGGTTAACAGCACAAGAATGTTAGCGGTAAGTGTTATCCAATGGAAGCGCTGAAATGGCAATCGTATTAAAGGTTTTAGCTAAAGCTGAACAAGTGTTCAAAAAACTTTTTATTGTTCTTCGGAAAATAAAGGATTGAGATGATGCTTAATGGGTAAAACGTAAATACATCAATGCAAACTAAAATCGAGTCTTCCTAATAGTGGGTATGTTCAATTTAAGCAATCTACACAGGAAAAATGGCACGGGTAAAATCAACAATCTCGTATTGTTATCCTGAAGTTGAGGTTTGGCAATTTCAGCAATATACTAAGTACGAGTCCTAGAATTGTTAGGACAAATTTTGTTAAATTTACCAAATTTTGGTTATTTGGTTTTGAATTTTTTGTGGAAGTAACTGCACTCAATTGTTGGTTAAACAGTCATAGATCTGTAAATTTTTAGTTAAAAAAATTTGGTAAAACTGACAGAATTTTTGTTGATCAAAATATATTTTGTGTTAAAACAACAACCTTCTTTAGTTAATTCAACAGCGAAGGAACTGTAATTTTAAATTTGTTGCATCATCGATCAAAAAAAAATGTTGTGTTGAAACAACAAACTCCTGCAGTTAATCCAACAACTAAGATACTGTCATTACTTTCACGGAACAACGCTGTAATTAGACGCCGGCAAGCAGTCAAATAGTGCGAGCTCGATTCTCGTTGTAAGGCAACAAAGCAACGTGAGAAAGTGTGGTGTCATTTAAAACAAAGCTGTAACTAGACGCTGGCAAGCATAAGTATACGATGGCATCATGTTAGACACCGGGGTTCAGGTTTCAATACACCTGAGTTAATTTCTCTGTGAAGTCAATATAAGAACTTTGAAAAATATTTTTTTTTACTTTGAATCCATTTGGTGTTAAAATAACAGTTATTTTAGTTTATATATGTATATAGCAACACATTAAACAACCAAATTTTCTGGTAACAACAGTTAATTTAAGGTTATCTATTTCATTGCAGTTGAATCAACAGCATTGAATAATGGAGAAGAATTGACGTGATTTCGTTTGATTAAACCCAAATTTTAGTTAATATAACCAGCTTATTTTCCTCTGTGTATCTACTAGGGATTCCAATCCCGTGATCCCGTTGTTTTTTAAGTCCCGAAAATCCCGGGATTACTACACCTAAATCCCGGGTTCACCGAAAATAAATTTTCAAATACATTTAAGTTATCTTGTATTTATATATGCAACAAATTCAGGTCCAGGTTAAGAGATAACACTATTAATGCAATAATTTCTATAAGAGCACACTTCAAACTTCAGAAAAAGTAATTTTTCTCTAAGTCCAATGGCATTCCTTTTTATTTTTATATACAATGAAATTTTTATTATTACTATGCATACCTGAATTGTCGAAGACCAAATGGAAAAAATTTAATTAAAAAAAGCATAACTATGTACGTAGTTTTCGCCACTACCGCTTAAGAATTTTTAGTCATTTATATACATAAGTCGTTATTAATATACCAAATATGCTATTTGTACCAGTGGTACAAAAAAATTGTGCCAAATTTCTGAATACATATATTTTATTTGCAAATTTAATGTAAATTTTTTTTTGTTCTTACATATCGTCGGAAAAAGTACAAAATCGCACATGTCAATTCTGCAAAACCGCACATACGTAGCCGCACAAATTTTACAGGAGACACTGAAAACTGATTAATTTTGTACGAGCCACTATGTGGTGGGTCAAATTCAAATGTCTTTTTTTTTACATTCTTTTGCACAAACCCCTACTTCTTTGTTACTAATGAATGGATACGGGTACCCAGAAGCCTTGGTAGGCAAATCTCATTTTTGACAGAAATGTCGAATGTGCGGTTTTGCAGAAGTGCGATATGCAGTTTTGTACTTTTTCCCATATCGTCGGAAAGTCGTTGTCAATCATATATGTACGTATATTTAGCTATGTTTACCAGTAGTACAAACAACTTATGTTTCAAGTGCCTGAATAGTAACTTTGAGTTACAAATTTAATGTTACTTCTCGTTGTTCGTTGAATTTCATGGATGAAGATATTTGTAATTACTACACTAAAGTTACTCTGGTTCTGATTAAAGAGAACTATATTAATCAAAAAAAAAAAAATATTAAATGAAAACCATACCAAATTTTTTCAATTTACTGCTAAAGCGCAGTCAGTTTTCATTATTTATCCCCGGGTTCCCTTCCCTTCTTAGTTGCCGTCTATCTTTTTGCCACAGCCTTTTTCTCTTCTCCCGCACTTCCACTATATCGATGACTGAAACTTAATTATTTGACAGACATATTAAATTTAAGTCGAATGATATCTTAACTTAAATGAAACTCATAACTGACAGAGTTTCGTAAGCATATATACTATAGAACATTGAAATTCTCAACCGCAATTTAATTGTCCTCTGGGACGCAATTTGTTTAACTTGATCCTTCAAATTGACAGCAAAACTAATTTATGAATTAGAAGTAAGCTCCAATAACGATTTCAAGTTGAATAATTCCACTGTTGAGCGTATGGAAAACTAAGGTCGTGTGGCACACGCCGTTAAATGCTATTAAAAAACTGAAGTTAATTGGTGTCTTGTGTAGACGCGCTAAGTAAAAAGTTTGAAAACATTTGCACACATACGAAAACTATAAAACACACACAAACACACAGCCATGCAGAAAGTTAGCTAAATACCAGTCTGTATGAGGGAAATTATAAAATTTTAATTGTAAGAGTTGTGATGGCCCTGCTCTGCAGCTATTAGTTGCGATTTCCGCGTGCACATTGAAACAGCAGACTTAGGAAAGAAAACTTCAGCTGCATGCTATGTAAGGATCGCAATAAACGCAAAGTACGCGAATAAGTACGAATAGTGCAGACGGCGGCGGCATGTGCCTGAAGTTGTTGCAAAAGTGGAAATATAATTACATTAAATGTTTCTACTTATTAGTCCTTTAGGTCTTTGCCACTGCATTTTACTGCCGACACAGGAGTTTGTTCATTTAGCAAAAAGTGAAAACTAAAATGGTTTGCCAGCGAATATGCAAAGTGCGTGAGAAAAAGGTTATTGGCGTGGCGTGTCTGAGTAGCCACAGCCAATGTTAGGTGTCAGAAAGTTTATATAGCCATAATTTGTTTGTAGCTAACGGCATTCGGTCCTGGAAATTTAAATGCGAAATGGCAGTAGACAATTTGCTTTCATAACATCTTGTATATGTGACTACGCACCAATAATGCATCGGCAGTCTGAGCAGCTAGTTGTAAAATACCTCCCAAAGTACAGAATAATTTCACAGATTTTTTTTTTAAACATGAATCATGTTAAGTTGACCAAAAGATCCCTCACTTAAAAATTTCTTGCTGTAAATTAGAATTTTGTGTCACTAGTTTGCTGTCTCACCTCAGGAATATTAATGATTAGCGAGAGTGGAGAAAGTGTTCTCACAAATAAATAGATTCCGACGGATGATACCAAAATTGTTTTAAAAATCAAAAGTGTAATGTAAAATCAAGAATTAAGATACAAAATAATTTTGGCCAATATTTTTGCTTAAAATCTTAAACTCAAAAATAAATAAGCTCATCTGCTGATTGCAGGGATACTCCAACAATAATCCACCCAACTCTATATTTAAGAATTTAACACTATTACAACGCCCCAACGAATGTCTTTTTATTTGCTAAGAACATTTTGTTATTTGAATTTTTTTGTAAGGTTTGGCTTTCAAAATTTTGTATCTAACTTGCTCATACGACTCGTTGGCCTTACTTGATATGAAAAACGGTGGCGCACAAATAAAAACAACACCACGTACATACCGATTAATCAGATTTCCGCGCCCAAAACGGATATTTTACAGTTTCCTCTGACATTTTTATTGAAAACTACTTCAAAACTACTAAACAACGCCATAAACTTTTGCTGCGCTCAGCGGCAATACTGACAACTATTTGTAACTACAAAACAACAACAGCAATACCAAGAATAATTCGAAATTGACGGCCATCGCCGTTTAGGGTTAGCACTTAATTTTGTTGTGTTTCTTTTTATGTCGACCGTTGAGCAACTTTTGAGCGCTTTCACAACAATAACAACTGCTGGTATAATCATGTTAGCTGCGCTTCAAGTGCGGCTGTTGCAACAGCTAACTGGGAACGAAAACTTGAACATTTTGTAAAAGATTTAATACTCTAGGAGAAAGTTTGATATACGCAAAGGAATTAAAGCGACAGAATGCACGAGAAGAAACAAATGTATGCACCTACATATGCACATATGTACGAATAACAGTTCGAATTATTTAATTTTACTATAGGGGTTCAAGTACGTTCATTAGCGTTCGCATTCACGAACATGATATTAAAAAAAATTTCATTCGCTCTCGTGAAAAATCAAAAATCGCGAATCTTTCACAAATGCATTCATGAATCTATGTTAAAACGTTCTTCTTGTCGTTCATCTTCATAAAAGTATGCATATGTTGCAAGGAATGATTCGCATTAAGGAAGTTCATCTTGCCCTTTTCTGAATGCATATTTTGTGTGGCATATTCGCAGAAGGTTGCGCATAGTAGGTAATTTAGAAAATGCTATGGCGAGGATATAAAGGATACTTTTTGGTTCACATTACTGCCGGTATACCCGCAATAGCATTTTTCAAATTTACAATTCCAACCTTCTGCGAATATGGGCATATCCCAAATAGTGTTACATTTTTGGATACTCGGATGCTACACATCGGCTAATGAATTAAAGCGGGGAAAAAGCATATGGATATTTAGTTTTACGTATTGACTGTCTTCTCTGAAGATTTGGATGACAAAAATGTAGACAATAAGTTTTTACAGAACTTTGAAAATCGAAAAACTTCGAATTTATCGCTTTTTCGAGTGATACTCTTAATTTTCTTTTTGGTATTTGTTCTATAAAATTTTGAGACATCAATGTATCGCTCTGAAATTTTACCAGGGTGTAGTTTTTGAGATGGAGGTGCTAAAAATGTAAGCTAGGAAAGTAGCGATACTCTATTTTTGGCCATTTTCAATATTTATGATTTTGTGCTTATAACTTTTTGAGGCAAATGAGTATTAAAATGTTGGTTGTACGCAATGATAGCCTAATATACAACAAAACTTTCGGTGGTTTTGAATTTGATGTGCTCCCTTTAGTTTTCAAGGTAGGGGCATAAATGTCGAGCTACTTTGCATGTTTTTTTGTAGGCACAGCTACAGTGTTACTTTTATTACGTGTTACACTTTTGTAATTTGTTTTCCTACACTACAGTAGTATAAAACCGAATGCCTCATTTTGAAAGATTAACATAACGAAAGTTATTGAAATTTGTACAAGAGGCAAATATGGGCAGTTTTCGAGAGATATCAGAAACCGTAAAAAAAATTGTAAAACATGTATTTGACTACTTCTAAAATAACTTTTATTTAAGCGTCAGTGACCTAAAACACAAATTAAGTACAGTTATCCCCACAATACAAACATATAAAAAAAAAATTAATTAAAGAAACCACTAATTCTCCCAAAATATTGAATGATAACTTCACCGAAGTTTTAGTGGCTTTCATACTTTTTGTTGGTTTTTTGATATTTTAAATTCGATGCAATGTCAATGTGAAGATATATTGTTAATATTTTACTATTTAGAACTTGAATTTTTTTAGTAAAATTTAGAAAAAATAGAATTTTTTCGGTCAGAATTCATTCGAATTTCTATTATTGGGATGCCTTTTGCAATATTCTGAATCGGTTTAAGGGGTATTTTGGGGAATTTTACGCTCTTCAAAATTGTCTTTGAGCGTTTGTGCCTATCTCTCACTGGTTCACCAGTAGAAGTGGTCAAAATTTTTTTTTTTTTTAATTAAACATTTTTGACGATATCTCATAAACCGGGTTTCGGCTATCAAAAAAAGTTTACCGAAGATTGCTTTATATAAATATCTACGTGCTGCTAAACTTTTTCGGGTTTTACTTTTATCGATATATCCAAAACCGGTTATCGGATATCGACAATTTTTTTCCAAATCATTCTCTATTTATATATCAGTATGCTGCTATAATTTCATAATGATCGGAGGAAATTTTTTGCCTAATATAACCTTCCTATATCTCTACACGTTGATAAAATTTCAACAAAATCGGTTCAGTAGTGTTTAAATAATTGTATATTAAACACCTCAACTTGAATTTATATATATAATCTTCGTTCTATTGTCTATATCTTTTTGAGGCTTTATGTAAGACGAATTACGCTGATAAATTTAAGCTCCTCCTTATCTACCAATATACCAGAAAAAAAGGTTATTCTTGTGCTTCGATGTTTCAATTTTTTTATTTTTTTTTGGCAAAAATGTAACACTATTTGTGATTTGCCCATATGCCGCTCACAATATGCATTCGGTAAACGCCAAGAATAACTTTCTTAAATGGATTCGCGAATCAATCACGTAAGATATGCATATGTTTATGAAGATGAACAACAAGAAGAACGTCTTTACATAGATTCACGATTGCATTTGTGAATGATTCACGTGAATGGTGTTGTTTTTATACCCAGCGTACTAGTACTAGTACAAGGGTATATTAATTTTGTTCACATAACGGTTGTATGTAACGACACAAAATAATCGAGATAGATATAGAGTTCCATATATGAAAGTTCTTAGGATTAAAAGAGGAGTTGATAAATGCATGTCCGTCCGTCTGTCCGTCCGTGTACACAATAACTTGAGTAAAAATTGAGATTTTTGCATGAAATTTTTTACACAGGTTACTTTCTGGCCAAGGTAGGTTGCTATTGAAAATGGGCGAAATCGGGTGATAACCACGCCCCCTTTTTCGATATCGAAAATTTCGAAAATCACACAAATTGACTTATCTCGGCATCTGAAATGGCTAAAATGATATAATTTTATAGGTGAATCCCCCTGGTCATTCTCTTATGATTTTTCCACCCCACTTTTAAGGGAGGAATTTTTGAAAATTTGACTGGTCGTAACTTTTAAACTGATTACGATAGAATGATGGAATTCGGCACAAAGCATACTAGTATCGTTGGGAGTATACCTGATGAAACTGGATAAAATCGCCCTTCAACCACGCCCACTTTCGATATCGAAAATTTTGAAAATCACACAAATTGACATATCTCGGCAGCTGAAATGGCTAAAATGATATAATTTTATAGGTGAATCCCCCTATTCTCTTATGATTTTTTCATAAATTTTTTATAGTGGGCGTGGCCCGCTTTTAAGGGAGGCGTTTTTGAAAATTCGACTGGTCGTAACTTTTAAAGTGATTACGATAGAACGATGAAATTTGGTACAAAGCATACCAGTATCGTTGGGAGTATACCTGATGAAACTGGAAGAAATAGCTCTCCAACCACGCCCACTTTCGATATCGAAAATCACATAAATTCAAATAATGCGGTCACGGAAATTAAATAAATCCTCCTAGGGCCTAATGATTGTTATCCCGTTCTAAAATTAAATGTTCGGCTCACCCGAACTTAGACTTCCTTACTTGTTTTTTCATGCGTTCTTATCCACGAACGCGAAAGCAAATTTTTTTTAATGTTCTTGTTCGCGAATACGAGTGAACGAGACTTAATGTTTCCAAACCCTGATTGTAAGACATTTTATAAAGTCGGTGGTCTTCTGTTCCACAAGTTATGTTATTATTCAGAAAATATTATTGTTAAATAAATGAAAAAATACCGTATTTTTTTTTTAAGTTAATAACTCGAAAAACTACCAGAACTTTATTTCGATATGCAAAACTAACACCAGAAATTTCGTGTCTGACGAAAAGTAACGCTTTTATTTTGTGTCTGAAGAAAATGTACTACCTAAAAGTGTTAGTTTTCGTCAGACACAAAATGAAAGTGTTTGGTTTCTTACAGAATTTAAAAGTGTTGGGTTTCGTATGGTACGTCGATTTCTTCTTAAACTTTTTTCATACTCGTACATACAAGTATAAAACATTTCCCATTCCGCAGAGTATGAATGCCGTTAAAGGTATATATGTTAGCACTTACTAAAATAATGTATAAGTATATCATGTAGATAGCAACATTTAAGACAGTCACAGTACAATGCAAGGACGAACTTAAAGGAAATTTATGAAGCATTTTCTTAATTACACTTCTCTGAATAAGTGTCACACGACGACGCCGGCGCTGGCACCAGCAACTACAACCACATCCAGGACAATGACAACGACAAAGAACCAGTTAAATTAACAACCCAAAGAATAATTTATCGAAGAAACATGAATTGTTCGGCATACAGACTTGGAGCGAATATAACAGCCCAGCAAAAAGATGTCAGGCCAACAGGCTCATACAAGAAGACATTTATACATACATTAAACGTGAAGACATTGCTCTCTGCGGTGTAAACTATGCTTGCCGATCTATTTATTTTCTTCGTGTCGTAAATGCAAAGAATGCCGTATTGATGTGCATACGAAAGTATTAGCTTGGTTATTGTATTTGGCAGCAGGCGAATCGTTTAGAATCGAGCTGCACAAATATATTATTAATGTGATTAAATATGAACATATTGTGCACAGTGAAAAAAGAAATGGATTAAATTTTTCTTATGAAGTTATCGAATATACATTGCTCTTTTTATCGATAAACGAGTCTTTTAATTGTCTTTTGTCATGTATAAACTTAAATGCAGGCGGAAATGTGTGAAATGTCCGCTAACTTCACTGACATCGACAAACTCAAATTAACATCTTAAATCGACTTTATAAAAGTCTTTGGGAAAACCTTTTCAACAAGCCGTAGACACGCTCATTCTATAAGGTCCGGCTTTCAGTGCAGGTTTAAGCCACAGACAAAGTTGACTAGAGTTTATCCCATACAAATTGTCCGCTTAAACTAAGTTTAAACTCGCACTGAAGTTTAAACTTGCATTGAAAAACCGGGCCTAAAAGAAAAATCAATGTACACCCAGAGAAAAAATTCAGTAGAACGAACTGGATTACAGGTTAAAACAACATATTTTGCATTCAAAAACCATCCAAACGATATATCTGTTGAAACAACAGGTGCTGTTCGTTCATGAACAGTTTTTGCTGTTGTTTTAACACAAAATTTTGTTGTTTTAGTTATTCCGAGTTCGATTCTCGGCTCTTGAACACTCAAACCAGGTGTCTACTGTATAACCATTATGCCATCGCTTACTTATGCTTCCCAGCGTCTAATTACAGCTTTGTTCTAAATGACACTTTCCCACGTTGCTTTGTTGCTTCCACCGAGAATCGAGCTGACACTGCTTTGACTGCTGAACGGAGATGCTAACCGTCAGGCCATCGCGTACTTATCGTCGAATTGCAGCTTTGTTCTATGAAAGTAATGGAGTATCTGTTGAATTACTGTTAAATCTGTTGGATTAACTGCAGAAGTCTGTTGTGAGAGTGTTAAATCTGCTGGATTAACTTAAATCTGTTGGATTAATTGCAGAAATCTGTTGTGAGAGTGTCTTCGCTGTTAAATGATTGTTAAATCAGTTGGATTCACTGTAAATCTACATTACTTGACCAGATTTCCGTCAATTCAACAGTTTTTGGTATTAACAGTAGAGCACTGTTTATATAACTGTGATTTTTTCTCCGAGTGTATCAAATTGAAAATAAGCATTTCCAAAAACTTTAAGGATTTTTACGCTTACGTATACACAAAATATTTGCCATATTTTAAATGATTTGAGAATGTCTTGAGAAAGTTGGTCCTTGTTGTGTCAGAGTGCCCGCCACTTCGCTAGTTAACCGCAAACATACACAAGCAATGACTTGCCAATAAAATATATTTGCGTGAAGGTGGGCATTGGGGACGTGTGGCTACACCTTTACATGATTGCGCATGTTGTTATGTTGTAATTGCGGTTTATTCTGGCTCAGGCAAAACTTTAAATAATTGCTGGACCTCCACACTCTTGGGCTCTCCTCATTCGAAATACATACATACTCCTTTTCCGAGTCATTTACATATTTATCTGGCTCACATTGTTGGTGTAAGTTATGCCGTCTATGTCAGAATTAATTGCATTTGCATTTGCATTTGCTGAGTTCATAAGCTATGGAGATTGTTTGTGCTGCAATAGCAATAAAAGCAGCAACAACAAAAAGTTATAAATTATTGCAATCGATATGTCGATGTTCTTATTAAGTTGCAAACATACTTGTACATACAACTTATTGCATGGAAAAGCAAACTTCTTGGGCCAAGCATTTCCTTCATGACTTGGCGTATGCAAACTTTAAATAACTCAAGTGCGCGTAGATAATTTAAATAAGTCAAACTATGGCTGCATGAAAAATATTTATTTGCTTTCAAAATGAAAAGTTTTCAAAGAGTGTTTAACTATAACAACATGCGAAGCCTTCAGCCTGCAACAGTTATTGCGTTATATTCAACTTGACTGGAGAAAATATAGAAAGCTTCAGAGCCGAAGTGATTCTTTCTCATCCTTTCCTCTCGTCATCCGAACTTAAGGGCTAACTTTTCACAATGAAACTGCATGCACTCCCTCCACTTTGCATTTTTTTTTATTTGTAAGCAGTTGCTGCTATATTCGCGAATCGTTAAATCTTTCGTATGCAATTGGCTGAACTTCGATAGCCAGCAATAAGCCTTCAGTGTAGATATCCTATGAGTATAATTCAGAAAAATACTTGCGCTTTATAATACGGACTTTGATGTCTGATAGATTTCGGAAAAATATGTCAATTCAAGCAAAACAAAACTGGGTCTAAAGCAAATAAAATTTGACAAAATTAAGTTAATTGTGGCATATTTAATAGGTATGTTTCTTGAAAAATCCAGCAAAAGAACTGTCAGCAGAAGAGAGTCTTGTAAAAAGCTGTCAAAATCTCATTTCTGCTAATTTTTCGTCGAACAGGAATCAGTAGAAAATTGCAGACAAAACAGCGGTTACGTTTCTGATTGGCTAACAATTTGAATTTACATTTTTTGTTGTTGTTTTGCTATGTCACCTATCAGCTGTTCCTGCTTGCTAGTTTCTGCTGGACGAAAAATCTCCAGCAATAACTTGCAGCGAATTGGCGCCCTCAGGAATAATTATTCATAATTAGCAGGAAAGAAACGAAGCTAATGTTCCAATAACTAATAATAAAAAATTACAAAACAGTTTTTACCACGAGACAAATTTTGTATTTTTACAATTGGAAAATTGTAAACACTACATTGGTCATAGGAAAAAATAAGAAAGTTGAAATCGATTTTTTTACCTAAAATATGCAAATGTAGGTACGTAGATATCTATTCATACCACTACAAATTAAAAAGCGGTATATCATGTTCCATTTACTTATATGCACTTGCCCCATTTTCACAAATCTAAGCAAGTCACTACATATTTTTTTTTTCTTTTTTTTTTTCTTTAATAAGTTATATTTTTGGCATCTTAGTAAGCAAGAAATCCAATCGAATTCACGGGGGGATTAGCCCCGAAGACACCCCACCCTCAAACTTGCCATTCGAAACATATTTACCAATTTTTCGTTGCATAATTTTAGGCGCTTGAAATTTACATATTTTTCCGAACTCTACTGATAAATCTTCCGGCGTGCCCTTGGTATGACAAGCACTGCCAAGCACAGCAGCCACGGTGGGCGCATGAAATGGAAGGCTTTTCTAGAAATTGACTAAATAACGTTAACGTAACGTTGAAAAATTATTTAGAATTGGCAAGTATGTGCCTGTTGTGCTTTGTTTCAACTTGCCATCTGGCCTCTGATTCCGATTCCAGCGTTCGATAAATCGAATTTGATTCATTCGGTTTTGATTTCTGTTTCTGGTAAATTCACTTCCATAACATCCCTATGGTCGATTATATCAAGCTTTCGCCAACTTCACAAATATTCATCTTTTAATTCAACATTCAGCAAGAACAAAAATGATCCCTTGTAAAGTATTTGCCCAACGAATAGACAACGCACAATCTTTAATGCTGCTGCCTTTTTGACTCCTCCCTTGAACTCATGCCCGTCATCCCTTTGCTCTTTATCATGGCCAAATGGTAAATAAGAGAAATTAATTTCGTTCACATAATTTCTCTTCGCAGACTGAAGATTGTGCGCTAAATTAAATTCCTTGTTTATCTTCAGCGGCTCAACGCGTACGCACTCCAAATGAAAGCTTCTTATTTGAATTCGAGATGAGCTAGATGAGTGGGGGCGCAACACAAGCGCCTCAAGTAGAAATGTTTTAAAAACAATAGAAGAGAATGTGAGAAACTAAAATTGCAAAAACATCCATGTAAACGATGTGAAGCTACTAAGCAAAGGTTGCGTTGGTGTAACTCCATTGAAGGAAACGAAATCTCCAGACTTGACGTTTGCGGCTGTTCTACTTAAAAATTCTGTTTTATTATTATAAATTCTGACTTCAATTATGTTTTCACTTAAGAATTCATTTGTCGCTCGTCAGCAATAATCAACGCTTACACAAATGTGCAACGCGGAATCCAAAAGCATGTAAATGTGCAGCACTTGGTGCATAATGCGTGTATTTGTGTTTGTGTAAGTGTATGGGTGCCGAGTGTTGCATCTACGCCTTGCCGCCACACGTAGTTAGTGATTTTCAGGAGTTGCGGTGTGTGACAACGAAGCCGAAAAACTTAACCATCAACATCGACATTGCCACTACGCAAGTTGCATCATTTCATTTCTAATTAAGCAACTGTAATTTTGTCATTGTTTCTCCCTCGGGACATCACAAACAATCTCACGATTTATACTTCACTGCTTAAACAACAAAACGACGAACGGCGGCGGCGCCATCAACTTTGAATATTCATTTCTCTACTTGGGCAGTGTTATTGTTGTTATTGTTGTTATTGTTTCTGTTTGTGACAAACGACAAAGTTTTAATTGAATATAAATTGTAATGCAAAAAGTGTGGCAAGCGCCCGCAACTGTTTGTTGCAAACAATTCCTTTGCACCGCTTCTTTATTGTCGACGGAATGCCAACAAAATGCGAGTCGCAGCGAAAACTAAAAATTGATAGTAATTGTGCAGCAATGACGGTCATTTTTCCCAAACCTCATTCACTTCCATATACATATAACAAGAGTGTCGCTCTTTGCACCGCCGCACGTGTGCACATGTGTGTGTTTGGTGTGTGTGTGTGTGTGTGGGAATGATGGAAAGTTGATTAAAGCACATGACTCGATTTAAATTTTATCAACTAGGAAAGGAAGGAGATTGTGCAACAAATAATCGAATAAGGCAGTGAAGAGAACAATTCATGCTGACATATTTATACTTACATACTTATATGTGTGTAAGTACACGAATATGTGTTGAATGTTGAATGTGTATTTCTGTACCACAATTTTCCGTTTTCCAAGTTTGAAAGGGGCAACGTTAGTTTTAATGCTCTGACTTTTTGTCCGGAATGCCACAGCCAATTGCATTTCGATTGCTCGAAACCTCATAGCACCTAGTAGTGAGGGGATGAGTGGAGTGGCTATTAATAAAAGATTGCTTTAGTTTGGGGTGGCTGGTAATGTGGCGAAGTGCCGACAAGGAATTCAACAGCTTTTGTAGTTTCGTATTGAATGTTGCTAAAATTGCATTCTTTTGCGGTTTTACTTTGGAAACTTCGAGTAAGGACCGCAAGGAAATAATCAACATGAACATACCACTCAGCCGCCCCCGTCACAAGATGATCTTCACTACATTGAAATGCGAAGCATGCAACATATCTACATAAGAATGTCTCACTCTCCGAACCATAACATTTTTTTTATCTAAATTAAACAACTTATTGGGACATTCCGTTTAAATCCGCAAAGCTCGTCACTCGTCTAAGCCTCGAAAACTTATATAAAAAATTATCACATTTTCTAGGTACACGCGGCATATGCGTATCTATTCGAGTGAATTGCTCTGTTAAACTATACGATCTCTGCCAAATTTTTTTAAAGAAATGTATTATTGAGGTATCGGTCAGCAATAAGGCAACGAGCCCGGGAAATCCCGATCCCGAATCCCAGGCCTTCGCACAATTTTTTCGTCATTAAATCCTGGAAATATTTTAATTCTATTCCTGGGACTCGGGATCCCGAAAATCCCGCGATTTGAATAAATATAATCCCACGAAGCTGCTGAAGCACGTCCAAAAATTTCTGGAAAGGTATCAAACGACACGTTTTTATTTCGATTTCCATAATCCGAACACGGAAATTAAAGTTTCCGTATCAATGAGAAGTTACTGACAAAGAACTAATAATTTTACCGAGTCCGATCTCATAATTTGAACATGAGCCATATTATTTATGTGCAGAACACCTGTCCGAGAGGATATATCTCTTTACTATTCTTGACAGAAATAAAATATCGGGTCTTCGCTTTCACATTATGCATAACAAGGTCAAACCGTATTTTTTGATACCCTTTTCGACCTTTTTGGATGATATCTGGGATAATCCCGAAAAATCCAGGGACACCGGGACTGCCATTTTAAAATCTCGAAATCCCGGGATTGTCAAAAGGCTTTGGGATTTGATGTCTTAGTTATACACCTTCGAATTTTGATTTGTGAGATTTATCACTTTCTGAATCGAATTTTTGATATTTTTAGTAAACTTTATATTACCTACGCGGAAAACGAAACTTTTTTTGTAACTCCCCCCAATATACATATGTTGTGACATTCATATGCATATATGCACGTATGTATAGAATAGGCAATGCATTGAAAATAACTGTGAAGCAACAAAACTAACCGCATCCCTTGGGATAGGGAATACTATCATGGAAATTCAGTTGAAATTGGATTTCCTTTTGTTTCAATAAACTCTTTAACAATTTTATTTGGGACCAATACATAGTTCGACCCATTTTAAGTGTATATCAAGGGTGTGGCTGCATTAAGTTTTAAAATTTCTGGTTTTTTTTTTCACGACCGAATGTGCGTTAAGTCACATAAATGCATTTGTATTGTACAGATATGTTTATCAAAACGGATATATAAATCACCAAGGTACACATGCTAAAGTTTTCTCTAAAGCAAATGAAAAAAACAAACGTTCGCTAATTCGTACATATATGCATTTGTAATAGCAGTATACACAAATCTATTCTATTCTGGACGAGTAAATTTACAAGTAAATGGAAATTTGCAAATTACTCTGTCAGCCTAAATGTTTACTGCAATCTTCTCAAAGCATGACAACTGTGTAATGGCGTTTCCACTCTAATTCCCAATGTAATTTTAACACTTATTTCACGGAAGATATTGTAAACAAAGAAAAAAAATTTCCATAGGCATCATGTGACATTGTGGGGTGAAACGTAATCTTAAACAAGACATTGCCTACTTTCAGACGCGCTTGTTGTGAGTGCATAACTAAAACTGCCATACTACTTTGTGTAATGCCCCATGTGCATGTGTGTAGTATACATCAAGGGATTTGTATACGTCCTGTCTCCTGCCTGCTATGCATATATATGCAACAAGAGGTTTAACAGCATCAACTTAAAAGAAAAGCTACTGCAACTTCTATTCATATTAAAAATGCCTATGTCGTAACGTGTCGGAATGCCAGCTAAATTTTTTCTATTCCTCTTTCACATTCTATCCTGTATTGTGTGCTAATTGTGAGAGAGGGGATGATAAACAACAAAAAAATAATAAAACATTCACTGAAAGCACAAAATTTAGTGTGCATACAATTGTTGTTGCTGTTGTTATTGTGTTGCCACCGCTGTTGCCGACAAATGCCATGTGGCTTCTAGCCAAAAAAAGTGAAGTGGTTCAAAAGAGGAATTTCTGTAAAATTCTTGCAAAATAGTAACCGCAAGCTGCAAAGGATATGCATAGAGTGCGAAACGTTTGCACCAGCAACAAAAGCCTGCAAACAAAACAACAAAACGAGTTACCAACCTCATGCAAATGCATTCAGAAATAACCTTCAGCTATTATACACTGAACATCCGACAGATCGCCCACAGCTTTTAGCCGAATGTAAGTTTGTATTTTTGTGCATGGACAAAAACAACAAGCGACTGCATAGAGCTTTACTGCTTATCAACTTTGGTCGCTCCGGCCTTCCTAACTCCCTATACAAGTTTTTTGTTCATTTGTCGCCTTTGCATCTCTGTTTCCGCTCGGTGATTTAAATTGTAGCTTCAATTTCGGTTTGTCCTTTATGCACTTTCAAACTCACTTTTCTATCTCGAAAGCTGCTGTCGCCGGTCACCCGATCCATTCCACTTTCATTGCTTTTTGAATTTGTTGTATTTTTTTTAGCTTTGACACTGTTGCCACTTTGCATTAATGCTTTTGTTTTCTACGCCTCCGCAACGTTCGTCATTATTATCGTTATCCTCACCGGCGTCACACGTCTGCCATTTAAAAGAAAGCAAACGATTTTGCGAGTGCTCGTATTTTCATGAAGGTTTGCGCAACAATGTGTGGCATTTGCAACAAAAGACGAATTAACGCGATTCATGCTTCGTTGCACTTTCTAACCGCATCTTGCCGTTTCAGCGTTACCGTACCGCTATGGCGTTATCGCGCTGAAACTCCCCATTGGCAAGCCCGAAATTTTGCTTTGTTGGCACCAAAGGTGCTTTGAAAAAACTTGACGCTGAGCGCTGAAAGGAGTTGATAGGAATTATATGCCGGCGACTCTTTTTGCATGCATACAAATATATACAGCCTCTATACTTTTGACTCCGACAGCCACCATGTCTTCGTTGCTACCCCACAGCTCTCATAGGTGACACGTCTGTTATAGTTCCGTTAACAAGATAAGTAAAATTTTTTATTACATGAAGGCAGCACGTTTGCGGGTGTGGAATCTGTTGAGATATAAAAAAGTCAAGGAGAAACAAACTAAATTTGAGCTGTTTTGTTAAGGAAAGAAGTTTAAGCTGAAGTACTCGCGATCAAGAAATTGAAAACAAAGCGAAAGTGTTCTTTTAATTTGATACCATGGATTGAGCATCAGTTTAGTTAGTTTAGTTTAGACCAACGAAAATTAGACAGGCTGTTGCCTCAAGACATTTGGGCAATTCACAAGGGTGTCGCATTCGAAACATTCCATGGTTTCGAAATAGCAGACGTGGTAAATTGTGTAATTGTTTCATTCTTCTAATTTTCAAATGACTAGCTGACCCCGCAGACTTCGTTCTGCACAAAAAAGAATGAATTCAACAACATTTCCAATTTTCTTTATTCAAAAAAAATCAATTTTGTATGTTCCACGCCCCTTCTTCCCATAACTCGAGCTTTTTTGATATCTTTTATCTCCATACCAATTCCCAGGTAGCTGCGATAAACAGTTTTAGGGATATTGAGCCTTAAAAAAGTAAGTATATGTAAGACGTGCCACGCCTTTTTCCTTTGTCCCCAATATTTTTTTGTGAGTACGGTCGTTCACCTTCATACCAATTTTAATGGTCCCACCTTTACCCTTATTCCTCTGAGAATTGTCTTGATATCGTTTACATCCATACCAACTTTCAGGTCC